>OX377620.1:66801451-67530778 GCA_947397865.1 Polietes domitor
GTAATTATATTCAATTCATTCCATAATCAAATAAATGACTATGTACCATTTACATATTTTAAATGTGATTGTAAAATCATTCTCAAACAATCTTTACTGGCATTTTTCTTCGAGGGTATACCGCTAAGATTTCAACTTAATATTCTTATCTGCCATTCATAATGAATAAAAAACGTAAAGTCGTCTGTATGTCTAACAGTGAGCTTTGCGGGGATTTTTCTTCTCAGTCGTTTATTTATGGCAGTTACGAATAGTAATTAAATCAAATTTAATAGTTGATTAGTGAGTAAACAAAATTTAAATAATTAAATTGATATTGATTGATTTTTAAAGGGAACACTAGGGAAGCTACTGAAAAATCTATTAATAACCAAAATTCAAATTTCGCTTCAAGAGGTGTAATGTTTGTCAATAGCCCCAAATATTGCTAATAAATTTTGAAACCGGTTGTTCCATCTTTTTTTTTAATTTTCATTCATTTCTTTCTAGTTGCAAATTTATTCATCAAAACCTCTTAAAATGTTATTTACATCTTATTAAGTTATTTGCCGAACAACAACATCTTCCCCAACCGCACGGACGTCGTTATAAACATTATAAGTAGACGTATAAATGATAATGAAATTAAAGATGACGAGACGATGACGATGACAACAACGAATGAAATGCTCGTGATTAAACGTGATGTCGATAACGTTAAATAAATGGGCTGTTTCGTGGGGCTGAATGAGCGAAAACGAAAAACCGGCGAATTGTTTGTTAAATGAAAATAGTTGTCTAAGGTGTCTGATTGAGTTGAATGCATGTTGTTGCTGTTGCTTTAATGGTTAAGGTCGATGTGGTGAGTTGAACACACATACACTCACTCACACAATTTCATGGTGACTGGCTGTGCTGTATGAATCATCCGATGTTTTGGTATGAAGCCACATCTGAGTATATTTCTGCCAGTCTGGGTGAATTGGCAGTTTTGGAAGGCAAACCGTTGAGATTTTTATTAGCTCTTCTTACAGATCTTGTTAAGAAGTAAGGCAAGAGAGGAGAATGATGTTTTTCATAAAAAATTTATGATATTTGACTTTAAAAATCTTAAAATCTGTTTACAGCATTTAAATGATGAATATTATATGAATAATGAAAGAATATTTTTATAAAAATATATGCAAACCACAGTTTTCATGAAATATTTACTAAATTATTAAATAATTTATTAAAAAAATTAAAATCTACATACGATGACCAACGGAATTTTGAAAAAAATGGAAGCAAAAAAGAAGAAATGAACATTGGTTTGTATTTTTATTTTTTGAATTTCTGAAATGATTTATTATGACCATCGGAATTTCGAAAAAAAAAACTAAACCAAATAAGAAGAAATGAGATTGTTTTATATTTATTTTAATTTCTTAAATTGGTTTATCATTTAGAGTTTAAATACTTTTATGATTTGGTTATCGGTGTCACTGTTGGGGAGACTATGATAACCGAGGCCTCGTTTTTCTCGTTCCAATGGACCCAATATCGAAAATAAGAAAAAAATCGATAACTTTTTAGTTATCGATAACTGCCTTGATGATCGATAACTTCGATAGCTATCGATTGTTGCATATTCGTTAAAAATTATATGTATTTTTATTTAAAGCATATAACTGTAACTTTTTAGTTATCGATAACTGCCTTAAAAACCGATAACTTATATAATAATCGATTTTAGAAATTCGTTAAAAATATGTATATTTTTATTTAAAGCGAATGTAAAAAATACACATTAATTTCAATTTAAAGAAAACTAAAAAGAAAAAAATGCACATTTTTTAAATATTTTTTCTCTTTCTGCACTCCTATATTGTTTAAAACATTGTTTTGAAAACATGGCACTGTGCTTAATTTCCGTATATTTCTTTTGTTGTTCAAATTGATATTCAGAGTTGTCCATCTCATCGTTCTCTCTGCGAGACAACGCAATTTCCGTTGATGTTCTCGGTTCGACCAATTTAAGAAGTTTCAAAACTTTCGGGTAAACTTTATTTAAATATATCCTCTAGAAATTGCATTATTTGAAAATTCATTCCAGTAATTGTTTTTATAAAAAAGAAAGCAATTTATCACCATTTAACACATTGAGTGCCACGTCGTACGTTTCCGTACGACAGTGATTGCTTTTACTTATAGCCAAAATATGTTTGGCCTCCTGGGAAGGTTTGCGTCAAAACCGCTTGGCAATGTGTTAAAGGTCGTAAAAGAAAAATATTTTTTAGGCAAATTCTTTTGCGTCTAATTATAGTCACTGTTTTCTGGGCATATACATTATTTTCTGCGTTAGAACAAATATTTTTTTCCGATTTTTTTCTATTTTTAATGATTTGTTTCTATATGAAAAATTGTTAGTCTTTATAATTATTTAATTAATTAAACATATGAGCTGTTGAAGCGAATTGAACATATATCGGACCTTTACTTCCACAATGAGGATAGAAATATTAAAGATTTCTTCGGCGATATTTTTTTAGTAAAAAAATATTCATAACAAATAGTATTTTTAATTTGATTCTCTAGATGGACTTTAAAGGTCGGTAATTATGCAAAAAAAGATTATTTATTTCATATTTTACATCCTACGTTTCATTGATATTTTCCAACATTTTCAGGGATGCATTTTTTCTTCGAGTATTTAATGTGTCGTCATATTTTTTTGTTGATTTGTATAATTAAGTTTGTATAGTTAAAGTTGAAGTGTGATGGTAGCTATAAGAATTTACACGGTGATTTTCTAAATTATTTTGACCAATTCGTGTTTTTGGTCGTGTTGTACTTGTATCGTTTTAATTATAAGATAGTAAAAATATGACGAAAGATTAAATATTCAAATAAAAAATTCATCCCTCAAGATGTTGGAAAATACCAACGAAACAAACGTAGGAAACAAACGTGTAAAATAAATAAATATAAATAATCTTTTATTTGCATAAATACTGACCTTAAAAGCCCATCTAGAAAATTGTGGAAAAATCAAATTAAAACGCAATAATCAAAGGTCAATTAACATTTTCAATTAAAAAGTAATATTGTTTTTGGGTTTAGAAAATGTCATAAGGCAATTATGTTGCATGGTGTTATGAACAGATTTTCAGATTCACGTCAGATTTGAAAATAAGAAACTCAGACCATTCGCCCGATATATACGGTGTTAATTTAAAGCTTAAGGAATTCTTGTGTATTTGTCCAGATTGTTTTCGCCATTTTTCAAATTTGTTAAGGTTTTTATCACTTTAGTATATCAGTTAACCGTACTACTTGTGAATTTATTGAAAAATCACATTTAGTAAGGAGTGGAAGCTACATTGTTTTTAAAAATCCGTCGGTAATGCATTAAGTTATGGCAAAATACAAATTTTTTTCCTTTAAGTTCACATTTCTCAAAATTTTACGAAGTCGAGATCCACCAAAAACACCGGAAATCCAACAAAACAAATAGAAATGCAAATAAAGATCACTTTAGTAAAAGTACCAAATTTTGGAAGACATTTTTCCCAATTTGCGAATTCGGATTTATTTTGGAGGGGAATATACTAAATCTGCAAAACTAGTAATATGTTCACAATTTTTATCTGTTCATCAATTTTTTATATCACTTTGCGGGAGTTTTGGTCTGTCACGCTATGTATTGTTTAACTTGTATCCCTTATTTACAGATTTTGACTGTGTTTCTTATCATAATAACATCAAAATAGGCTAATGAAAAAAATGTTGTACAATTTGCAAAAGGTTAAAGCAACCTGCAGTAAACAATGTTGTCATCTTAGGGTACTAAATTTTCCGCATATACTGTTTAAATATTGCACATTTATTCGTATTTTTTTACTTGGAAATATTGAGCTATTTTCTACGATGATTCGAAAAATATTGCGTCTTTAGAAAAAAGTGTTTGTAACATGAGCTATTTCGACCAAAAAGACAAACAAACCTCCGAGGCTATCTCTACGATAACAATTAATCCATTATTGCACGACATATTTTTTATACCCTCTCCCTCCAGGAATATTTACTTTGTCATTCCGTTTGTAAGACCTTGAAATATTCAACGGAGACCCCATAAAGTATATATATTCTAAGACGATTTAGGCATGTCTCCCCAACAAGGACATATTTAGACTATTTAAGCAATTTTTTGAAAATTTTTGATTTTTATATACTTGAAATTTGTTTCGCAGCTTCCTCTAGTAACATATAATCACCAAAAAGTACAAAAAAGATTTAGCGGTTGAAATGGGACAAAGGGATAAATGTGGTACCAAAGATACGACAACAGCTAGAAAAATCAAATTCGGTGTGTACATTCCTGTAATTGTGTAGACACGTAAAATAGAGGTGTTTTTCAAAATTCGTACTTTTGGGACGAAAGGGAAAAAAATGGTACCAATGGTACGACAACAGCTAGAAACATGAAATTCGAAATTTTACTTTTCAGGGAAAAGAGGGATTAAAATGGTACCGCAGAAGATATATCATGAAATTCGGTGTATGCTTTTGTGTAGGATTTTTTCGAAATTTGTACTTTTAGGCGAAAAATGGGGCGAAAGGGATAAAAATGGTACAAATCAAAGGGATTCAGTTAGAATTGTGAAATTCTGTGTATACATTACTGTAACTGCGTAGACACCAAAAATAAATATATATTTCCATATTCGTACTTTAGAATCAAAACGGGATAAAATTGATACCACGCAAACGGCTGTAGCTACAATCATGAAATTCAGTGATTACACTCGTCTGTCTTCGTAGACACGCACAATGTGAGTATTTCTCCAAAGTCGTAGTTTTAGGGTCAACATTTAGACAGGGTGGAAATCATGATAGTGGTAGTCTGCAGCCAAGTAATAAATGCCACCATGCCATTTGTAAATAAATTTGCCAAATGGTCTTGAGCCAGGACAATATCCCAGTTCAAATCAAATTTTAAAAAATGATAAAATAAATAAGTGGTACCAAGCAAACGGATGCACCTCAAATCATGAAACTATATGTGTTGTTATGTTGAAATTTGTACTTTTCTTATTAAAATGATACAATCACTCTGTTTGAAGCTGAATCAAGAAACTGCAAATGGGAGAATTCGTCCCTGAGAGAAAAATGTTTCTCTCTAATCACGACTGACAATACATTTTTGAAGATTGCTCCCTCACTTTCTGATTACAATTACAGTATAATAATGTATAATATATAATAGTATAATAATGTTTATTATAAAATATTAATATTTTAATAATGAATCAATGAAATTTCTTTAAAACAGTGCGCATAAGTATGCCTTATACTTTGAACTAGTCAACTAATATAGTAATGGACATTAAAAATATCACAATTTTTAAAATATGTTACTGCACTTCTCTGTAAAGTCGACATCTTCTATTCTACCGGTAATACTTTAGAATGCACTCCGTGGTGGAGGGTATATAAGATTCGGCCCGGCCGAACTTAACGCCTTTTCACTTGTTTTTGTTTAAAATACTTTCCCCTTTTTTATCATTGATGAAAATTACCTCACAAAATTATTATTGTCAAATGAACGATAACAATATTATACAAGGTAATAAACAAACATTTTTCAAAACGATATTCAACAGACAAATAACACAAGAAAGAATTTAGAAAATTTTCCGTTTGTCCTGCATATCCAAGGAGGTAATACTTTTACCTCTTGGATTTGGAGTATTTTCTTATTTAGCCATTTTGTATTTCATTTAAATTTTTTATATTTAATTTGAGAATGACATCACTTTATTTCACACAAAACAATTTAAGACGTAATTCGCTGTCTATACTTTTTAACTTTTGTCAACAGAACTTTACCAAACATTTACCTTTTTACAGAGAAAAAGAAAATACTTCGCTTACAAAAACGTACGAAAATTGAATGAAGTGGCTGGACGTTATCCATTGGTTTATATAGGCATGGTCAACGGTAAATATTTGCTTTGCAAATGTTGAGTTTTGTCTTTAAATTTTATTGTAACATGATAAGAAAAAGCACAACTGATAATCTAAAAAAAATCCATTTATCTCATGTAGCGCAAGTTCCGCCGCACAGTGGAATATTTTCATACAAGCTGCGGCAAAAATTAGAAGGAATAGAGCTACCACCTTGAAATTTCGCACACATCCCTTATAACGACAAATTAGATCAAACAATTTTTTTGCTTAAATCCTCTCACAACCACGCCTACCTTTCATGTAAGTTGAAATGAAAAAGCGTCATAAATTTCTTATTTTAATATATATGTTAATACAAATCATTACCACAATTAAATGATTTTTTTTTGTTTTTTTTACGATTTTCGAAATTTTTGATAAAAATTATTCTATTTTTTAATCGATGACAAACGGCTTTTTAAGATTAATATAGGCCCAATATTTACATGCGCCCGCATGCCATAAAAACTTACATCCCTAATTTATGCTTTAAATAAATTTTCCAAAATACATTAACAGAGAACAACGAAGAATGTATTGCTTCATTTTTGGCTTAGAAGGTTTTAACATTTCAGCAATTAAATCGATGTTGGCAGCTATAAGCAGAATTTTCTTTTTAAAATGAATAAATACGACAATAGTTTAACGACATTTGTAAATGCCAGGTCATCGGTCGGCCACGCAGATATATTTTTATACTGTAGAAAATTAACAATACTAAATAAATGCAACCATCAGGTAAACCACTGTCTGAAGAGGAAAGCAAAAAACGTAATTACACCTTTTTAAATTGGAAACGAACTCCCCAAGAGCTACTCTGTTCTACGAACTAAACGACATTTCAATGCGATACATGGTCTCCGAGACACATCCCAATAAAAAACCTCTATTATGATGAAATTTTCAACTATTTTAGCATTTATGAAATTAAATTGCATCCACAGCTAAATTTAGCCGCGATATTGGCAATATCTTATAGAATATGCTTAATAGGAATGTTCTTTGCAAAATTCAATCAGTAAAGTCGAGATTTGGGCACATGAAATTTGGGAGTTTTTGCCGCTGATAAAACACTGTGCGCCGCTCCGACAGCCTATTCCACCTTCTTGGATAATACAAGGTCAAACTTGCATTTTCAAAACGGCTGTGATTAATATCAGTATTATTATCATAAGGTAGACTGTATGATATCCTCATACAGTAGACCTTGTTTGTTTTTTAGAATATTTCCATAGTGGTAGACGTCTTAACTCATTTGTTTTGTATGATCAAAACAAAGAAAATAAATTAATGATTAATCGATGATGAATCGAAACATTTCTATAATTGAAATGGTGATACTGTATGAGGCCATCAAGAAAATAATATTGGAAAACTTTGCTCGAAACAAAGGCTAGTTAATCGAATTTTCGACTAAATGTTACAATGACAAACATAACTGCACACAAAAAGAATTAAAGCATACCGTTGCTTGAAATGCAAAAGGACGTAACATTATATTTCGAAATTTTATAGGAGGAGCAAAAAAAACGTAATAATATGAAAATCTTTTTTTTTATAAAAAATATTAGAAAAAAATATACATACATCATATATACATAACTTCGTCATTCCGTTGGTAACACCTTGAAATATCGGCCAGAGACCCTATAAAGTATATATATATATCATTGATCGTCTTAAAATTGTAAGACCATCAAACCATGTCCGTCCGTCTATTGAAAACATGCTAGCATCGAAACGAAAGGAGCTCGGAGGTTCGAATTTTCCATAAATGTGCCGATTTTACTCGTAATGTTTCTTTCTGATAATCCCAAATGTGTTAAAAAAATCGCAAACTTGAAAATTATTTTTTTTACTGTATATAATTTTGTGATTAAAAACTTATCATAGACCGAATATAACTTTCACGCAGTAACATTGATTTAGGAACAGTCAAAATGACAAAAAAATTGCTTTTAAAAATCTTTTTTTTTGGCACGAGAATCCAAATAAAAATAGGAAAATAAAACAAAAATAATTCATGTGTATTATAATGAATAAAACAATCCCCATTTAAAAAATATCTATTGATAAATATAGAACTTACGACCCTCTTTGTGGACGTAAGAGCATTTAAAAGAATCGTTTTGTTAACCCTCTGTTTCTGTAAAATATTTTCGACTGGAGTCGAACGAATCGGATTTGTCAAATAATAGACTCCTACGAGTTCTTTCAATTTAAATGATGCGTTCGACTCAAGTCGTATTGAAAATACGCATGTAAAGAGTGATTTTTTTGAGGTTAGGATTTTCATGCATTAGTATTTGACAGATCACGTGGGATTTCAGACATGGTGTCAAAGAGAAAGATGCTCAGTATGCTTTGACATTTCATCATGAATCGTCTTACAAACGAACAACGCTTGCAAATTATTGAATTTTATTATCAAAATGCGTGCTCTGTTAAGAAAGTTCATTGCGCGCTTCCATTTTATGGTCAGTTTAATCGACCCAAATTTACATTGTTGGACATTAAACCACCAACACGCTTACGTAGAGTGCGAACTGAAGAAAATATCGCAGCTGTATCGGCCAGTGTTAATGATGACCACCAATTTTCGATTCGTCGCCGTTCGCACCAATTGGGTCTCTGTTACTCAAAAACGTGGAAATGCCAAAATTGGACTAAGCGGATGGACCACCTAAGACGCAGCCGCGGTCAACATTTAAATGAAATTATCTTCAAAAAGTAAATGTCATGGACCAATCTAACGTTTCAAATAAAGAACCGATGAGATTTTGCAAATTTTATGCGTTTTTTTAAAAAAAAGTTATCAAGCTCTTAAAAAATCACCCTTTACAATGAAGGAATTATCTTCATAATAATTATGATTTTGTCTTAACTTTAGTGAAAAAAGAGTCGTCAAAAAAACATTTCATAAAATGTATGAAACATGTTTCATAAAGCACAAATCAATGAAAAGTGTCATAGAATTTATGAAACATTTCCTATGATGATTTTTTCATGTCACCAACATTGTTATGGAAAATCCCCAATTATCCCCAAAATATAAAAAAGTTGTCTTATTTCAAAGAATTCGGCCATAACAAAAACCAATTATGAATAATTTGTTGAGTCGACAACAACCATGGATTATTTTGAACGTCTTTGTCCCGAAAAAAGTATTTTAAAGAATTCGACCGAAACAAAAACAATTTATGATTTAATGATTGATCCGTCAACAATCTGGGAATATTTTTATCACCCTATTCGTGAACAAACTCTTTATTTAAAATTCCAGTAGTTGCAATTGATGTATATGTCATTTTATTTTAAATTTAGCTAAAAAAATTTTACTCAGTTTAAATGTGTAAATAAGAAAGTACGTTAATTTTTGTAAAAATTTTGGGGTGTTTGCAGCGTCATTAATTTAATTTCATTTTGTACTATCAATATTCAATGATTTATAACAAATTCATTTCAATGTTCCTTTATAAATTAAGGATAATAAATTTGTAGACATTTGCAAATAAATTTGAATTCCCAGTTAAAATCAAATACTAAATATTTTTCAAAGTACTTCGAATATCCCCACAAAATCCTCGAAATGTTTTATGAAATCCACACAAAAATCCACTGTCCCCAAATTAATATTTTTTGTGCTTTTGACCATAATAAAATCTCCAGGTTTGGGACAAATCCCCACATCTGGCAAAACTGAATTTTGTTGTAGGTAGGATTGCCACAAATCATGTTTTATATTTGTCTATTTTTAAATTAAGTTTACATTGCTTAATAAACATAAAAAATAATTATAAAAATAGAAAATTTAAAATTTTACCAAAAAAAAATAATTATAAAAATAGAAAATTTAAAATTTTATCAAAAAAAAAAAATAAATCTGTGTTCTCATTTTTACAATTTTGTTGATGATTTTCGAAAATTTGGATATTTTTAATAATTTTTCAAATATTTTTAAATGCAAACTCGTTCTTTCACTATATGGGAGTGAAACCAAATAATTGTTTGTAAGAATGTTTTTTTCCTAAAAAGGCAAACAAGTACAACAAATATGTCTTAGTGTACTAAATAATATTTGAGTTTTTACCGATCATTAGAAGTAAAAAAATTCTAGCATTTCTAAATTTTTTGTGACGGAATGTAATTACTTTTTAATATAATTTAAATAGTATTTGTCTCGTTATAAAATATTAACTTAGTGTAACTTAATGAAGTTCTAAGACAATTGACGGAAAGTTACTGAAAGAACCATTTTTAATGCTCATAGTTAAAAAATACGTTCAATCATGTCGCGATTAAGGAACTTTATATTGTTCATATTAATGAGGCGTTGTTTTAGTTTATATTGTTTTTGTTTATAATTTATGTGTAAATTGCAAAAACAATTTGCCCGCTTAGCTCCGAGAGTCTAACCACAATACATATGTGTCATAAATAATTTTCTTAATACACTTTAATGTCGTGGTCTTAAAATGGAACCGAATGAATTTTATTTTTGGCCCATATTTTGGTTTGGAAATTGCTAAACAAACGGTAATGTATCTAAAATTAGCTTATTATGTTGACTGAAAAATGAAGCACGTGTAGCCTGATAACATTTTTATTTAACAATCCAGTTAAGTGGTGATTTTTCTTTTTGGCCGAAATCATTTAAAAGTATAAATTCTAAATTAACTTCACATGTTTATTTGCAAAGCGAAGCGATTGCGGTGGCTTGGTCAATTGTGGTGATGACTAAATAACCATGAGAGGAGATATTCGCTCTTCAATTATCATCGTTACTGTTGTGGTTTTATTGTTGGCGGCCACGATTGAATTGATTTGGCTTATACCGCGCTGCAAGTAGTAGTAGTTTCAGCCAGTTAATGCGGTTAAAGGTGTTAATGATTCGTGTGTGTTATTGGTCTACATCATTCTTAGGCTTACGATGTTCGACATGACGTCACATGATTATGGTTACGGTATGACTTAATTGATTTGAGAGCGCGTGTCTTTGGTCAGGTAGTTTTTAACCGCGGAAAGCTGTTGCTAAGCACTTACTAGTTAAGCTGGCAGAGATAACGATTGAGGTGAGGGAACATTTTAAAGTTTAGTTTCCGATGAACAGGTTACAACTGTATAATGGGAAGAGGGGAAAAACGCAGTGAAAACAGAACAAACATTTAAGGACATGCTTTATTATCCAACGCTAAGCCCCAAAAGTATGTCAATGCTGTAGTTTAAAGAATTAACCCATTAACGCCCTCTGTCCCCTGTTCAATACCACACAACTGAACAACAATGTTCTTTGGACGTTAATGGGTTAAAGAAAGAAAACAGCTGTTCAGTTAAACAGATGTCCTCACACGGTGACAGAGGGTGGTGCTGGATAAAGGTTCTTTATATGAAGTGAGTAATAGGAGGAATGTAATGGTGACATTTAATACTTGGCTGCAGACTACCACGATCATGATTTCGACCATGTCAAAAGTCTTTTCAAGTGGCTTCGCAGCGACTTTTCAACATCAAACCCGCATATGCATATTTTTTTATATTTCTTATTAAATTATTTATATTTTCTATATATTAAATTATTTATATTTTTGGCTTCGCAGCGACTTTTCAACATCAAACCCGGCCTCTATAAGGAGATGATTCTCACAAACGAACGAGAAGCACACCTCACTTGCCTAATTACCGTTTAAAAAATCGCACCAAGTAAGAAACTACACATGCCAAAAAATATTTTGAAATCCCCAAAAAAATCTCCTGTCCCCACTTTATATTTTTTGTCCTTCTGATCATCATAAAATCCCCATGGTTGGTGACAAATTTCAAATTTTCAAGCCTGCCCCTCCAATACATTTGCCTTCATGACCACCCACACCAGTTTCATCCTTCCGCAATCTGCCCGCGCCAAATATTCTTCAAAATCAATGGAATTATTGGATGTTCTATATATTTCACGAACCCCAAATCATTATAGTGATAGTGATAGATAATAGGATGGGTCACGAAAATAAATTGCAGCGGTCACCCCCCAGAAATGAAGATTGGAATGTTTAAACAATCCAAACTTTATGTTCGTTGGTGACAGGAACTTGTTTTTCCATTTGTATGAACCGCGATCCAGCCTAACATATATATATATATGCATCTCCCAGTGGCCCGGACGCGACAATGCCCTTCTTAAACTACGCCAAAGACAAGAAAGAAACTTAAAAAGTAGATCAGCCTTTTTAGTTTTCTAAAGCGCTTAAAAAGAGTACTACATTTCAAAAATATATCGTCAGGATTTAGTACAAAATTATAAACAATTTTACATCGAAACGGACGAGACAAAAAACAGAAGTACTTTTAAAGATCTTATAGAAATATACAAAGTTCAGCGAATTTTTGAGAACTTTGTTTATCCTTACATACATGTGAATGAAGGTCAGAGGATATATTTTGTTCGTAGATTTATGAAATATGAGAATTATGTCTTAAATTTTTTAATTAGGTACATCAGAAATACGGACGCGACCAAACAGATGGGCAAAAATTTCCACTCGTAGTAAAAAATTTTAGTAATTTTCGTTATAACACTTCAACTTTCAGTTCGTAATGAAAATAGTTGTCGAAATAAGAAAAAATAAAATTAAAAGCTATTAGTGTGGTCTGATTTCATTTTTTTGTAGAACTTTTTTGGGAGATGCCCACATGTAAAATGTTCTTGAGCCAGGTCTGCAATCAAATCAAATTTTGATTACAGACCAAAATAAAACAAACAAAAAAAATTAAAAAAAGAATATTCACCCAAATTTTCTACCGTTGAGTCAACACAAATGACGTGATGTTTTAAAAACAAAAGCGAAAAATTCCTCTATGTCTACAAACGTCAGACCCCTTTCACCTATCACCCGCAGCCACATCACGTAGTTGTTGATAACAACGGCCGACTTTTAAGTAATTGCAGCCTACTACATAATGTATAAACTTTGTGAGCTCGGACTTTTCCCCATTATATGTCGTCACACAACACATTCAGTAGTGTTGTAAAGTAGGTTCAATGTCTTGACGGTGGTGTATGGCACATATAGATATTTTGAAGGTTATTGTGGACGGAGTTGACGAATTATTGTACCACAAGGTGCACAAAATGCATTTGCGTCTGTGCAAAATTGGCAAAAAGTGTTGCTATTATCTAAAAATAACTGTTGTCTCAAAGTGATACAATTCATGTCAAATTCACATTATTAAGTTTCGATAAGCTAATCTAATCAATTATTTTAAATAAAAAGTGACTGATGAATTCCGTAGCATTTTTGCACTAGGTAAACATTGAGTTTAGGAACATTTTGTGTGTGTGAATATTTTATACTGGGCGCAATGATGTTTTTCTGGTGGCATTTTCGACCAGAGATGGGCGCGAGTCACGTGAATCACGCGTGATCGTGAGCAAAATTCTTTTTAAAAATTTTCGTGCGTGGATGTGTGTGAGTCTAATTTCTGCGTGAATCACGTGATTTTTTCGAGAGTCGCACATATTTATTAATTATTATATTTTCATTATATTTTGTTCAAAAATGTGAAAATTTTCATTCAAAGTAAAATATATATACAGTTGCGGTCAAAATAATAGCAGCGCACCATATCTTAGCATACATTTTCATATATTTATTTGCATGATAATTTTTTTATTTCTACTACTGCATTAAATGCTAGTAATGAGTTTAAAAGCACAAAATAATTGTTTATTTGGTGATAAGATTTTAATTGTATTAGAAATTTCACATTTTTTGGACTATTCGACATTTTGAACCGGTCAAAATAATAGCAGCATTCAAAAAATCTCAAGAAAAATGAATTCTATCTCATTTTTTCAATTTGATTTGATGTATAAATAAGATATTATGAAATTTACACTATTTCTGAAATGTTACTGTTTTATTTTCTTCATAAGTAGGGCGAGGAGAGCATTGTTGAGAACAAAATCGAGTTCATATAAAAAGTTTGAAATCTGAGGGTAAATCATATAGTGAAGTTCGATTTTTTTCCAGTGTTCCATTAAAATGATCAGAAATTCGATATTATAAGAAGAAAAAACAAAAACGCATCAAAAAATCAGTTTATATCACCTGCAACCATTCGCCAAATAGTAACGTCTAGTACAAAAACCCACTTACGCCCGCTACCGAAATAAAAATAATGTCTGTCCATCTTTGAGCGTTAAAAATGTTCGTAGAATACTAAGAAAACATAATCCGTAAGCCAGAAGTGCGAGAAAAGTCCCACATAAAAATAAATGACATGTCACAAAAAAATTGCAATTTGCAAAAACACACCTGCAGTAGCCAACCAAAAAGTGGGTGCAGGTTTTATGGTCAATTGAATCAAAAATTGATTTCTATGGTGGGACAGTCCCTCGACAGTTTGTAAGAAGTCCACAGAACACGGAGTACATCTCCAGATATATTACCAAAACAGTCAAATAGGGGGGGATCAAGCGTAATGTCTTGGGCGTTTCTTTCATATTATGGTGTTGAGTCAATACATTGGCCCAGAACTACCATGGACTCTGCCCAGTACATCAAAATACTGTATAATATTATGCTTACGTATGCAGAATACGGAATGTCCCTTAAATGGGTCTTCTAGCAGGTCAATTATCCCGTAAAAACCGTCCAACTCGCAAAAATGTGGTTTGAAATCAATAATATCGATGTTATGGAATGGTTCGGACAGACACCGCATCTCAATATAATTAAAAAATTTGAAGTGTGATGACTAAAATGAGGTCTCACTAGTAATACTGAAAAACAATAACGATATTTGATACGAAATTATAGAGGCATGGTCAAAAATACCGCATTAAGGGTGCAAAATACTAGTTGACTCTAAGAAACGACGTTATGTAGCAATATTAAGCAATAAAGTCAGTACAACTAAGTGTTAAATTCCAGAAAATATCGTTATTTAAATAATTATTCAAAAAAGTATTCAATTAAAGTAAATTAAAACAAAATATTTTCAGTTTTTATTAGCGCTGCTATTTTTTGGACTGGTCTCATTTTTGACATAAATCTCAAAATCTCACTTTTGACATAAATCTCAAAATTACAAAAACTTAATTTTTTATTTAAAGCCATATTAAGATTGGTACAATACCACCTTTCAATCGCCGTAAAAACCTTTTAGGATTTTCGAAGTAAAACTGATATTTTTCTTTGTCAACATTTTTTATCTCGTCGATGCTATTTTTTTGAACGCAGCTATACATATGTTTGTATATTTATTTCTAAAACAAAGTGCTTCGTATATTTTTCTAATTTTTCTATTATTTAAGTAAGCATTGCGCCAACATTAGGCACTGCATTTATATGGGAAACCCCCCTTAGCGTTGTTCAATTAAAAAATTCACATAAGTGATATATTATATATAGTGATTGTTGTTTACTTGGATTTATGTTAGTGTCCGATTTTAACTTATTTTGCGTTAAACTAGACAATATATAAACATATGAATTTAAGACAAACATCGCAAACACAGAGCGATTTAAGTAATATAATTTCGGATTTGCGCGGCGTTTCTCATTTCGATTTAGAATAGGAATATTATTTTCTTTGTGGAAATTGTTTGCGTGATTTACGTGATTCACGCGTGATCGTGAGCAAAATTTATTTTGCGTGAGCGTGCGTGAACGTGAGCCAATAATCACTCTCGCGCCCATCTCTACTTTCGACCGATTAATTCTGCAGCATTTTTGCTCTAGGTAAATATTTCGTAAATACATGGAAACATTGTGATGGCACAATGTGTCTAATTTAACTCAAATTCATGTGGGCATCTCCCAGTGGCCCGGACGCGACATTCGTATGCTTTAAACTATGCAAAAAACAAGTAAGAAACTGAAAAAGTCTATCAGCCTTTTTAGTGTTCTATCTAAAGCGCTTAAAGAGTACTACATTTTAAAAAATTATAAACAATTTTACATTTATACGGACGCTACACAAAACAGAAGTACTTTTGAAGCTCTTATAGAAATATATAAAGTTCAGCGATTTTTTGAGAACTTTGTTTTTCCATATATACATGTAAATGAAGGTCAGAGAATTTTGCTCGTAGATTTATGAAATATGATAATTATCTCTTAAATTATTTAATTAGGTACAGCAGAAATGCGGACGCGACAAAATATTTCCACTTGTAGTAAAAAAGTAGTAATTTCTGTTATAACACTTCAACTTGTAATACAAATAAAAGAGATCAAGTTAACTTCAAGTTTCTTAACAAAAAAGTTTTCGAAATAAGGAAAAAATAAAAGCTATTATTCTGATTTCCATGACAGTCGTGTCAGTTGAAAGAACCACAGACTTCTGAACGATAAATGGTTCAAATTTTGCATACGCAATTGTTTGTAGATCGCCGGGAAATGAAAATGGGCGTAATCGGAACAAAGCGAAAGAAATTCCGCTTACAAATATTAATGTTTTCGAAATATATTTCAAATCATTTTGATATGTTCTTTCAGTGTGATAGTATTGCTCCAATATTTGTGTGTAATGAAACTCAATAATATGCCTAGAAAAGCACTTAGAACATTCGTATCAGCCATGCCCCTTTATTGAGGCAGTACATAAATTTCTAGGAGTGGCTATCAGTGAGCGGGGCCGACTATATGATACCCTTCACTTTTTATCACATTACAATTGAATTAGGTAAATAAAGTGAAAACGGGAAGGATTTTTGTATGGATCCCTTATCATGGACCAATGTATGTTTCCATATGAAATATAACTTTTTCTGTCAAATAAGACCAAATATGTAAATGTATGAATCTGGGAGAAAAAGGAAGGTCATTTGTTGTATATTAAAACCTAGAACCAAATATATGTCACGCCCCTTTATCGTATACATGTGGCTATCAGGTTCAAGTTCAGAGTAACAAAAATCTTCGCAGGGGTATTGTGTCTTTGTACATTTTTTGTTTGTAACACCCGAAAATAGCCGACTTAGAGTCACTTTTTAAATCAATCTAGACATCTGTCTCTCCGTCTATTTTTGTAGTCAAAGTATAGGTCGCAATTGCTGTTCTTTCCTCTCAAAAATTGGCACAAGTAAGTTTTGCTGGTTCAAGGACGGACGTTATTTAACTCAAAGCAAATCGCTTTAGATTTAGATGTAGCCCTCATACATTTGTCGCGCTAGATTTGACTTTTTCCGCTCTAGAAACAAAACATTTTAACCTATTTCTTTTTTTCATATTTGGTGCAACGCGTTATATTTCAACTAGAAACTTCTATTGTGTAATTGGGTCACATCGTTTCAGATTTATATATGTGTCCCATACAAACATCGCTCCAGATTTCGCTTTTCCTCCCTATATACCTCCTTTTTTTAACTGATTTTCTTCAAATTTGGCACAACACCTTATATTTCAAGTAGAAACATCTAGATGAAAATGAGTCAAATCGGTTCATATTAATATATATCTCCTATACTAAATTCGCTCCCGATTTGACTATTTTTGTTCTGGAAACCATATTAAACTATATTTTCTTTAAATTTGGTACATCACGTTATATTTCCTCCAGAAATATCTATGATGAATTTCGTTCAGATTTATGTATAGTTTTAAAACAAACATCGGTCCCGATTTGACTATTTCCGAAATATATACAAAATATTTTAACAGATTCTCGTCAAAACTACAGTGGAATAATTGCCAAGACCCCAAAAGGGGGCTCATAAAATATAAAATGAATAAATAGGAGAATAAGTTTGGAAACTGATTTTTTGATTTTTTCAATTTTTATAGAAACTATAAGGTGGGATGGCAAAAGTATCCTGATACTTGATAAAATTTAATTTCTTATTATGTCAACGACCCTCAAAATCGTTTCTGACCAAACTGTTCATTATGTTGGTCGTAGTATTTCAACATGAGTATGAAGCATGAGGAAGATGTGACAATCTTGAATTGACCTGACTTTCATCCCGTATGCAAAGGCTCAATTAAAGAATTGCAGTCATTGTATACTGGCTTGAGAATTCGAGATGGCTTATGGATGCTCAAAGATCAAGGCCTGCTGCAATAAATAATAATAAAGAAAGTGGTCCATGTCTCATTACTCCACATAGAATAAATGATCGTTTTTACAGACTCAAAATCAGTTAGTTTTTATGCGCAAGGCACAAGGAGATCTGAAAACAATTTCTTCATTACGTTATAGAGATATCGGGAATTGATATTTATATATGTAGCAGGGCTATGGAACTATCCAAAAGTGCCCGACACCACAGCCCCTGAATGCAGAAGATCTAAACAAATATAGGCTGTCCTGTACAGATCCCTTAAATATTTGGGTGAACAAATTAGGACATCCAATGTATTTTGAACCGTTTAAAAACTCCAAGATATACAGGATTTAACGCTTGAACTATTTTCAGATTTTTTTACTTATTTCGATTTAGCTCGAGATTTGCGCTAAATACCGTTAAACAGACGAATGTGTTATGATGACTCATCTGAATTTTTTATAATTTTGGTAAACGCATGAATAATATCTTATTCCGTAAAGACAGTGCAGTGACGGATGGGCGGACCGACGGACGGATGTGGGTGCGGTCAGCAAAAGAATGAATAATCGATGGATAACATATACGCGCACAGCAAATAAACTAACGCACTAAATGCATCCTTTAGATGTAACAACAAATCACAACACGTTAGGAAATTAACACCACAAAGTTGTCACTTTAATCAAGCTGGCGACTTTCTAACATTTTTGCAGACGCACTTATTGCATTTAGGAATGTGTGTTGTTACCGAAAGACACGTGCACCCTTCCCCATCACGAGATAAGATAAGGGGGAGGAGAGTCCCCCATGTCTCCAACACTCATACCCATGAATTTCATCATCACAACTTTCACAGACACAAATTTGGACAACCGAAATAGCTCCAGCAACAGATGTAAGGTGCTGGCTGCCACGGACAAGAAACTAAAGCAAAATCGCGTTTAAATTGAATTTCACAATAGTGTTTAATTCAAAACGTATATAAATTTACCAAAAATCAAACGAATACTTACCATTAAAAAGAAGAAAACAAGATTTAAAATCATAAAAAAATACTAGCTTCAAAATTTGAATAAGCTTTTTTCGGCAGTTCTCTTCACAATTTGTTTTTGTTTTTCGGTTTAATAACAGTAATAAAGCCTTCGCACTTTTGTCTGGAGATTTTCCTTATAAACGTTCTTTAATTTGTTTATTTCACTTAACACTTCTTTTTTGTTGTTGTCGTTACGAACTAAGCCAGTAAATAACGAGAAAAATTATACGAATTTATTTATACGTTGTTAACACGTCCGAAACATTTGCGATACTAAACAAATTGCAACAATATCCAATCCAATACTCTGGTTGGCGAGGCGATACGATACGTTACGATACTCTGTATTGTCGGTGGGCTCTGAGTGAACATTGTGGATTTTGGTGGTGGTGTTGTTGTATTGCAAAAAAAAATATATAAACACAGCAACAAAAACAAAACAAAACACAGCAGAAACAATCATGCTGGACACAACAGAAGTCCACATAAAAATAAACAGCAACAACATCGAGTGTGTTCGCAGCAGCAAAAGAGCAGCAGAGAAAGAAAGAGGTTTCTTTCGTTCCGTTCAATTCAAAGGTGATTTGAGCACAATTTTGTCGATACAAAAGCCAAGCCAACCAACATTAGCACACGTAGTCTCTCAATTTGTTCCGTTCATGTTTGTTTTTGATTTTGTTTTGGGAGGCATTTATTGTCTCTCAACGCCAAAGTGTGCTGCCGCCGCTGCTGCCGTTGTTTGCCGACCGATTGTTATGTTCAAGTGGGTTTTCCATTGTGTGTGGAGGGTGAGAGACAGCCATCGAGTGTCTCGTCGCTGTCGTACATATCATTCGTTCGTTCGTTCGTGGGCATGGGTGGAACGAAATGCTGTAGGTATCCCATTCAAATATCAGCTGTCTGCTGGCTGACCAACTGACTCTTACACTCGGTATGTTGTGATGATACAATAAAAAAGCCGGCAAAATAAAACGATGACGTTATGCGAAAACAGCTGTTTCGCTATTGTTGTAGTCGAGTAGCAAAATATTAAATTTAATAAAGTGGTATTAGTGGTTGGGAGGCAGAATGAGTGTGATATGATATTTTACCGTGGTGAGAGTAAGAGGGAGCACGAATGAGATAGGTAGGTGTGCGTGTGTGTGTGTTGGTGTATGTGGAGGAGCAACTGCATAAACGAATTTGAGAACATTTCGATCAATTGAGCATTTCTCATGAAATTTTCATATGATGAATGTTGGAATTTTGTAAATATCTACGTACATACATGATATATGGTTGTGTCTACAACTCTGGACTGTTGTCACTGTGCAAATTACAAGAACAGTTAAGTTGCTGGCTGTACATTAATGCAAGCCCTATCATACATAGGTGTGAGCTCTTTATCTCACCACTCGAACTTCTTATCAACTATTAAGTAGTCAAATTACACTTGAAACCTGCAGATATGCATGACCAACCAGAAGACTAATCAACATATTTAACGAATCAAAAACGTTGTCATTTAAATCCAATGTGTGTCGCGAGAACATTAAAAAACTCACGGCCCAAAATATCCCATAGTGTGACTACGCCGCATCGTCCGAGGGAGGGACTATGTACGACTCGCGACTACAAATGAAGATTGATATGTTTTATGATTATTCTTAAACTCATCAGCTTCAAACTAACTCTATCCATGGAGAATTCTACTTAATATTAATATTAGAAATATGATTAAAGAAGATATGCCAAGTACCAAATAACCAGTGTATTTAAAATTTTGAGATTTACTTGTGAGTGCATTATTCTTAATTCTAGAAGTTTATAGAATATATGTACCAAGGCTATCCGTATGGGTTATGGAAGAAGTGGGTCTTTTCGTTTGTTTTTCAGTTTCAGGACGATTTTGCCTTTAGGATTTTCAATACAAATAAAATGTTTCATTTTTATATAAAAAGTAATTTTTAGTTTTCTGTAAAGAATTCAATACGATTAATTTTGCACTAAATATAACACCGATGTAAATACGGTTACAGTGATCACAAATGGTGGGGTTACAAAGCATTTCCAAAGAAGGTTCCATAAAAAACAGCATAAAAAAATTAAAATCGTCCAAGTAATGAAGTGGGCCATAAAAAATTAATCCAAAGTGAACAAGTAAAAGGCGTTAAGTTCGGCCCAGTCGAGTCGTATATACCCTCCACCACGGAGTGCATTCCACAGTATTACTGGCAGATTAGAGACACACAATAAATAGTGATCCTTCATTATTATAATATTAATAGTCCTCTACGATATAAACATAAAACTTCAAGAGTAATCAAAAAGTGAACATGGGACCGCAATCGCCAAAAGTATGCCCTAAATTTCAGTTGTATTGGTGGAAACAATTTCCCTAAAGGCCGATTTTCGATTTTGCAATTTCTTGATTCCGGCTACAGCCCAAATTTCCGTACTAATATTGAAGATCCAAAACGTTTCGAGTTCACCATTTGTATCCCTTTTTGTGCCAAAGTATGAATTTTGAAAAATCCCTATATTTTACGCTTCTACGCAATTGGAGGGATGTACATTCCAAATTTCATGCTGTTGTCGTATTGACATTGGCACATTTTTTTCCCATTTTCGCCCGCTACAACTTTTTTACTTTTTGGTGCTTTTAGACTACAAGAGGAATGTACGCAACTAATTGCAAGTGCATATAAAGCAGAAATTAAAACAAGTAAGGAAAGGCTAAAGCCGGGCCGACTATATAATACCCTACGCACTCCCTGCGTATATACATCGCTTTGATTACTATAAATTCATCTTTAGTCAAATTTAACGAATATGGTAAATAATATGAATTGATGCAATTTTCCGGCAGATATTCCGAATAAAGTAAATATAACATGATCTGGAAAAATTGATCAAGATCCAATGGGAAATATAGATTATACAGCGGTAATAGGATGATTCGGACGGACATTTGAAGGGGACCTATAACAACACTTGAGGTGCCTGTGCCAAATCAAAGGCCTATATAGTTTTCATTCACGGCAGGGATTCCTAGTTGAAGTATATCATGATCTGCAAAATTTGATCAAAATTCGGGGTGAGATGTACTTTGGATTAACCCCTTAGGTTATACCAAAGTATGGACACATATTTGACATTCATAGTATGTATTCTTAGTTGAAAAATAATATAATCAGCAACATTTGAAAAACTTCTGATGAAAATGTGGGTCCTAGAGGGATAATAATAAAAAATGGGGGCCATTTGTAAGGGACAATATTAAAAAGTGGGTCTATATAGATCACTTTCAAAGTACGTATTCTTAGTTGAAGTATAGCATGATCTGCAAAATTGTATCGATATCCAACGTACGATGTGGGTTCTAGACCTGTAATAGGGTAGAATGGTTGTTCAATTTGTATGTGGGTTATACAAAAATATGGACCCATATATTTGACGTTCTTAGTATGAAGTCTTAGTACAAATATAATAAAATCTGCAAAATTTAATAAACTTCCGATGTAAAATGTGGCTTCTAGTGGTGTAATAATAAAAACGGGCGTTACATTAAATAGTTAGCCCTTATAGATCACTTTCAAAGTAGGCTTTCTTTATTGAAATATAACATGATTTGCAAAATTTGATCAAGATCCAATGCAAGATGTGGCTTCTAGAGCGATAATAGTGTAAGCCGGAGGCCCATTTGTATGGGGACTATACCAAAACAT
The DNA here is from genome assembly GCA_947397865.1 of Polietes domitor. Lineage (NCBI taxonomy): Eukaryota > Metazoa > Arthropoda > Insecta > Diptera > Muscidae > Polietes > Polietes domitor. The sequence continues at coordinate 66,824,208 of OX377620.1, forward strand.
TGACCTATATAGCAGGTGTTTCTAGTCTAAATGTAATATTGTGTGAGACATTTGATCAAGATCCGATGTAAAATGTGCATTTTAGAGCAGTAATATTGTAAATCGTATGTACATTTGTATGGGGGCTATATCAAACCACGGTCACCTGTGGTCCACTTTCCTGTTAGCTGTTTCTAGTTCAAATGTAAAACGATCCTGAAAATTTTGTCATGATTCCATATAAAATGTGTATTATAGAGCAGTAATAGTGTAAATTATAGGAATATTTGTATGGAGGCTATGTCTAAATCTTAACCGATATCGTCTTTGGCCAATACAAATAACTTCTGCCAAATTCCATGATAATTGGATAACAATTACGACGTGTAGAGTGCGAACAAGCTTAGATGGACAACAGACGACAGACAGACATCGTTAAATCGATTCAGCTGGTGATTCTAAGCCGATCCGTATACTTAAAGGTGGGTCTATCTCGATTATTTCTTGGTTTACAAACATTAGGCGGAAAACTAACTTATAATACTCTAGTCCACGAATACAAAATGCTTAAATAGTTTAAATATTAAGGGGTGTTTTCAATACTTTTTAGGGGGGAAATGTTCCCTCTAGGTCGATTTCGCCCACTTTCAATCCCAACCGATCTGCAGCCATAAGACACATTTAGGGAATATTTGAACTTCCTAGCTCATTTCGTTCGGCGTCCATCGTGCTTTCAACATATATAAATGGCTTAATACCCTAATTATGTTTGGACCAAATCCGTTTCACGACTTTTTAAGATGTGTAGCCATGTCCGTCCGTCTGTCTGGCTGGTGTAACCGATAACTCTCGAAAGGAGGTAAGGAATCAATTCAAACTTTGCGCATGGTAATATTTTTCACAAACTTAGTTTATGTTCGAAGATGGGAAAAATTGCCGAGCCCCTTCTGGTACCTCCCACACATATGACCCATATTCCTGTGTTATAATAAAACTAATGTAACTTCCACGCGGATATTCACAATCAGCTATATTTTGGTATTTAATAATTTTTTTATAATCACTTTAAGAGTTTAATTAAAACTGTTATAACTGACATACGAATGACAGGAATACTATGAAATTTGATATTTGGCAATGATATTATAGAGGTTGTATCCATATGGAATATGGGTGATATAGCCAGACCCCTTCTGGTACCACCCACACAAAGTGGCATAAACTCTGGTTGTAATAAAACCGACATAATATCCATACGGGTCGACAGAATCATTTGCAATTTGATATTTCAAAATGTTCCTATAATAATCACTTTAAACCTAAAAAATATTTACGCTTTAGCCACGCGCCTTAAATTAAATCCTTCACAGCTATACTGGTGCATGGAATCCACTGTGACTTGATATTGGATCATATTTGTACAATTATTTTGTAAATGTCAAAGCTGGGACCATGCGACACGCACCTCCTAGTACCTTCCACACAAATTATCCTACCCTATGTTGAATTTAATTCCTTAAAACTTCCGTATGTATGTTCTCTGAGTGTGAGGGTATATGGGCAAATCTACGGTATAGTACGATTCCATGTCACTCAGGCTTGTAACCACTTTAAGAGCAATATATAATATTTCTGAAAGTGTCATAATTTTCAAAACGACGAGTTTAACCTCGCCAACATCCTAAAGTTTTAAAATTATGCTGTTAATGTAGTCTACTGAGCTAAGGTCTACCCTAATTTACCCTAATTTTGCTTGTAACTTTCGAAAGTTGTTCAACTCTTTTGGCTATAACTTTTTCAGCATAAAAGAAAATCATTCTAATCTTTTTGTGGATGATAGTAATGATGTTGCAAAATCTTCTATATGTTGAAAAAAGCATGTGCCATCACTGAGGAATAAATGGTAGCTCTTCAAAATCTGTCACTCTGTTTTTGCATAAAACGAAAATTAATACAATTTTCTTTTTTGCGCTTTCAGCGTGAACGTAATTGCAATTTTTTTAATATTGGATTATAAACGACAAAGATACTAACAAAAGGCGACCAAACAATTTAGTGTGCCTTCAGCAACAAAGAAATTATGACAGTACAAACATCATCAGGTCGATGCGTGCAGATCATGAAATTTCATATTTTTTGAAGAGCACATCCGCAGTTTGAAAAATAACTAGTGGCAACCCTGTGTGATCGGTAAATATGAGTACTACTAATAATGTGTGTAAGTGCTAAATAGATCGAATTATTATTTTGGTACCGAGAGCCATTTTAGGTTAAATTTTGTTGATTTTCATAGGGTTTTCAAGCTTAACTTGCAATAGAACCAAAAGGGACAATCCGATCAGCACTTGAAAAAAATGATGCACGCGAGCACATTATTTATATTTAATGTATTTTTAACAAGTTGACGCTAAAATAAAACGTGTGCCTCTAATTTGAAATTTTTAATTTTTCAAAATTGAAATCGGACTATTTTGTAGATTTTCCCATATATAAGTCGGCTGAACCGACTGAAGCTTACTTACTTCTAATTGTATATCTTCGAGTACAAAAGAAACTTGAAACAATCTTGTTCCTAAGATTGTTATGTTTCATGAAAGGAAACAGCTTGAATAGTAACAGAACTAATAATTTGTTTCAAACCATCTTTGTGATTATCTAAAATCTATAGCCAATTTCTCAAAACGCAGTTCATAACGGTTTTTTACGAAGGATGAGACGAAAAAAAATATGGTTTTTACTGTGGGTAGATGACAAAAAGGATTTGTTTAATCTTGCGTTGTTAATCTTTTGTAGAACTGGTGCGATATGTCTGGAATCAGGGCTTGTTCTTTCGAAATGTATCCCAAACATCATACTTGGACATGGAGATATATTTTGTTTGGAAGTAAACATTATCACATTTTCTGCACGATAAGATTATTGTATCAATAACTGTCTTCAGAAATGCTATTGTTATGAAGCAGCGATAGGCCAAAGTACACGAGCCAAAGTCTCTCTCACACACCCACATACGCTCACGAAATGGTTGAAGCAATTGTGTGAGGGTATGTCGATTAGAGAGAACATCTCGCGTGCGTGTTTTTTGTCGATCTATGGTTTAACGAAAATCATATTTATCGATAAAGGAAAATCGATAAAAAAGTGATTATCAACATTTTTTTGTGGAGATGTGTCCAGAAAAATTTACCATTAAAAAATATTTCAGTTATTGAAATTTTTGGTTTTCTAGATACATATATGTATGTGTTTATATGTAAATAGTTGTGCTAAAATTGGCTATGTTTTAACCCTTTCGACACTGACGGGACACATGTGTCCCATTGAGTTTTCTAATCGAACTGAAACGCAATTACTCCCAACTATTTCTATAAATATTTGTCCCAACAGTAATATGATCGTTTTCGCATGCTTGTGTTCTCTGTGTTCCACAATCTCAAATCCTTCCGCCGTTATATGCTGCGATCGGTTCTTTACTACTGTCAACTTAGCGCAGACTTTGGATTTTGGTTTAGTTGGTACCATTATGAAAAATAAGAAATTCTTACCAAATCTTGATGGACCAAAATTAGAAAGAGGTGACTATGTTTTCAAGTATAACAGCAGCGGTACTATGCTTTGTAAATGGCAAGATACAAAGGAGGTTTTGTTACTCACCAATTGCCACACTGATATCGTAACGACCGTTCAAAGAACCAACAAAAAAGGAGAAGCCCTTGATGTTGCATGCACTGAGCCCATTGCCTTTTATAATAGATACATACATGGGTGGTGTAGATCTTTCAGATCAATTTTCATCTCTTTATGATCCTGACAGGAAATCTGGAAAATGGTGGAAGAGAGTTTTTCAAAAACTGCTTATGGTTTCCGTCTCCAATGCTTGGATTATTTTCGAAGAAACTCGCCATGTGAAGGTACCATTAATTTCCTTTCTCGCTGAATTGGCGGTGCAGCTTCTTCATTATGGAAAAGAGAGAGCAACAATTAAACGTCGTAGCACGAGTGGTCGCCCATCAGAGCGATCAAAAACACTTTCTGAAGTTGGAGAACATCTTCCTATCGAGGGGAAAACACGCCGTCGTTGCAGAAGCTGTTCAAATGATAACAAAGAGCATCGTACGAAAATGATGTGCGTTTCTTGCAATATTCCTTTGTGCAAGCTGTGTTTCGCCAAATATCATACTAATTAACATACATTTTCATTGTATATGACACATATTCAATTCTAACTTGTTTGTTTCATAAATTAATAAAACAGCATTGAAGTTTACATATATTATGTTATTTTAGTTTTGCCTTACTTCGTTACTATTGGGACATATGTGTCCCATCCGCACTTACTGATGGGACATATTTGTCCCAGGACATTTTCCTTGTTCTGCTTATCCTTTCGCGAAACGCACCCTATGGCCAATTATTGGAACTATAACTAACCAATACCCATCAAAAAAGAGTTCGTATTTAAAAAAAATCCGTTTCGAAAGGGTTAAGTCATCTTATGTATATTTGCCTTAACAAATTATTCATTCTTTCGAAAATCTTCAAATTTATTCATTTCCAGCTATAGACATGGGAAAATCCACAAAGTGTCTCATGGATATGAATGAAAAGTATTATTACTTATTGTTATCAGTTTCGTTTTCTCGTTTCTTTTTGCACAGACCAACCCAGACTCCCCCTCAGACAAATGAATTAGTTGAAATATTTGCTTTGCTGTTTGTTGTTTGCATGAGGTCGCAAACATTGTAATTTCCGCTGAATTTCACCAGAAATCCACATTACTCATACGTACGTATGTACGTCGTCTGTCTGGTCTAGACGGCGTTCTGTATTGCCTTTTGCTTACCACGCGCGAAGAGCAACCTGGCTGAGTGTGGCTGACTGGCAGTTGGGAATGAGCATTGTTCCGTTGTATTTAAGGCGCCCGTTCACAGACACACGCATTATAATTGAAAAGCTCTTTTACTCAATTCGCTGTCACTCTCTCTCTCTCTCTCTTTCTGTATTACTCTCACTCTCTAATTTTCCTACACCGAGGGAGGTCGATTTTTCGTTTTTACACAACGCACACTTGTTGGCTGGCACAAAAAATGCGAATTTCATTCATAAAAATCATTGTGTTTAATTGAGAAAAACAACAACAAAACACAAAAACAGGAGAAGTGTTGCTCTAGTGTTGTTGCTTCATTCTGCGGCGCGATTACTATTCTCTAAATGTAGGCCAATATATTTCAATCAGAGTCGATACAGCTAAAACCGTCAAAATGCTCCACGATTACTAATGAGTCACAAAGTTTAGCAAAACAAACAACAGCACACACGGCACAAACAAGAGCAACCATAACAACAACAACAACTACAACTAGAAATTCTTTTCGATTTAATAATGTATGCGTGTGGTTGGTTGTTTGCGAGGTGCAAAGGTTTGCCTGGAGAAATCATCAATTGCTTGGAACACACTTGACTTTTTAATTATTGACTTAGGTTGGGAGAATCGAAAGACAGGCGGACGGACGGACAGACGGCGAGCGAGGCTGTCAGAAGTAAATCTGGTTTTCAATACCAATGAATTGTGAAGGGAATTTCTAAGTGGGAAATTTCATAACATTGTTAAATGGTGATTTTGGCGGTGTTAAAATGAGGTGGAATTTAGAAGATTAATTGACGTGGGCGTATTTGGTATGCATGACAATGGACGTGTTTTTGGTAACAAGCTAGCGATGTTATGCAACTTGTTAAAATATATAAAATAAAATAGAATTAACGGATTACTTATTATTATTTATAAAGTTTGCTACCAGGACCCAAAAATCAGCAGAAATTTCGAACATAGCTTGATGTGAAGCTTTTAACAAAAAGTACTTATTTTTTGTTTGGAGTTAACTTTTTAACCAAATCGTTCTAAATCGCTAGCTTGTAAACAAAACATGTCTAATGTCTCATTACGGGGGAACTAATTACATGTGATATTTTTCTGACGTATCGAATCTACAGCGTGTTCACGGGTTTTACCAGTAAACAATTTATATTCTTACTCAACATTGTGGAAGGTTATATATAATTTTTTACAATAACTAAAAAAACTTTGTTGGGATGATCCTGTATATGGGCATTTCCATGATGTCGAACGTGACCATCGTACACATTTAAAGTGACAAAAAAGTCAAAATATAACGGTTTTTTATTTTGACCATATGCTTAACTTATAGCTCTTAATTAACTGTATAATTGGGCCTAATGTGGATTTTGGGTAATTTTTCGTTTTCAAGATAATCTAAAAAAACAAGGCATTCGCACGTGACCAAAACAGAAGTCGTTTTCGCGACCAACAATTCAAACACCGATTTCAGCGAAACCTGTGGCAATATTTCAATGTGACCTATTTTAGAACGTTGTGTACCGATGTCTCTTAAAAATGGCTTTGATTTTATCCGAAAATTATTAATACTTTTTTTGAAATTTAATGTTAAGCCCGGTCGAACGTGACATGTCGCACGTGACAGTTTTTTCCATCATGGTATTTATGTTGTTTCAGTTGGAATTTTTACTTCAATGTATTCATTTTCAATTAATAACAGCAAAAAAGAATATTTTGTTTTTCAATTTATTATTTTGAAATTTTAGCTGATCTTCTTTCAACTTTCTAACCGCTGTTTTCAGCTCTCTTTACTTTTTTCGCCTCCGTTTTTTGCTAATAAATAAATTACAAAAATATTTTTTTACAAAAATAAATTATGGAAGTAAGATTTTTTTTAATTTTCCCACTTAAGATGTCGCACGTGACCAACTTTAATGAAGTACCATGGCCACAAATTTTCCATTTTCCAGTAATCTTTATTTTTATTTAAATTGTATAAAAATCTCTGTTTGTATACAACATTTTATGATCTTTCTGCATGTACTTTGGACACAGTAGCAACAAATGTTGTTTTTCCATGTCGAACGTGACATCGAAATATGTGATAATGCAAAGCAAAAAGTTACAGTTTATAGCAGTCGTATAACTCCGTATCCTTTATTTTTTGACTCTTTGTACTCCTTGAAAGATTTTAGACACCAAAAGTCAATGCGTAATGCCTCTATTTAAGAACTTTTATCGAAACAAAATAGGCAAGAGAAATATTCAGAGGAGTAAAGTTGCACTCGCGCGACTTTGCATTCAAATATCTCAAGATAGGATATGAATTAAAGTAAAATTTGTTTACATAAGTTAAATTTGATTATTTCTCTATGCAAATATAATAAAACAAAGCGTTTACAAGAACTTTTAATTTTTTGGTCTTGGTGGACCTTTCTGCGGAAATGCCCATATGTATATCATTTGGGACTGAGAAAAAGTGTAACGTATTAAAGGAGTGACTTAAGACCCTAATTATGTTTGGACCAAATCCGTTTCATTACTTTTTAAGCTGTTTGAGCCATGTCCGTCCGTTCGTCCGGCTGGTGTACACGATAACTCTCGTAAGGAGCTAAGGAATCAATTCAAACGTTGTACACGGTAATAATTTTCTCAAACTTAGTTTAAATTCAAATATGAGCGAAATTGCCACGCCCCTTCTGGTACCCCGCACACAAATGACACATATTTTAATATTTAATTAAAACCAATGTAACATCCACACGGATATTCGGAGTCCGCTATATTTTGGCATTTGATAAAGTTTTCATAATCACATTCAGCTTGCCAAACATGACAAGCATTGCCACGCCATTATCTCTCACACAAATCACCCTAATCTACGAAAAAATTAAAAAAATAAAGCTGCTTTAACATTCTGAATTTTTTTATAGACGTAACATTCACATACAATATGACCGATATTGGCACACCCCTACTGGTGCCTCCCACATAAGTGTAGGAGGAAAAAATTTACTGGTATTTTTATCTGCGTACCTACTTTTCAGAAGTTAATGATACGATAATGAGTAAATTGCGTTTCGGAACTGAAAAATCTGACTTTTTGCACTAAATGTATCCTAGGGTGCAATTTCGTGCGGGCAAAATTTACCCTACAAAAACGAGAAACCCTTCCAATATGTATATAATTCATTAAAGTCTTTTGAAGAAAATTCAAATTCTGACATTTGTTCGAAAAGGATATTTTTTTAAATATTTATTACAAACAAACTATATTTGGCACAAACATAGTCATAATAAAGTCATATAATAAGAAACCACAATTTCTATTAAAAAAAGTTTGAGTGCAAAATCTCTCAAATTGTGTGAGAAAAGGTTCGACAAAGTAAAAAAGTTACGTGTTTCAATTTTCAAAATCTTGAAAACGTGAAAATCTTTAATACAAAAGAATTCAAATTCGTTCTTTACATTATGAACAAACACGTAAAAATATAAAAAACACAAAATAAAAAAAAAATAAAAATTTTAATTTTCATTAAAATTGAAAAATACTAAAAGTAGTCAACTTTGGGCCGATTTCTAAAATATATCCGATTTTTAATGTTAATATCTCAAAATAATCCTAGGGTCCTTGTCTAAATTTGCTTTTTACAGAACTCAAAAATGTCTACTAGAACAGAACCGCTGTGGGACGGTACCCTATACATATGTCTTTCTCGATTTTGTTCAAATTTGGTACAACACGTTATTTTTGTATTAGAAACATTGGAAGTGATAATGTATGACATTCATAGCCCATAGCCCTATGTTTTGATGTAGCACATACAAATGTTCCTCCCGCTTTAATTATTATCGCTCTGGAAGCTACATGCTACCATTATATTTCACTTAGAGACAGCAGTAGTAAACGTGGATCATATCGCTCGATGTTTTCATACAAATGACCCACCCGATTTTAAGTTTTACCGCTCTAGAAAAAGGCCGAATTAGTTTTTGATTTAATCAGTCGTATATAAGCGGAACGAATAAAAAATATTCTTGCATTGCATCGGGCGGTGGCCGACAAATAAACGATTTTTGTATGGGTCTATAATAGGGGCGGGATAGTGCACCACTTTTCGATTTTGATATGCTAGAACCCCTAATTGCGTGAGGTTAGGAAAAAAATCATGAGCCAAAAAATGGGGGCGTTGGGGTGAGTGTGAGGGAAAAGGGGTCATCCCCAGAGGAGTTGAATGTGAAACCGACCCCATTAATTTTCCCTCCCCAACATTTTTTTGTATGGGGACTCCTATACCTTATAACGAGTTCACGATGAAAACCACTAAAAAATGAAACGTGGCCCGAGCCTTATCAAACCACATCAAAAACTTGGAATACGACTATGGTTTGGGGTCCGGGAATTCACGAGCCGCTTTTGCCGGCCATTCCCCAAAAAAAATTAGGGGGAATTCCCGGGAATGCGGAAATATTAAAAACATATTTTATTGATTATTAATTTAGTTTTACTATATAAATCGGAAATTGTAGATATATTTCAAATTCATATTAAATTACATTACTGACAATAATCAAGACAATTTTTATATTATATATTACAAGCAAACAAATTCGCTAAGTCGGCATTTTGATACCCTACACCACAGGGTATAATGACTAGGTGTACGGTATCATATAGTCGGCCACGCAGGACTTTAAGTTTTTTTGTGAAGAAGAGAATAGAAACATTTTCCGCAGGATCTTCTTAAAGAAGAATTTACTTCAAAGCCATACTAGAAATAGGATCTAATAAAAAAATTCTTACAATTGAGTAAATTCATACCTATGTGGAAGAATATTTCCAGGGCTTTAAGTAAGAAAGAAACTCAGAAATTTTTTGTATGGAAAAAATTCCACTTAGCAAATTTTATCATCAAAATGTGTTTTTTCCTAAAATTAACTTAATATATTTACTGAAATTTATGTCGAGTTCTTCATACATTTAAGTATTAATGAACTTATAAAAAATCATCTGAAATTGTTTAGAAAATTCTTGAATATTAATCTAATAAGCAATTCTCGTTCGTTGGCAGAGACTTAATTCTTAAATACTTCAAATATTATTCTAAACAACCACTGCAAAGGCGCCTCTCTTGCCCTTCCAACAATCATGGAGTAATTGCTCAACTCTTTATGGAAGAGGTATAATGAAACTTTTGAGAAATATATCATATCGTTGTCATTTTTTTGTATCAGTTTTGCATACTCTGAAGCAAAGGCATTTGTTTGATTTGTATTTAAATTTAACTTATTTTAAGTTCACTTTTTTCCTTGTATCAAATAAAATTTTCCTCAGTTTAAGTAAAAAATGACTTGTTTTAAGAAAAAAAAATCAGCAAAATTGTCTTCAGTTTAAGTAAATATTTACTAGATTTTAGTAAAAAAAAAACTTACTTATAGGAAAATTTCATCAAAATTTTACTAAGATTTAGAGAAAAATTAAAAATTTTAATTTGAGTAAACATTTACTTAGTTTTAGGAAAATTTTACTTAAATTTAGTAAGAAATTTAATTGGTTTTAGGAAAAAATTATTTAGATTTAGGAAAATTTCAGCAACTTTTACTTAGATTTAGTAAACATTTACTTGGTTTGAGGAAAATTGAACTAGAATCTAGTTCAAAGCATGCACTACTTTCAAGGAAAAGTTTTAACTTGATAAGAGGAAATATTGCTTTAGCGCTATACGAAGTTCAATTTTCCTAAATTTTAGTTTATTTTAACTTTCAAGAGAAATCTTATGTGAATAGAAATATTCCCTACGGTATATTTAAATGAACCTTTACAAGAACTAGTGACTGCATTATTTCAATGTTTTTATTTTTTACGAATTTATTTAATTAATATTAACATTTTTAATGTTTCTATTGCTTTTACAGTTTAGAATATTTCTCCACTGTATCTGTAAAATATATTCCTCTCTAGGCGAATGAATCTTCAAAAATAAAGACGTCATAACATTCTCAGCCATACGAAGTCTTTGTTTCCTTAAACATTTCTTAGTTTTGAATCTAGTGTAGGTGTCAGTAATTTTTTCTTGTGATTTAAGTGTTTTCAGTTGCTATTGTATTTCATGTTTTCATGTTGATCGTCAATTGCAATTTTAGGAACTTCTTAAGCTACTAAGAGCCGCAATTTTTTTAAACTGTTAGTCCTCAGTTGGTGAAATGTGAATTAAAAACTGAAATATGTGTTCTTTACATCGTGAAGAATTTTATTTTTCAAAACAACAGTTACAACTCACAATATTCACAATTTGGTAATGAGCGATGAAGCCCATTTCCTATAAAATGGGTATTTCAACTGCAGGATTTGAGCTACAGAACAAACCCACTTAAGTGTACTGTTTGCGGTGTATCCTCCGAAAGGATGATTAGCCCATATTTTTTGAAAATGGGAGTGGTGATTGAGAATCTCTGTTATGGAAAACATGCTAAAAAGAGCACGTGTGTGCGAAGCAGAAAATGGACATCGGTTACAAAATATCAAAAAATTCCCAATAAAACATATTATAATAATCGCATAAATAAAAAGTTATTAACCATTTAAACTATATAGCACATTCTGCGCCACCCTGTATTTTCTTGTTGATTTATAAAAATATATTTAATTAAGAAAATATTTTTTTAAAATAAAAATTAAAAATAATATATTTTTTGTAAACTAGATTCGATTTTTAGATTTTTATTAACTTTTCTATGGAATGTTTTTACTTTCAATTGCAAAAAAACAAATTCGTGTGATCTCAAACGAATGGAAATAACACGTGAGATTTCATTTTCCAAATAATATTTCGCATATTTTTTATAATTTTTGGGTCATTAGAGCCCTCTACGATTGGATTATGTTTCTGTAGTCGTTGAACCTCCCCCACAAATAGTTAAAATCTCTGGATTCCAATACTTCCCAAACAAATATAATTTTTCCTAGATATGAATAAACTCTTTATTTATCTTCGTTGTAGGTGCTTGAAATCATATAATCATATTATTACTTCATATTGATTCATGTTTTTTTCAAGTGTTCTATAAATTTTAAAGTTGGACTAATTTACCAAATACTAATGCCTTTACAACTCTAAAACTTAATTACATATGTTCGACATTAGAATAGTAAAGGTGATGGTATGTCGTCAAAAATTTAGACTGTCAACATTTTAGAATTATTCGTCTAAAAACGATTTTATAAATAAAACCTATAAACATTTACTATCATAAAATACAGATATTTTGTCCCCTACTATAATATTTTTTCTTTTATATTAGTATAATATTTGCATATGACTGAACTTGACAAATCACTGATGCTAAAAATGCATTGACGTCTTTTCAAATTGAATTTCACATACTTTCGAAACTTTAGTTCGGCTTAATTGAAATTTCATCACAAAGTCGGTCGACTGTAAAAACCCGTAAAGTGATCTTACCTACAATTCAACATCTTACTCTGTATTTTCCAAATTCAATTGTAACATCTCACCGTACAATACAATCAGTGGGTACTTTACTTTTTTAGAATGCTTGAAAAAAATCCCATTGTATTCACAAGAACAACATTTTAATAAAAAAAAACTAAAAACAAGTACATACGTGTCAGTCAGTTAAGCCGACTTACATATATACGAGGCCGGGTCGCGGTTCATGCAAATAAAAATAATTTATAGTCAGCTCACGCAAATAAAGTTCGGATTGTTTAATATTGCTAAATTTTAATATTTTTATGCTAACCTTATTCTAACACCCCTAAATACCAATGTATTTGTTTGCGTAGCACTTTTGCGAAATTTTTTATGTTCGCCAGAAACATGAATTTTTAGTTATCACGTTGAAATCCCACAGAAATGACCCTAATCTAAGACAATAATAAAACTTTAGTTATAAAGGACTCAGAAATATATTTGGACAAAAACAGAAAAATACGGGAAAACAGAAGTTTTAGGTATCAAAATCAAACTAGCGAGGAAAGGCTAAAGTCTGACAGGCCCGACTATATAATACCCTGCAATTTCTACTCCATTGCAATTCAATTCTGTAAAAAAGAGAAATCGAGAAGGATTTTAGTATGGATCCCAATCATGGGCCATTGTGACCCACTCTCATAATGTATGTTTCAAAGTTGTGCCAACTTATTTAAAACTATTCTGTAAATGTTAAAATTTTACTAAAAATTAAATTGTCAAACATCTAGCTGTGTGTGAATAAAAAATAAAAACAAAATATATTCATGCGTAAACACGCCTAATGTTGCCAATAAATCGTTGTAGGAACATTCGTTAATAGTAGTGATTTGCTTAAATGTAGTATTTAGACAAACAACATTATATTAGGGGTATTTTTATTTAAGCCGGGATAACAAAAACGTAAATAACAATTTAATTTTTTGCTCAAAATAAAAAAAATATATTTTTTCACATTGTCGCCAACTACAATATAAATATTTGTATCAAAACAAATTTTCAAAAAATATTTTGTGTTGACTTCTTTGGACTTAGCATCGATAACCATAAATTTGACTTACCCTGAATAATCCAAGCTAAATCCAAAATTATTTTTTCAAAATGTGTTTTCATACACACATCGAGATTTCTGTTGACGGAAATTTTAAAAAATATTTTTTTTATTTTGAGTGAAATTTTAACATTTTGTTTAGATTTTTGATATGCAGCTTAGCTATCTATATAAATATTTTGTTTGGCTTTTGAGCAAAAAAATGAGGGGCTATAGCCTCCCAGAGAAAAATATCCCTCCTACGCCAATGGCTATATCCAAATCTGAACCGATTTTACCCACTTTAGCAATAGGTATTTTTAATTGGATTATAAGATTTTGTGCCAAGTTTAAAGAAAATCGGGTAAAATATGTGGTTTCTAGAGGAGAAAAAGTCAAATCGGAAGCGACATTTGTGTGGAGGACGGACAGACGGCCAGTGGTGTTACAAACCACTTTGTGCACATAATACCCTAATGGAGGGTATAAATAATATATATGTTTTATTTTTTACTAAAATTTCAATTTTCGTCGAAGTTACCCTTTTATTTTTATACCCTCCACCTCCAGGATAGGGGTATATTCACTTTGTCATTCCGTTTGTAACACCTTATTCAAATATTCATCGGAGACCCCGTAAAGTATATATATTCTGGGTCGTGGTAATGTCCGTCTGTCTGTTGAAAGCACGATAGCGGCCAAACGAAAAGAGCTAGGAGGTTAAAATTTTTCCTAAATGTGTCTTATAGTTGTAGATCGGTTGGGATTGAAAGTGGGCAAAATCGGCCTAGAGGGAAAAATTTTTCCCTCACAAGGACTGAAAATACCCCTAATATTAAGAGTATTTCAACATGTTTTATGAACATATTAGCTTGTATCTACTTGATATTTGCAATGCGCATTCCCTTTATAGCATAAAAGGGCACCGTAGAGTGATTTTTATTTGTAGGGGGCGAAATGGAACAAAAAGGGATAAAAATGGTACCTATCAAACGACAACAGATAGAAACACGAAATTTGGCGTGTACATTCCTCTAACAGAGTAGATATATAATATATAAGTATTTTTTCTAAATTCGTACTTTTAAGGGGGTTAAATGGGGATAGAGGGATAAAAATAGTACCAACCTAACGGCTGCACCTAGAATAATGAAATTCGGATAAAAATGGTACGAACTAAAAGGCTACAGCTAGAATGATGAAATTTTCGAAAGTCGTACTTTTAAGGAGCTAAATGCGAAAAAGGGAATAAAAATGGTACCAACAAAAAGGCCACAGATTGTATCATGGAATTCGGAGTACACATTCCACGTAAACATAATTTATACTTTTGATATTAAAATTGGATGGAAATACAACCAACCAAACGACTGTAGCTGAAAATACACTCTCTGTCCCCCAATATTTAGGGTTTTTATGATTGCTGCCTTATATTTACTTTATGAATTGAAGTATTATTTCCATTATATAAATACATTGTATAAACATATTGGTAGCCTTGGCTTATTAATTAAATTTCATACATTTGAAATTTGTTGCGGACATTCCTCTTGTAGCTTGGAAGCACCACAAAGAAAATAAAAGTTTTAGCGGGTGAAATGTGACAAAACTGGGATAAAACATGATACCAATGATACGACAACAGCTAGAATCATGAAATTCGGTGTGTACATCCCTCTAATTGCATAGACACGTAAAATAGAGGGATTTTTCGAAATTAGTACTTTTAAGGGATATAATTGAAAAAGACGGATAAAAATGGGACCTTCCAAACCGCTGAAGTTGATATGAAATTCGATGTGTATTCTGTGTTCTGACTATGAAGACTCGAAATGAGTACATTTGTGCCGAGAATGGGGCGAATCTTTAATCTATCTTTAAAATTTGTACTTTTCTTATCAAAATAATACAGTCACTTTGTCTGTATCAGAAAATGCTTCTACCTAATGGCGACAGACAATCGCCTAATATTTAGGCATGTTCACTTTCACAATTACACCTTTGTATTTATTTATAGTAGTAGATTTTAAACAGTGCGCATTATTATACATTATAGTTTGAAATAGTAAACAAATATAGTAATGTGCATAAAAATATCACAATTTTCGTAATATGGTACTGTGCTTCTATGTAAAGTCGACATCCTTTAATCTGCTGGTAATACTGTGGAATGCACTCCGTGGTGGAGGGTATATAAGATTCGGCCCGGCCGAACTTAACGCCTTCTTACTGTTTACTGTAGTTTTGGGAATATTTTCTGATTTCCAAATTAATTATGCGGCTACAGTTGTCACGGTTTTAACCTAACTCGAGAAAAATATTACGATGTGCAAAGATTGATTGATTCCTTAACTCCTTCCGAATGTTAAGTGTACACCAGCTAGCCTGACAAACAGAGGGACGGACATGGCTAAAACAGCTTAAAAAGTCTCGAAACGGATTTGGTCAAAACATACATAGACATATAGGGCCTCAAGTCACACCTTCAATGTGTAACACTTTTTTCTGTCACAAATGATATAATATGGGCTTAACCTACGTGACCCTCTGATGTTTCTAGATTAGTAACATATTATCTAAATAGGAAAAATTACAAATCGAGAAGGACATTTGTATAATGTATATAATAAAACATGACCCACTTTCATTCTAGAATTTTCTAGGCAAAATAGTAAGGAGTGACAATAAGTCAAGGAGTGCAAAAAGTCAAGGAGTGACAATAATAACATCTTCTGTAAGAAGATTCGTAGCTTTAAGATTTATCTACTTTCTATTTTAATACGTTTTTCGTATTGATATATCTGTATCGAGATTTGGTGGTCACATTTGAAAACATACTCGATAGGGGTTCCCAGTTGAATTATAACATGATCTGGAAACTATGATCAATATCAGCAGTAAAATGTAAATTCAAGACTAGCAATAGAGTAAATCGGAGGAATATTTTTATTGGGATCACATCTAAATCTGATGCGATTCTCTTCATATTCCATACCGACCGTCCCTCTTAGAAAATCGGAAAGCAAACGATTGTTCGTGGTGTTACAAATATTTGGCGTTAAACTAAGTCATAATACCCTATTCCACAAAGAGGTTCATAACTTCTAACACAATATTTTTTTTTCGATTTTTGATGAATTTCTTCAAAATTATAAATGGAAGATATTGCCGCAATATCTTCTTGCTGATTTATCATTCAAATATTTGCAGGAATATGTATGTAATAGCAAATACCCGATACTTCGTAATGATATTTATTTCAGGTGAATTGCTTCATGTTTCGCAACTACGTATTCACGCCAAATTCTCGATTCCTGATCCTAAGTAGCTGGAGGAATTTATACACCGAATTGGTTTTTGTCCCCCTTGTACAAATTAAACAGAAAATAATTTATATTGTGCCATAAATTTATACGCAGTCAATAGATTAATTTAAGTAGGTACACAAATTGAAAGAATTTTCTTACAAAAAAAATCATATAAAGTAGAAAATTATTTGCCCGTCACTTTCAGGGAAAATTATAACCTCACTATATAGGTATAAGCATATAAGCATTGGGATAGAAATATGTGTAACTCAGCGTGTTTTATGACCCTTCGTATGTCCTAAATCCCTAAATTTTTATCACTTTTGATCCACCTCCTCCCATATAGTATACATTTTAATATAATACATTTGTATTGCACGTCAGAGTAATTATACAGACTACACCTTATTTGTACCTTTGTTTGTTCCGATTTCTACTTAAAAGTATAACTTTTGAAAAGTCCTTTAGAGGTCAGTGGAATATACACACCGAATTTTGCGAAAGGGCGGTGGTACAATTTTTATCCCTTTTAATCCCTTAAAAGTACAAGTTTCGAAAAATCCGTTCTTATCACGCATCTACGATGTAAGACGATATAAGACGTCGAATTCCACGATTACCTTTACCTTTCTTATCCCCTTTTTTCGTGTTTACTCTTTAAAAGTAAAAGTACGAATGTTAACAAATAATTTATTGGGCGCGTCGAATCTATAAGAGGAATTTGCGTACCAAATTTCAAGATTCCTGCCGAATTTCATGATTCCAGCTTCAGCCGTTTGATTGGTACTATTTGTATCCCTTTTTACCCAATTTCACCCACAAAAACTACGGATTTTGCAAAATATTGCAAATATTGGTCGCATTCATGCTATAAAAGTAATACCCGTTCCGAATTTCAAGATTCCAACCGTTTGGTCTGGGCTGTGATATAATTTTTAGTCCATTTAATGCCTTAAAAGTAAAAATTTTTCCCGTTTGCCCTTTAAAAGTAAAAATACGAATGTTAACAAATAATTTATTGAGCGCGTTGAATCTATAAGAGGAATTTTCAAGATTCTAGGCCCAA
The DNA here is from genome assembly GCA_947397865.1 of Polietes domitor. Taxonomy (NCBI): domain Eukaryota; kingdom Metazoa; phylum Arthropoda; class Insecta; order Diptera; family Muscidae; genus Polietes; species Polietes domitor. The sequence goes on from OX377620.1 coordinate 66,841,939, forward strand.
CCGTTTGGTCATTGCGGTGGTACCATTATTATGTCATTCAACCCCATTTTACACTTTAAAAGTACAAATTACGAAAAACTCCCTTCATATGTGATCTCTACGCTGTTAGACAAATATGCACAACTAATTTCATGATTCTAGCTTCAGCCGTGTTGTTTGTCCCTTTTTGTCCCATTTAACCCCTCAAAAGTACGAAGTTTTCAAAATCCACTTTTTGGAATGTCTTTATGCCGTAAGAGGAATGCACATTCAAGATTCTAAGCCTTGTCTTACAGTGTATAGATGTGATAAGGTGGGATTTTTCAAAATTCGTAGTTTAAGGGTTAAAAATGGTACGAATGCAATAATTTGATTATTGCGAATTTTGATTACTACGAATTTCGAAAAATCCCGCCTTATCACATCTATACACTGTAAGACAAATATCACAAGACACACAAATTTCACGATTCTAGCCCTAGCCGTTTGATCTGGGGAGTGATCAGTCACTCACTCAATCACGCAACTATTTAATATATATATGTATATATATATAAATATATAAATATATATATATATATATATATATATATATATATATATATATATATATATATATATATATATATATATATATATATATATATATATTTATAATTATATATTTATTATGTTATTTTTTATTGATAATATTAAATATTTTTTTAGTTTTTTTTTTCGTTTGTATTTTTTTGGTCTGTAATCAATATTTGATTTGAACTGGGATATTGTCCTGGCTCAAGACCATTTTGCATCTGTATTTAATAGAATGCAAATTTATTTACAAATGGCATGGTGACATTTATTACTTGGCTGCAGACTACCACGATCATGATTTCGACCATGTCAAAAGTCTTTTCAAGTGGCTTCGCAGCGACTTTTCAACATCAAACCCGGCCTCTATAAGGAGATGATTCTCACAAACGAACGAGAAGCACAACTCACTTGCCGAATTTGCGTTTAAAAAATCGCACCAAGTAATAAAGTACACATGCCATCTTACAAGCATCTCATTGAGTTGCATATGTAAGTATGTGCATATGCAGGTATAGTTACCCAGCAATACTTCTGCCGTGCCAACGCTCATTTGTTTTAGTTTTTTCGGTTGTATTTTTTTGGTCTGTAATCAATATTTGATTTGAACTGGGATATTGTCCTGGCTCAAGACCATTTTGCATCGATATTAAATATTTGTCTATGGCAGTTTTTTCCAATCTTTATTATAATTTGTTTTAGTGCTTTTAACTTAATAAGTTTGGTTGAAAAATTACCCATACAAAAGACGTTCCCGATATCTCTCTTTTCTCCGAATTCGATTGTAAAGGGTTAGACGGTGGAGGGTATCATATAGCTGGCTAATGGTCCTAGCAAGCACCAATTGAGAAAGTGGTTTTCTGATTAAGCTAAAGCTTCAATAAATTAAATATTTTTTGCATTACTTGGCCAACCGTCAAGCAAATTGGATGATATTGTGTTTAATGCATTGTTTATTGTAAACAATGTTCCGCAAACATTACTTACTTGCTTGTAAACGCATTTGGTTTTTATATAAGGGTGATTCCACGTAAAGTGACCCTTTTTTCGACAAAATTTCAAAATTATTTTATAATTTAAGAAAACACCGATAAACTTTCGTAATGTTTATACTTCTTATAATACATATTTTTGACTATATTCAAAAAATTATGACAACAGTAGGTGTGATAATGTCCATACCATTTCCAGATATAGACTGGTGTCGTAACAGGATGTCCGTCAAAACGTCACGCCCGTTACAATTTAAATATCCTATAATTCCTATATTTATAAAGATCATTAGCAAAAATGAATAAGGGTTTCCTTCAAAGCTAAGGTCACACATGCGACGCTCTAGATTGTAGTATATATCCTATATTTAAAACGCTAAGACATATTTGTATTTACAATAATACTCCGATTAACCTGACGTTTTCAATTGGCAATATAGCAAAAACCTCAGTCAATGAATACGTGAGATATTTCAACATATTTAAGGAAAAGTGTCACACCCGTTCCAATGGAATCACCCATAAGTATTCATATATTTGGATACAATTATATAGTTCTTTGTCGAATATATATTTGCTTCCAGGCAAACGTATAATAAATAACTGTTATTTCACAATTTATACTGTATTACAATCAGCGATAAATACTTTGTACATCCCCGATCTGTAACTGGAGACTATCATGACATTTACTCCATATGGATAATACACAATATGTGATTGATCTAATGAGTGGTGTGGAAATATGGAATGATAAATTATTGTGTAATTGCAAATATTTCAATTAAATGCAACTTAAAACACACTTTACCGGTCACGTTCTAAGGTGGGATTAATTAAATATTTATGGAAATTAGTTATTTGCTCAGCAACACCTGTACGTTTAATAGATTGGGTGTTTAACGGTGGATTACCCTCGTGCAAGTTAAAGATAAATTCATTACTAAGTCAGAGATAACATAACGACGACATTACTACACTTACGTTGACTTTGTTTTCACAATATTTGAAAATGCAATTTTATGACTTCAAAAATCCCCTACAATGTAAATTATATTACATGCGAGTTGCCTCACTGTCGTACTTTTTATTGTTTTTTAATGCCTTACGACTTTTGATCTATCAATTATTTGTAGAGCCCTAGTGTCTGTTATGTTATGTTATGTTAATTTTGCAGTAATAACACCACACAACAACAAATGCTCATTGTCATTTTGTATAAATATGGTTGATTTTCGGTGATCTTCGAAACTTTATGTTCGAAAACAGAATGACTTTATATAACATGATGTACTCTGATCGCCGAAACGAATGAGTGCTCTGCCAAAAATGTCTCATATTTTCCAATCCTCACTGAATTGAACAATTGTATAATGATTCAAAATGAAAAAAGTTCCACCGGAAAACTTTCAAACTTCTCTTACTCGAAAAATTCCATTTTTATGCACTCCACGAGTATTATGTCTTCGTGAATTTGTTTGTAACACCCAAAAGGAAACGAGTTAGAGCCATCGTTTATTATACAGATCGGCTTAGAATCAATTTCAAAAAGTATCAAGTAAGGAAATGTTAAATTCGGGCCGACAATATGATACCCTCCACTTTCTGTAATGGGACAGAAATAGGATTCGGAGAAAAAAGTGATATCGGCAACGATATCGGATACGATTGACGGATACTATATATGTTGGGCATAGGGAAAAAAGTCAAATCCGGAGCGAGATTTGGCTTAGAATCAGTTTCTGAGTCGATTTAGCAATGTCTGTCCATCTATGGTTGTAATCAAATTACAGGTCGCAATTATAGTCCGATCTTAACAAAAAATGGCACAAGTAAGTTTTGTGGATCAAGGACGAACGCTATTTAATTTTTTAAATGTCGCTCCCGATTTGACTTTTTCCGATTTAAAAAGCTCATATAGTGGGCGATTTTCTTCAAATTTGGCTTAACAACTTATAATCTAACTAGAAACACCTGTGGCGAAAGCGGGTTAGATCGGGTCAGATTTAGATATAGCCCCCATACAAATGTGCAGAGAATTGCTTCAAATTGAGCATAACACTAATGTGTTATACTTGAACTGAAAGAACCTATTGTGTAAGTAGTAAACATTCCATGTTTGAATATAGCCCTGATACAAATATTATTTGCGATTTGACAAATTGGGTCAGGTAATATCAGTCTTTGATTGATAGAAGACATACAAAAATCCTTCCGGTTTTTACTTTTTTACTGAATTGAATTGTATTCGGATTCAAAGTGGAGTGTATCATATAGTCGACCCCGCCCGACTTTAGCCTTTTCTTACTTGTTATATATTGTCACACATAAAATGATTTTCATTTTGATTTTTCGCGCTCAAAAAACAAAAAATTTAATATATTTATGATGTCTCATTTGAAAAACTTACGCATTTCAATAAAATCAATTTTTATACCCTCCACCTCCAGGATGGGGTATACTAACTTTGTCATTCCATTTGTAACACTTTGAAATATCGTCCTGAGACCCTATAAAGTATATATATTCTTGATCGTCAAAAAATTCTAAGACGATCTAGCCATGTCCGTCCGTCTGTTGAAAGTACGCTAGCATCTAAACGAAAGGAGCTAGAACGTTCAAATTGTCCATAAATGCGTCTTATAGTCGTAGATCGGTTGGGATTGAAATGGAGCGAAATCGGCCCAAAAGGAAAAATTTTTCCCTCACAAGGACTAAAAATACCCATAATAATCCCTAATATTTTAGCGTATTTAAGCATGTTTTTTGAATATGTCTGTTTATATTTGCTTGATATTTGGTATGCGCATTCCCCTTAAGCAAAAACGTGCACCATAAAGTGATTCTTATTTGTAGGGGCAAAAAAGGGATAAAAATGGTGTGCACATTCCTCTAATTGAGTAAATACATAATATAAAAGTATTTTTTCCAAATTCGTACGTTTAAGGGGTAAAATGGGAATAGAGGGATAAAAATGGTACCAACCAAACGGCTGTACCCAGAATAATGAAATTAGGTGTATACATTCCTCTGACTGTGTAGACACTTAAAATAAACAGATTTTTGAAATTCGTACTTTTTGGTGTCAAAATAGAAAAAGGGGATACAAATAGAACCAACCAAATGACCGCAACTAGAGTCATGAAATTCGGAGTATACATTCCTCTGACTGCGTAAAATGGAAAAAGGGGTTAAAATGGAAAAAGGGGATACAAATAGTACCAACCAAATGACCGCAGCTAGATTCATGCAATTCGGAGTATACATTCCTCTGACTGTGTAGACATGGAAAATAAACGGATTTTTCGAAATTCGTACTTTCAAGGGATACAATGGTACCGAGGGATAAAAATAGTACCAACTAAACAACTACAGCTAGAATGATGAAATTCTAATTGTGTCAAGGGTCAAGGGGGTAAAAATGGTACCTACTAAATGGGCGCAGCTGGAATCATGGAATTCGGTGTATACATTCCTCTGACTGCATAGACACGCAAAATAAAAAGTTTTTTTTCCAAATTCGTACGTTTCCTTTTACGGCAAAAATTAGTTGAATCATGAAGTTAGGTTATTTTGCACTTTGCACATATACGTCTGATAATGGATTTTCAAAATTTGTACTTTTGGAATTAAAATTGAATGGAAATACAACCAACTGTAGCTCCAACTATCTTCTAATATTTATGATATTTAAGCTTTTTGAAAATATAAATATAAGAATATTTATTTTTTGATTTGAAAAAAATAATGGTTTGAAATAACTAAAATCTACAGAATAAGATTGCACTTTTTGTAATTTTAGGCTCACTTTATATATGTTCAGTTCTTATATAAATAAATAAATCCGAGACTTGTTTGAACGGAAATTCTCTTGAAAAAACACAAAAATCTGAAAATATATAAGAATTTTTAATTTCCTTCATTTGAAATGTTGCCCATCACGTTTTACGAAGGTCGATAATTTCGTACAGATTTCAACTTGAAATTTATTGAAAAATGTGTAACATCAAAATTTGAACCATTTTGTTCATTTCACATTAATCCATCCAGCCAGATGTATGCATCGATTTTTCTATGAAATTGTACTAACCACACTTAGCGTAGAAAGTTATATAATTTGAAACTTCTTAGGGCCAAATATGAAATCAATACCAGTATTTTTATATATTAAAATTGCGAAATTTTAATATATAAAAATTTCAACCTAATTTCCTTTGGATCTTCTCTTTTGCCTATTCGATTTTGCTAGAGCCGATGGTCACCCTACACCTTGAGAATTCTGGTATTCTTATTTGTTGACAATATTTTATTACCTGTTTAATATATCAATTAAGCCTTTTATAACTTCTATTCGTATGATCGGAATACTGTGAAATATATTTTTGACAATCTATATATATATAAAAGAGTTGCCTTACTGACTGACTGACTTATCATTGACCAGGGTAGTTCCCAAATATGACACAGACGTCGACTAAGAAAGGGTTTTACGAAATTTGTGAAAAGTGGATAAATGGGATAAACATCGAACCTTCGTCCTGACCAAACTGTAGTAGCTAGAAACATGAAAGACGAGCTACAAATTGGGATTTTTCGAAATTTGTACTTTTAAGGGAGGAAATAGACATAAATGGATAAAAATGGTACGCCGCTAGAATCGTGAAAATCGGTATTTACATTTCTCTGACAACGTAGACTTGCAATATAAATGGATTTTTCGAAATTTGTACTTTAAAGGGCCAGCGGGACAAAAATGGATAAAAATGGTACCAACTAAAGTACTACACCTAGAATTGTGAAATTTGGTATGTAAATTCCTCTGACCATATAAAATCGAAGTAAAATTGGATTTTTCGAAAGTTGTACTTTAAAGGGGCGTGCGGGACGAAAAGGGATAAAAATTGTATACAGTCATTTAATTACTTAAACGCGGAACATAAATGGATATTTCAAAATTTGTACTTAATACAACGATACGTCCCGACAAGAAATAAATGTGTTACCAAATAAAGTACATATTTTTAGGGGAAACAAAAACACATGTTACCTATAGTGGTTTTTCAAAATGTGTACTTTTTGGGAAAGAGGTGCAAAAGTTATAAAGTAGCTGGCTGCATCTAGAAACATGAGATCGAGGATGTAAATGGTGGTCATTTTTTGTTCAAAACTTGGTAGAAAATGATAAAAATTATACATACGAAGGAGTTCAGCTAAAATAGTGCATATCGACAAGCACATTACTTTGACTGTGTGTGAGTGCTATATAATAGGATGTTTCCAAATTACTATTTTAGATTTATCTTTATCCACCAAAAGAAAATTAAATAAATAACAAGGACGGATAAAATTAACAAATAACTGGCTTTTTCGTGTGCGAAGCAGCGGGTACTGCTTGTGTTTTTATATATGCTGAACACACCTGAATATGGGCGATATTGTCACACCCTTTCTGCTCAAAAGTATAAATTTTGAAACATCCTTTAATGTTTCGCGTCTACTCGGTCAGTGGAATAGCTTCAGTCATTTTGTAGGTACCATTTGTAACCCTCTTTTCCTCATTGTTGTTAAAAACTACGAAATTCGAAAAATCTCTTTTGTTCGTTCCAAGTTTCAACCCAGCCTTTTGTTTTGGCGTTGGTACAGTTTCTATCCATTTATTCCCGTAAAAGTACATATTTTCGTAAAATTTCTTTATAACACATTTAAACGTCAACCGTGTTTTTACGCACCGAATTTCATTATTCCAGTTCCCACCGTTTGATTTGTAACATTTTTTATCCCTTTTTAACCAATTTCAAAAAGTATCAAGTAAAGAAAGGTTAAATTCGGGCCGACTATATGATACCCTCCACTTTCTGTAATGGGACAGAAATAGGATTCGGAGAAAAAAGTGATATCGGCAACGATTTTTGACGGATACTATATGTTGGGTATAGAGGAAAATAAGTCAAATCCGAAGCGAAATTTGTATGGAGGCTATATCTAAATCTGAACCGATCTTACTCGCTGTAATCATAGATGTTTATAATTGGATTACAAGGTTTTGTGCCACATTTAAAGAAAATCGGGTATGTGGATTCTAGATTGGAAAAAGACAAATCGGGAACAACATTTGTATGAGGTCTATATCTAAATCTGAACCGATCTTTCCCACTTTCCTTACAGGTTTTTATAATTGCATTGTAAGCTGTTGAATCCAATTTATAGAACATCGATTACAATATGTGGTTTCTAGAGGGCTATATCAAAATCTGAACCGATGTGCTTTTAATTAAATAGTGTTCGTCCTTGATCCACAAAACTTACTTGTGCCAATTTTTGTTAAGATCGGACAATAATTGCGACCTAGACTTTGATTACAACAATAGATGGACAGACGGATTGCTAAATCGACTCAGAAAGTGATTCTAAGCCGATATGTATAATAAACGATGGGTCTAACTCGTTTCCTTTTGGGTGTTGCAAACAAATGCACAAAAACATATAATAATATTGCATTTCATTCACGCTATAAGAGTAATGTCCGATCCAACTTTCAAGATTCTAGGCCCAGCCGTTTGGTCAGGGCGTTTGTACAATTTTTATCCAAATTTTATAGCCTTAAAAGTATAAATTTCGAAAAGTTCCTTATTATCACTCATTTACGCTGTAAGACGAATATGCACACCGAATGATTACAGCGTCAGTTGTGATGGTGGTACCTTTTTTATACCCCTATCCCCGTTTAAAGTTCGAATTTGCAAAAAAATTTTCTTGGGCGCGTTCAAGCTATATCTAAATTTTTCTGACAACATAGACTTGAATCATAAATGGATTTTTCGAAATTTGTACCTTTAAGGGTTGCGAGTGACAAAAAGGGATAAAATTGGTACTAATTTAAGTATTGAGCAAGTCAAATTGAATTTGTCGAAATTTGTACTTTTAAGGAGCGCGCGGGAAAAGGGATAAAAATGGTATACAACCCTGTAATTAAGTAAACGCGGGACAAAAATGGATATTACAAAATTTGTACTTTTATGGAGGATCCGAAAGGACAAGGGATAAACGTGGTACCAAACAAAGTACGTGTTTTAGGGGAAGCAAAAACACATAGCCCTCCAAACATTTGGGCGATATATCACCAAGGGGATATTGCGGCAATATCTTCCATTTATCATTTTGAAGAAATTCATCAAAATTATTTTTTTATATCTTCCTTTTTCATCTTGGAGAAATATAGGCAATATTGACAAAATAATTTAGTTGTCAAACTTCGAATGAATGTTTGGCAAACAAACTTTTTATTGGAAATTCGTGCATAATTTATGCCTTAAAACTGCAAAATGAACTCGCGCGCTAAAAGGTGGCGGAAAAGTAGAAGATTTCCTGATCTGATGGGAAGACAATTATTAAGTTTATAATTTTTACATTTTATCATACATTAATTCTCTGCTATTCGTACAGACAATGTTTTTTTTTTTAAACGAATTGGAAGTGATCAAACTGGCGTCCGTACTAGACACGCTCTCAAATGGATGTTAACTGTCAAATTTATTAGGATGTGAACCTAGGAAAAGTCATCGATTCAAAAATGTTACATCATTAAAGGTCTGCAAGTAAAATTTTGAATAATACAGCTTGTATTATATACATTTTATTTGTTTTATTTTCAGGTAAATGTTTAGTTCTTTCGTAAACGCAAGTGCGAAAATGTCAATTTGATTAACCAGAGCCATACATGCGAAGGACCGAATTAACAAAGGAAATTAGGTGAAAACAGCAGTGGTAAAATTTAACATAGCTATTTGTAATCATTTCATCCATTTAAATTGCAACTTGTTTTGAAATTGTTTTGTGTTATTGTCATTTACTTTCTTATTGTATTTCTCCATTCACCTCTTCTTGTAATTATTAATTTAGCTTGAATTAAAATATGAAAATGTGAAAAATTGTTTTTTGTCTTCCAGGTGGTTATCTGGTGATATCCCGTTTTTATCATCCAGGTGATATTTTGGCAATATCATCTAGATTTCTTTTGGATGATAATCTGGCAATAACGCCGATTTATCATCCAGAAGTATTACTTTCGTATTGCCTTGGCGTATCGCCCTGGCCGCACAAACTTCTCTAATATGAATATGATTGTTGCCGCAATATCATTTTTCTTCTAGGCGATACGATTTCGAATCGTTTTCGTATTACTTTGCTTGTTGGGAGGTATCATGTGTGATTTTTCAAAATGTGTATTTTTCGACAAGCACATTCCTTTGACTGTATATCAGTGCTATCTAATAGGAGGTTTTCAAATTACTATTTTAGATCAAGAAAATCAAATAAACACTATCCAAAAACAGAGACGGATAAAACTAATAACATATAACCGGCTTTTTCGCGTGCCAAGCTAGTCACGCTATAAGACGAATGTATGCACCAAATTTCAAGATTATCCCTTAAAAGTAAGAATTCCGTATTATTATCTCACCTCTTCACGATTCTAGCTCTAGATGTTTGGTCTGGGCAGTAATGAGTCAGTCAGTCATTCACTCGCGCAACTCATTTTTATATAAATAGAAAATAAATAGGAAAATTACATATGTGAAGTTTTGTAGCGAAAAAAGTGAAAATTAGCCAGATCGGTTCAGATTTAGATATAGCCCCCATACGAATTTCACTCCCGATTTGACTCTTTTCACGCTAGATACCACATATTAAAACTGATTTTCCTCAAACTTGGCAAAACATCTTACATTTAAACTAGAAACACCTATGGTGAAAATTGGTCAGATCGGTTCAGATTTAGATATAGCCCCCATACGAATTTCACTCCCGATTTGACTTTTTCTGCTGTAGAAACCACATGTTTTAACAGATGTTCTTCAAAATTGGCAAAACATCTTATATTTCAACTAGTAACATCCATGGTGAAAATTAGCCAGATCGGTTCAGATTTAGATATAGCCCCCATACGAATTTCACTCCCGATTTGACTCTTTTCACTCTAGATACCACATATTACAACAGATTTTCCTCAAACTTGGCAAAACATCTTACATTTCAACTAGAAACACCTATGGTGAAAATTGGTCAGATCGGTTAAGATTTAGATATAGCCCCCATACGAATTTCACTCCCGATTTGACTTTTTCTGCTGTAGAAACCACATGTTTTAACAGATGTTCTTCAAAATTGGCAAAACATCTTATATTTCAACTAGTAACATCCATGGTGAAAATTAGCCAGATCGGTTCAGATTTAGATATAGCCCCCATACGAATTTCACTCCCGATTTGACTCTTTTCACTCTAGATACCACATATTACAACAGATTTTCCTCAAACTTGGCAAAACATCTTACATTTCAACTAGAAACACCTATGGTGAAAATTGGTCAGATCGGTTAAGATTTAGATATAGCCCCCATACGAATTTCACTCCCGATTTGACTTTTTCTGCTGTAGAAACCACATATTTTAACAGATGTTCTTCAAAATTGGCAAAACATCTTATATTTCAACTAGAAACACCCACGGTGAAAATGAGCCAGATCGGTTCAGATTTAGATATAGCCCCCATACGAATTTCACTCCCGATTTGACTATTTCCCCGCTAGATACCACATATTAAAACAGATTTTCCTCAAACTTGGCAAAACATCTTACATTTCAACTAGAAACACCTACGGTGAAAATTGGTCAGATCGGTTCCGATTTATATATAGCCCCCATACGAATTTCACTCCCGATTTGACTTTTTCTGCTGTAGAAACCGCATGTTTTAACAGATGTGCTTCAAAATGGGCAAAACATTTTATATTTCAACTAGAAACACCCACGGTGAAAATTAGCCAGATCGCTTCAGATTTAGATATAGCCCCCATACGAATTTCACTCCCGATTTGACTTTTTCTGCTGTAGAAACCATATATTTTAACAGATGTTCTTCAAAATTGGCAAAACATCTTACATTTCAACTAGAAACACCCACGGTGAAAATGTTCCAGATCGGTTCAGATTTAGATATAGCTCCCATATGAATTTCACTCCCGATTTGACTTTTTCTGCTGTAGAAACCATATATTTTAACAGATGTTCTTCAAAATTGCAAAACATTTTACATTTCAACTAGAAACACCCACGGTGAAAATGAGCCAGATCGGTTAAGATTTAGATATAGCCCCCATACGAATTTCACTCCCGATTTGACTGTTTCTGCTGTAGAAACCACATATTTTAACAGATGTGCTTCAAAATTGGCAAAATATCTTATATTTCCATGAGAAATACCCAGGATGGAAATGAGTTAGATCGGTTCAGATTTATATATAGCTCCTATACAAATTTCGCTTCCGGCTTGATTTTTCCGCCCCAGAAACCACGAAATTTTCACCGATTTACTTCAAATTGAGAACTGGAAGAACCTATTGTGAAATGGGTCACTTCATTCCATGTTTGGATATAGCCCTGATACAAATATTATTCTCTATTTGACAAATTGAATCAGGATATATTAGCCTAAGATTAGGAAACATTCACAAATTCTTCCCGTTTCCACTTTTTTCCGAATTGAATTGTATTCTAATAGAAAGTGGAGTGTATCATATAGTCGGCCCGCCCGACTTTAGCCTTTCCTTACTGTTTTTTTTTTCAATTTATTTTTAACTAGATGATCGTCATCTTTAGTTTTTATTCTTTTATTTTCGAGGCTAGTAAACTCGCCAAAATTAGAAGGAGTTGTTAGAATACAATGATATTTCCCAACGGATTATGACGGGCTAAATTCAAAAATATTATTTTTACGATTTTCTTGTTTGTCTTCTTCTGAATCATTGGGCATATCGACTAGGACTACTTTCAGAAAATTTCTCCGAAAAAGAAATATTAGAAAATACTTAAAGAATCTTTAAATTACCTAAGCAAAAAAGTAATTGATATTTGATTAACGAGTAAAAATGTAAGACATTTAAAAATAAAAAATGGAAAAAAAATAAAACATAAAAATGGAAATTTATTAAATAATCATCTTAAAAAATTATATAATTAAAAATAAAATTTTTAATTTCATAGCACTCCTTAGCTATTAAGAAAGTATAAGAATATTTAATCTAAAATTTATTTTTGAAAAATATTATTCATCAAAATATTTTTCACAAACGAAAGTGCAAAATCAATTTATTTTACATACAAATTACCCACTCTCTGAGCCCCAAAAACAATTTCCATGAACAAATGTTTGCAATTTATTACCATTAAAAAGATATCAAAAAACATAAATTTCAAAGTAAGTAAGTTTTCTTATTTTTGGCCATGAAACATGCCCAGACTATATTCGCCAATAATAGATCAGGGTCATATAATTGGTATCAGATATATCAATAACTCTATTGGGTATCCTAGAACAAGTACTTTCGTCTACGGCAGATGAATCATCAAACTTCTTTATTAATATTTGTCTTGTTATGATGCAAGACATTCCAGTTCCAAAACCAAGAAATATTACTTTATTTAATCGTGCAGTATAGCCATTGATGTATGTAATGTTTATCTCGCATAGCTGCGGTTTATTGTGGTTTTACAAAATACATGAGTTGTAAAAATGTCTTTCTGTTGAGTAATAACGAAAAACGATTACAAGTGTCAAAGACAATAAATTGATAATAAACCATCATCCGTCGACCAAGTCTCGTTTCTGGTAGATTGCAAAACCGCTGTTGAAATGATAAATAGCTTATTTCCGATTATCGGTTATCGTTCGCGGTTGTTTTTAGAGTATTTGAAAGGAATCACTCTATCTAAAGTTAATCAAAAATACAAGATGCGTATTTTTCATCTGCTCTTTTAATGAATGAAAGTGGTCCTTGGTATGTTGGTCACTGTGGGAGCATAACTTCGGTAAATGCGAAATGGTATTATTTTTCGGCCAAGTTTCACCAGAAAAAAAATAAAATAAAATAAAAACTATGTAATAACAAATAAAATGTCTTTATTTTTTTTACTCTCATCTCTACTTTGCTCCACTAAAATCGTCGTAGAACTGTGTAAACATTGAACTGAAGAATACTTGTATTCTCTTCACCTGTTGTTTATCGTGGTTTTATGGTGAATTGTGGAATAGCTTTCCTCTGAGTAATAATGGAAATTCCTTAAACATTTTAAAGGCCATCAATTATGGATAATATATAAAAATATCAGCGGACGACCGTTACTCGATTGCTGTCGAGTATTATTACAGAAATAATAATATTACAGACATTAGTTGATTAAGTCTTCAATTGCACACTTCCGAGTAGTTGAAGTATTCCTTATCGGTCAAATGGATCTATTTTAAGTTTATTGTATTATATGATCACTGGAAGAATAAGTGAGGAAAATTCTTTAAAATTGTATTTTGGCCTATAAGCTCACAAAACCCAAACAAATACTTATGTTCAAATTATTATTTTCTATCTAATATAATAATGCATTGAGTTACAAATACGAGGGCAGTTCAATGCTTGTCAGGTTGACAAGATATCAGTAGTTGTTCTATCTTTAACAATAAATGACATATCGACTAGATAGTTTTTCTAAATTTACATTAGGTTGTTTGCGAAACTATTGAGTTTTTTTATTGCGCTGAAATTTCAAAAAAAAAGTAACGCTTCAAGAGTAAAAATATTGAAATTCGCGGATGAAATTCAGCGATAAGAATTAAGAGGTCATAAATTTGTCATTTGTGTTCGGTTTGGTTTGCCATTTAATGGGAATGAGCGTCATTCTCTTTGTATATTCGGTCAATGGATCAATCAACTGTCGCAATATGCTATTTAGCTATGAGGCACAATTTTGGTTCAATTGACATGTCAATGAGAAAAATTTTCGTACTTGGAATGAAGAGAATCCACTATGTCCAAACTTACTGGTTGTATTTTGGGTCGGTGGATCTTTTGACTCTTATTTCTTTAAAATTTAGATGGCGATTATTTCATGGCAAGCAACACCCAACACCACTTCGTTCAACACCACACACAGCTCAATGAAGATCCTCTATTTTCGCCAGGGCTGTGGAGCCAAGGTAAAATGGCTGGACTTCAGTTCCGACTCCGTACCCCAGTTTCAAATATTTTCAGCAATAAAGTTTCACTGGCAATTTTAAACTTCGAGGATATCACATAGTCCTTAATTTATACACAAAACATTTGATAAATAAATTGATGTTGAATAAAATGTTTATTTTAAAATAGATTTTACAAATTTGAGCAACAGCAATTGAACTTTCTAAGTCTTCCCGTACAAGATATCTCAGCCGCATATTTTAAGATTTATATGTATATATCTTATTTACTAAAAATAAATATAAAGCCAAAAGTTTCTTGTTCTAAATTACACGTTTTTTAATTAAAAAAAATACTAAGTTTTAAATTATTAGAAAAATGTAAATTGAAAATTCAGTTTCGGTTATACGGTTTTGAAATCAATCTAATGAAAATGTAAAAAAACATAAACAAGTAAGAAGGCGTTAAGTTCGGCCGGGCCAAATCTTATATACCCTCCACCACGGAGTGCATTCCACAGTATTACCAGCAGATTAAATGATGTCGACTTTACATAGAAGCACAGTACCATATTACGAAAATTGTGACGTTATTATAATTGTTTAATATTTCAAACTATAATGTATACTTATGCGCACTATTTAAAATCGACTACTATATATAAATAAAATGCTGTAATTGTGAAGTGAACATGCCTAAATATTAGGCGATTGTCAGTCGCCATTAGAAAGAAGCATTTTCAGATACAGACAAAGTGATAAGAAAAGTATAAATATTAAAGATATCTTCATTCCCCAGATTCGCCCCATTCCCCGACCAAATTTCGTAATTTCGTACAAATTTCGAAAAAAAAAACTTTTTTCGAGTCTTCATAGTCAGAATGTATACACCGAATTTCATGACTTCAATTTCAGCAGTTTGGTAGGTCCCATTTTTCCCTCTTTTTTTAATTATATCCCTTAAAAGTACGAATTTCGAAAAATCTCACAATTTTAAGTGTCTACGTAATTATAGGGATGTACACTAGGGCGTACCTCAAAAAAAAAGTTCGCCGTACACCTTCGAATATGAAGTATTATTGAAAGGTAGTTTCAAAAAAAACATTTTTATTTTTTTATGCCGAACGTAGGGGTCGCGCTTTTACATTTTTCTATATAACTTGTATTTATAAACGGATTTTAAAGTGTGATACATCGATGTTTTTGTCTCGACGAGGCCGATTTTTTTGTCTTTGAAGTCATTGAGCTCAAGCACCCCCTTCTGGTACTTACCCATCATTTCTCAGTTGCTACTACCCTAATGTACCACTCTAATAATCGAAAATTAAAGCTCGCATAAAATCATGAATCATGTTTGAGCTCAATGACTTCAAAGACAAAAAAATCGGACAAAAACATCGATGTATCACACTTTAAAATCCGTTTATAAATGCAGAAGTTATATAGAAAAATGTAAAAGCGCGACCCCTACGTTCGGCATAAAAAAATAAAAAAAATTTTTTTGAAACTACCTTTCAATAATACTTCATATTCGAAGGTGTACGGCGAACTTTTTTTTTTTTACTTGTAACCTGGTACGCTCTAATGTACACACCGAATTTCATGTTTCTAGCTGTTGTCGTATCATTGGTACCATTTTTGTCACATTTCACCCGCTAAATCTTGTTTGTACTTTTGGTGATTACACTTTACTTGAGGAAGGTACCAAACAAATTTCAATTGGATAATAATCTGAAATTTTCAAAAAATTGCTTTAATAATATAAATATTAGGGATATTTTCAGTCCTTTGGGCCGATTTCGGCCACTTTCAATCCCAACCGATCTAAGATACATTGACGGAAAATTTCAACCTTCCAGCTCATTTCGTTCGGAAGATAGCGAGCTTTCAACAGACAAACGGACATGGCTAAATCGTCTTAGAATTTTACCAGGATACATAATATATATATACTGTATGGGGTCTCCGTTGAATATTTCAAGGTGTTACAACGGAATGACAAATTGAATATACCCCCATCGTGGTGGTGGAGGGTATAAAAATGTTACAAATTTCGTTCCCCGTTTGATTTTTTCCCCCGCAGAAACCGCGTATTTTCACCGAATTTCTTCAAATTGAGCATAACACGTTATACTTGAAGTGGAAGAACCAATTGCGTAATGGATCACATCATTCCATGTTTGGATATAGTCCGTTACAAATATTCTTCTAGATTTGACAAATTGGGTCATATTAGCCTATGATTAGGAATCATAAAAAAATCTTCCAGTTTTCACTTTTTTACCGAATTGAATTGTATTCGGTCAGAAAGTGGAGTGTATCATATAGTCGGCCCCGCCCGAATTTAGTCTTTCCTTACTTGTTTTTCACTGTTAAATTGGTCATAACTCATAACTCAGCTATCGATGTCAAACGCCGTACCGCATGACATGGAATGACTCAAAAAAATTTTGCTCACAAAGTCTTGGCGACTTGGTCAAAGTCGTTTATTTATTCGATTCTAACATTATTATGTTACCAGATTGTAATTTTTGTGCATTTTGGCGTATTCGAGTTAAAGCAAATTGTTTTGTAAAAAACATTAAAATATTGTAACCGGGTGAAATATAAAACATTCTATTATTTTTATTAAAAAAGTAAAATCTGCTTTCGAAATCAACACACGAGTACTTTCAGTCGATGCTACCAATTTGTTTAACTTTATCGAATTAATTGCCATCCAAGCTACTATCGTTTTCTTTGACAACTTGCTGGATTAAAAATAAGAGAGCTGAAAAACAGGCCTACTGTGAAACTCACTCTATACTGTGGGGTATTTACTTTTCGACCCGTGCGAACTTAGATAATGTATGCTAGACTTTTCTGCTACCATTTTTCAAAATGATATCAAATCCGACCAACCACCACCGATGCCCAATCTGGAACACACCTACATATCATCATCAGTTTACTAACAACTTTTAAAAAATTATATCTTAACACATTCGAGATACTAATAGTTTTATGTGTAACTAATTTGCACCGACATAAATAAATTTGCATCTCCTTAACGCTACACGTTGTTGCTGTTTAGTATCGAACTACCATATAAATCAAAATGAACAAACCGCGAAAACGAACAAACCCAAGATATTTATCGTCAAAAGAGTTTAAATACTTTATAAACATAAATTTTATATTTTTATAACCCATAAAACAGATGCCATATTTTTCACTTCCATCCGTCCCACAGCAAACCAAAAACAAAAAGTGGAAGAGTCAATTCGTATGCTTAGCAGCGGTTCCAAACAAAGTAAAGAAACCTACAACAGCCAAAAGTATCTCATCAGTCGGGATGGCGAGCTGTGGTCACATTATGATTAGCCGAATGGATGTTGTACGTAAATGGCGGTTCTTATTGATGTTTCGCCGATAAGAGCGGCGGGCGAAAACAGTGAACGACGACGACACGACGATACAACGAGACAAGACCTGAACAAAATTATTTATGAGCTTAGAAAACAAATAAATGAAACGCAAATATGCAGCTTCGCCATCCCAAAAATATATAGCTTGCGATTATGGGAAATTAAATGATATTTGAGAGTTAGAAATTAGAGCGTTGAGATTGTCCAACAAATGAGCCATATGTTGTCACATTAAATGGGCCATATTTTTCATTTTCTGCTATGCCTTCTTCTTCTTCCTTGTGTTCTTCATTGAAATATGCCTAACCATGTGTCCAAATTGTAATTTGAAACTTTTTAAATGATGGCGCTAGGGAAGAACATTCAAAAACTATTCCACCTCCACCAACTACATCGTTGCGAGCGAAGTAGAGTTCAACATGTGTCCGTCATCCTTGAGCGCTTAATGGGATGATGTTGCTGATGGGCCAACCTATGAAAGCGATATCTGTGGGAAGTGAAATTGGTTGAGTGAAGTCAATGGTTTGGTGCGATCGTGTGTAGTTTTATAGTGAAATTTTATTGGTTATAAATAAGTTAATAATCAGGATAATATGCCACCAACACCACCAACCAACCAACAACCATCACAATCAGCCGAAATAATGAAAGTTAAGGAAGAAGAACTCGTGTTAAAATAAGGGGAAAGTATGCCAAGGAACAAAGTTCATTCGAAATGATCTAGGGGATTAAAATTTTCCACAGATAGGTTGGAATTGAAAATAGGGAAATTCCGGGAGAATTTTATCTGCTAAGAAGGACTGAAAACCCCCTATAATCAAATACAGTTAGGGTATTCAAGTAATTTTTTGATGATTTCTGCCGCATTATATTTTTCTGATTATACATTAAGTATTGTTTTGATATGAATAGTCGAGGACTATCAATATCATTTTGTTTTGTCTTTATTTTTTATACCCTCCACCTCCAGGATGGGGGTATATTCACTTTGTCATTCCGTCTGTAACACCTTGAAATATTCATCGGAGACCCCATAAAGTATATATATTCTGGGTCGTGGTAAAATTCTAAGACGATATAGCCATGTCCGTCTGTCCGTCTGTCCGTCTGTCTGTCTGTCTGTCTGTCTGTCTGTCTGTCTGTCTGTCTGTTGAAAGCACGATAGCGGCCGAACGAAATGAGCTAGGAGGTTCAAATTTTTCCTAAATGTGTCTTATGGTTGTAGATCGGTTGGGATTGAAAGTGGACCAAATCGGCCCAGAGGGAAAAATTTTTCCCTCACAAGGACTGAAAATACCCCTAATATTTTGAGTATTTCAGCATGTTTTTTGAACATAATAGCTTGTATTTAGTTGATATTTGCAATGCGCATTCCCACTATAGCATAAACGGGCACCGTAGAGTGATTTTTATTTGTAGGGGCCGAAATGGGACAAGAAGGGATAAAAATGGTACCTATCAAACGACAACAGATAGAAACACGAAATTTGGCGTGTACATTCCTCTAATAGAGTAGATACACAATATAAATGTATTTTTTCTAAATTCGTACTTTTAAGGGGTTAAATGGGGATAGAGGTACTAAAAATAGTACCAACCTAACGGCTGCACCTAGAATAATGAAATTCGATATATACATTCCTCTGATTGCGTAGACACGTAAAATAAAAGAAATTTCCAAAATTCGTACTTTTTGGGGTTCAAATGGAAAAGGGGGATAAAAATAGTACCTACCAAATGATAGCAGCTAGAATCATGAAATTCGGAGTATACATTCCTCTGACTGCGTAGACACGAAAAATAAAACGTTTTTTCCAAATTTCTACTTTCAATGGGTGCAATGGCTACAGGGGATAAAAATAGTACCAACTAAACGAATACAGCTAGAATGATGAAATTCAGTGAGTACGTCCCTCTAATTGTGTAGATACGTAAAATAACGAGATTTTAGATAGTCGTACTCTTGAGGGGGCAAAATTGGAAAAAGGGGATAAAAATGGTACCAACAAAATAGCCGCCGATAGAATCATGGAATTCGGTGTATACATTCCTCTGACTGCATAGCCACGTAAAATATTTTTTTCCAAGTTCGTACTTTATTTTGTTGCTCTTACGACAAAAAATGGTAGAATCATGAAGTTGTCTTATACTGCGTACGTGAGAGATAAGGTATTTTCAAAATGTATACTTTTGAAATTAAAATAGGATGGAAATACAACCAACCAAACGACTGTATCTAAAAATACACTCTTTATCCCCCATTATTTAGGGTATTTATGATTGCTCCCTTATATTTACTTTATGAATTGAAGTATTATATCCATTATATATATATATAGTATACAAATATTGGTAGCCTTGGCTTATTAATTAAATTTCTTATTTTCATACAGTTAAAATTTGTTGCGGACATTCCTCTTGTAGCTTGGAAGCACCACAAATAAAATTAAAGTTTTGGCGGGCGAAATGGGACAAAAAGGGATAAAATATGGTACCAATGATACGACAACAGCTAAAATCATGAAATTCGGTGTGTACATCCCTCTAATTGCATAGACACGTAGAATGGAGGGGTTTTTCGAAATTCTTACTTTTAAGGGATATAATTAAAAAGAGGGATAAAAATGGTGAAGTTGAAATCATGAAATTCTGTGTATACGTTCTGACTATGAAGACTCGAAAAAGGGTTCTTTCGAAATTTGTACATTTGGCCGGAATTTGTCTGTATCTGAAAATGCTTCTTTCTAATGGCGACTGACAATCGCCTAATATTTAGGCATGTTCACTTGCACAATTTCAGCATTTTATTTATATATAAAGAGTGATTTTTTTGAGGTTAGGATTTTCATGCATTAGTATTTGACAGATCACGTGGGATTTCAGACATGGTGTCAAAGAGAAAGATGCTCAGTATGCTTTGACATTTCATCATGAATCGTCTTACAAACGAACAACGCTTGCAAATTATTGAATTTTATTATCAAAATGCGTGCTCTGTTAAGAAAGTTCATTGCGCGCTTCCATTTTATGGTCAGTTTAATCGACCCACTGAAGCGGCTATTTGGGCTATTGAATTTTATTATCAAAATGCGTGCTCTGTTAAGAAAGTTCATTGCGCGCTTCCATTTTATGGTCAGTTTAATCGACCCACTGAAGCGGCTATTTGGGCTATTGTGACTAAATTTCGCACCAAATTTACATTGTTGGACATTAAACCACCAACACGCTTACGTAGAGTGCGAACTGAAGAAAATATCGCAGCTGTATCGGCCAGTGTTAATGATGACCACCAATTTTCGATTCGTCGCCGTTCGCACCAATTGGGTCTCTGTTACTCAAAAACGTGGAAATGCCAAAATTGGACTAAGCGGATGGACCACCTAAGACGCAGCCGCGGTCAACATTTAAATGAAATTATCTTCAAAAAGTAAATGTCATGGACCAATCTAACGTTTCAAATAAAGAACCGATGAGATTTTGCAAATTTTATGCGTTTTTTTTTAAAAAAAAGTTATCAAGCTCTTAAAAAATCACCCTTTAGTAATCGATTCTAAACAGTGCGCATAAGTATACATTATAGTTTGAAATATTAATCAAATATAGTAATGTGCATAAAAATATCACAGTTTTCGTAATATGGTACCGTGCTTCTATGTAAAGTCGACATCCTTTAATCTGCTGGTATTACTGTGGAATGCACTCCGTGGTGGAGGGTATATAAGATTCGGCCCGGTCGAACTTAACGCCTTCTTACTTGTTTTAATTTGTTCAGTATTTCACGGATTAAACTATATTTTATTATGTCGATAGTTCATAACTATGTATATTAGGGTGTGTTGGTTTTAGACATTTTCAAAAAAGTGATGGAATGCTTTGTCATTCTCAGATATATTTTTATTTTTGTGATAATATTTAGCTCGGTGAATCGTCAAAAGGCAGTTTCTTTATTTTTTTTAACGAGTGCTACTAAGCCACTGCCTCTACGTGAAAGAGACACTTGTAACATTTGTAACCCTCATAATTACCTTAAATTAGTTTCCTCGATCGGGTTTATACTTCAAAAATAATAAGGGTACCTTTGACGATTGTTGTAATTTTAATAAAAAAAATTTAATTTTTTCTAATTTCAAAATTTTAAAAACGTTTAGTTATAAAAAGTTGTTGTTTGCTTTGCCATTCTCCTATATAATTTTATTTTTGTGATAAAATTTAGTTTAGCTCTGTAAATCGTGAAAAGAAAAATCATTTTTTTTTTTTAAATATGGTTTTTCGTTTTTTAACGATCGCTACTAAACCACCGTTTCTACGTTGAGGATTTAAGATATTACTTTAAAATAATTACAATTATCGTCGAAGGTATCTTTACTATAGAAGTATTAGTCCGATCGAGCTGACTAATGCCTTAAATGTAATGTAATTATCAGGCCTTGTAATTGTATCTTTCACGTTGAAACAGCAGCACTCGTTAAAAAATCGAAACCCCGTATTTTTAAATCGTTTTTCTTTTGATGATTTATCGATCTAAACTAAATCGTATACAAAAACAAGTAAGGAAAAGCTAAAGCCGGGTGAGGCCGACTATATAATACCCTAGATGACTCCCTGCGTATATATCTCGCTTTTATTACTAAACCCAGGCAGCAATTTTATATAGTTCATATAAATTAGTACAGTACACTAAAAATTCATCTTTAGTCATATTTAGCGAATATGGTAAGTAATATGATAATTGATCCAATTTTCCGGCAGACAAATACAAATTATACAGTAGTAATAGGATGAATCGGACCGACATGTGAAAGGAGGCTATAACAACACTTGGGGCCTGTTCCAAAACATGGGCCTATATATTTCTCATTCACGGTAGGTATTCATAGTTGAAATATATCACGATCAGATGTAAGACGTAGTTTCTAGAACTGTATTGGAGTAGAATGGGGGCCATTTGGGTTATTCCAAAGTATGGGCACATATATTTGACTTTGTATTCTTAGTTGAAATATAATAAAAATTAAAAAATTTAAAAAAAATCCGATGTAAAATTTACGTTCTTGTTTGTAAAAATTAAAATGGGGCTCTACATTAAAAAGTGGTTCTTTATAGATAATTTTCAAAGCAGGCATTCTTAGTTGAAATGTGACATGATATGTTAAATTATATCGAGATCTAATGCAATTGGGAGACCAATTTGTATGGGCGTTATACCAAAATAAGGAGCCATATGATTTTCATAATATGTCTTCTTAGTTGAAATATAATACAAAATTTTAAAAACTTCCGATGTCCTAGAGGGGTAGTAATAAAAATGGGGGCCATTTGTAAGGGCGCTACATTAAAAAGTGGGCCATGTAGATCACTTTCAAACTAGGTATTCTTAGTATGAATTATGAATATAATACAACCTGCAAAATTGGAAAAACTTCCGATGTAAAATGTGGCTCCTAGAGAGGTAATAATTCAAATGGGGACCCAATTGTAAGGGCGCTACATTAAAAAGTGGGCCTTTATAGATGACTTTCAAAGTAGGTATTCTTTATTGAAATATAACATGATCTGCAAAATTTTATCAAGATCCAATGTATGATGTGGGTTCTAGAGCGATAATAGTGTAAACTGGGGCCCATTTGTATGGGGGCTATTCCAAAACATTGACCTATATAGCTGGCTTTCAAAATACGTATTTCTAGTAAATGTAACGTTGTGTGGAAAATTTGATAAAGATCCGATGTAAAATGTGCATTTTAGAGCAGTAATGTTGTAAATCGGAGGTACATTTGTATGGGGGCTATATGAAAAAATAGACCCATGTGGTCCACTTTCCCGTGAGCTGTTTCTAGTTCAAATATAACACGATCCTGAAAATTTGATCATGATCCCATGTAAAATGTGTATTCTAGAGCAGTAATAGTGTAAATTATAGGGGTATTTGTATGGAGGAAATATCTAAATATGAATCAAATTCAATACCAATCGTCCTTGGTCAAAAAAAAATAACTTCTGCCAAATTGCATGACAATCGGACCACAATTGCTACCTGTAGAGTGCGAACAAGCTTAGATGGACAGCAGACGGACGGACGGACAGACAGACAGTTTAATCGATTCAGCTGGTGATTCTAAACCGATTCGTATACTTATAGGCGGGTCTAGCTCAATTATTTCTTGGTGTTTCAAACATTTGGCGCGAAACTAACTTATAATACCCTAGTCCACGAAGTGGTGTATATCATTATATCTGAGAATTGCAAAGAATTCCACAGTTTTAACCAAGAAATATTAATTTTAACACCTAGAAATAATGAAGCTAGACCCACCTTTAAGTATATAATCACCATCTGAGTCGCTTGTTTGTGACACATGTCGCAATTGTTGTCCGATTGCCATGAAATTTGATAAAAGTACATTTTTTGGGCCAAGGACTATCGCTATTGAATTTGGAGAAAATCGGTTCAAATTTAGATATAGCCTCCATACAAATATTCCTCCAATTTACCCTATTGCTGCTCTAGAATGCACATTTTATTTTGGATCTTCATCAAATTTTCCACATCATGTTATATTTCAACTAGAAACAGCTATCCTGAAAGTGGACTTCATGGATCCATGTTTTGATATAGCCCCCATACAAATGTACCTCCGAATTACATTATTACCGCTCTAAAAATTTCACACATCATGTTATATTTCAAAAATGTCAACTATATGGGTCCACGTTACACTATTATCGGTCTGGAACTCACAATTTTGCAGATCATGTTATATTTCAACTAAGAATATCTACATTGAAAGTGATCTATATGAGTCCACTTTTCAATGTAGCGCCCTTACAAATGGACCCCAATTTATATTATTACCCCTCTAGTTACCACATTTTACAACGGACGTTAATCAAATTTTGCAGATCATGTTATATTTCGACTAAGAATACCTACTATGAAAGTCAAAAATGTGGGTCCATATTTTGGTATAAATGTAAGCCCAATTTGCACTATTACCGCTGTATAACCCAGATCTTACATCGGATCTTGATCAAATTTTGGAGATCATGATATATTTCAATACCATACTCGTTAACTTGACTAAGGATACATTTATAATTGAAATGAATGGTATGAATGGTCCCTGGGTTTAGTAATCAAAACAGGTATATTCGCAGGGAGTGGTGTAGTGTATCATATAGCCTTTCCTTACTTGTTTTAACTACTCGTTTTTGAAAATCGAAAATTGTCTAAAATGAATAATGTATATGGACGTGGCATTTAGTGGGCCTAGATATTTACTAATACCATCGATGGTTTGAATTGTGAATAATAACTATCCTGATATGTTAAGGTCTCACCAGTCCTTAATATCCCTGTCTGTTACCTAATTTAGATGAATCCTTATCATAATGACCTGAGAGCGATAACGCGAGTCTTAACAATCATTTTTTCTTTCATTGAGCATCCTTCCCCTTCGCAACGAGCAGGGATCTCCTAAAAACAACAACAGCAGTTAAGGAATAAACATAAACACTGCCAGAAGTTATTTTAGCAACTTCAACAGCAGTTGTGGCTCTTTATTATTAACACGATCGCCCCCCGTTCCTCGTGATGATCTGAATGTTAATAACGCGGACGTGAACGTCAACTACTTAAGCCAACAAAGAATGAAAGAATCAACACAACACAGCAAAAAGCAGCGCTCTTGGAGTCGGTATTTTCGCTTCTTATAATGATCAAAGTATATCATCAAACCTCCTACTTTATGGGCTGCAACACTGCAATTGTACGCGGCGAGATGTCCGCGAGATGCGTCTGTGCGCGTCTGCGTCTGTGGTGTGGTGTGGTGAGGTGTGCATATCCGCATACACGGATGCTTATATTGCAACGCTCACTAACTCGACAAAAATCTGTGCGAACGCCCTTCGGTATATGAAATGAAAAGGGTCTCTTCATGTCCTTCCCCGTTTTGTTGCCCCTATACCCCACTTCC
Source organism: Polietes domitor (assembly GCA_947397865.1). NCBI lineage: Eukaryota > Metazoa > Arthropoda > Insecta > Diptera > Muscidae > Polietes > Polietes domitor. The sequence goes on from OX377620.1 coordinate 66,867,871, forward strand.
CATTGTCATAGTGAAATTGTTAGTTGTTTTTGTTGTTGGTTCTGTGGCGTTTTTTTTATTTTGGCGGTTTTGCGTACGTTTTGTTGTCTGTAATTTAGCATTCATATGAGGAGGATGGATGGATGGATAGATGGTGAGCGAGTGAGTGTGTTGAAAAATTTACATTTTGATGTTAACCGACAGCACAGGCATAAGGGATTGCTTCCAGACTGTGTGAATGTTTTTGCAGACACCAAACACAAAACGTTTGAGGGAAAACAGATCCTCGCTGTTAGTGTTGCCAATATGATCAACTGTTGATCAGAAATAGGTGAATTTGCGCTTTGCTTGAATACAAGGATTATTATTCAAAGGAATGCAACGATTTAATAATGTCTTGCATTCACCTCTCCGATGAGGTATTGCATGAAACTATTATGTGACTAATAGTGACATGATATGTTAACAAATATATAGATCAATAAATTACATCAATTGGGTACTGTTTTCTACCAGTTTACATCGAAGGGCTGTGTATAACCCTTTTCATTTTCTCATCTCGTTCCAAAGGATACAATTTTTCAAAATTTATATTTTATACTTATTCGCTTCCTATGACAGCGGTATAAATGCAAATAAAAGAAGAGAATATGTGCTCAAAATACTTTAAATTTCAAGTTTAGTTTAATATTTATAACAATTTCAAGTTTTGTGTTTTAAAAATCAGGATTGATTGATTGAATGAACTTGAAAAGCTAAGGGATAAACTTGAAGCATGGTATTTGAAGTATTTTTAGTAGATATTCCCCTCTTTAATTTGACATTAATATCGTTACCATAGGGTGCAATCAAGTACATATAAAATAAAAAATGTATTTGTTTATTTTGTTAAATCATTTTGAATGTTCAATAAAGTTTATTATTTCAAATTTTATTTATACTTTCGCATAAACAATTTATACAAATTCTGGATCTTTTTTATTTGTGCATTTTTTATATTTTAGTTTCGGTTGGTGTCATCACTGGTCCATCCTCACAGACTCACGCATGCCTCGACGGAGGATGCAACTGGTGAGAGTGAGTGTGAGGATAACGAGTTAACGAGTTGATTTTTTGTGGCCTTTTGCTGATTTTAATGCCGATACAAGTTAACTTTTTGGATTGATTAGCTGAAGGAGGCGACGACGACGACGATGATGATGATGCCGATGTTGGTGCCATAGCTGGTGCTGTTGCTGCCGCAACCTCCTCCTCATTCTCGGTTGTGATATATTACGCTGCTGAATGGCTTCAATGCCACTGGCTGTTTTGGAGTTGCCAACACACACACTCTCACACACCAGTCAAAACGACCACGAATGTGCAGTGAAATGAAAGAACAATATTCAGTCCTTTATTTTGGTTACTTATGGCGGCATTTGGGTTTTTGAGAACTTTGTTCTAATACCCTACGCCACACCGCACAGAAGATACGAAACTATCTAGAGATTTGAAGGTCGACTGGAATTTCTCTCTCTGGAATTATTGATATAATTAATGAAAGGGGATGTTATTTAAGACGTTGTCCAGTTTTACGATCACTAAGAGACTAACATGTCCTTGGCTAATATTTATACCGTTGGCTGCCTCACCACTAATACTCCTACTCCCACTATTTATTTGGTCTAAAAAAATGGATTGGTGCAGAGTACCATATGATCGGACTTGACCGACTTGCATACCTATGGCGGCATTTGCTTTTTTGAAACTTTTGCTGTTGGGTTAGAATCCTGGTTGTGATGGTGCATCTCCACCTTGGTTGCTGTTGCTGTTTTCATTTTGCTTGTGGCTCTTTTTCCCTTCATTAAAATACAGTACCTTCGGTATCAGCATCACCATCGAAATCATCGTCATCGCTGGCCGTCCTCATCCTCATCATCACCAGCACCAGCCAGTGATGCTCATTGAATACACTCGAATGCACGAGTGGGGAGTACTGACGATGATGATGATGGTCGTCGTCATTGGGCTTGTTGCTGAGTCTTTCTTCGTTATTGCAGTCATCATCATAAACACCATCATGCATCATGGCCTAGCAGTCAGACAGCCCAACCGTGCAACCGAACCGTGGCACAAACTGTGTGTGTGTGTCTGCCTCTCTGTCCGTCCGTCCGTCTGCTTGGCTGTCCTTCTTGCTGGCTGTCTGTCTGTGAGCTTTTAAATATGGTTATGGAATAGTTAGTGAGTGAGTGGCACGTATGCACGTTGGCGCTTCGTTATGTCGGGAGGGGCGTTGCCAAATAATCATCACACGTTTTGTATGCGCGCTGTGTTTTTGGGCACTCCGTGTGTTCAACTTAATGGGAGTTCACAAGTGAAATTATCCACATAATGGGCAAATATTTTCTTACCACAAGCGTTAACAAATTTACACTTTGATGTTGTTGCTGCTGATGATGCTGTTGCTGCTGCTGCCGATGTTGATGTTATGCTATAATGGCTGATGATTGGCTGCAGTTTCGCCTTCTGCCGCACCAACCGAATAAAATTAAAAAGTATGCATTTCACATTCATACGTTCTCGGTTATGTGGGAATTTATGGTGTTATTAAAATAATTGGAGTGTCGGCGATACGTACAACAAACAGGCCCGAGCTTGTGTGTCTCTCGGCTGTTAAATGTTAGGAAATGTTAACAAGACCTTTGAGGTTAGTGCTGATGCTATTAAAGCATAACTGAATGAAAATGTACAGTGTCCACTGGTGCTGACAGTGTTTGCAAATCATTGATTTATCATAAGTAAATTGTCATCGAATGTCTGAAATTAATTAATGACCGCATTGAAATAATTTATAGAACTTACCGACTTAAAGAAAAATAAACAAGTAAGGAAAGGCTAAAGGGGCCAACTCATGATGATACACTCCACTTTCTATTAAATACAATTCATTTCGGTAAAAAGGGAAGGATTTTTGTATGTTTCCTAGAATACTTTTATCGAGGTTGTATCCAAACATGGAATGAAGTGACCCACTTTCACAATAGGTTCTTCCACTTCTAGTATAACGTGTTGTGCTCAACATGAAGAAATTCGGTGAAAATACGTGATTTCTGGGCCGGAAAAAGTCAAGCCGGGAGCGAAATTTGTATGGGAATTATATATAAATCTGAACCGAGTTGAAATATAAGATATGGTATGTAAGATTTGAAGAAAATCTGTTAAAATATGTGGTTTATAGACTGACAAAAGTCAAAGTCGGGAGTGAAATTTGTGTGGGAGCTAGGGTTTGGGGTTTCCCGGACTTTTTTCATTTCCCGGTAAAACGGGAATGAAAAATTTCGTTCCCGGGAATCCCGGGAAAAAGTAATTTATTTATAGGTATGTTCAATATGGTTTAAAATATCAACATTTAATAACTGGTGTGTTTTATTCAATACTGTCATATTACAAATTAAAAACGAATGTTATTGTCAAAATATTTTACAAATTATTTTTCATTTTACAAATATTTTACTCTACACTTTTCAAGATTATATTCGGAACATACAAATTTATATTGAGAAATGTAAATTCATATTAAGGACATATAAATTCATAATGGGTAATGTAAATTTATAATAGGAACATATTAATTCATAATGAGATATATAAATCATAATTCATTGAGAACAATTAATTCATAATAGGAACATACCAATTCATAATGAAATATACATGTTTGTAATCAGAAAATCCATAATCAGAAAATACGTTTACATATTCAGAAAATATGAATTCATAATGAGAAATTATAAAATCAAATTGAGAAAATGTAGGTTTATAATGAGAAAATTGATAAAATATGTGTTTCTACGAAAATATCCATAGAAAAACGTACATACATAGCTTCGATTATATATTTTAGAGTTCCTGATTATGAATTTATATTTTATGAATATATATTCCTGAATAAGAACTTATTTTTTCTCATTATCAGTTTGGATTTTCTCATTTTGTATTTATATATCTCATTATCAGTTAGTATGTTCTTATTATGAATTTATATTTCTCAATATGAATTTACATTCCACATTACGAATTTACAGTGCTGATTATGAATTATCATCTTCCTATTATTTACTCATTATAAACTTGAAAAGTTTTAGACTAATCGTCAGAATTGGACATTTATATCGCAGGTAGAAGTGACTGACACCTACACTAGATTCAAAATTGAAAACTATTAAGGAAACAAATTTCTCAAATGACGGAGAATGTTATGACACATTTCATTTTGAATATTCAGTTGTCTGGAGACGAAAATATTTTGTAGAAACAGGGAATATTCTAAACTGTAAAAATAATAGAAACATAAAAAGTTAATATTAATTTAATAAATTCATAAAAAATAACAAGTAAGGAAAGGCTAAAGTCGGGCGGGGCCGACTATATAATACCCTACACCACTCCCTGCGTATATACCTCGCTTTGATTACTAAACCCAGGTATTTCATGGGAATAATTTTATGTAGTTCATATAAATTATACAGTTACTATAAATTCATCTTTAGTCAAATTTAATGAGTATGGTAAATAATTAAGTAATTGATCCCATTTTCCAGTAGATATTCCAAGTAATATAAATATAACATGATCTGGAAAAATTGATCAAGATCTAAAGACAAATACAGATTATACAGCGGTAATAGGATGAATCGGACGGACATTTGAAGGGGGTCTATAACAACACTTGGAGCCTGTGCCAAAACATGCACCAATATATTTCTCATTCACGGTAGGTATTCCTAGTTGAAACAATGATCTGCAAAATTTGATGAAGATCCGATGTAGGATGTAGTTTCTAGAGCTGTAATAGAGCAGAATGGGCCCCATTTATGTTATACCAAAGTATGGACATATGGGCATCTCCCCAACTGTATGGAAAGGCTAAAGACGGACGGAGCCGACTATATATCTCACTACAATTCAATTCGGTAAAAAAGTGAAATCGGGAAGGATTTTTGAATCCTGTTTGACAAAAATGTTAAATCGGAAAGGACATTCGTATGGGCGTATATTGAAACCTGGAACGATGTGACCCGCTTTCGCCATGTATGTTTATTGGTAAAATATAATATGTAAAGTTTAGCCAACATCGGTTAAACATTCGGGAGCAACATTTGTATGAGGGCTATTTCTAAATCTGAACCGATCTTACCCACTTTCAGCATAGATGTTTCTAGTCGGATTATAAGATGTTGTGCCAAATTTAAAGAAAATTGGGTAAAATATGTGGTTTCTAGAGGGGAAAATGTCAAATCGGGAGCGACATTTGTATGAGGGCTATATCTAAATATGCACCGATCTTATCCAATATTTGCAAAGGTGTTTCTAGTTGGATTATTAGACGTTGTGCCAATTTTAAAGAAAATCGGGTACAATATGTGGTTTGTAGAACGGAAAAAGTCAAATCGGGAGCGACATTTGTATGGGGCTATATCTAAATCTGAACCGATCTTACCCACTTTTAGCATAGGTGTTTCTAGTTCGATTATAAAATGTTGTGCCAATTTTAAAGAAAATCGGCTACAATATGTGGTTTCTAGAACGGAAAAAGTAAAATCGGGAGCGACATTTGTATGGGGGCTATATCTAAATCTGAACCGATCTTACCCACTTTTAGCATAGGTTTTTCTAGTTCGATTTTAAAATGTTGTGCCAATTTTAAAGAAAATCGGGTACAATATGTGGTTTCTAGAGCGGAAAATCGGGAGCGACATTTGTATGGGGGCTATATCTAAATCTGAACCGATCTTACCCACTTTTAGCATAGGTTTTTCTAGTTCGATTTTAAAATGTTGTGCCAATTTTAAAGAAAATCGGGTACAATATGTGGTTTCTAGAGCGGAAAATCGGGAGCGACATTTGTATGGGGGCTATATCTAAATCTGAACCGATCTTACTCACTTTTAGCATAGGTGTTTCTAGTCCGATTATAAATTTTTGTGCCAATTTTAAAGAAAATCTGGTACAATATGTGGTTTCTAAAGCGGAAAAAGTGAAATCGGGAGCGACATTTGTATGGGGACTATATCTAAATCTGAACCGATCTTACCCAATTTCTACACAGGTATTTCTAGTTGGATTATAAGATGTTGTACCAAATTTAAAGAAAATCGGGTACAATATGTGGTTTCTAGACCGGAAAATGTCAAATCGGGAGCGACATTTGTATGGGGGCTATATCTAAATCTGAACCGATCTTACCCACTTTTAGCATAGGTGTTTCTAGTTCGATTATAAATTTTTGTGCCAATTTTAAAGAAAATCTGGTACAATATGTGGTTTCTAAAGCGGAAAAAGGGACTATATCTGAACCGATCTTACCCAATTTCTGCACAGGTGTTTCTAGCTGGATTATAAGATGTTGTACCAAATTTAAAGCAAATCGGGTACAATACGTGGTTTCTAGAGCGGAAAATGTCAAATCGGGAGCGACATTTGTATGGGGGCTATATCTAAATCTGAACCGATTTCCTCCAAATTCAATACCAATCGTCCTTGGCCAAAAAAATAACTTCTGCCAAATTTCATGATAATCGGACAGCAATTGCGACCTGTAGAGTGCGAACAAGCTTAGATGGACAGCAGACGGACGGACAGACATACATCGGTAAATCGATTCAGCTGGTGATTCTAAGCCGATCCGTATACTTAAAGGTGGGTCTAGCTCGATTATTTCTTGATGTTACAAACATTTGGCGCGAAACTAATTTATAATACCCTATTCCAGGTAGTGGTGTAGGGTATAAAAAATTTTTATTGTATTCCTATTCTTAGACCATTTCTTTCTGGCTACATATGTAAAGTAAATTGCTCTTGAAGAAGATATTCACCATGATTCTTCTATGAAAACAAGAAAATTTACATTATGTAAGCCATAGTCGTCGGCATGATATTTTTATTTCACAATAAAGATCCTGAAAATAGCCTCACAAAAAGTTTTTATTCCCCTAGCTGGGATCCGCATAAAATGACTATTTAGTGAATTTAAAAAGTTTTGTTTGTAGTAATATAAATATAATAGATATAAAATAATATAAACAAATACTCATTATTGTCAGTAATGTAAATACATATATGAATTTGAAATACATCTAAAAATTCCAATTTTAAAAATTTTCCAATATTTCCCGTATTCCCGGGAAATTGAAAAATTTTTCCCGGGAATTCCCGGACCCCAAACCCTAGTGGGAGCTATATATAAATCTGAACCGATCTGACCTATTTTTACTAGAGATGTTCCCAGTTTAAATATAAGAAGTTTTGCCAAATGTTAAGACAATGTAATAAAATATGTGGTTTCTCTTTTGATCTCCCCAACTACAATATATCCACTCAACGTCGATGACAAGTATTGAATCGTAAATTAACAATTAAATTCGCTTAAATAACTATATAAATAAAACCTTCTATGTCTCTGTCGACCTAGAATATTCAATAACTTATAGTGCAACATTTATATAATTAGGTATTTCAGCCAAAGCCAAACTGAGTAGGAGTAGTAGTTTTGACAAAAAAACAGGTTCTGCTTTAACCGAAAATTCAATTTTCCAAAATTCAAACGGCTTTTCGGTTATCACAATAACGGTTTTACAAAAAACGGTTTCCGGTTTAACCGAGAATTCCAAACAACGGTTTCGTGGAAATTGGAATTTTTAACATTAAACCGTTTATTTTCAAATATCTACAAACAAATTATATTAATGAAGAATATTGGCATTGCGCAACAAAAAAAAAAAACAACAACAGAAAACAGTCATCTATCATTAAAAGTTCATGCAATAAAAAATAAATTCAATTTTAAAATTAATCGTAAAATTCCCATCCAAAATATTTTTAATAACACATATTAATGACATGTTCAGACACAACCTGAGCTTGCAGGTGCAAGCCTTCAAGTCTTTATTTATTGATAACACAGTTTGACAAAATAAACTGAAATAGAAATGTCTGGGAATTGATACTTTTTTCCAGAATTTGTATTTTTAATTTCCCAGACACCCCCAAAATCTTGACTTAGTGGTAAAAACAGGTTTTCGTAAAATATTACCAACTTGGATAAGTAAACGAATAAAAAGAATAAAACAAACAGAAATGAAAAGAATAAGAACATGACAAGCTTGTGTTGCTCCCAAAGGATACAACTCGAATTTAAAGTGAACCTTGAAATAAGAACTATTGGTAGTATTCTATTTAGCAGTCATCAATACATTCCGAATTAGAGATGCCAAACCCGATACCGTAATCCGGTTAAGCGGTATTATCCATCGTTTTGTGGAAATGCAAATGTCGGTCAACCAATTCTTTTAAATATAAACATATTCGAATTTCTTATATAACATTATGTAATAAAATGTGGATGATAGTTGAGATAGTTGTCTTCGATTAATCGAACACTGGGTAAAAATGGGTAAAAAAATTCAAAAATTTATTTTTGCGACGAACAAAATAAACAATCGTTTGGTAATTACAAACACACAAATTCACGATGTAACTTGAATTTTGATTTTCATATTTCATTTTGAAGCTAAATACAAATATAAATGAAACAAGTAAGGAAGGTTAAAGTCGGGCGTGGACGACTATATGATACCCTACACCTAGTCATTATACCCTGTGGTGTAGGATATAAAAAGGTCGTTATATTTGTACCGTGTACTATACGATACAACTATAAGAAAAGAATATACTACAAATTGCTTAGTTCTATCTGTATTTGTAAGAAAATTTGAGCACAAACTTTGAATGGGAGCTATATATAAACCTGAACCGATCTGACCCTTTATTTCAACTAGAAAACATATGCTAAATAGGTTTTCTAGTTGAAATATAAGACGCTTTCCCAAATTTGATGGAAATCCGTTAAATATGTGGAAAGAATAAAATCGGGGGAGTCATTTATATGAGAGCTATATATAAATCCAAACCGATCTGGCCCATTTTTACCAGAGCTGTTTCTAGCTAAAATATGAGGCGTTTTGCGAAATTGGAAGAAAATCTATTGATAAATGTGGTTTTTAGAGCGGAAGGAGTCAAATCGAGGGAGACATTTGTATGGGAGCTATATCTAAATCTGAAACGATTTGGACCATTTTTACATGAGCTCTTTCTAGATGAAATATAAGTTGTTTTTGCCAAACTTGAAGAAAAATCTGTTAAAATAAGTGGTTGCTAGAACGGAAATAATCAAGTCGGGAGAGACATTTGTATGGGAGCTATATATAAATGTGAACCAATCTGGCCCATTTTTACGAGAACTGTTTCTAGTTAAAATATGAGGCGTTTTGCGAAATTGGAAGAAAATCTGCTGATATATGAGGCTTTTAGAGCGGAAAGAGTACAATCGGGAGCAAAATTTGTATCTAAGACTGAACGGATTTGCTTTAAATTAAATAACGTCGTCCTTAACCCATAAAACTTCGTTCTGCAATGTTTCATTTAGTTCTAACATCAATTGCGACCTGTACTCTGATTACAAGAATCGACTAAATCGACTCAAAAGTGATTCTAAGTCGATCGGTATAATAGACGATGGGTCTATCTCATTTCCTTTTGGGTGTTACAAACAAATGCACAAATTCATTATACCCTGTGGTGTAGGGTATAAAAACTGGACATAGATATTATAATATGAATGAAAACATATGTTTTTATATCCTCACTCTACAGAGTATGAGGGCACATATATCGTTTGAAACAGAAAAGTGTAACGCATTGAAGGAGTGACTTAAGATCGTAAGTAAGTCTGGACCAAATCCGTATCACGACTTGTTAAGATGTTTGAGCCATGTCCGTCTGTCTGGCTGGTGTACACGATAACTTTCAAAAGAAGTTAAATTTGTTCGTTTATGTTCGTAGATTGGCAAAATTGCCACGCTCCATCTGCTACCTCCCACACAAATGTTCCACATTCCTATGTTAAATTAAAACCAATAATACTTCCACACGGATATTCGGAATGATAAAGGTTTTATAATCACTTTAAGCTTACAAAATATGTTGGGGTTTTCTACGCCCCTTCTGGCACCTGCCACACAAATTGCGGCCTCTATAAGGAGAAGATTGAGAATCATCTCCTTATAGAGGCCGTTTGATGTTGAAAAGTCGCTGCGAACCACTTGAAAAGACTTTTGACATGGTCGAAATCATGATCGTTGTAGTCTGCAGCCAAGTAATAAATGTCACCATGTCATTTGTAAATAAATTTGCATTCTATTAAATATAGATGCAAAATGGTCTTGAGCCAGGACAATATCCCAGTTCAAATCAAATCAGTTGCAATTTTATATTTCAAAATGTTTTTATAATCGCTTTTAACTTAAAAAATATTTATGCCTTTCGCCACTCCCCTTCTAGTACCTCCCACGCAATTGTCTCAATCCTAGGCGAAATTAAGTCCTTTTATTTGATCACGCATTTGCAATTATACGGCGCTAAGTTAATTTAAGTCCTACCACACACATGTTCTCTGACAGAAACTTATTTACTTGTTATTAATATTTTTGTTTAATAAACTCAAAAAATATAAAATTTTGAAACCGAATCACGTTTTTTTTTTAATTTTGACTTTTTGAACAAATCAAAATTCGGTTTCCGGAAAGGACCATTTTTTCTCATTTCTATGGTGATTACTGGAATTCAGTGGCCAAATATTTAATCAAAAAGACCTATATCATATAAGCAACCCAACGCTGACAAACGCCGAAATCAAAAGCAAAAAGTGCCGATTTATAGGATATACACTAAGAGTGGCGGTTAGGATGCATATTCTTCCCTTCATTTCAATGGGGCGTGTAATTTTCTGGTCGATTAACCAAATTCTATCTACTTTATAATGTTTTGAAATTATTTATTCGGAACCAATGGTATATTGTTATTTTTCAAGGGTTTTAAATAAAAAAGGACTTCAGTGCTGAAAATTAATTTGATTTATTTGGCTTAAAGATATATAATATAATCGCAAGATAATACCTTGTTAATTTTATTGGTGAAGCAGCTACGAGATACAAAGAAAAATATTAGTTTTAATTCGAAAATCCTAAAAGATTTTGCACTGGTTGAAATATTCTTAATCTGGCTTTAAATAATAACTGAAGTTTTTGTAATTTTGAGATTAAGCCTTTAGAAACATTTATCTCATTCTTATCATAAATGATTTTAATGGCTTAATCTCAAAAAATAGCAGTGCTAAGAAAAACTTAAAATATTTTTTTAATTCACTTTAAATGAATAATAACTTGAACAACGATTTGCCTTCATCTATTTTATAATGTAATTGCATCGTTGTGTTTTGAAATTATCTATTCTGAACCACAGTGGACCAGGCATGTTGTTATTTTAGCAGAATTTCTTAGATTTGTAGATAAATAATCCCAAGACAATTGGTGAATAGCCACTTTTCAACTACTTCCAGTTAGATATGTGCTCTTATATATCTGGCAAATATACATCACAGTAGCTCTGATCAAAATTCCAATGTGTTACAAACGTAACGACAAATCTAGTGAACACTCCTTCTTTCGATAGTAATCGAAAGGTATTACAATCTGAAACCTAGAATCAGTCGTGATAGTTTAACAAGGGGAACGAACAGTTTCACTTGAGCAGCTATAATGAAGCAATTTGAAAGCAATAACCGGCCGAAATGAAAATATTGTCAATAGTCGAAATGTTCCTGGGGGAATACTGAGGCTAAGCCTATTGTTAATGTGATTATAAATTGTTTGTTGTTATTTTGGCGGTGTGGAATAATTGATATCAAACAAAAAACACGTCATAAACGCTTAAGAAAACAAATGAAGTAAAAGTCTATGTGAGCAGGCCACGATTATGATCACAATGAACCGATGGTGATGCTGATGATGATGACGATGTGGATGTGGATGCCGATGGGGATGATGATGATAATTATGACGATGAAGATCGTAACTGATTATAAGTGTAATATTTTTTTTATTTCTTTCACAGATCGTTTTGAATTGATTTCATTTGATGGGCTGCTGTTGCAGTCGTAGTGTACGACTGAGACATTGAGACAGACGCAGGCACAGCCACAGACGCAGACGCACAAAACCCAGCACATATTGATGAATGAGTTGACATTAATCCTCTTTACTAAGCCCGATGCCGCAAAGTATCCAGCAAACGGATTGCATATCCACCACAACGACAAACCAAAAACAATAAAAACAAAGAGACAATGATGTGCGGTATATTCAAAATATAATTAAAAACAAATGATTTACAGATGTTCAATCTTTCGATACGGTCAATTACACTCCGCGTCATATGGATATGGTCACATGTCTTATTAATACAATGCAAAACTAAATATTTATATATTTTCTATAAATATGAATATATACATTCATTTTCAATATATGGCTCCACACATTGGGCCAAGCAACAACAAACTTAAGTCAAAAATTTAATTAATTTCTGCAGCGAAAGAGTTTATAGTCAGCTCATATTGATCCGTTTCATGGACCAAAATCAGAATACTGACTTGCTTGGAATTATTTTTTTTTTGTATTGTTGTAAAAGTAATGACCAACTAATTGCTTATTATAATGATTGCTTTATAAAAATTGTTTTTTGTCTCCAGAGCAATTTAGAGTCTGCGATGTGTCCGTAAAATTAATTAATTTTTTAGTTTCATTCGTTATTAGTTGAAGGAAAATATTGTTCAGAAATATATTTTTAGACTGAATAGGCTTACACTTTCTGAATAGCTGAGAAGTGGTACGAATTTCGTTTTCTTAAAACTATTGAAATATTATTTTTAATAAATTTGTAAGTACTTAATTGTTAAATATTGAAATTTGAAAAATTCTCAAAGAAAATCATTAAATTTATTTTCAAAATAATTATTCTGTACTTCAACCTTATACGGAAAAGTAAAATTTTCAACGATATTTTTTATTATTTTATTTCAGTGAAAAACTAAAAATTTGTGTTGCTCTCAAGTGTACCTATGTAGTTGACTCTGACTATATGCGTTGAATATTTGGAGAAACAAAAAAAATTCGTTGCCCAAAAAAGTGATTTTTTTTCGCTCTGCTGATCATTTGATATCGATCTTGTCCAATAATAATCCTCATTGTACACTCAAACATACATACATATGTACAATCGAAGTCCTCTATATGTGAGATATTGTTATACGTTTACTGTGGTCACCGGTCATATTTATTCTTTGTTCGCAGGGAAACCTCACCGAAAATGCCCATACAAAAAACGCAGCAAAAAACGATGACAATCAATAATTTTTGTTGTTTGTGTTGTAAGAAAGTTTGAATGAAAAAAGCAAAATCAAATTAAAATTAATGTTTGATATCTTTTAGATGACCGCAAAAGGTGATATTTTATGGGCGGTGTTATTTATACATGTTGCAGTAAAAAGTACAAATAAATGTTGATCTGAATTGGACACATTTCACCCCTACAAATGTGGAATGTAACTTTTCAGAACTAAATTAATTGCAATACGATGAACATTTTACAACATTATGAATAACTTGCAGCGATATTACAAGTTTTGTAATGAAGTATATAGAAATTCAACAGTTCCTAAATCAAGAAAAATAGATCCCGTAAATTAGATTTTTTACATAAATAAAAGTCATTCCTCAATTTTGTTCGAGGATCAGAAGAAAAAGTTATTTTTATCATAATAAAATTAAATTGTACCCCTAAAATCGATCAAGAATTAATGCTCTAAATAAATTATTTTTTATATGGCTGTGCGAGTCATTAAAGTTATCCATTTCTTAATTCTCTTGCGTTTAATTACATAAAGTGCTCTTTCCTGTAGGTAGGTAAGGACTATAAGAAACAAAGTCTGTTGAAATATATGGAAATCTTACAGTTAAAATTAATGTATCGCACTAAAAACCACATTTTCAACTAAAATCAAAGCTTGTGAAATTTGGTGAAATTTTATTCTGACTATATGGTGCAAATTAGGCAGATCGGTTTGGATTTTGTTATAGTTTTCATACATACATGTCTTCCACGGTATGCGGAGGGGAGGCAAATCTTACAATAATTATAATCGATAAATAATAGATTTTCGTAGAAGTGCAGTAACATTACATTAACATTAAATAAATTTACATTCTATTAAATATAGATGCAAAATGGTCTTGAGCCAGGAAAAAGTTCAAATCAAATATTGATTACAGACCAAAAAATACAAACGAAAAAACTAAAACTAAATTACAGGAAAATGTTAAAAATAATATTATAAATAAATATATAATTTTATTTTTTTAATCCACGCTTGTATTACAAGGCTTCCACTTTGTATCAAATAGTACTTTAAGTCAATTCAAAATTAAATATAAGACAGCAATCTTCAAAAACCTTCAAAAATTCAATAAATATTGGTAGATAGATACTAAGTGCTACAGTTGGCTATATTTCCACACTGTTTTGATTTCAAAAGTACAAATTTTGAAAATCCATTATCTCACGTATAAAGTGCAAGTTAACCAAACTTCATGATTCAACCAATTTTTGCTGTAAAAGTAAAAAAGTACGAATTAGGAAAATTTTTTTATTTTGCGTGTCTATGCAGTCAGAGGAATATATAAACCGAATACCATGATTCTAGCTGCGGCCATTTAGTTGGTACCATTTTTTATCCCATTTTTCCAACTTGACCCCCTTGAGAGTTTGACTTTATAAAATCTCTTTATTTTACGTGTCTAAGCAATTAGAGGGATGTACACACCGAATTTCATCATTCTAGCTGTAGCCGTTTAGTTGGTACCATTTTTATTCCTCTGTTCCCATTGTATCCTTGAAAGTACGAATTTGGAAAAAACCTTTTATTTTTCATGTCTAAGGGAATGTAATCTCAGAATTTCATAACTCTAGTTGCGGCCATTTGGTTGGTACAATTGTTATCCTTTTTTCCATTTTAACACCAAACAGTACGTATTTCGAAAAATCCCTTTATTTTACGTGTCCACGCAATCAGAGGAATGTATTCACCGAAATTTATAGTCCTAGGTGCAGCCGTTTGGTTGGTACAATTTGTATCCCTCTATTCCCATTTCCCCTCTTAAAAGTACGAAAAAAGCGAAAAAAGGGAAGAATTTTTGTATGTTTCCTAATCATAGGCTAATATAACCTGGTCCAATTTGTCAAATCGAGAAGAATATTTGTATTGGGGCTATATCCAAACATGGAATAAAGTGACTAACTTTCAAAATAAATTCTTCCAGTTCAAATATAACGTGTTATGCTCACTTCGAAGAAATTCTGTGAAAATTCGTGGTTTCTGGGGCGGAAAAAGTCTATACGGTAGCGAAATGTTTATGGGAGCTATGTGTAAATCTGAACCGATTTGACCTATTTTCACCATGGGTGTTTATTTAACAAATATAAGATATTTCGCATAATTTCAAGAGGATCTGTTAAAATATGTGGTTTCTACAGCAAAAAAGTCAAATTGGGAGCGAAAATTTAATGGGAGCTATTTATAAATCTGAACCGATCTGACCTATTTTCCCCATAGGTGTTCCTAGTTTAAATACAAGATGTTTTGCCTAATCTGAATACAATCTGATACAATATGTGGTTTCTAGAGCGGTAAAAGTCAAATATTGAGCTAAATTTGTATGGGAGCTATTATAAATCTGAACCGATCTAATACAGGTGTTTTTAGTTGAAATATAAGAGTTCTGTCAAATTTCAATAAAATCTGATAAAATATGTGGTTTCTAGAGCGGAAAAAGTCGAATTGGAAGCGAAATTTTTATGGGAGCTATATATAAATCTTATCCGATAATGATCCGTAAAATGTGTTATATTTTACCACAGGTGTTTCTAGTTGAAATATAAGATGTTTTGACAATTTTGAAGAAAAACTGTTGTAATATGTGGTATCTAGAGTGAAAAGAATCAAATCGGGAGTGAAATTAGTATGGGGGCTATATCTAAATCTAAACCGATTTTCTTCAAATTAAATAGCGTTCGTCCTTGTTCCGAAAAACTTCGTTGTGCAAAGTTTCATTTAGTTCTGTCTACAATTGCGACCTGTATCGTGATTACAATAATAGATGGACGGACGGACAGACAGACATTGCTAAATCGATTCAAAAAGTTATTCTAAGTCGATCGGTATAATTAACAATGTCTATCTACCTTCCGTTTGGGTGTTACAAACAAATGCACAAAGACATAATACTCTCGTGTAGTGTATAAAAACATGCTTAAATACTCTAAAAACACAGACGGACATGGCCGTCTTAGATTTTTATGACGATCAGGAATATATATAATTTATAGGGTCTCAGGTTTATATTTCAAGGTGTTACAAACGGAATGACAAAGTTAGTATCCCCCATCCCGGAGCAGGAAGGTATAATAGAACAAGGGCTGTAATAATATAATAACAGACAATAAATAGCGATACACTTTTTGTGCATCGTTAGACGTAAAACTAGAAGTTCCATAAGAAACAAAATACACAAAAACGTATATATCATAACGAAATTTTTGAATTATGTAAAAAACGTATCCGTAAATAAAAAGGAATTTTATCAAACAATGTACCAATTGCCATAGTGGGAAAACATTTTCCGAAATTTTGGAAAATTTCTGCTAAAATAGTTTTTATATTTTTATTTATCACAAGAATATCGCAATACATTCTGAGTAAGAAGTCAGCATATGGGGTTAAAAAATTCACTACATATTTTCCAATAGGTGCTATGGGATTGCATATAATTCTTTTTAAACTTGACTAATTTTTGGTGTTTTGACATAAACGCGTTTGGGTGTCTGTATAATATTGTGGTAAATATTAGTTTTTTATTGTGGATTTTTCAACCAGTGTAAAATGACTACCACGATTGGCTCGCGGTACCTCATCCCATCAGCCCAATTTTTCAATACAGCCCAAAATCCAGAACAAACAGTCATTCGTTGTGGATGCATTGGCTTCTCAATAGTGTCGTGTTGGTTCGCTGAACTCCAAGATGAAAATGAGCTTAATGAAGGCTGAACTGAAGACCGATCTCTTCTCGAAAATTATCCACGTACATTTCTTATAGTTTGCGTTAAAGACTCACTTACTTGGAAGTAAGTTTTTAGTATTTCCCAATTTTGTTCGAACGTATAGTGTCCTATTTTGCAAATGTTAAGCATAAACCGGAAAATAAAAATGATTACTTTCAATGTCAAAGTAATCTGTTGTTCGAATTTTAAATGTTAAGTGGCCCAACCTACTGTTTCATGTATATGTATGATTCAAATTTATTATTTACTCTTCCTAACTGCTCAATCCTGATTGTCACAAACGAAGCCAACGGAGTATTCTATATCGATTTACAATAAAAACCAGACGATAATTTCAATAATAAATAATCGATGATTTATTTATTCGAATTATATTGATATTCTAAAAAATATTGAAGCTCCCTATAATGAGCGATGAAGACACTTGCCGATCTTAGCCTTTCCTATTTGTTTTCTAGATCAATATATGGTTTGCATTACGGAATGTATTTGTGGTACATCGTAATAATTTATTGGCTATATAAAACCGATGTCAAACGCCATTCATACTGGGTAATATCGTCCAGCTTTGAACTCCTGTCAGTCGAGTGAGTTCATCTCTACCTCTGACGGTGTGTAATGTGTTTATAAATGAGCCTCAATTAAATTATTACATTTTTAATTTTGGTGATCGTTTGTGTGGGAATTCACCGCATTCTCTCGTTCGGTCGTTTATCTGTTTAATGACAAAATAAAACATGTAACATTTTATTCTTCTCTTCATAAGATCAGATTAAAAATGTAAATTATGACTGTATTTTTTGTGTGATGCATTTTTTGAAATTCATTAAGCAGACAAAAAGGGAAAAAGACGAAGTACCACCAACTACCACACACACATACACATTCCCACCATTATGAGGTTTTATCTGCCACACGACGTACATTTGAGGAATCATACAACACACCTTTTCAGGACGACACCTTTGTGGTGATGGCTGCGTTTTTTTTGATGATGATGCGCTGTGTGGTGTGCGGCTCCACGAACATCGATGTTTTGTATATGCATAAAATGAAATTAAATGAATTTATCAGGCGCCAACGAGACCACGACGACTTTTCGTTCAGTTTCGACCACAAATTTTCGGCTTGATCGTTTGCGGGATTATTTTGTTTCGTTTTGGCCTTAACGATCTCTTTGGGAAAAGAAAGATCAATGTATTCTTGAAAACAAGAAAAAAATAAGGAAAATACACTCACACGAGGACGCCCTTCTTAATAATATAATAAATTGGTCGGTGTCAAGGAAATGTGCATTGTCAAGATCAAATTTATGGTGTCCGGTATTGAATTTGTAGTACATATAGACGAATTATATGGCTGTGGCAAAATGATGGCCCACTACAGGACTGTGACTTAGAAGGATTTGGAAAGGGAAGAGTACGTTGTTGTAGACAATTTCGTGGTCATATCACAGATTAAGTTACAGTTTATTTATATTTTTCATCTATCGCAAAATTGACAAAAAAGTACTTACTAGGTAATAAATAAGTCGAATCGGGAGGATATTTGTATGTGTGTTCCAATCTTATTGTAGCTACGTCTAGAGAAAACGATATCGATTATTTTCATTATGATTGGATGCAATATGTTGAACCTAGAGTATTATGTAAACTAATAAGAAAATAGGTAATGAGCGGTGGCAATGTCTTTGCGTAATGCTCCACTTTTGCTGTAAGTAGTCTAACTGAAATATATAGAAAATTCGTCTAAAATCGTATCGGAGACCTATTGGGTCTACATCATCTACTTTATCTATGTGAAATAATCCACGATCTAGAGAATTCCATCCATATCCATGTAATATGAGGCGATAATAATGAAAATTAGTAGCACAGATGTATTTAAAACATTGAACCATATTTTCGCTAGGTATTCCGCTAGTAAATATAACACGATCTGGAAAATTTGACCAAGATCCGATGACAAATACAGATTTTACAGCGGTAATTGGATAAATCGAACGAACATTTGCAGGGACCGAAAACAACACTCATTCTCGGTAGGTATTCCTAGTTGAAATATATCATGATCAGCAAAATGTGATCAAGATCCAATGAAAGATGTAGATTCTACAGATGTAATAGAATACTATGGACCCATATATTTGACTTTTATACTAGGTATTCTTAGTTGAAACATAACATGATCTGCAAAATTATTTTACAAATGATTTACTTGTCTGTGGTCGGCATTCAATAATAAACATCCGTCCAAAATTTTATTTTGCATATAAATCCACAGTAAGCGCCATTCCGTAATGAATTCGAACATAATGAGCTATGACGCTATGAGCTATAATTAAAACAATGAAAAAGTTGTTAATGCTAAACTAATACAGACATAAGCATGAACTTTTACGTATATGTAGCAGTTAATCTCCTCTTTAATTTGATTTCTATTTCGTTATCGTAGGAGGCGAATAAGTATTTAAAACATTTTTTTGAAAAATGTTATCCTTTGTCCTTCATTTTGCCTATAATTCAAGTGTAACTTATTTATATCATCAAAAAAAAAAAAGGATTTCTACAAAATAGTTGGATATTACCCGAAAATGATTCGTCATTTGGTATTAGTAGTGAGCGTAAAACTTTTAAAAAGTGATATTCGTGCCTCAATGAAAAAGGAGTTGGCAAATGTAATTCTGTTTTTAAATAAGTATATGACAGTTTTTTTAATCAATTTTATTAGTAGTTAAAGAATATCTTTTTGTTTTATTTCCATTGTATTTTGTACATTGAAATTTTTTACAAATGGCATGGTGACATTTATTACTTGGCTGCAGACTACCACGATCATGATTTCGACCATGTCAAAAGTCTTTTCAAGTGGCTTCGCAGCGACTTTTCAACATCAAACCCGGCCTCTATAAGGAGGTGATTCTCACAAACGAACGAGAAGCACAACTCACTTGCCGAATTTGCGTTTAAAAAATCGCACCAAGTAATAAAGCACACATTACATCTTACAAGCATCTCATTGAGTTGCATATGTAAGTATGTGTATATGCAGGTATAGTTATACCCAGCAATACTTCTGCCGTGCAAACGCTCATTTGTTTTAGTTTTTTCGTTTGCATTTTTTGGTCTGTAATCAATATTTGATTAGAACTGGGATATTGTCCTGGCTCAAGACCATTTTGCTTCTATATTTAATAGAATGCAAATTTTGTACAAATGGCATGGTGACATTTATTACTTGGCTGCAGACTACCACGATCATGATTTCGACCATGTCAAAAGTCTTTTCATGTGGCTACGCAGCGACTTTCCAACATCAAACCCATTTGCCATTTGTAAAAAATTTGCATTCTATTAAATATAGAAGCAAAATGGTCTTGAGCCAGGACAATATCCCAGTTCAAATCAAATATTGATTACAGACCAAAAAATGCAAAAAAAAACTAAAACAAATGACAAATTATTTAAAACAGTAAACAAAAGTGCCGTTGTTATTTGTAAGATTAAAGTTTCTAGATTTAGATCCTAGCTCTTCTCTCCCTTGAATGCTATTAAGTACTCAGGCAGAGAACTGTATTCTTGACATTATAGATGTTTATGCCCATCCAAATTATATACACTACGTCGAATTCCACATCGACATCAGAAAATGTTAATAACGAAATGAAAAACTTCTTGTACATTAAGTTCTACTTTGGAGGCTGTAGTATATAATGATCCTGATATCCGATTAAGGTAATTTATGTTGTTGCTATTTTACTCCAATAAAATGTTCTTCCTCATTGGGAGTACCAAAATTTGACGATTTTGTTTTTTTCTGTAAATCATTTTTTGGCACATGCGATTAATTGCGATCCAGTCCATTTTCAATTCTAACTTCTCTCTTCAAATGCAACTGTGTACCCGATCAATTAAGTCTGTCGCATAGAACACGATTCCCTCCCCCTCCCTTCTTCATACAAATGAAGATGTCATATGGATTTATTGATTTTTGATGATTGCTGGTAGACGATGATGCTGATGATACACATGTCATCGTAATATTTCATGGTCGTCATTTCTTTATGATGCCAACAATATCTTTCCATGTCCTCAGCAGTAAGATACCGATATCGATTTCGGTATATAATTCATATCTTCGCTTTGACAAACACGAAATATTGTTGCCGCTGACGCTGCCGTTGTTCTTAGTGTTGTTTGTTTATTGTATATGATGTGAGATTGTCATATCGCCTTTTATTGTCTCATCATCTGTCAGATTTAAAAACGAAAAACGAGGGGAAAAAATAAAACGCGTATGTTCCCTTTTTGTGAAATCGATGGAGTAGTATCTGAATGAATCCTATGAAAAGAAGCCGAATGGAAAAAACGTAAAAGTATTATGAATTGGCATGTTTTTTTCCGCCGCCTGTTTCAGGTGCGGGAGGTCTTATGAAGCGAGACAACAACGATGACGAAATTTAAAACAAAAACAAATGCGTTTTTGTCCACGCAACAAACATGATGGACGAGTTCTATAGGAAAGTTGAGTAGTTTTCGATTGGTATGGCATTGTTAGGGCGGTGTAATCAGTTTGGTCGATCGGCCAAACTAGAACACAGACTGCTGGACGGGCGGACCAAAGACGGAGGCAAAATTAAAAATATAAAACATGATATACAGCGTGGGCTATTTAAAATTTTAAATTTGAACTACCTTTGACTTTGCCGGATAGCCTTCGTTTTTTATCTTCAGGGTTATGTTTGACATTTCCATAATGGGATGCGTTCTATATGTTTTCGTTTCGGCCAATAGGCTGAAGATTGTTTGGCAGGCGATGATGATTTTTACCGAAAAATCGTGTTTTCAGATGGAGCTCATATTCATCTGGGTGGCTATGTCAATAAGCAAAATTGTCGCATATGGGGTTCAGAGAACCCACTAGTGACTATTGAGAAGCCAATACATCCACAACGAGTCAGTGTTTGGTGTGGATTTTGGGCTGGCGGCATCACTGGGAAAATGAGCAAGGAACCGCCGCACAGTGGTTCAGAATCTAAATCCATCGGCCAAAATTCAATAACTTTTGTTCTAAATAGTAGACATTTTTGAGTTCTATAAAAACCAAAATTATACAAGGACCCAAGGATTATTTTGAGATATTAAAAATCGGGCTATCGGATATATTTCAGAAATCGGCCCAAAGTTGACTATTTTTCGATTTTAAAGAAAATTATGTTATTCTTTTTTCAATTTTTGAACGTATTTGTTAATAATGCGAAGAAAAATTTTGATTTTTTGAACTAGTTTTTTACGTTTTTTAGATTTTGAAAATGGAAAAAACTTTCTTTTTTTAACTTTGTCGAACTGTTTCTTACACATTTTAAGAGATTTTGTACTCATTTTTTATTATAAATTGTGATTTCTGTGCTTTATAAAGACGTCAAAACTATGTTTGTGTCAAATATAGTTTGATTGTAATGAATATTGTAAAAATTATCATTTTTGGACAAATGTCTGAATTTAGACCAACACAACTTGTTTCCCAAATATGCCTGAAGTTATGCATATTTGGAAAAGTTTAAGGGTTCCGCTTTTTTAAGGTAACTTTTGCCTGCACGAAATTGCACCCTTAGAAGACAGGATAACTTTAGTACAAAAAGTCAGATTTTTTAGTTCCAAAACGCAATTTAGTCATTTTCGTCACATTAAAAATATAAGTAAATTTCCTTTATCCTCATGCTAAATTTGGTAACAATCGGAGTTCATTTGCCGGAAATATACCCAAAAAACCTAATAACATTTGATTTATGATTATTATTTTGGCCGATTCTAATTTAAAATGTTGCATGACCCACCATATAGAAGGTTATTAAAAATTATTTAATGTTATTGATATTATATGTTAATAAAAAAATAAATAATCAAAATAATTGTTTTAATTATTCTAAATACTTAAAATTAACACAAATTAAAAAAGATATTGTAATAACAAGTAAAAACGGAGTTAAATTCGGCCGGGCCGAACTTTATATACTCCCCACCATGGATTGCATTCCACAGAGGCAGTCGATTTTCGTAGAAGTGCAGTAATATTACAGGAAAATATAATTTTTTTTAATATGTATAGCCAAAAAGCTTAATTACCATAAATATTGGTAGATAGTGGGTGTTTCAGTTGCTTATTTCCATTCTATTTTAATTCCAAAAGTACAATTTTTGAAAATATAAAAGTAAAAAGTAAGAATTACGAAAAATACGTTTATTTTACGCTATCAGAGGAATGTATATAAAGAATTTTATTATTCTTGGTGCAGCCGTTTGGTTGGTACCATTTTTATCCCATTTTACCCCTTAAAAGTTCGAATTAGAAAAAAATAATTTTGTATTATGTCTTTACTCATTTAATGGAATGTACACATCGAATTTCGAGTTTCTAGCTGTTGTCGTTTGATAGGTACCATATTTATCCCTTTTTGCCCCATTTCACCCTATTTTCACTATAGGACGCAATTTTGGAAAGTTTCGACGTTCTAGTTCCCTTTGTTCAGATACTAGCGAGCTTCAACAGGTGGGCGGGCAAGGCTAGATCATCCTGGAGGGTATAGTAAATTATCAAAATGATTAAGATTAACACAAATTAAACAAGTAAAATGGTCGGTCCGAATCTTGTGTACCCTCCACCACGGAGTGTATTCCACATATTATCGGTAGATTACAGACTGTCGACGTTACATAGAAGTGCACTACCATATTAGGAAGATTGTGATTCTCATTATTATAATATTAATAGTCCTCTACTATATATAAATATTAATATAATTATTAGTCAGAAATCTTCAAAAATGTGCCCTAAATATTATTAGGTAGAAACAATTTCACCCAAGCCCGATTTTCCCCATTTGCAATTTTTTGATTCCATCTACAGCCTAAATGTCTGTACAATCTTGATAGGAAAAATTGCAATATAGAAGATCCAAATGTTTCGTAGTGGAATTTACACACCTAATTTCATGATTTTAAATACAGCCGTTTGCTTGGCAGCAGTTTCATTCCTTTATTCGCATCTTCGAACATATGCGAGTGCAAATACTGAATTCATGATTCTAGCTACAACCTTTTGATTGTAGCCAAATTTAATTCCATTTAGATCCTGCTGCTACGAATATCGGAAGATCGCTTTAATATTCGCGTCACCGCAGTCAGAGAAGTGTACACTCAAAATTTCATTATTATAGCTGCAGCCGTTTGTTTGGTACCATTTTTATCCCCATTCGCCCCATTTCCGCCTAAAAGTATAAATTTCGACAAAATCCTTCTTATTTCGCGACTTCACAGTCAGTTGAATGTCCACACCGAATTTTATTATTATAGCTGCAGCCGTTAGTATCATTTTTATCCCCATTCGCCCCATTTTCCGGCTTAAGGTACAAATTTCGAAAAAATCCTTTTTATTTCGCATCTTCACAGTCATATGAAAGTACACACCGAATTTCATGATTTCAACCGCAGCGGTTTGGCAGGTACCATTTTTATCCCTCTTTTCCAATTGTATCCCTTAAAAGTACGAACTTTGAAAAATCCCTCAATTTTACTTATCCATGCAATTAGAGAAATGCACATTCCACATGTCATGCTTCTAGCTGTCATCGTATCATTGGTACCGTTTTTATCCCTTTTTGTCCCATTTCGCCCGCTAAAACGTGTATTTACTTTTTGGTGCTTTTTCGCTACAAGAGGAATGTACGTAACAAATTTCAAGTGCATATAAACCACAAAGTTAAAAAAATGCTAAAATATTCTAAATATTAGGGAGTACTTTCAGTCCTTGTTAGTGAAACATTTTTCCCTCTGGGCCGATTTCGCCCACGTTTACTACCAACCGATCTGCAATCATAAGACTCATTTACGGAAATTTTGAACCTCCTAGCTCATTTCGTTCGGCCGCTATCGTGCTTTCAACAGACAGACGGACGGACATGGCTAAATCGTCTTAGAATTTTACCACGAACCACGAGACTTTTTGAAGTCTCCGATGAACATTTTAAGGTGTTACAAACGGAATGACAAAATGAATATACCCCCATCCTTAGGTGGAGGGTATAAAAAAGATATTGTAATAAAAACAAAAAATCCACAGACAATATTCAAATCCGGGACCGTGTGGAGAAATATTACTTCGAATTTAAATTTTTTGGAAGAGTTTTAACAAGTAAGGAAAGGCTAAAGACGGGCGGGGCCGACTATGTGATACACTCCACTTTCTATCCGAATACAATTCAATTCGATAAAAAATTGAAAACGGGAAGGATTTTTGTATGCTTCCTAATCATAGGCTAATATGACCCGACCCAATTTGTCAATTCGAGAAGAATATTTGTATCGGGGCTATATCCAAACATGGAATGATGTGACCCACTTACACAATAGGTTCTTCCAGTTCAACTATAACGTGTTATGCTCAATTTAAAGAAATTAGGTAAAATCGGGAGCGAAATTTGAATGGGAGCTATATATAAATCTGAGCCGATCTGGCCTATTTTCACCACAGGTGTTCCTAGTTTACATATAGGATGTTTTTCCAATTTTGAAAACAATCTGATAAAATATGTGGTTTCTAGAACGGAAAAGGTGATGCTGGGAGCCAAATTTGTATTGGAGCTATATATAAATCTGAACCGATCTGACCCATTTTCACCACAGGTGTTTCTAGGGAAACAAGATATTTTGCCAATTTTAAAGAAAATCTGTTTTAATATGTGGTATCTAGAGCAGAATAAGTCAAATCGAGAGCTATATATAAATCTGAACCGATTTGACCCATTTTTATCATGGGTGTTTATATTGGAAAAATAAGATGTTATACCAAATTTGAACCAAATCTGTTAAAATATGTGGTATCCAGTGTGAAAAGAGTCAAATCGGGAGTGAAATTCGTATGGGGGCTATATCTAAATCTGAACCGTTTTTCTTCAAATTAAATAGCGTTCGTCCTTATCCCGAAAAACTTCGTTGTGCAAAGTTTCGTTTGGTTTTGGCTACAATTGCGACCTGTATCGTGATTACAAGAATAGCTGGACGGACAGACAGACGGACATTGCTAAATCGATTCAAAAAGTGATTCTAAGTCGATCGGTATAATTAACAATGGGTCTATCTCGCTTCCTTTTGGGTGTTACAAACAAATGCACAAAGACATTATACTCTCGTGGAGTGTATACAAATATTTCTTCTTGCACTGCTTCCTATGGAAGTACTTGCTATTTCAGAAAACATTTTGGACCTTATCACTTATTATACCATCCTCGTTGTTAACGACCCCTCGGATTACCTGTTAACGCAATGTTAAGTGCATAAATGCAGTATGATGATGATTAAAATGAGAAAGACGTCTGTTGTTACTGTGGTGCGTTCAGATGGGCTGCTCAATCCTAAAGTACTTGAGTTTTGATGTGAATTTTTTTCTCCTCTCACACATCATCAGGCCGTCCTCTAGCCAGTGCCAGTACAACCGACCGGCCGACCGACTGTATTGTGTTGCATTTTGTGAAATTGTACACTTCAATATGACAAAATACAAAAAACAAGGAATGAATGCAACAGCACGGCGGACAAAATGCCAATGCCGGGTTGTTACGAGATGGACAAAAAGGAATTATCATTCAAAATAAATGCCAGGTTTGTAATCAAATGCCCGCAACAAGAGCGATCAGTGTTGAGCTTATGAGAGCAATAACTAGCGCGGACGGTGGCGCGGTGTGGTCTTGGCGATAATTATATCAGTGTGTGGTCCGTGGTTGGTGTGCTGAAACACGGAAGACTGTCCAGCCATCGCTGCCATCGTCATTATCGTTCATCATCATCGTCATCGCATCTTCACATTTTGTGTGGTCTCAATTTGACATCACTTTAGGGGAATTATAGTGAAGGCCATATTTTGTGTCATCAAACAAGAAACACCATCTTAATTTTTGGGGTTTCTATTTGTGGTGTCGTTGTTCTTCTCATTGTGAGTGCGTGGCATTTTGAGGGGTTGTTTCAAATATGGCACCTTACTTTTTTTGTTGGCTTAAAAGGGTCGCTGCCACAGAGCCACCACCGTATCGTACTTTGGCTATGTTGTTTGCTATATGCTTCCACAGCAAATTCACACGTGGCTTAATGTCTTAATAAATTAATTCCATTATATTGATTTCGTGTGTCGTACCCTGGTGCTCTGGCTGCAGAAGATGATGATGTTGCTGCCGCTGTCGCTGTTGTTATATGAAGTGTTAATTTGCTGATATGGCGCCAAAAAGTATTAGGTTTTCTCTCGCTTCGTTTCGCTTTTTTTTAATAAACTCTAAAGCATCATTTAACTGAAATTCGAAGCCACCCATATGGGAAGCACCACAACGAAAACCGGGTTCTTATCCTTCCTTCGCGTCTGTGTGTTGCAACGCCATTTTTAAGGTTAATCAAGCCATATTTGCTTAAAATCTACACGTTTTCATATGCAAACGATACTGACGAACTCAGCTCAACTCAACTCAAAGAAGAAAAAACTTCCCACAAAAACGCTTCGTCTTCCAACCACCAACTTCAGTGAGGTCTAAACTGCAAAACGGCCATATTTATTAAAAGGTATGATACCAATTTAAGGCTTCCTTCACAAAGGTTTCTTTGGGTTTTAGGTTCTCCTTACTTTTGGTACGACCGCCACCATCATATATACCACTATTGCTGCACAGTGGAACTGATTGTATGTGGGACATATTAAAAATATGGATGTATGCTTACAATTTGTCATTGTGTGATCATTACGAATCGATGATAACCACATTCAAAGAAGTGAACTAAGTTTAACGAAATTGGGATTGTTGTTCTCAAATCGAGTAAATGCCATAATTGTATTATAAATAAATTAACATTATATGAAATTCAGATCCAATTAACTTTGTGTAAGACTGGACTGTCTTCATGATGCAAAAAATCTCATATCACAGTTTTTACTCCACATTTAACCCACTGAGGACTAACTGTTTGAAAAAAAGTGCGGCTCCTAATGTGTTAAGAAGTTCTTAAAATTGCAATTGGCAATCAATGTCTCTTCAAGGAGCCCCTAAAAGCACAAATCGAACTACAAATGTGGAAGTTCTAGCGGATTAAAAAATTGCACAAAAATCGTAAAATATGGCCATATTTCAAGTTTTTGTTATGGTTTGATAAGGTTCGGGTCAGATTTTAATTTCTTGCAGGTTTTTTTCTCAATACAATTATCAACGTGAATTTAGTTTAAGAAAAGCCTGATATACAGAGGTTATTTTGAACACATCCAGCTCTCGACATTTGTGGGAGAACACATAAAACAAACCAATCTTTTATTTTAGTCGGGAACACCCACAACTTTTGTTTTGAAGCCACTCGATAGGACGATGGGCGCTCTTACGTCGTTTCTTGTAGCTCCAATTAGATTCAAATTTTAATACTTCCAAATTTAATTTATCATACTTCGCATGCATGTATAGTATGTTGGAGTCTCAGTCTAAAATTTTTAGAATGGGATCCCAAGTAGTTTCTGAAATAAAGGGTGATTCTTTAAAAGCTATACGATAGTTTTTCAAAAAAAAAACACATAAAATTCAGGAAAATGCATTAAATTTTTATTTGAATCGATAGTACGGTCCATATAATTTAATGTTTGAAGATTATTTCAGCAAATGTTGATCTTGACTGCGCCTCAAATGGTCCATCCGCTTAGTCCAATTTTGGCATTTCCACGTTTTTGAGTAACAGAGGCCCAATAGCTGCGAACGGCGATGAATCGATAATTGATGGTCATCATTAACACTGGCCGATACAGATGCGATATTTTCTTCAGTTCGCACTCTACGTAAGCGTGTTGGTGGTTTAATGTCCAACAATGTAAATTTGGTGCGACATTTAGTCACACTAGCCCAAATAACCGCTTCAGTGGGTCGATTAAACTGACCATAAAATGGAAGCGCGTGATGAACTTTCTTAACAGAGCACGCATTTTGATAATAAAATTCAATAATTTGCAAGCTTTGTTCGTTTGTAAGACGATTCATGGTTAAATTATAGACCAAACTGAAGATGTTTGACAGTGAAACAAAACACGAAACGTGCGTCAGCTGTTTAAACCAGTGTTGCCAAAAAGATAATAGCTAAAAAATCACCCTTTATAAGTAACAACTAAGTAAAGGCTAAAGTCGGGTGAGGCCCACTATATGATGCCCTCCACTCGTAATCACCTTGTAAATGTTTTATTACCAAACGTCGATGACTAAAACTGACATTGAAATGATAGTACAACACTGTGAAAAATTAATATTCAGAAATGTTTCTGTTGTTGAAATATGTTTCTAGTTGAAATATAAGGCGTTGTTCTAAATTTAAAGATTATCTGTTGAAATATGTGATTTATATAAATTTGAACCGACTTTCACAAAGTGGTGTTTCTAGTTGATAGGTTGTGTTGGACAACATTTGAAGAAAATCAGTTAAAATATATGGTTTCTAGAACGAAATTGGGAGCTATATATAGAAATTATAGTTGAAATATGAAGTGTGTGCCAAATCAAAAAAATCATCAAAATCGGTTAAAATTATGTAATTTCTAGAGCAAAAAAGTCAAATTGAGAGCTACATATATACAAATCTAAACCAATGTGACTCATTTTCACCACATTAATTTCTAATTGAAAAATGAGATGTTTGAAGAAGTTCTGTTAAAATATATGAGCGGAAAAAATCTAATTGGGAGCAAAATTTGAATGTTGGCTATATCTAGATCTGAACCGATATGATCCATTTTCCCCACAGATGTTTCTAGTTGAAACATAAATTGCTGTGCCCAATTTGAACAAAATCGGTTAACTATCTGGTTTCTAGAGCGGAAAAGTCAAATCGAGAGGAACATTTGTATGGGGATACATCTCAATCTGAAGCGATTTGCTGTAAATTAAATAGCGTCTGGCCTTGACCCGCAAAAGGGAACAATAATGTACCTGTACTTTGATTACAAGAATAGATAGACAGGCGGACGGTCATGGCTAAATCGATTCATACGACAATGGTCCTACCTCTCTTCCTTTTGAGTGTTACAAGCAAAAGCACAAATGCTAAATATATATTTTATAAAAATGCGTGTCATGACAAATTAATGTAGTGCTGGGTATATCTCTATATTCACACATTTCTGAGATGATAAAGAAAGGCAATAGTGTGAATGTGTCATATGTCGCGCATGTTTGATATTCGAGTCGTGATTCGCATTAGTTTGGTTGAACTTTTTACTTAAGGA
Source organism: Polietes domitor (assembly GCA_947397865.1). Taxonomy (NCBI): domain Eukaryota; kingdom Metazoa; phylum Arthropoda; class Insecta; order Diptera; family Muscidae; genus Polietes; species Polietes domitor. The sequence goes on from OX377620.1 coordinate 66,898,183, forward strand.
GTTCGGGTGTTTTTTAAATAGCTGCAAAGTCTTCTGAAGACGATATCACATGTAACAAATCAAGATAAAGGATAAAAGAGAAGACCGCTAAAATAATGTTTTACCAATGTAATTTTCTATGCTGCATTTTCTGAAAGCACTTTGAAGAATTATTAGACATTTTTATTAATTTGTTTCGTTTTCTATAGAGAAAGCTAAATGTTTTTTATCTTTTTGGAGAATTTTTTAAAAAATAGATATGTGCAATCAATACCTTATAAATTTTAATAAATTTCATTCTTCAACACTCAATGACTTAGCTTAATAATGACAGATTTCTGTATACATTTTCAGTGGTGATGATAACATTTAGGACGCTGAATCGATCCAACTTTATTTGGCCAAAAAGTGAAACTTATGTAGAATCGCTCTTGGTAAGGTAAAACATATGGATGAAATATTGTAGGGGTATTCGTAAAACATGCTTTCTTTTTAGGTGCCGACAGCCGCAACACTTTCTCGACCCGGTTTAATGTACATTCCTTTAAATACTTAGGCTGGCAACACAATCAGATTTTTTGTAATATAGTACAAAAGTTGTTCTATTAAGTGGAAGCAGGACGAAAAGGGTTAACTCTGGTACTAACTAAAGTGTTGAACCAGGAATAGTGAAATTTGCTGTTTACAATTCACAACGTAGACACGCAAAATAAATTGAGCAGTAAATTTCGGAGTGTAAAACCTTTGGATATGTAGAAGCGCACCGCATAGGGATGTTTCAACAAGTTTAAATTTTTAAGGGGCGACGAAACATAACTAGGATTATTTGTGTAAAAATGTATTGGTGGGAGAATGTTCTGCCTGTGAAATAGCGGGCTTTGCTAGTCGTCGAGATTATGTGGGAGTTGAAGGTGATCCAGATCAGTCCAATGTTTTTTTTGTATGTCTTTTATGTCTAGCAAATTTGGAAAGTTACAAGATAGTATTCCCATTTTACGACATTCGAAATACAAAAATCCGCCAAGTTCTATTGCATACACATAATGAAATTTTCGTACTTTTAAATTTTATTGCATACAGCCCAATGTGCGCCGCCATCATCGCCTTCGCCACTAAATCGTAGAAGAAGAAGAGGAAAAAGTATCCTGCTGCATTTTTTTCTTACATTTGCTCACAGTCATCTTCATCGTTATCCCAAAAGCCATGGCCATACCCATACTCATACTCATACCGATCATCATCCTCATCATCGTCATCGTCGCTGTCGTTTTCATTTTCTTTGTCTTTTTTCGGTTTTTGCCAGAGATGGCATTCTAAAGATTAACATTCATTCGTTCCAAGCATGTACTTTCAAAATCTTTGTATTTTTTCGGTTTTAAACATATTCATATATATATATACGTATATATCTACACATATATAGTATGTCTGGTTAAGACTTCTTTCGGGATCTTCAATGTTGGTTGGTTGGCTGGACTTCTTTTCAAGTTTTTGTCGGCTTTGTTGTGTCTTCTAAATCCTGCCACGTTGTCGATATGTGTGCAGTTCATTTTGCGTATGAATGAGTTATTTTTTCTTTCAATTTTAATCAAATTTTTGCATCACCACCTCGTCGTCATCGTCAGCATCAGCAGCAGCAACAACATCGTCATCATCAGCATCGCCGTTGTCGTCATCAACAGCAGCCATTTAAAGTCTATAAGACTAACCTTTCGTTGTTAAAGAATTATAGTCCTTTAAGTTTTTGTTGCTGTACAATTGTTGCTTTGCTGTTGTTGTTGTTGCTTTTGGTTTGATTGAACTTCTCAATGAAATATGCAAATTTTTATTTCGTTTCATCGTCTCATACGAAAATTCCTCGGAGTTTTGCATGAGTTTACATTTGTTTATCTTGAAGTATTGAGTTTGTCTCTTAACTACTTAGTTACTTGAACACACATTCGCTATCGAACTAAGGTATATGGGTCTTTCTGCAAATGCAGTGCAATTTTAGGTACCACCTTCAAAAATTATTAGTTCTTCAAATTGATTTGAGCTTATAGTTATACTTGTGCGTGTATTAGGATATACAAAATCTTTTATGAAATTCAAGAATTAATCGGTAAACAACTGAACTTGAAACATAATTTAATAAAAGTCTAATTATGGAAGTTCCATGTGTTGTCAGAAACATACCACATTTTCTAGACGAAGAGCAGAATGATTGGTCAACAACGCTTTACTTACAGAATGTACAAGTACTCTATACGTTACCCACATCACCTGTTACAACTATTTCGTCGACGGACATTTTCCAATATATTTGTTATGTCTGTAATCATATTTGATTTGTTGATAACCCTAGGTACCACAGCGTTATACGACAAATTATAGATAATTTTAATATAATAATCTATCTATCTATAATCTATTTGATAACTGTAGAAGTGAATATCTATGTACAAATGTATGATCCTTTTGGTAGAATATGAAGAATTTAAAAACACATTTTTTCAAATATGCATTGTTTTCTTGTTTACGATACTAGTTATTCAAAAATATAAATTTAAATATTAGTGGGCAGCATAAAAACTATTTAAAAGGGTTTTTTTGTTTTTTTGACGGCTGTTCCCTAAACACAGTTTGTACGTGTAAAAAATTTCACAACATAACTGAGCATAATTGGACTTATAGTCACGACATTTTAGTACAAATATAAAAGTTATTCTTTTGCGCAAATATACCAATAACATACATACAAATATACCAATAGTATACAGTTTTTTAATTGAAGCAACTTTACAACTATATTCACAGGCGATTGAAGATTCGTTTCTCTTCGAGCAAGCGCTTTAGTTGTTCCACTATGTATTTGAAACAAAGACAATATATTTTTTTTAATTTGATGCCAAAAGATGGGAGCTAACGATGCTTTCCTGTCTGGTTTTGGTACACTAGAAACATGTTAATGACAACATTAATAATCGGGTGGATTACTGCCTGGCCCACGATGTCGAACTTTAACGTTCGCATGCCTCTCATGCGACAAACAGCTGATTTGGGACCCACTAACAGGCACCAGAACGACAAAGCGAACGAAAATCTATGCGAACGATAACGTAAGCATTTCAGTGCAAAATCGGGGCCCACTAACTTTTTGTTCTGTCATCTGTGCGAACGCAAATGTCAAAAGCACTCACTTGTGTTGTGTCTGTCGTTACAGTTAACAATAGCAGCAAAGGAGTTCACATGCCAATGACAGAAACAAATTGTAGAATATTTTCAGTTAAAAAATAAAGAAAACGCACAATACTAATGTCTTTTTTATTAATTCAATCATTTTTGGTAAAATTTATATTATTCTACAACACCAAAAAAACAACCCCTAAATTTTGTTTGTTTACATTTTTCTCTCCGTTATAGTGGTGTCTACTTAATTTTTATATGGCGCAATTTACACATTTTTCGTTTTTTCTTGTCATATTTGCAATTATTTGGGATTTTTTTGATCTGGCAACATTTTCATTCACTCACAACAAGTAAGGCTATGCGAACGAAAAGTCAGAAGATAGTGGGACGCTTTTTGATGCGAAAGTGAGTGACTGTCTTTCGTTCGCATAGGTTTTCTTTCGACATCGTGGCCCAGGCAGTTAGATAAACCTGTAGCGAGTAGGTTCATTTCTATCGGTCACTTTATCCGTATCACTGAAATGAGTACTTGCCGAATTGTTTCGAGGAGTCTTATGGTCATTTGACTTTGATTTCGTTGTTTGAGTTTGGAAGTTAATTACATAAGTCAGACACCTTGAAATAGAAAACCTCGTTTATTCCTGCATATCTTTTCGTCTCCATAACAATTTGTTCGACCAAAGATTATGTCGCGTTTACAATGAGAAGAAACAAATGTTTCTCCACTTGCTATCTTTAAAACGGGGCGACTATATGATACCCTCCACTTTCTACTCCATGGCAATTTAATTCGGTTAAAAAGTAAAATCGGGAAGGATTTTTGTGTGGGTCCTAAACATGGACCATTGTCTCCAACGCTCATAATGTATGTAGAAAATGGCGGCGTCTGTTTTGTCACGTACGTGCTGTACTTAATTAATTCTTATATTGCACAAATCTACGAATATAAGTTATTCTCCAACCTTCATTTATATGTATATTAGCTGAGCCACCGCCCGCTTCGCCAGGCAAAAAACAAACGGAAAATTAAAATCAGCTCTCATATTGATTTTTCTCGTGATCTGTAATATATGTACCAATTATAATCAAGGTACTTCCCTGATATACTAAAAAAACTGTTCTAAATGAAAAGAAACAGAACGCTAGTTTACGGCGAATAAAGGAAAACTATTCAAAAATCATATTGATTTTAGGTTGAGTGTGAGTCTCCTCCTTTCCATTACCATAACAAAAAACTACATTCAAACCACATAGAAAATCAATTGAATCGTTCACCAATCAAATAACACATAAACTAAAAAAATATATAATTTCCATTTTCTTGACTTAAGTCGACATTTGACGAATGGATAATTCTTTTTTTGTAACCTTTCTTTAGAAGAAAACGTGTTATTTTACAATATTCAAATCAAAATTATACCATCTATCAAATCCCGCCCATTTGTATATTGTCTATGCAGGTTATAAATAAATAAACTCACACAACAATATAGGAATCTCGGTGTCGAATATACTCTAAAACAGTTTTTAATTTCGTATGGGAAGGGTCACGTCCACTTTCCGCCCATCTCGGTGTCGAATATACTCTAAAACCGGTTTTAATTTCATATGGGAAAGGTTACGCCCACTTTCCGCAGATTTTTGCACAACTGGATCTACACTCACAAATTTTCAGCACTCTAGGTGTTATTGAACTGACAATATTCGACAATAGGTTTTAACTTCGTATATGAGGTACCACGCCCACTATCCCAATACCGCCCATTTTGGGCAAAACTCCGCAGCTTTATAGTAGATGCACTCACACAAAAATTCAGTATTGTAGCTGTTATAAAACCGAATATATTCAATAAAAGGTTTTTACTTTTCCAATACCGCCAATTTTTGGCACAACTACGCATATTGATTCTAGATGCACTCACAAAAAATTTCAGTATTGTATCTGTCATAGAATTGAATATATTCGAAAATGGGTTATAACTTCGTATGTGAGGTGCCACGCCCACTTTTTCAATACCGCCCATTTTTGACACAACTACCCACATTGATACAAGATTCATTTACACGAAATTTCAGCACTCTAGTTGTCATAGAACCGATAATATTAAATAATAGGTTTTAACTTCGTATGGGAGGTGCCACTCCCACTTTTCCAATACTGCTCATTTTTTAAAAACTGTGAAGACTAAAAATTAGAGAACTTTCACATAACATTCAAGACTCAAGACTAAAGAACAAAACAACTTACAAAAACAGATTCATTTTTATATAGATGGAAGAACAAAGTTCTCAAAAAATCGTCGAACTTTGAATATTTCAATAAGAGCTTCAAAAATACTTGTGTCTTTGGTAGAGTCCAAATATTTTAACGGTGTCAGAAGTTATCGACTTCAGGAAATAGTAGCCTCTATCTGTTAAGACTTACTTTGAAAGGTCTATGCCTTACATTTACTTTTTAAATACACTTCAAATATAATTTTGATACATACAAGCGAGTAGCAATCTATAAAGTGCTTTGCAGCCCTACATGTGGGTGTGGTCTAGGGTTTGGGGTTTCCCGGACTTTTTCCATTTCCCGGGAAAACGGGAATGAAAAATTTCATTCCCGGGAATCCCGGGAATTCCCGGGAAAAAGTAATTTATTTATAGGTATGTTCAATATAGTTTAAAATATCAACATTTAATAACTGGTGTGTTTTTTCAATACTGTTATATTACAAATTAAAAACGAATGTTATTGTCAAAATATTTTACAAATTATTATTCATTTTACAAATATTTTACTATACACCTTTTCAGGATTATATTCGAAACATACAAATTTATATTGAGAAATGTAAATTCATATTAGGGACATATAAATTCATAATGGGTAATGTAAATTTATAATAGGAACATGCTAATTCATAATGAGATATATAAATCATAATTCATTGAGAAAAAATTATTTCATAATAGGAACATACCAATTCATAATGAAAATATAAAATAATATTGAGAAAATGTAAATTTATAATGAGAACATTGATAAAATATATGTTTCTACGAAAATATCCATAGAAAAAAGTACATACATAGCTTCGATTATAAATTTTAGAGTTCCTTATTATGAATTTATATTTTATGAATATATATTCCTGAATAAGAATTTATATTTTCTCATTATCAATTCGGATTTTTTCATCTTGTATTTATATATCTCATTATCAATTTGTATGTTCATATTATGAATTTATATTTCTCAATATCTCAATATTTACATTTCACATTACGAATTTACAGTGCTGATTATGAATTATCATACTCCTATTATGAATTTACATTTCCTGTTATGAATTTACATTTCTCATCGTGAACTTACATATTCCGATTATAAATTACATTTTCTCATTTAAATACACCGTAGCATATATTTATATTTCTATTAGATTTCTCTTGAAAGTTTCTAGGCGAACAATTTTTATTGTATTCCTATTTTTAGACCATTTCTTTCTGGCTACATTTGTAAAGTAAATTGTTCTTGAAGAAGATATTCACATCGATTCTTCTAGGAAAACAAGAAAATTTACATTATGTAAGCCATAGTATTTTCGGCCTGATATTTTTATTTCACAATAAAGATCCTGCAAATAGCCTCACAAAAAGTTTTTATTTCCCTAGCTGGGTTTCGCATTGCGAATTTAAAAAGTTTTGTTTGTAGTAATATAATATAAACAAATACTCATTATTGTCAGTAATGTAAATACATATATGAATTTGAAATACATCTAAAAATTCCAATTTATATAGTTACATTAAATTATTGATCAACATAATAAATAAATTATTTTTTTAATATTTCCCGTATTCCCGGGAAATTGAAAATTTATTCCCGGGAATACCTGTCTAAATTTTTCCGGGAATTCCCGGGAAAAACGATTCGGGAATTCCCGGACCCCAAACCCTAGTGTGGTCATTAATACCACGCCCCGGATTGTAATCATAAATATTATAGAAACCAAAATCTTCTCTGTTTAACAATTATCATCCACCCACAATTTCCGTAATTACTTTTTCACAAATTTCCCCACAATATCCATTGATTTGAAATATTCATTGAATCTCCCATAAGTCGAACATTCCCAAATCACAGCAACAACAACAAAAAAATTGCTGCGTGGTTTGTGCCCATACGAGTGAGTACGAGTACGTGGTGTGATAAAACAGACTAAAAGAATTACTTGAATATGTTGCACATTTAGTATTGTTTTATTTGCATCATCTTCATCATTCAGCACATTGCCTATGCAATGCCCAAGCAGCATTGTGGCAGACAGCATCGCATTGCAAACTATTGTCGTTGTCGTCAGCGGCAGCATCATCATCGTCAGTGGCCGTAAGCATCGGCAGGTTGAGGTTTATGCTCTTTTGGGGCATCTCAAATATCCTGCTGGTGGGTAAGATTTTTTTGCATCGCATCGAAGTTTGCCGGTGTTGTTTTTGCTGGTGCTGATGGAGTTTGGTATGCAATATTTATCTGGATGCAGGTAAGTCACGTTTTATTTTATTTTAACACAAATAAAGGTATTTATTTATTTAGTTTTTTTTTTTCGTTTGGTTTGCGAATATTTTATTAAGATTTTTCAAATGTTAAAAATAAAACTCAATCAAACTTATGGCATAACGATACACACATGCTCGTGTGGACGTTAGGGCGCCTCACAACGAGTCGTTCTTGGATTACCAACAAATACTATTTTTTAATTTAATTATATACTTATATGTGAAAATCTTATGAAAAATGACAGCAATTGGAATGAAAAAGTAGAAGAGCGGACACGTCCACGCTTAAAAAACTCTCAGGAATTTTAGAAGAAAAATCAGAACACAAAATTAAAAAATCTTATAATTTTTCGAATTGACATATATTGGAAATGAATAGTTTTGATACACAAATCCGGAAGCATTTAATTTGAGTTTGTATTTTTAATGATGCGGCCTACTGTACTACATATATGTACTCCTGCATGGCAATCGCCAAGCCTGAGAAAATGAAAGGTTTTATGTTATAAATCAAAAATGCAATTTTATGAAGTTATTAGAGCAAATATTAAATGGTATCTTCTCCAAAACCCTCAGTGGGCGCAAAGTTTCGATTGAAAATCGCTATTTGTTACTACTTTAACAATCATGATTTGCGGGTATTTAGAATCAAGGTTAACTTTAATTATTCGACTAAAGTCCACTTGTGATAAGGGCTACATTATTTAGATAATCAATATTTATTGACTGTAACAGTCCAGAGAGGAATTGTTAATTTTCCAAAAAAAACTGTATTAAATCTGTCCGATAAAGGTTAAATAACAAAGCGAAGAAAAAGCGTAACAAATTGCCGTTAGCCATCCGATGTCTTAATTACTGATCCAATAGTATATAATGATTGTTGGCTATGTTGTTGTATAAATACCAGATCTACAAAAATAGACTTGCGATGCAGAGAGTTGATTGCTGTTTGTACGTATGTCTCTGATTGTTGTCAATTCCGGTCTGATTGTTGGTTAATTACATAAATTAAACATTTGTTTTTCTCTATTAATATGTGAATAGAAACAAAATCGAATACCGAATTGACAAACAAGTCTTGACAATGATATCTTTATATATCTTTCTTTGTACGGCATTGGTTTGTGATTATTTGAAAATCTGCAAATCTACGATGCGAATGCAATGGTATCCAAGCGAATGGTACCCTACATGCCGGACTTTAGATATGATGTTGAACTACGAAGTGGATGAAGGCATATTGGAAGATTGTTGGGTATTCTGTATCGACAAGAGTATGCCTAGAGAAAACTGCTGCACATACCAAATTTGCAAATCAACATGTGTAGACGGAAAACCACCAGAGGTATTCACGCCCTAATGAGTGGATGCGGAAAGGTTTTACCATTCGGTTGGAAGAAAAAAGACTATGAGTTTCACTGCTGAAAAATTGAAAAAATTATGAATTATTCAAAATTCAGAAGCACGATTGAAATTCTTCTTTCCGTAATATGTAGTACAGTTTGGCGCCTCAAAACCGATGTCGACAATTAATGTGGTTAAATGTACATTGTATATAGGGTTTGGGGTTTCCCGGACTTTTTCAATTTCCCGGGAAAACGGGAACGAACATTTTCATTCCCGGGAAAAAATAATTTATTTTAGGTGTGTCCAATATGGTGGTGTTTTTTATCCCATTAACGTCCAGCGTACACGTCCGTGTACACTATTTCAAGAGATCGAGAAGAACAAAACAAAATAATAGTAGTATAAAAATAAATATTTTTTATTATTGTAGTAGAAAATAATTTAAAAGAAATTTAATAAATGAAAATAACATTGGGTGTTAATGGATTAAGATACTGACATATTACTAATTAAAAAAATATTTTAGAAATTGCTTTTCATTTTACAAATATTTTACTATCGACAAATCGTCAGAATTGAAGTAGACATAATATTAGACATTTAAATCACAAGCACAAGTGACTGACGCCTATACTGGATTCAAAAAATATTAAATGTTTAAGGAAACAACGAACTCGTTGAGAATGTTATGACGTCTTTGATTTATAAAACATCATTCGTTTAGAGAGGAAAATATTTTAGAGAAACGGGGTGTAAATATTCCAAATGTGAATGCCATAGTAATGTTACTATTAATTAAATAAATTCATAAAAAAACATGAAATAGTGCTGTCATTAGTTCTTATAAAGGGGCATTAAATAAAACGCAGGGTATATTTCTATTAACATTAGATTTCTCTTGAAAGTTTCCAGGTGAACAATTCTAATTTTAACAAGTAAGAAGGCGTTAAGTTCGGCCGGGCCGAATCTTATATACCCTCCACCACGGAGTGCATTCCACAGTATTACCAGCAGATTAAAGGATGTCGACACAGAAGTACAGAACCATATTACGAAAATTGTGATATGTTTATGCACATTACTATATTTGATTACTATCTCAAACTATAATGTATACTTATGCGCACTGTTTAAAATCTACTACTATAAATAAATACAATGCTGTAATTGTGATAGTAAACATGCCTAAATATTAGGCGGTTGTCAGTCGCCATTAGGGAGAAGCATTTTCAGATACAGACAAACTGACTGTGTATTTTGATAAGAAAAGTGCACATTTTAAAGATATCCCATCCCATTCGCCCCATTCTCCGCCCAAATGTACAAATTTCGAAAAAACCTTTTTGTTTCGAGTCTTCATAGTCAGAACACCGAATACACAGCGAATATATACACCGAATCTCATGATATTAACTTCAGCGGTTTGGAAGGTCCCATTTTTCCATGCTTTATATAAGGTTACTTTCTATATATGTTTGTGTGCCACAAAATTTGAAATCAATTTTTGAAAGCTTTTTTCTCAACCAATTTTGCTCAAATTTTGCACACTTAATCATTTTCGATGACAATACAAGGAAATGGAAAAATTTGACCAATTGGACAAAGGGGCGTGGTACCTCCCATACAAACCACAAATTAAAAATCTATTATTTCTGCTCCTGATAACGGTATTTGAACAAAATTTGGTACGTCGGTTTGGTGTGGATTTTTTAAGTGCTGCTGCAAATATGGGCGGGATTGTACAAAGGGGCGTGGTACCTCCCATACAAACCACAAATTAAAAATCTATTATTTCTGCTCCTGATAACGGTATTTGAACAAAATTTGGTACGTCGGTTTGGTGTGCATTTTTTAAGTGCTGCTGCAAATATGAGCGGGACTGTACAAAGGGGCGTGGTACCTCCCATACAAACCACAAATTAAAAATCTATTATTTCTGCTCCTGATAACGGTATTTGAACAAAATTTGGTACGTCGGTTTGGTGTGGATTTTTTAAGTGCTGCTGCAAATATGGGCGGGATTGTACAAAGGGGCGTGGTACCTCCCATACAAACCACAAATTAAAAATCTATTATTTCTGCTCCTGATAACGGTATTTGAACAAAATTTGGTACGTCGGTTTGGTGTGCATTTTTTAAGTGCTGCTGCAAATATGAGCGGGACTGTACAAAGGGGCGTGGTACCTCCCATACAAACCACAAATTAAAAATCTATTATTTCTGCTCCTGATAACGCAGTAATTTTTCCTTCTACAAAAGATAACTAAGAAAGAATTTCTAGGCCCAATAGAATTCTGCTTGCATAAAGCATGGATTTGAAAAAATTTTTTTTTGATTTACTAGTTATCCCTCTTTTTCAATTATATCTCTTAAAAGTACGAATTTCGAAAAATCCCTCTATTTTACGTGTTTATGCAATTAGAGGGATGTACACTAGAGCGTACCAGGTTACAAGTAAAAAAAAAAAAAGTTCGCCGTACACCTTCGAATATGAAGTATTATTGAAAGGTAGTTTCAAAAAATTTTTTTTTATTTTTTTATGCCGAACGTAGGGGTCGCGCTTTTACATTTTTCTATATAACTTCTGCATTTATAAACGGATTTTAAAGTGTGATACATCGATGTTTTTGTCCGATTTTTTTGTCTTTGAAGTCATTGAGCTCAAACATGATTCATGATTTTATGCGAGCTTTAATTTTCGATTATTAGAGTGGTACATTAGGGTAGTAGCAACTGAGAAATGATGGGTAAGTACCAGAAGGGGGTGCTTGAGCTCAATGACTTCAAAGACAAAAAAATCGGCCTCGTCGAGACAAAAACATCGATGTATCACACTTTAAAATCCGTTTATAAATACAAGTTATATAGAAAAATGTAAAAGCGCGACCCCTACGTTCGGCATAAAAAAATAAAAAATTTTTTTTTGAAACTACCTTTCAATAATACTTCATATTCGAAGGTGTACGGCGAACTTTTTTTTTGAGGTACGCCCTAATGTACACACCGAATTTCATGATTCTAGCTGTTGTCGTATCATTGGTACCATATTTTAACCATTTTTGTCCCATTCCGCACGCTAAAACATTTATTTTCTTTGTGGTGCTTCCAAGCTACAAGAGGAATGTCCGCAACAAATTTCAAATGTATGAAAATCAGAAATTTAATTAATAAGCCAAGGCTACCAATATTTTTATACCATGTATATATATAATGGAAATAATACTTCAATTCATAATGTAAATATAAGGCAGCAATCATAAATACCCTAAATATTGGGGGATAGAGAGTGTATTTTCAGCTGCAGTCCTTTGGTTGGTTGTATTTCCATCTATTTTAAATTCAAAAGTATACATTTTTTTCGTGTCACTCAGTCTGAGGAATGTATACAGCGAATTTTATGTGTGTACGCAATCAGAGTAATGTATGCACCGAATTTCATTATTCTAGGTGCAGCCGTTTGGTTGGTACTATTTTTATCCCTCTATCCCCATTTAACCCCTTAAAAGTACAAATTTAGAAATAATACTTGTATATTATGTATCTACTCTATTAGAGGTATGTACACGCCAAATTTCGTGCTTCTATCTGTTGTCGTTTGATAGGTACTATTTTTATCCCTTTTCGTCCCATTTCGCCCCCTACAAATAAAAATCACTCCATGGTGCCCTTTTATGCTATAAGGGAAATTGCGAATTGCAAATATCAAGTAAATACAAGCTATTACGTTCTAAAAACATGCTGAAATACTCTAAATATTAAGGGTTTTTTCAGTCCTTGTGAGAGAAAATTTTTTCCTTCTGGGCCGATTTCGCCCACTTTCAATCCCAACCGATCTGCAACCATAAGACACATTTAGGAAAAATTTGAACCTCCTAGCTCATTTCGTTTGGCTGCTATCGTGCTTTCAACAGATAGACAGACAGACAGACGGACAGTCGGACATGGCTATATCGCCTTAGATGGGGTCTCCGATGAATATTTTAAGGTGTTACAAACGGAATGACAAAGTGAATATACCCTTATCCTGGAGGTGGAGGGTATAAAAAGCGTCTTAGCGAATTTAAGAAGTATTGTTTGTAGTATGTATATATTAATTTGAAATATATCTACAATTGCCCATATATATATATAATAGAAATAAATTAGTGCTCAAAATAGTCAATAAAATATTTTTTAAAATTTCCCGGGAATTCCCGTCTAATTTTTTTCGGGCTCGGGAATTCCCGGACCCTAATATTATATTAAATAAATAAAAGACATTTATATTTGTAAATTTAGCCTGGTACATCGAAGGTGGATAGAAACCACGGCCGCTTTTCTCCTTAAAAATTATGTATTTATAATTGTAATGATATAGTGGTTTTCGAGAAAAGATTCCAATCAAAAAAAGTAATTTGAATACTTCGACTGTTAATGAAGGTATGACACATTCACTACAAATTATCAAAGATAATGTGGTACCTCTAACCAACTTTGGTTGTAGAGTACAGAGAGGTCAAATTGAGTGAGACATTTTTATGGAAGGGAATATCAAGTTGGCAGATGAGAAATATATTGTGATGTAGCAAATCTGACCAAACTATACAATAGCACCCCACCATGTTTATTGACATTGCGACCAAAATGTTTACTAAAATGTATAAAGTGGTATCGAAAGCTGCTGATAATTTGCGTAGAATATCTATGAAGCTTTTTCATAATAATACTGATGTTTCGATACACAAAAATAAGGAAAACTAAACGACTCTCTACTACACATCAAGGTTTTTATTTCCAAACCATATCAAAACAAACGGCTAAAGTCGGCCGGGGCCGACTATATGATACCCTCCGCTTTCTAGCCCATTACAATTGAATTTGGGGGCAAAAAGAGGTATCAGAAACGATATGGGTATGGGTACATACAAAATGTGGTGTATAGAGGGGAAGAAAAATATAAGATGATGCGGCAAATTTAAAGAAAATCGGATAAATTGTCGGAAAAAGAACTATATAAATACCTGAACCGATCTGACACACTTTCACTATAGATGTTTCTAGATGAAATATAATGTGTTGCCATAAATTTGAAAAGGATCAGTTACAATATGTGGTCTGTAGAGCGAAAAAAGTAAAATCGAGAGCAAAATTTGTATGAGAGCTATGTCAAAATTTCACCAGAGATGTTTCTATTCCAATTGTAAGGTACTGTGCTATATTTGAGTAAAAGCGAATGAGATACTTATAAGGATGCTATATCACCATGTGACCAATTTCCTCACTAGATATTTCTGGGTGAAATTAAAATATGTGATTTGTATAGCTAAAAACCCTAGATCGGAGGCGACATTTGTGTATGGGCTGTTTCTAAATCTGAACCGATCTTACCTAATTTCTGCATATGTGTTTCTAGTTGAATTACACTAGTCAACAGTCAAAATGTACTCGGGATGCGATAATTTTTTCTGTGTAGATAACCTTGACATGAGCTCGAAAAACGCAATAAATTTTTTTTTTTTCGTTTGGTTTTTGTTTTATTTTTTTTTTTTTTAAATTTTAAAATTTTTTTTGGTTAATTTGTTTCGTCCGGCATAACTCGGGGACCACTAGCCCGATTTAATTGAATTAAATTTTAAAAATTTTAAAATTACAATTCCCTTAATCTGTTCATATATTGTTTTCCTATACAAGCAACAGTTTCCAAGTTAAAAATGAACATATAAAGGAAAAAACTTATATTTTGCCTAAAGATTTAAATTTTTTTTTTTAAATCCATAAAAAATCCAAAATGAAAAAAAATGTCAAATATTATTACTTTTACGTAAAGTCACATAACCTATGAGCAAAATGAGACAAAGATCATGAAAATCGATGCACGCGTTTCGCTTTTATTCGCAATTGAGTAAAGGTATGAATTTCAAAAATTTGCTCGACATATGCACAACTTTGTCTATGATAAGGTTTTTTCTTTTTTTTTGATTCTCAGAATTAACAAAACGGAATAAACAAAGGGTTATTTAATTTTTATTATTGCGTAAGCAAAGTAATAAACGCTAATAAATGTGCGTGAACAATTAAAAGGAAAAAAGGAAAGGGGACTTTTTTAATTATTTGGGTTTTCCGTTGGCTACCTGTATGATTTTTTTACAGAAATGCAACCCACATTTAAGGGTGGTCATTATTCGGAAAATTTAAGACTCACACATGGTGAAACAGGTATGTAGCCACCGTAAAAAAATATACACCCATTTATAAGTACCTGTCAGTAAAATACTAAACAATACACAGTATAAATAGGTCT
The DNA here is from genome assembly GCA_947397865.1 of Polietes domitor. Taxonomy (NCBI): domain Eukaryota; kingdom Metazoa; phylum Arthropoda; class Insecta; order Diptera; family Muscidae; genus Polietes; species Polietes domitor. The sequence continues at coordinate 66,913,499 of OX377620.1, forward strand.
TCATTGATCGATTTTACTCATTCAACAAGTGTCGACGAACGCGATAGTTAAAATGAGCAAACGTTCGCGAGGATTTGAATGCAATACCAATCCAAGTAATTTTTGTTACATGTGCGGAGAATACGTTTCTGAAAAAAACAAGCGCTGTTTTTCACCTAAATTGAGAGATTCATTTGAAGAGAGCTTCAATTTAAAGGTCTCAAACATAGATGAGCGGTGGACACCAAGTGCTCTATGTCCAAGGTGCTACGTACAGCTAGCTGACTCAAGGTAAGTGTAGATTACGAAATTCAAGAACATATATAACTTATTATTGAAATTCTTTCAGACGACAGCCGAGAATCATCATGCCAATGCTTTGGAGAGCTCCGCTTTGCCATGTAACAGATTGCTACTTCTGTCTTAGCAAAAAAACAGGCGTGGGAAAAAATATACGATGGACTTACGCTGCTGTTTCAACAGTGAATTTTCCAGTGCCATTTTCCGAAGAACCAGTGGACCCGCAACCGTCCGTTTCAAGATGGGCATCTAATAATGAGGCGATACATCCAACATCAGATCCGGAGACAGTAGAAACAACATCAGAATGCGAGTCAACATATACATTGCATGGAGGTCAACGCTTATGTTCCCAAGCAGAACTGAACGATTCGGTTAGAGAATTGAAACTCTCCAAGGAAGATGCAGAGTTGCATGCATCGCGCATGCAACAGTTCGGTTTCTTGGCTCCTGGTGTGGTGACAACAATCTACAGGAAGCGTCATGAACCATACGCAAGGTACTACACAAAAAAAGACAACATCTGTTTTTGTAAGGACATTCCCGGATTATTTGGTGAACTCGGGTACTCTTACGATCCAGGAGAGTGGCGTCTTTTCATCGACAGCAACAAGCAGAGCCTTAAAGCAATTTTACTGCACAACGGCAACGAGAAACCTTCGATTCCAATTGCTCATGCCGTTGACACCAAGGAAACATACGAAGTCATGGACAATCTACTAAATTGCCTTAACTATGAGAGGCACGATTGGAAAGTTTGTGCCGACCTTAAGGTTATCGGTATCCTTTGTGGATTACAAGGTGGATTCACAAAGTACTGTTGTTTTCTCTGCCTTTGGGACAGCCGCGATCGTCAACATCATTACACCAGGAGGAGTTGGACAGAAAGAGTTAACTTCATCCCCGGCAGCGACAACGTGAAATATACACCACTCATAAAAAAGGAACTCGGACTCATAAAAAACTTCGTGAAAGCTATCAAGAAAGATGGCGAAGCGTTCGCCTATTTAAAAACCATTTTTCCTCACCTTTCATCGGCAAAGATTAAGGAAGGCGTTTTCGACGGTCCGCAAATTAAAAAGTTGTTGCAAGACCAACAGTTTGAGCACATTTTATCACCAAATGAAGCTGCAGCTTGGAACTCATTTCGGCAAATTGTTTCCGGATTTCTTGGAAACAACAAAAGCTCAAATTACAGAGAGATCGTCGAACAACTACTCCAAAATTATAAAAAAAATAGAGCAAATATGTCGCTTAAGATACATTTTCTACACTCGCACTTGGACTTCTTTCCGGACAATCTGGGCGATGTGAGTGACGAGCATGGTGAGCGTTTTCATCAGCAAATGAAAGAAATTGAGCACCGATACCAAGGATTTTGGAACGATGCTATTATGGGGGACTATATCTGGTTCCTGATAAGAGAAACAGACCCACAACAATATAAAAGAAAGACAAAAGCACATAATTATTTTTAATTTGAAGGTTTTTATTTTTGTGTTTAGATATTTTTTTTTTTAAACTTTTTTATAATTAATTAATGTTGATATCCTTAGGATAATTTCTTGTACATATATCGAATTGTTTTTTAATTTAAAGTTATATTTTTTTGTCACCCAACAATTTTTAATTTTTTTTTGTAATAAAAAAGAAAAAACCTTACCATAGACAAAGTTGTGCATATGTCGAGTAAATTTTTGAAATTCATACCTTTACTCAATTGCGAATAAAAGCGAAACGCGTGCATCGATTTTCATGATCTTTGTCTCATTTTGCTCATAGGTTATGCGACTTTACGTAAAAGTAATAAGATTTGACATTTTTTCTCATTTTGGATTTTTTATGGATTTTTTTAAAAAAAAAATTTAAATCTTTAGGCAAAAAATAAGTTTTTTCCTTTATATATTCATTTTTAACTTGGAAACTGTTGCTTGTATAGGAAAACAATATATGAACAGATTAAGGGAATTGTAATTTTAAATTTTTTAAAATTTAAATCAATTAAATCGGGCTAGTGGTTCCCGAGTTATGCCGGACGAAACAAATTAACAAAAAAAAATTTTTAAAATTTAAAAAAAAAAATAAAACAAAAACCAAACGAAAAAAAAAATGTTATTGCGTTTTTCGAGCTCATGTCAAGGTTATCTACACAGAAAAAATTATCGCATCCGGAGTACATGAAATTTTTTTCATTTTGTTGAGTAGTGTTATAAGCTGCTGTACCAAATTTAAAGAAAATCGAGTACAATATGTGGTTTCTAAAGCGGCAATAGTCAAATCGGGAGCGACATTTGTATGGGGCTATATCTAAATCTGAACCGATCTTACCCAATTTCACCATAGGTGTTTTTAGTTGGATTATAAGGTGTTGTGCCAATTTTAAAGAAAATTGGGTACAATATGTGGTTTCTAAAGCGGAAAAATTCAAATCGGGAGCGACATTTTAGCATAGGTGTTTCTAGTTCAATTATAAAATGTTGTACCAATTTTAGAGAAAATCGGGAACAATATGCTGTTTCTAGAGCGGAAAAAGTTAAATTGGCGACATTTGTATGGGGGCCATATCTAAATCCGTACCGATTTCCTCCAAATTCAATACCGATCGTTCTTGGCCAAAAAAGTAACTCCAGCCAAATTTCATGATAATCAGACATCAATTGCGACCTGTAGAGTGCGAACAAGCTTAGATGGACAGCAGACGGGCGGACGTCTGTCTGTCTGACATCGGTAAATCGATTCAGCTGGTGATTCTAAGCCGATCCGTATACTTAAAGGTGGGTCTAGCTCGATTATTTATTGGTCTTACAAACATTTAACTTATAATAAACTAGTCCACGAAGTGGTGTAGGGTATAAAAATAATACCACAATGAAGGGTATTAAAATTAATGAAAAGACCTCCCATTAATTATATGAACACACTATACATTTAGTTATTTTATATGAAAGAATTATTTGCCTAATGTTGGAACTTGAAGGGCCAACAGGAAGAGGAAATGAAAAACTAAAAACGCTAATTAACTCAATTTTGCCTATAGTTCCAAGCGTATGATCCGGTTCTAGTTTTAAGGAAAAGAATATGGAAATTTTTATATTATTTATAAAACTTATGTTCTGTCATTTCTCAAAGAACAAAAGTGTATTTTGTATAATATACAATGTATATTAACTGTCATTGGATATTCCAGTTCAGCAGCTTTACTACATGTAAATCTTTTTAGCAAAATAAAATCTCAGACATAGTCGAAAAATTACAAATTTGCTTTGTTTGCCAACTATTATCTAGAGGATATAATGTCATCCATATGATTTTTCAGCTGACATTTTAGCGTGAGTGTCTTTAGCATACATTAGTCGAAATGAACTTGGTCAGCTATGACAGTATATAATACTTAATTTCCTACAGTAGGGTATACAACATATTGTCCAGGAGTGTAACTGCAATCAAATATCCACAGCAGTTGTTACTACTGATACATTGTTCATTGTACGTACGAGGGTAGTATAAATCGCTATGGCCCTACTCGGTAAATATGTGCTGTTTACAGAAGTTGTTATATAAGCAATTACTAACAACAGATGTTCTTCAAAAACACTACTCAACAAAATGAAAAAAATTTCATGAACTCCGGATGCGATAATTTTTTCTGTGTAGATAACCTTGACATGAGCTCGAAAAACGCAATAAATTTTTTTTTCGTTTGGTTTTTTTTTTTATTTTTTTTTTTATTTAAAAAATTTTTTTTTGGTTAATTTGTTTCGTCCGGCATAACTCGGGAACCACTAGCCCGATTTAATTGAATTAAATTTTAAAAAATTTAAAATTACAATTCCCTTAATCTGTTCATATATTGTTTTCCTATACAAGCAACAGTTTCCAAGTTAAAAATGAATATATAAAGGAAAAAACTTATTTTTTGCCTAAAGATTTAAATTTTTTTTTTTTAAAAATCCATAAAAAAGCCAAAATGAAAAAAAATGTCAAATCTTATTACTTTTACGTAAAGTCACATAACCTATGAGCAAAATGAGACAAAGATCATGAAAATCGATGCACGCGTTTCGCTTTTATTCGCAATTGAGTAAAGGTATGAATTTCAAAAATTTGCTCGACATATGCACAACTTTGTCTATGGTAAGGTTTTTTCTTTTTTTTTTTTGATTCTCAGAATTAACAAAACGGAATAAACAAAGGGTTATTTAATTTTTATGATTGCGTAAGCAAAGTAATAAACGCTAATAAATGTGCGTGAACAATTAAAAGGAAAAAAGGAAAGGGGACTTTTTTAATTATTTGGGTTTTCCGTTGGCTACCTGTATGATTTTTTTACAGAAATGCAACCCACATTTAAGGGTGGTCATTATTCGGAAAATTTAAGACTCACACATGGTGATACAGGTATGTAGCCACCGTAAAAAAATATACACCCATTTATAAGTACCTGTCAGTAAAATACTAAACAATACACAGTATAAATAGGTCTTCATTGATCGATTTTACTCATTCAGCAAGTGTCGACGAACGCGATAGTTAAAATGAGCAAACGTTCGCGAGGATTTGAATGCAATACCAATCCAAGTAATTTTTGTTACATGTGCGCCATGCTCGTCACTCACATCGCCCAGGTTGTCCGGAAAGAAGTCCAAGTGCGAGTGTAGAAAATGTATCTTAAGCGACATATTTGCTCTAATTTTTTTATAATTTTGGAGTAGTTGTTCGACGATCTTTCTGTAATTTGAGCTTTTGTTGTTTCCAAGAAATCCGGAAACAATTTGCCGAAATGAGTTCCAAGCTGCAGCTTCATTTGGTGATAAAATGTGCTCAAACTGTTGGTCTTGCAACAACTTTTTAATTTGCGGACCGTCGAAAACGCCTTCCTTAATCTTTGCCGATGAAAGTTGAGGAAAAATGGTTTTTAAATAGGCGAACGCTTCGCCATCTTTGTTGATAGCTTTCACGAAGTTTTTTATGAGTCCGAGCTTTATGTGAAGAGGTGGGAGAAAACATTTTCCTTTTTTATGAGTGGTGTATATTTCACGTTTTCGCTGCCGGGGATGAAGTTAACTCTTTCTGTCCAACTCCTCCTGGTGTAATGATGTTGACGATCGCGGCTGTCCCAAAGGCAGAGAAAACAACAGTACTTTGTGAATCCACCTTGTAATCCACAAAGGATACCGATAACCTTAAGGTCGGCACAAACTTTCCAATCGTGCCTCTCTTAGTTAAGGCACTTTAGTAGATTGTCCATGACTTCGTATGTTTCCTTGGTGTCAACGGCATGAGCAATTGGAATCGAAGGTTTCTCGTTGCCGTTGTGCAGTAAAATTGCTTTATGGCTCTGCTTGTTGCTGGCGATGAAAAGACGCCACTCTCCTGGATCGTAAGAGTACCCGAGTTCACCAAATAATCCGGGAATGTCCTTACAAAAACAGATGTTGTCTTTTTTTGTGTAGTACCTTGCGTATGGTTCATGACGCTTCCTGTAGATTGTTGTCACCACACCAGGAGCCAAGAAACCGAACTGTTGCATGCGCGATGCATGCAACTCTGCATCTTCCTTGGAGAGTTTCAATTCTCTAACCCAATCGTTCAGTTCTGCTTGGGAACGTAAGCGTTGACCCACCCTTAAATGTGGGTTGCATTTCTGTAAAAAAATCATACAGGTAGCCAACGGAAAACCCAAATAATTAAAAAAGTCCCCTTTCCTTTTTTCCTTTTAATTGTTCACGCACATTTATTAGCGTTTATTACTTTGCTTACGCAATCATAAAAATTAAATAACCCTTTGTTTATTCCGTTTTGTTAATTCTGAGAATCAAAAAAAAAGAAAAAACCTTACCATAGACAAAGTTGTGCATATGTCGAGCAAATTTTTGAAATTCATACCTTTACTCAATTGCGAATAAAAGCGAAACGCGTGCATCGATTTTCATGATCTTTGTCTCATTTTGCTTATAGGTTATGTGACTTTACGTAAAAGTAATAAGATTTGACATTTTTTTTCATTTTGGATTTTTTATGGATTTAAAAAAAAAAAAATTTAAATCTTTAGGCAAAAAATAAGTTTTTTCCTTTATATATTCATTTTTAACTTGGAAACTGTTGCTTGTATAGGAAAACAATATATGAACAGATTAAGGGAATTGTAATTTTAAATTTTTTAAAATTTAATTCAATTAAATCGGGCTAGTGGTTCCCGAGTTATGCCGGACGAAACAAATTAACCAAAAAAAATTTTAAAATTAAAAAAAAAAAAATAAAAAAAAACCAAACGAAAAAAAAATTTTTTATTGCGTTTTTCGAGCTCATGTCAAGGTTATCTACACAGAAAAAATTATCGCATCCCGAGTACATTTTGACTGTTGACTAGTGAAATCAATTATAACTGTCTGTGAGATACGAAAAACTTTCATATTTGGAACACTATGAATAGGGTATGGAAAGCAGAAGTATTTGTTTGCACCAGAATAAAAAAATAAAAAAATCTCAAAGTAATATAATAATACAAATATCAAAATCTGTGAAAATGTTCATCATTACTGAGATGATTTACATTGGGATATTGTCCTGGCTCGAGACATTTTTGATTCTATATTTTATAGAATTTATTTACAAATTGATGGTTGTCATTTATTACTAGTCTGTCAACTATGTTTATCATTATTTCCTTCAACAGAAGGATTTGTAGCGATGTTTCACTTATTATTTTTCCGTTCGTTGAAATCATTAAATTTGATTTAAACTAAGATATTTTCTTGGCTCAAGAAAGTGTATAAAAGATGTAAAAATCTATATTTTATAGAATGCAAATATATATAGAAATAATATATTACGTATACCCATACCACCCTCGTAGCTGACTTTATCAGACAAATTGAGGAACTGGCAAATCATAAATTTTACTTATATATCTGACGTGTTTACATATAATTATGACAATTGCTTATTTATATTTGTGCAAAGAGCTACTGGCACTGGCAACATGCCGACTGGTATCTACCACATTTTGTGGCATGCCGGCATATGAATACATGTATTCAGTGGAGCGAGACGTGAATATATCTGTTGCTTTGATACAAATCGTTAATAAACGTCAAAAGGAATGTTATAATTTGTTGGCGGTTTTGTTGTTATTTTGAATTTTTTTCTTTTTTTATTACATAAGATTCATCATGAGCAGTTGTATATACATATGTTGGTACACATGTACATACTCGTAGTTGATCAATTTATTGCAGCTGAAATGCTGTTTTGTTTTTCTTACTTTTGTTTGACATTATCAGCGAGTATCAGCCTGATACCGAACAAAATCATAACCTTTTGTATTAAATTGTAATGTAATTCAGATGCGATTGTTTAACGCAATTGGCTAAAAAATCTCGGTGTGTGAACAACAATAGGCTCGAAGTGGAAGTTTGAATGAACAATGGTTGGCCAAAAACACGCACACACCACATCGAAGGAGACTCTTATAGGTACATTGGCGCCAGTGAGAGAAAGTGTGAGACAAAGGACACTTTTCTGGTCAATACTTAGTTTACAGCTGCTATTGTCACACGCTTTTGCCAGACAATAGGTTTTATTGTGTTCGAGCCCACCATAAATGATTGTTGGTACCGTTTTCCTTTTATTGTTTTTGGGATGGAATTTGTTTATTGTGTCTTTGTCCTGGATCATACATCGCATTCATTTGGGATGCGAATGAATTCTATGCTCTTGCCACACATTAAGTATATTGCTTGAGAGGTCTGATGTTAGACCCTACTATCAAACCTCTCACTTGAAAATTAAATCTTTTCTTTACTGGTTTTCCCATTAAGAATATATAGATGTTATATTAATACTACATTACGTGTGTATGTTAAATCGCATGGTGCATGTGGTAACCATGCCCTCAAATCGCTTGTACTGCAAACCCTAATTCTCGGTAATTGCTGTTCATTAATATTTTACATAATACGCCATATAATTCCATAATACGCCCCATTGGATCAAGTTGGATCAAGTCAAGTTGGTTGGATCAAGTCAAGCTAAATTCCTGAAAACATCTCAAAAATTAAATTTTTCACGTGATATTTAAGAGACTCTTGAAGATAATATAAATATAAATTTGTTTGTCTTAGATTAACTCATTGGACGTCTTACTGGAGATTTAAAGTCATCACTAATCTCATTCAATTTACCTTCAAGTGGAAAATCTTAGATCAGAGCCAATATCAATCAATAGAAGGAATGTATCAATAGTAGAGCCCAAGCTCATATGAAAAAAGCAAGGAAAGGCTAAAGTCGAACGGGCCGACTATATAATATCATCACTTTCTACCCGAATACAATTAATTTCGGTACAAAAGTGAAATCGGGAACGATTTTTGTATGTGTCCTAATCATAGACCTTACCCTCTTTGCAAAATCGAGAAAAATATTTGTATCGGAGCTATATCCAAACATGGAACGACCCACTTTCACCATAGGCGCGAAGAAAATCGGTGGAAATACTTGGATTCCAGGACGGAAGCGACATTTATATGGGTGCTGTATAAATATAAATCTGAACGCCTCTGACCCATTTTCACTATAGATCTTTCTAGTTAATTTGCCAATTTTTTTTTGTGAGCGAAATTTGTATGTGAGCATATATAAATCTGAACCGATCTGATCCACTTTGTTTGTTGAAATATATGGCGTTGAGCCAAATTTGAAGAAAATCGGTGAAAATACGTGGTTTCTAAGGCCGAAAAATCCAAAACGGTTGCTAAATTTGTATGGGAGCTATATTTAAATCTGAACCGATCTGACCCATTCTCAGTGTAAGTATTTCTAGTTGAAATATAAGATATTTTGCCAAATTTGAAGAAGATCTGTTAAAATGTGTGGTTGTTAGAGCAGAAAAAGTCGAATCGGGAAATTTGTATGGGAGCTATATATAAATATGAACCGATCTGACCCATTTACATTGCAGGTGTTGCTAGTTGAAATATATGATGTTTTGCAAAATTTGAAGAAAATCTGTTAAATATAATCGACTCAAAAAACGATGGGTCTATCTCGATTCCTTTTGGTGTTACAAACAAATGCACAAAGACATAATACCCTAGTGAAAGGAAGGAAACCTAAAGTTCTCGAATCTTAGAAAAAATACAGATTGTGATTACGCTGTAGTCATGGTGACTCAATGCACCTCTATTATTACTTGTTATGACTCCAGTGTAAATATGAACAAATACTGTAACCAATAGTAATCGAAGTGCTGACGAGCAATTGACCAATTGCAAGCTGTGATAATTAAGGAGGGACAGTCCAGCACTTGGGAAACAATTTCTACAGGATATTGAGGAGATAGAGAACTACTCAAGTAAATCAATCTGTCAGGCTGTTATGTTTCCGTAACGACATGACTCGATGCTCATGTAAAAGTATATGGTATTTCTAGGATTATATTGACATTTCCAAAGAAAGAAAAATATAGTCATTACAATTATTTTGTCTTCATAATTTATTTATTGATCTGTGTTGAAGTCTATACATCTATATACAAAGCGTTGCCAGGTCTAACCTACCTTTGAACCTACCAATTAATCGATATCGAATGATATTAATGATATCAAAATGCAAACACCATTGGAAAATAATAATAGGCTTGCATATCCTCCTTCTCGAATATGGGCTTTTGAAAGCCCTACATTAGGTCAGCTCTACTACGCTGATAGAATTATGTTCATAATATTTATGATTTTCTCATAACCTCGGTGAAAAATGTCATCAATAAGTCGCCAAGGAAACACTTCATAAAATGTATGAAACATGTTTCATAAACCACAAACCAATAAAAGTCATCAAATTTATGAAACATTTCTTAGAAACTGCTGTACTTCATTTGTCATACAAATTCATTATTTTTCATAATATAATTTATGACAATTATCATAGATTTTATTAAGAAACTTTATTAATATTATGAAGATAAATATTAATCATTTATACTAAAATTTCCAATATAAACAAAAATGCAAAAAACTTCCGATTTGTTTACTAACTAATATTTGCAATGAATATGTTTATGACCTAAATCAAGGTACATACTTATGTCAGAGTTAACATAGTACAAATGAGAATTACTAGCATTGAAGCGAGCATTCGACACACTAAAAATCTATTTGTAAGTTATGAAACGTTTCATAAAAATAATGAAATCCTTCATTAAATTTATGAAGATATTTCAGAACTCAAATATTACATTGGTTTTGACATATTTCATACTATTTAGGAAATTATTCCTTGATCTTATGACACTTAGTTTCACTAATTTAAAAATTTTATTTTATTTTTATGTAAAAATGTATGAAACATTTCATTTTATTTATTAATTTTTCACACATATTAAGAAAAAAGTCACTAAATTTATGAAAACCCTTTTATGAATCGCTTCATAAATATTATGAAGAAAATTCTTTCAGTGTAATGACACCACCTACAAGAGGATAAACTACAACCACGGTGAGGTCAATTACTACCTGACGCAATTCTCAACGGGTCACGGAGGTTTTAGAAGCTACCTACAACGACGGCTGGTCCTCTTTAGGACCGGGATTTACAGGTCTTCTTGGAGGCATGGATTTACTGGGGCAGAAAACAAAAATTAAAATCATATGATAATTGTTTGTGATTTATATTTATATAGTTTTAGCTGCCATTGAAGTGTGTGCGGAATTGGAATCTACTCGCTATTGTATAAAACTAACTCCTAACAACCATGTTTAACGACACAGAAACAGCGAAACATAACACATCTTGGAAGGCAAAAAGTAGGACTGAACGCATATATTGTTAGAGAAGGCATGTATACCTTCTTGGAGGCCTTGGTGTTACACAAATGTAAATCTAGACCTCCAATATAAAAATAGTTGATGTCCTTCTATCTAATAACAATCATGTTAAGCGACACATTTACGAAATTAAAATCTGTCATTCTGTCTTCTCTCTCCGGGCTTCTTGAAAGGAGCGAAGACAGCAGTGGAGGCCTGCTAGTATTTATCATTAAAGAAGAGGAACTGGAATGCCTGTGTGTCTTTTAGAACACACTTTGTCCACTGTGAGAGGCAAGATGGGAATGTCTACCGACATTTTTCTTGCGCTAGGGATAAGTCAGATTTAGAGGTCCTAGGATTTTGGGGAAGGCATATTTCAATGAGTAGTAAATACAACAGAAGGCGATTTTCCAGGCCTCTTTAACGACGATCTCTCGATTTTCGCTACTAAGAAACTGAAGATATTCTCAAAAAAATAATAATTCTAGTTTGTAATATACACAAATCAGAGTCTTAAGAAGTTGTAGACATTTTCTCTATATTAAAAGTTCGGATATAACAAAATTATACAACTATTATTATTATATTTTTACATTTACTGGGAATTGATTAAATTGTTTCCGATAATTCAAAAAGTCCTGTTAAAATTAAATCCAAATATGAAACGCCAACTAACACCGCATTTTGGCCTAAAGAAATTTATCAGCATCGATCGGTATCACTCTCTGTTGGTGGTGATAAGAGGTGTACCTCAGAAGGGGTCGGTATTGTCCCATATTTAGAAATTTTGCGAGCTAAATACTAAATCGGACAAATTTACGAATCCAAAACCACAGCAGGGACATCGTATCCACACAACGAAACTAAAAATCTGCACAACTACTTTGTGAGAAAGTATGACGGCTTAAATACCAGAGTTTAAGTAAATGTGCATGTAATTCTACTGGGCGGCACACACAACGACTTACAACAACTAATCACAAAAGAAGGTTAAACGTAGTTTTGCGTGACCTGAGCAGTGCAACGACATTGTTGCAATGGCTGCTGGCAAATATATATACATATATTGTTTAAATTTATTGACAGATTTCCCCCCAAAGGTATGTTTGTTCTTCTGTAAATTGCTGCACAAAATTAATGATGGTTTCTTTTGTGTTAAAGTAACAACTGAAATTTGCATAAAATCAAGCAACAAAATCATTAGCAGCCGGAGACAGTGCAGCATATCCACACACGCACGTATATCTTCACTTAAGACGGTTAAATGCAGTTAACAAGTGTCACGTCGGCCATATAAATTCCTTTCTCTTTCGTTTTCTTCATCTGGGGTTAAACAAAACAAAAGGATACTCCAGCTCATCACGGCAACAACAACAACAACAAAAATCAAACCTTTTTAAAAAGGAGACAACCAACCACCAGCAGCAGCACCATCACCATTCACAAATAAGAACCGGACATCAAACGACAGTCAACATGAATAAGCCTGGCCCGTGTGAGTGATCAAACAGCAAACGGGCAAAAGACAACAAGATAAACCGATAAGATACGTCTGTCTATACGTCCGTACATCCCATTTAGCTCTTCGGGCCTTCGGACCAGGCCTGTGTTCATTGACCAAGAATCCAAATGAAGGAGCCCGGCCAAACAGAGAGAGGGAGGGAGAGAGAAACATGGTATACAATTTGGACCACAAACGTTATAAATTTTAACCGCAAACCCAGCTAAAGTCCCGAAACAAGGGTATAAACATGACGAGAACACAGCTCCAGTGACAACGGCAACAACAACAGCAACGATTGAGCGCAGGCGCACATGTGTGTGTGTGTGTCATGTTGTTGCATGTTTTACTAACCGCAACCACTAATTCCGCGCGCGCATTGTGGATGCCCGATGCTGTAGCTGCTGCAGCTACAACACTGCGGCAACAACATGCGACAACAATGCGCGAATGTGTGAAATCAAATTGTTAAGCAGACACATCAGGCTCGAGCAACGCAAACAACCACCACCAACAACAAATAAGAACAAGATTCATTCATGTTTTTCGGACACTCGAAAAAATTTGTATTGCCTCTTGTCCCACATGCTCAACATCTTCTTCTGGATGTTGGCCTTATGTTCCTCCACCGCTACCGCCACCACTGCCAGCATTATCATCATCATTATCATCGTCCTCATGGTCCTCATCATGGAGTTTTATTGTTTCCCTAAGTTGTGATCAATATAATTTTGTTATCCATATAAAATAAATAAAGGTTTGAATGGCAGCTCAATGTGCGTAAGCATCTTCGAGACAATGAGGTCGGTATGATGAGCCGGATAGTATGGAAACTGTCATACGATTGCTATAGGCTATTTCTTCATTTGGTCATATTTCGGACCATTTTTCAATCCACTCTATGTCAAACTATCGTTTCGATGTAAAGTGTATACGGAAGACTTGATTCCACTGTTGGACTAATTAAAATTGGACTAATTAAAATTAAATGACATTGGTGGGGGGCAAATATTCCATTACAAGTAAAAACGGCTTTAAGTTCCACAGAGGCTGTCGATTTTCATTGAAATACAGCAAAATGTTAAATTTTTTAATATAGCCAAACCAAAACCAATAAAAATATTGAAAAAATTATTTTATAAATAAACTAATCTTTTGCACCCGGCGTTGGGCCGGTTCGTTCTTCCCTTTTACCCTGCGTCGTGTGCTTGGGAAGATAAAAAGAGTAATTTTTGATAGTTTTAAAATGTGGCTTGTGTGGGCGGTATCACGCCCCTTTCCACAAGTAAGCTACTGTAAAATTTTCAAGCGAATCGGTCCACCGGTTTGTCCTATAAGGAGCTACAGACATACATTGATTTGTATATATAGATATAAAATTTTAATTATTTTAAAACATGCTCTTATGACAAGGTTACCAATATGTTTATAAAATATATCGAAATAATACAGCAAGTCAATTCAAAAAGTAAATAGAAGGCAGCAATCTTCAAAACAGTTTAATTACCGTAACTATTGGGGGATATTGGGTGCATTTTTAGCTACAGCCGGTTGGTGGGTATAAATTTTGAAAATCTATTATCTCTCACGTACACATTTCAAGATAACCTTTCTTCATGATTCTACCCATTTTGCCGTAAAAGTAAAAAAGTACGAATTTCATCATACCAGCTTTAGTCGTTTAATTGGTACCATTTTTATCCCTCTGTTCCCATTGTATCCCTTGAAGAAGTCGAGTCGGTTTAACGTGATTCTCGCCGTGAAGGCCTTATCCTTAATCACACCAGGGGCCAGTTATAAACGACGGCCAGCGCCCCATCGGGATTTCTCAGACATGTCCAGCAGAGAGCCTCAGCACCCTAAATGACACACCTAATACACCCCTCCGGTACCAATTTGAAGGTCTGCTATATGGGCAGAACTTCCCCCTTAGTCAGAGGTCGAGGACTATCCTATAGCTCAGCTGCTGTATAGGTCACAGCACCCGGTTGAACATGCAACTCCACATGGGACAAGCGCCCTGCCCGCGATTTGGGTATAAACCACAGCCACCTCGTTGCACCCAACCGCCAGTCAGGCTAGGACAAGTCCTAGGGGCCCTGACTCCCGTGGTACCAGAATTAAGTCTCCGGCCAGACCTCGTAGCCAGAAACTACTCCCAGTTTTTGTTCCATACAACACGGGACTGGTCACCCACAGTGTATGCATTGAAAGTACGAATTTGGAAAAACCATTTTATTTTTGGTGTAGGAATGTATACTTCGAATTTCATGATTCTAGCTGTCGCCATTTGTTTGGTACAATTTTTATGCCATTTTTCCATTTTACCCTTTAAATGTACGAATTTCAAAAAATCCCTTTAGTGAACGTGTCTACACAATCAGAGGATTGTATATACCATTTCATTATTCTAGGTGCAGGCGTTCCGTTGGTACCATTTTTATCCCTCTCTTTCCATTTTACCCCTTAAAAGTACGAATATAGAAAAAACATTTTTTCATTATGTGTCCACTCAATTAGAGGAATGTACACACAGATTTTCGTGTTTCTAGCTGCTGCCCTTTGGTAGGTACCATTTTTATCCCTTTTTGCGCCATTTCACCCCATACAAATAAGAATCAGTTTATGGTGCACGTTTTTGCTCATATCAAATATCAAACAAATATAAACGGACATGTTCAAAAGAAGCTTAAATACTCGAAATATTAGGGGTATGTTCAATCCTTGTGAGGGAAACATTTTTCCCTCTGGATCGATTTCGTCCACTTTCAATCACAACCGATCTACAACTATAAGATAAAATTATGTAAAATTTGAACGTCCTAGTTCATTTCGTTTAGATACTAGCGTGCTGTCAACAGGCGGACGGACAGACAGACAGACGGACGGACATGGCTAGATAGTCTTAGAATTGTATCACGATCGAATATCGTATCACGAAGAATATATATACTATATAGGTTCCCAAGTCGATATTTAATGGTGTTACAAACGGAATGGCAAATTTAGTATACCCCCATCCTGCAGGTGGAGGGTATAAAAATAGATGTCTCTCCTAATCAGCGTTGAGTCTTCAAAAACTGCAACTTTCATAATATTATTATTGTGATGAAAATGCCGGTTTCGGTTTAACATATTCTTCCACAAAAGAAACGAAAGACATATCCCACAGTGACACAATAATCCAAACTCTTCCCTGATGTGTGACACTCCTTTTCGCTTTATATGTACTGTCCTAGATCTAGCCTGCCTTCTGATCTTTCTATCATTTGCACGCCTCTCCATGAATTTTCCTGTGGATTATTCTGAACCCACCATTCCGTACTTCTTTAGTCTGTCTGATGGTCTTGTGTTCGAAATTCAACCTGACACATCTTCATTCAAGATCTACTTTCGGCAAGTTGCTCCGAAAGACTGACCAATCACTGATCTCTCGCCATAGATCCTCTAGTTAATTTGTTTGCACATCTCACAATCCTTAGTTCGAAATGTCTTATCCATAATTGAATATTGAAATATCACATTTATCATATCACCCTCATATTCATTCGCATTACGCTGCGTGTGTGAAAATTGAGCCGATGCCGCTTTTTGTACGCCATTCAAAGGATTATAAGGGTTTTCAGAGCTTCTTTTATTGTTTTATATTTGCGTTTTTCGGTGTGGTTTCCTTTTCGTTTCGTTATGTGGCCTCATCTCCTCCCGTATGAGACAATAAAAATAATCAAAAGACATTCCATTGCCAAAATATTTGTATATGTTTTTTTTGGTGGGTAATATTAAATGAAAAGTTTCACATATTTTCGGCAATTTTTGCCATCGCTGAAACACTCATGCCATTGCCATTGTTTAAATTTAAGGAACCTGAAAAAAGTGCACAAAAATCTCAGCAAATATTTGTAGTATGTACAAATGTATATATCAGATCAGGGAAAAAGTGCTGTCAACCTCATGGCAAAATACCAATAAGCACTGTCATTGTGCAGGAGAAAGAATCCTTAAAGGAAGCTCGATATGATGTATCATAACTGATTAGAATCATGGATATATATGTAAGGTTTAGGAAAACATAACAGTCTAAAAATTTTAGGAAAACATGAACTCAAGTTCTAAATTTCTGCCCATTTGGATGATTATGAAAGAGATTAATCATAATGAATGGCTAAATGAAGCATACCCAGCAAAAATAACATGACGGAGAAGTGGTTCAAAATGGGTTCAACTGGTGAAAAGATGATAGAAGTAATTCTTTTAAGGCGAATCATACATGATTATACCCTACACCACTTCATGGACTAGGGTATTATAAGTTAGTTTCGTGCCAAATGTTTGTAACATCAAGAAATAATTTAAGTATACGGATCGGCTTAGAATCACCAGCTGAATCGATTTAACGATGTCTGTCTGTCCGTCTGCTGTCCATCTAAGCTTGTTCGCACTCTACAGGTCGCAATTGTGGTCCGTTTGTTATGACTTTGGCAGGAGTTTTTTTTTTGGCCTAGGACAAATGGTATTGAATTTGGAGAAAATCGATTCAGATTTAGATATAGCCTCCATACAAATATCCCTATAATTTACACTATTACAGCTCTAGAATACACATTTTACATGGGATCATGACCAAATTTTCAGGATCGTGATATATTTGAACTAGAAACAGCTCACGGGAAAGTGGACCTATGTGGGCTCACGGGAAAGTGAAAATGGGTCTATGTTTTGATATAGCCCCCATACAAATGTACCTCCGATTTACATAATTACTGCTCTAAAATGCACATTTTACATCGGATATTGATCAAATTTTCCACACAATGTTACATTTATAGAAACACGTATTCTGAAAGCCAGCTATATAGGTCAATGTTTTGGTATAGCCCCCATACAATTGGGGCCCCAGTTTACACTATTATCGCTCTAGAACCCACATCTTACAATGGATCTTGATGAAATTTTGCAGATCATTTTATATTTCAATTAAGAATACCTACTTTGAACGCGATCTATAAAGGCCACTTTTTAATGTAGCGCCCTTACAAGTGGGCCCGCTAGAATTAATATCTCACTAGGACCCACATTTAACATCGGAGGTTTTTCAAATTTTGCAGATTATATTATATTCATATTTCATACTAAGAATACCTACTTTGAAAGTGATATATATGGACCCACTTTTTAATGTGGCTCCCTTATAAATGGCCCCCATTATTTTTATTATTACCCCTCTAGGACCCACAATTTATATCGGAAGTTTATCAAATTTTGTATTATATTTCATCTAAGAAGACATACCCCATTCTACTAAATTACATCTCTAGAACCCACATCTTGAATTAGATCTCGATATAATTTTGCATATAATGTCATATTTCAATACTAATACTAAGAATACCTACTTTGAAAGTGATCTATATGGAACCACTTTTTAATGTAGAGTCCATACAAATGGCCCCATTTTAATTTTTACCCCTCAATAACGCAAATTTTACATCGATTTTTTTCAAATTTTGCAGATTATATTATATTTCAACTAAGAATACAAAGTCAAATATGTATATGTGTCCACACTTTGGAATAACCCAAATTGGGCCCCATTCTACTCTAATACAGCTCTAGAAACTACGTCTTACATCGGATCATTATATATTTCAACTATGAATACCTACCGTGAATGAGATATATATAGACCCATGTTTTGAACCAGTGTTTCTGTAGGCCTCCTTTCAAATGTCGGTTCAATTCATGCTAATACTACTGTATAATTTGTATTTGTCTGCCGGAAAATTGGACCAATTATCATATTACTTACCATATTCGCTAAATATGACTAAATATGAATTTTTAGTGTACTGCATAATTTATATAAACTACATAAAATTGCTCCCATGAAACAACTGGGTTTAGTAATAAAAGCATGGTATATACGCAGGGAGTGGTGTAGGGTATTATATAGTCGACCCCGCCCGACTTTAGCCTGTCCTTACTTGTTCCCATATGAAAAACTGTTTAGAATGAATTAGCTTGGATTCAGGAGCAATGAAAGTGTCATTAATTTGGAAACACTTCCATTTTATTGCTGGGAATAAGTATTAAACTACATCTTAGTAGTGATTTAGAAATACCTCTTTAGATAACAAATATATTTGCATTTGAGAAACTGTTTAGAATGCATTAGCTTGGATGCCTGATTCAGGAGTAATGATAATGTCATTAATTTTGAACTACTTCCGAGTTTTTTTGCTGGGTATACTTGTAAATTTATGCAAATTCAAAATTCATACTTTATATACATATTAGCCGAAATTAAGAGTGAGCACACAGGGTGGATCTGTTAACATTTTAAAGTTGAACTACCGATTACTTTGACTTTGAAAGGTAGATAGCATTCATTTTTATTTTTATTTTCAAAATTTTCTCTAACAAAATTGGGAAATTAAAAACATTCTTCCAAAGTAATGAGTCTTTAATGTAAGCTGTAAGAAATTTACGTGGAAAATTTTCGTGTTTTCATATGAAGCTCATTCTCATCTCGGTGGCTAAGTCAATAAGCAAAATTGCCGCATATGGGATTCAAAGAACACACACGAGACTATTGAGAAGCCAATGCGTCCACTAGGAGTCACTGTTTTCTGTGGATGCTGGGATGGCGGCAGCGGATGGGATACTACCGATCCAGGCGTGGTAGTCATATGAATGATATTGTGTTCCATTATTAAATGACAAAGTTCAACCTTTCCAATAAAACCAGAAATTCGAAAAAAAATAATCAGTACTTTTTATAGCAGATTCTAATTTAAAATATTATTTGGCCCACCTTATATCAAACACTGCAGCAACCACTGAGGTGGTGAAACCACTCCTCCTGTGGTTGTCATACTGTCTACTATTTTGCCAATCCATCTAAAAATGGCCTGATCTACCCTTGGTCATTGGCGTAGGATGGGTGGCTCTGAGGGATAAGCTCCCCCAGAATTTTAAATTAGTATAATACAATTTGTACTATTTATCCGCGTCACGCAAAATCTTATTTTTTAAGTAAATAATTTGTTCAGTGTTGGAAAAAGCATAAATAGAAAAAATATGAGTTTTCAAATTGAACGTGAAAGAAGGTTGGATTTAATTAAAGTTGTTTCATCAGTTTTTATAATTTCGCAAATAAGGGCTACAGCCGCTGTTAAGTTATTTTTGCATTGTTGTTTATTTACTAAAATTTAAATTGTCAAACATCTCGCTTCGTGTTAATAAATAAATACAAAATATATTCATGTGTAAACTCCTTTAATGTTTCAAATCGTCGTAGGAACATTCGTTAATGGTTGTGATTTCTTTAACTGTAGTATTTACACAAACAAGTTAAAACTGTTTTCAGTGTACTAAACAGAACGGGGATACAGTGTTATATTAGGGCTGTTTTTCTTTAAGCCGGGATAACGAGCTGCGATAACAAAAACGTTAATAAAAATTTAATTTTTTGCTCAAAAAATATATTTTTTCACATTGTCGACAAATTCTGTATCAAAAAAATATTTTGTGTTGACTTTTTTGGACTTAGCACCGATAACCTTATTTGACTTATCCAGGCTAAGTCCGAAATATTTAACATAAAATTATTTTTCAAAATTTGTGTTATTGCTGTTGAAATTTAAAAAACATATTTTTTATTTTAAGTGATATTTTAACATTTTGAGAAACATTGAGAAAAACAGCACTATTATCTGTGCGGTTATAAATATGAGTACACCGAAGAACTTTCAAGTGACTCTTTATGTGTTCCACTTCTACATGTAGAGCGATCTCTAAAGATTTACCTTTCAAGTAATAATGCTGAGAATTGCTTATGAGAGTGGTATCAATATTTTCTCTAAAATATAGAACCACTGATCATTTCAAACCTTTCTAGAGAAATGAAGATCGTTTTTTGGGTCTACAGTCCTTCGGTGTAGCTTAGTTCTTTCCTGTCTTTGATATGAAAATCACTTTTAACCTCTCTCTACATACACCCAGAGATTTGTACGATTGAAATGTACTAATTGTCCATGCTACCTTATTTTCAGAAATAACATCTCCTAGAACGCCCTATTTAAGTTGTTGAAATTGTCAGTTTATGGTCCTTGTGTCGTGTTATCATTATCCTTGCAGTCCGAGAAGTGAACTTTCATCGTTAACTTTCGAAGCTGGGGGAGGTCTATGAACCATCGTTTGAAGGGACGTTTTTTGAAACAAACACTCAGGCGATCCTAGAACGCCCTATTTAAGTTCCTTGTGTCGTGTTATCATTATCCATGCAGTCCGAGAAGTGAACTTTCATCGTTAACTTTCGAAGCTGTGGGAGGTCTATGAACCATCGTTTGAAGGTGCGTTTTTTTAAACAATCACTTAGGCGATGCCTTAAAGATGCAGTCCAAAAGATTGAGATCTTTAGACTATAGCCATCGGAAGCTTGAGGTCTAAGTTAAGCCTATTAGGTCGAATCAGTGAGACTGAGAGTTATATACAAAACTTATTTGAAAAGCTCATTCGTGAAAAAAATCCGCGAAACTATATAACGAAGTTTTCGAAGCTCTTTTCCCCCGGTTTCCCTGACTCCTTTCCATGAAGGTTACTGGCAGGTAGCCTTTAAAAACGTCAGACGGCCGGAATTTTAAATTTTTCTTCAGAACAATAATCAATCAATACAACATTATTATTTTATTAATCATCAACTATTCATCTGATTTTGATAATTAAGGATAATTTTGGCTTGACGCATCGTCGTTACCTTTATATACTACTGTTAATATAAAACAAATATTTTGAGGATCCTTCCCCTCTTCTAAACCGTCTTGGTGTTTTTGGTTGTGTTTCGCTGTTGATGTCCGTCATCGTCGCCCCAACAATCTACCACATCAAATGCTCAGGTGACTATTAAGAAGCAAAGCGCGAGCATGCGTAATCACGGCTTATTCATATTTTGCCAAGAAATCCATATAAGAATTTCAAGCGCATGCTCCACAACATGCCCTAAAACCATCAATGGAATGAAAGAATTTATGGCATTGTACCCCAAAGGAGCATTGTCTTCACTTTTGTTTTTTTTGCTGTTGTTGTTTTGTAATACGAATGTTACTCCACCTACACAGAGCTAAGCACATAATTGGTGGCTATTAAGCGGTCTTCTTTCTTTCGGCTATCATTCGTTCATTCATATAACCATATTTACACAAACATTCATACTCGCATGTTTTAAGTAGCTCGTTATGACACATCGTTAGACGATGTTGCATACTCAGCGGCCACGATTAATCCTTTCAGAAAACTACCCCTTCTAACACAGTTTGATACCGGAAACTCATTGCATACCTTTGCTCCCCAAACTCATTGAAAACAAAATAAAATAATCAACCCACAAAAATTAAGAAGAAAAGAATCTTTTAAAACGATCCTTTTGCTTTACCAACAACATGCTCCAGATACCGCTCGAACCGACTGGGCATACATGTGTACGTACAGCCGTTGGTATCGTTGTGCCACTCGCATAAGTGGCAGGCAGCAGCCGCAGCATCATGTTCTTTTTATCACTGCAGTCAATTTTATTACTGCCTCCGCTTAGCTTCTGCTTTGGCTGCCGTTGTATGTTGGCATTGTATTGTGGCTTGGTGTGATGGTGCGATGTGTTGTGTTGCGCGGTGCTGTGGTATGGTGTGGTGTGGAGTGTGAGGTGTATTGTGCGCACACTGCTCCTTTTTTACTTTAAATGAGATCAAATATGATAGCGCCAGCCATGATTATACCCAAAAAATCCCAAAACAGAACATGTTTAGAGCTATTACTTACCTTATACGTTTGTAGGTACGTACGACATCGTCCCCATAAAAGTGAATCTGCTGTAGCTGTTCGAGGGGGATATGTTCAGTACGGTTTATATAATCAGATGTTCAAATTAAAAATGTCGTTTCATTAGAATTCATAGATGAAAACCGTGCACAATTTTTTGTAAAATTCATCTTCGTATAAAAATTTGTGAGCTGTGTTCTTTTTTCTGTCGCATGTACGTCGTGTAACTATTTGGAAAATCGGATGAGGTTTCAAGCTAGAATTGCTTCAAAATACCGAGGCAGTTGCATGCTTGTTTCGCCACCTGTTCGGTGGATATGGAGTTCGTACAGTACTTCAGCGATTTTCATCGATAGCAGGCCAATATAATATTATGCAATAAAAATTTTATATCCGAGACCTAAAAATTTATTTTTTGTGTCCATTGTGGCATACTGACTCATAAAATCAAAACAATTTTTGGGATATTGTTTTAATTCGTTTTTATTGTTTGTCCAATTTTCCATTTTAAAAGATAGCAGCTGTAAAGAAGAAAACAATGTCTATTTGTAAAAAGTATATGGGCACATGACTAAAGAGATTTTTGTTTTAATGTTCCAGCATTTCTTAATAGATAGACAAGAAAGGAAAGGCTAAAGTCGGGCGGGGCCGACTATATGATACACTCCACTTTCTCTCTAAATACAATTGGGTATTCGATAAAAAGTGAAAGTGAAAACAGGAAGAATTTTTGTATGTTTCCTAATCATAGGCTAATATGACCAGGTCCAATTTGTCAAATCAAAAAAAAAATATTTGTATCGGGGCTATATCCAAACATGGAATAAAGTGTCTAACTTTCACAATAAGTTCTTCCAGTTCAAGTATAACATGTTATGCTCAATTTGAAGAAATTCTTCGAAAATTCGTGGTTTCTGGGGCGGAAAAAGTCTATCCGGGAGCGAAATATTTATGGGAGCTATATGTAAATCTGCAGCGATCTGACCAATTTTCACCATGGGTGTTTCTAGTTGAAATATAACATATTTTGAAAGATTTGAAGAAGATCTGATACAATATGTGATTTCTAGAGCGGAAAAACTCAAATTGGGAGCAAAATTTGTATGGGAGCTGTTTCTAGTTGAAATATAAGATGTTTTGACAATTTTGTAGACAATCTGATATAATATGTGATTTATAGAGCGGAAAAACTCAAATTGGGAGCAAAATTTTTATGGGAGCTATATATAAATCTGCACCGATCTAACACATTTTCATCACGGCTGTTTCTAGTTGAAATATAAGATGTTTTGCCAATTTTGAAGACAATCTGATATAATATGTGATTTCTAGAGCGGAAAAACTCAAATTAGGAGCAAAATTTGTATGGGAGCTATATATAAATCTGCACCGATCTAACACATTTTCATCACGGCTGTTTCTAGTTGAAATATAAGATGTTTTGACAATTTTGAAGACAATCTGATATAAGATGTGATTTCAAGAGCGGAAAAACTCAAATTGGGAGCAAAATTTGTATGGGAGCTATATATAAATCTGCACCGATCTAACACGTTTTCATCACAGCTGTTTCTAGTTGAAATATAAGATGTTTTGACAATTTTGTAGACAATCTGATATAATATGTGATTTCTAGAGCGGAAAAACTCAAATTGGGAGCAAAATTTTAATGGGAGCTATATATAAATCTGCACCGATCTAACACATTTTCATCACGGCTGTTTCTAGTTGAAATATAAGATGTTTTGACAATTTTGAAGACAATCTGATATAAGATGTGATTTCAAGAGCGGAAAAACTCAAATTGGGAGCAAAATTTGTATGGGAGCTATATATAAATCTGAACCGATCTAACACATTTTCATCATAGCTGTTTCTAGTTGAAATATAAGATGTTTTGAAAGTGGCCCTCGAAAAAATCCAAATACGGTCAGTAACTCTGTAAGCAAGCAGACATTTGCTTTTGTTAAATTAGTTTAATATATAAAGTATAACTTCTTAAGTAATAGCTTGTAAACATGTACTTTATACATATTTTTTAATTTTTTTCAACATGAAAGACTAAAGTCATAGCAGTTTTTTAAAAATATAATTTTAGTGATTTGAAATCATTATTTTAATTTTAACTATAAAGACATTGGGCTACTTCTGGAGAAATTTTTTTTTATTGACAAGAAAAAATATTTGATTGAATTAAATTATTTTTTATAAATCTATAAGAAAACACCTTTTAAACGTGTCTTTGCGCGTTAAAATATCTTACATATGTGACAGCGCATAGAGAAAGTGTTCTAATCAATTTTCACTTTTTTTTTGATGTGGACAACATCTGAGCATCGAATGAGACCGATCCCATGCCCCAAAAGTGTTCTCTCCCAGAGATATGCGCGTTTTCTGAAGTGATGGTACACCAAAGATACACGTATTTAAATCTTTAAAATGGCTCTGCTGAACAAAACAGGTTTTTTACCCTTAGGTCCCTTTCTATTTTGCGCGTCACATATGTCAAACGATACAGAATTTATAAAATAGTAGTCTCTATCACTTACCCTAAAGTTCCCTCCACGTTGAGCGAAAACATGCGCATGAGTCCCACTTGCAGTTCTACACAGTATTTCGTACTTTAAAATTATGCAAATAAATCTTCAGAAAATTAGCCATTTTGCATAGAATCTTACAGATATGGGTTCTATGGTTCAACATTTCAACCGATTCCGATTAAGAATCGATTATTTGGTCCGATTCTTCGATTCTAAGAATCGGGTTGAAAAATAGTTGATCGGGGAATTGAGAATCGATTCTCGTATAGTTTTAACAATTTAAACATTTTTGCTTAAAAAATAACTTTTTTGCTTATTAATGTACTTCAAATATTTAATTTTTTAATTATAAATACTACATAATATCAATAAAATTAAGTAGTGTCAATTTATTTATACTAATTTAATTTAATATTAATTTGCGTTATATATTAGTTCATATTAAATAAATATTTTGTTAAGTTTCCTATTGTCACTTCTACTGAAAAAAATATATTGCTTTAGTTATTCATCACTCACAACAGAGGATAGCTGAGATGTTTAGAGTGCTGTAGTAGCAACCAGAAGGTCCGCTGTTCTATCCCCGGTAGCTGCGGATTTTTTAAACAGAAATGGAACTATGAAATTATAGTTTGTAGCACTATACAATTGAAGTAATTAAGTTAATTTAATTTTGTCATCTGACAATAACTATTTGTTTTGTTGGCTTATATTTACAAAATCTCGAAACTATAAGAATTATGTCGCGAAAGGAGTTTTTAAAACCCCATTATTCTCTGGGTTTAATATCTATAACCCAGGTGAATGTTTTTTTAAAGAATTCTGGAATTCGTTTTTGGAAGTATAATCGTTTACACAATAAATTTATGTTGGTAAATTTCTTACTACGCATAGAAATGTTTCTATACCACCAAGGGCCTTCGACTTATGCTCCTCTGTCCAAAGCTACACTGAATAATAATTAATTCAACTAATTTTTAAAATAATTCAACTAATTTCTGTTTTGTTTCCTTTACTGGATCTTGCTTTATTATGAAATACCATAAAATCTTTTGTGTTCCTTCTTTGTCAATTATTTCATTGGGGACCCCAAGACAAAATTGAAAAGTAACCCCCGGAAAACCTCCATAAAACCTTTCTAAAAATTAGCATACCATCCTCCGTGCTATGTGGAGTGTGTTTAATTTTTTGTCTGCCAGCTTCTGCTCACTGACTGCTTGTTTGTTCATTGCCTGGCGGTTGTTGTGGCGGTGGGGGGATGGTGTTGCTGTTGTTGTCGTTGTCGTTGCTGATGATGATTATGGTGATGTTTTGTTGTTCTGTTGATGGCGTTGCTGATGACGCTGTATCACCACCATAATAACCATGGTCGCTGGTGGTTGGTGAATGGTGTTGTTGCAGCTATAGCTGTGGTGTTCTACATGTGATTTGTGTGTGCGTGAGCTTTTTGGTTTATTGGTGTTGTTCTTGTTGTTGTTGGCGTAGACAGAAATACATTCGGTGTTCACGTTTGTGTCTTAAGTCTTTTGATTTGTTTCGTTATATCGTCGCGTCGCGTCTGTCTGCATTTGGGGTCCGCTGTCAGTGAATGAAGGTGAAGGAAGGAGCCGCCGCCGCCGACAGTAGTGGCTCATGGCTATAATTCAAAGCCTGTTGATGACTTTGAATGTGGTACGTTTTTTTGTTGTTGTTGGGATCTCTGTTTGCTCGCTCGTCCATGCTCTGTCATGACCCAAAACTCTTTGTTTAGCCATTTCGGTTTTGTTTTGGGGGGTTTATATGATTTTGCACCATCTATTTAACCACACATCCACCTCCAAGATTTCTGCTCGTCTTTTGATTTTGCAATATAATTGTTGTAGTTGTTGTGTAAGGCGCTCGTCTCTGTGTGCTGTCGTTCGTTTGTTAATCATCGTGTGAAGTTGGTCCGCAAAAATGTTCTTATTTTTGTTTTCCTTTTTTTAATTTTGTTTGAAATTCTTCGGCGCTGTTCTTCAATGTTGTTTGACATTCAATCTTTGATTTTAGTTCTTGGCTTGTTGTTCTTGTTATTGTAGTTGTAGTTATCGTTGTTGGGGGATTCTTTTTATGTGTTGTTATTTGAAGCTTTTGTAATTCATTCAAATCCTTTATTTTTTGTTGTGCTTGGGCTTTCGGTGCAATTCTTTTGTTTGGTGTCAAGTTTAACAAATATTTAGTTTTGTACTCCGTTTTTTTTTGGTCCACGCTTGTCTGGAATTTCTTTTATGAAAGAAGAACAAACGTTTCCAGAAAAGGGCACCAGAACCTCATAGAGTGTGAGTGGTGTGCGAATGGCATGTGTTCGAGGTGAGCTGAATACTACTGGAATGTTCTTATGAGCGATAAAGAGTGTATGGAAATTTACTGAATGAATTTACGAAGTTGTTGTTTCTTTATTTCTTGGCCAAAATTATGTTAATATTATAAACTAATAGCTTTTATTAACCTGTACACTTTGAGTATAGTGATGCTTGCAAAGAGGAAAACAAGTTTCTTATTTGATATACTACTGAAGTGAATTCGTGGCACTTCTGGCTTAGGTTACTTTGTCAAAAAAGTTGCTATAAGGAAAAATGACGTCCCTGGACAAGACGCTATGGGTCAGGAGAATACCATATCTTACATTAATATTGGAATATTCAATATTTTAAGCAATCCAGAGAATGGTTTTCGATGATGCTTCCGAAATTCGTATATACTTATATATTACTTTTACATTTTCAAAGTCATTTAAAAGTTGAAATTCGATTTCAATTAAAAAATTAATATACTTGATTAATTGTTTCATGTTTTCATGCTGTTATAAGTATTGTATCCAATTACGAAAATTGTAGCCCGAATGTTGGGAAAATTTGATTAAACAAATTATGAATTCGATGAAAAGAATTGTTGATGAATTTATTTAAATAAAGACATTTTTGGAGTGTCATCAAATTATTTGAATAAAATAAATATTAATCTAATCAACGCATTTCTTAAAAGTAAATTCCACAATATGTCAAATTATGAAATTCATATGATGGCGACTCAACTATTGCTCATGAAAATGACAATTTGGACCATCAATATTGAATTGCTTTGTCAGAAAGTATACATTTTTCCAGTCCTTGGGTGTTGACTTTAAGGTCCATAGTTCAGAGATACAAGCCGACCGATTTTAAGCCGACAAGCTGCCGCCGCCGCATGTTTCTGCACGAGCCGCGTCGCTACCGATCGATTTCAACCACGCCGCCGATTTCATCTACTCATATCGACTTCAACCATGACACCGAGAGCTCTAACTCCGTCAAATATTACTGTCAAAATAGACAACCCACTTAAAATTACAAAAGAAAATATAACTATCGACAACCTACTACTGTGAAATATATGGATCTTTTTTTCAATTTGGTATCCCACTATATGATGACGTCTATAGAAAGTTGAATGGTTGAAAGTCGCATTTATAAAAGTCAATTCCAGTGTGCGTGTCTATGTGTTCCTATAAAAAACAATAAACAGCAAATAACAGCAATAATTGTGCTTCTTTGGTGTATCAAAGTACAGGGTGGCTGATGAATGACACTACATTAAGAAACTAAAATAACTTTTTTTTAATTCACGTAAATTACTTTTTCTTTGTTCAGTTTTCTATGCTAAAATGGCTTCGTGTAGCAAACAACAGGAGATAAACTATCCCGACATGGATATAGAAGGTAAGTACTATATACTGAAGTATATTTTATTATGTTTCTTCCGAATTCTCTACTTGTATAGCTATAAATAAAGAGCGGCACTTTTTGACTCGTTTTTTTAAAGGAATTTTAAATACATTAGTGTTTTTGTTTATGTGTCGCGCCTTGTCGCCTCAAAGTTTTTATTTGGGCATAAAATGTAGACTCTAAGGAAGTAAAAACATGAATAAAAAGTCCCCCCAACGCACCCCATATTTTTTTATAGTACTTCAAACTGTATGGGGAAGATTGACAAAGCTAATTTTTTTTGTTTTCTTTTGTCATAGATCCTTCGGATAGAGTGAAAAAAATCACCAGAATGGAGCTTTATAATATTATTAAAGATTTCAAAGGAAAGATGATTGAAGAAAAATTTTCGTTGTTGGAAGAAAGACTTTTTTCTTTTTTTTTTTTTAAATAAATTTTTTTTTTTGTTTTTTTTTTTTGTTTTTCTTTTTAAATAAATGCTTTTTAAAATAAATGATGAATTATTGACTTTTATTTCATAAAATAGCAAAATAAAGTATAAAATAATTTTGTCCGGTTTTACATGTGAAATACTCCTATGTGCGCTGCAACATTTTTGAAACTATTTCCTTTCTACCAAAATCCGTACTCCGTAGTATATTTTTATTAGTTTTTCAGTTCTACCAATTGTAGGAGCAAAATTGTTCGGACTGCAAAAGTTGGCAATAACTAATTAAACTATGGAGTACGGAACTCACGCAAAAAATATAATATATATATAATATATAAAGCTGTAATATATAAAGCTGTAAGAATAGATTTTAGATTTGTCCGTGGTATTTAATGATACATTCTTGAAAATAAAACAAAAAAAATTAAATCAATAAATATTTGAAAAATCTGATTTGAACTGGGATATTCTCCTGGCTCAAGACCATTTTGCATCAATATTTTATAGAATGCAAATGTAGTTACAAATGGCATGGCGACATTTATAACTTGGCTGCACACTACCAATAGCATGATTTCTACCCTGTGTGTTTGAAAACCCGGCACTGAGGCTAATCTAAGTTAACACTGAAAACCTAAAGGGTTTAAAATTGTTTGAAAAAAATAACGCCAACTCTACTGGTTTTTGTTGTTATTACAAAAACTGAATGGCATTAATATATTTTTTTGGTATTTAATGTGGATTTATAAATATGTAGAATTTCATTTTGAATTTCGAGTGAGGAGAATTGTAAGTAAGGCTTGCATATTCAATGCAAAACGCAAGATCGATAAGAATTGTTACGTGCGCTCCGGTAGTCGAGTTGGTAGCTTTCGCGGCTATAAGCG
This sequence comes from Polietes domitor, assembly GCA_947397865.1. NCBI lineage: Eukaryota > Metazoa > Arthropoda > Insecta > Diptera > Muscidae > Polietes > Polietes domitor. The sequence goes on from OX377620.1 coordinate 66,943,473, forward strand.
TGGGGTTGTGGGTTCGATTCCGCACTGGCTCTAGTCTGTCGCTGCTGTAATGGTCTTTGTCAGTCGACTCAATCCCGTGACCCAAAATTAGAATATAAATTAACTTTGTCTTGTAATTTATAATAAACTAGCTGAACCCCGCCCGCTTCGCCAGGCAAAAACACAAATGGTAAAATTAAAATCAGGTTTCATATTGATCTTATCATATTGATATTATCGTGGTCAGTAATATATACGTTCCAATTTTCAGCCTTCTAGCTAAAATACACTTTTGCCACGCCCCAACTACCCACCAAACGAAAATTCAAACTCCAGCATCATATTTATCTTTCTTGTGGTCAGTAATATATATGTTCCAATTTGCAGCCTTCTGGCTCAAAAAAACACTATTGCCACACACATAAAATGAAAATCCAAATTTCGGCATCATATTTATCATTCTCGTGGTCAGTAATATTTATGTACCAATTTTACTTCCTATGTCCTTCCTTGGGCCAACACGAATTCATCAAGCCCAAAATCGTGAAAATCAGACGATCCGTTATAAAGTTTTGCGTGTTCACAGGGACGGCATTCTCTTTTATAAATATAGATAAATAATGAATTGTTACAGCGAGAATCAGCAAATAAAATTGATTTTAGGTGTTGTTGGAAGTAATATTGGTTATCTCAGCTTCGATGCTATGACAGCATTTAAACAGATGATGTGTGCCAGTTACTATGATAGTGGTCTAAGTCACACTTTATCCGTTTTGATGGTTGATATGCAATGGTTTATGTTTGAGTCAAAAAAAATATTTTTCCACAGAAGCACAATTTTGTTCTTAGAATATCCTGCTACTATATCGAACTTTTATCAAAAAATCAACAACCACTAATTTCAGAGGACTTATACCAGTTCCATTCTTCCTGAACTTGAAAAATTTAACAAAAAAATATTTAAATTCGTAAAAGTAATATTTCCTTGCCAAAGATGAAAAAAAACACAAAATATTTTCATTCAAATAATTTCATTTTATATGCTATTCAAATTATCGTAATCACTTGGCATTATAAATAAACAAATGTTTGTTTACATCACAACGTATCAATGTCAGTGGATATTGTCTGACTTAGACCACTTTCAAACTAAGACTAAAGACAATTTTGGTGTGCATAAAATTTGAAATGTCGTTGTAAATTTTTTATAAATATCAAAAAGAAAAGTTCTTAAATTAAAGACCTGATCAAAGTAAAATTTGACCTAAAATTACTCCTGATAAAAATGTTGTTATTAAATAATGTATTTTATACATATAACAATTTACCTATTTTTTACATAGATCGATTCTTTTAAATAAAAATTTCCTTGTGGTGCTTTCACCTTCAACCAACTTCTAAGTTTTAATCACTCGATTTTTTTATTTTAGTATTCTTGTTTAAAAATGCTAAAATGCAAGATTCGCGAGTCTATAAGTCGTAATTTATTCTAGTTTAACATATTTTTTAAACAAGTAAATAAACTTCAGTTGGCGAAACCGAACCACACTCTCAGAGAACATATATACGGATGCTGTAAGGTATTACATTTTCCTTAGAAAAGGATAAGAAGGGGCGTGCCTAAAGCTTAAATATTTTTTATGTTTAAAGTAATTATCAAAACATTTTTAAATATCAAATTGCAGATGATTTTGACTATCCGTAAGGATACTATTTCGGTTTTATTGTAATCAAAGTTAATGCCACTTTGTGTGGGAGGTACTGAAAGGGGTGTAGCAACATCGCCTATATTGCCCGCTAATGTAATATATGTAAAAGCATTGTTAAATATCAAATTTCACAGTATTCTGATAATCCGTAAAGAAGTTATAACAGCTTTAATTTTACGTAGTTTAAGGTGATTTGAGGAGGTACTGAAAGGGGCGAGTCAAAACCCGCCATGTTTGGTGCCCTCAAAATGATTATAAAAACATTATCAAAAACCAAAATATAGCTAATTCCGAATATCTGTTTATAATTTATATTGGTTTTAATTTAACATTGGAATAAGGGCTTTTTGTGTGGGAGGTACCTGAAGGGGCGTGGCAATTTCGCCCATCTACGAACTTAAACTAAGTTTGGGAAAAATATTATCATGAGCAAAGTTTGAATTAATTACTTAACTCTTTTCGAGAGTTATCGTGTACACCAGCCAGCCCGACGGACGGACGGACATGGCTCACACATCTTAAAATGTTGTGAAACGGATTTGGCCCAAATATACTTAGAGTCTTAAGTCACTCCTCCAATGCGATACACGTTTTTTCTCATACATATCCTTCTACTCTGTAGAGTGAGGGTATAATTAGATTTGATTCAAAATCAGAATACGAAATTTATCCTAATAAAAATGTTGTTGTTAAAATAAATATATCGTATTTTTAGTGTACAAATTTGCATGTTTTTTAAGTACCTCCTTTCTGTAACCATATTTCTGATTAATTCAAAAGCAAAAAAAGTCAGTGCCAGTTTATGCATTCATTTAAAATGGTAGAATATCTTTCATCCATCGCTATTCCATACCCACCAAATATAAGTTTATGTACTTCCCAATCCCAATTTGCATATTATCCGTATTTAATTAAGTTATTTTGAACAAAATCTTGATAACATGTTAATATCCCGTAAAAATTATTTTCACAAGCGAATATGAACGAATTTTCGCATGGTGTCAGAGAGGTCAGGTTTCCACTTTGCACCCAGAAAGGCTCGGATTTTTTTGTTCTTATTAGTTTTATAAATATTTTTTTTTTTACATTTATTATTTTAGTAATTGTCTTCAAATATTTCATTTCTTATTAATTTTAACAAATTAATTTAAATTAAATTAATATTTATTTGCATTATATATTAGTTCATATTAATCATATATTTTGCTAGAGACCCATTGTCAATTCCTCCTGAAAAATGGTTTGGTTTAGAAGGTCCACTATTTTACACCCGGTATTTTAAAATAGAAATGAAAAGCAGTGGTTCTTTGCCACAACTTAAAATTAACTTTTTTGGACTTCTAAAATAAAATACAACTTCTATGTTAAATTCATTTGTGAAGATCCCGATTTTCACAACTGAAGATAAACATTATTTTGACTTCTTCAGATGCTCAAGGTATCAATTATCTTAATTTATCGTAGGAAATAATTTAATTCAATTATTTGACATAAACCTGTAGCATTTTCTGTATTTTTCCATTTTGGAATCTGTATATTTGGAGAGATTAATAAATATTTCAAAATCATATATATAAATAATAACTTGAATAAATAACCTGAAAGACTAAAACCTATTTTTCAAAAATACCATAAGGAAATGTTGATTGATGTTATTCCCCAGAATGCTAAATTTTGTTGGACTGTTGGCATAAGCCAGGCGGTTGCTGACAGTGGTATGGTGGAAATATAATACAGGACCAAGCTAAGAAAGACAAGCGAATAAAGCTTGGAGCAGGCTCTGCAAATTAATTACTGGACTAACTACACGTTAAAAAGTTTTCTAAATAACTTCTGAGTCTTCTGTACCAGCTCTGCTAATTTGCTCACGCGCTACAATCGAATATATTCAACATTTACTATAGATTTCCGGTTAATACCCACTAAAAAGGCAATGAAATATGAAATGTCAAATCAAATGACTTAAGCAACGAACTTGATTACAACATCTTATATCACAATAATCCTTTAAAAATCAACAAAAGATACACACAATACGAAATCTGTAAAATTCATCTTAAAACACAGAACGATCATAAAAGAGAGACACTTGACAAATTCTTGTCACGTACAAGAAATTTCATTCAAAAATAAAAACGCACAGACACACACAAAAACCGAACGAAAAAGATCTTTGGGAAATCTTCGAGAAAAAGCGAATGCAATCGAAACCGAAATGTTTGAGCAGCCAGTAGACATCCTGACAATTAATATCCCCCCCCAGACAATGGATGATGGTTGTTGGACACAACAACCAAAGACATGCAACAACAGCAACGATGATATTGTCATATGTATGTGAGTACTACATTCCTTCACTTCGTTAGAGGTTACTAATCATTTGCCACTTGTAACCATTTTTGGTCGGATGGATGGTTGGTTGGGTAGGGTAGGGTACATACAGCGTTAATCCACACTACCAGATATTGTTACCTCAGTTTATTGTGTGTTGTTTTGTTCAAGAATGAATCCACTTAAAAGCCGAAAAAATTCCGTGGAATTTAATCTTTATAAAGAAATTGAAAAAATGTTTTCCTCAAACATTCTTTGTCTATGAACTGCTTCTTTCTTATATTCGGTGTTGTGTGTGTGTTCCCAGCAGATTTCGGCTGCGGCCTGTGACTGTTGCCACCCTGATTGATATTAAGCCACAAAGGGAAGAAGAAAGTAAAATGTTTCATAAAGATCAACTGACTGCAAGTAGAAATAAATATCTTTAACATTTCCTTTCCCACATTTATACACGTAAATTTGGAAAACATGATGATAAAAAATCTGAAAGAGCAACAAAACCCAGGCTTTCATGTTGACAAAAGATTTGCCGACAACTACGGATTTCGGAATGCTCGTTATAAAAAAAGGAACACACACATGTGATAAGAGAAATTGTTTCACAAAATGATGACCAGTTAAAAAGTGTCCCTTTTTCTCAAGCCAAACGAAAATTAAGACATTCACACACACAACCGCTCACTAACTCGCCGAATAATAGAAAACAGGTCAAGACAATACAATCGAGTTTAGAGGAAATCGAAAAGTGAAAAGAAGATACGGTATCTCCAGCTATTGTCTGCGATGTGTTGCAATGGCAAAACATAACTGTTTAACTAGTCTAAAGACAATGCCATAAGGTTTACGAAATTGTCGGGGGGGTGTTTTACGACACTGTTTCCCAGCAGTGTCAAGTGCTGTGTAAATATTTTTCCCAGGCCTTAAGTATATTTTGACACCAGGGTTTTTCCAATTTCCCTTATTAGATCATCATTTGGTAACAAGTGTCCTCGCTGGCAATTGTCATATTCAATATGAACATGTAAATGCAAACGCACAATGGCATAGTCGTAAAATCTTTTATGTTATAGTTTGCAAAATGTATTTAGATACCATCGAGAGAGAGAGGAAGAGATGATGATGATTTTTATGGCTTTAAAGGCGCCACGTTCGAAGATGATTATGAACATAAATATATGCAATAATTGTTTATGTAGTTATTTTTTATTCAGTTTAAAGCAATTGTTATTTAATTAAGTGAAAACACTTAATGAGTTAAGGACGTTAAAGTTCGTGTCTTAAGTCTTTTGTTGCGTGCGAATGATGCCAGTTATTTACGGTTGCAATTTGTGTTCAACATTTTTAAATAAATCTCATATCTACTTTTCTTTTTATCAAATCTCAAGTGTTTAATCAACTCAGATATATATATGTATATATATATAGTAAAATATCGAAAATATAATTGACATTGCTTCATATTGGATTTTATGCAGTCCCGAACAATATACCCTTTTTAAACAAAATTAGAAAAATATCAAGATCTCCAAACATATATTGCTTATGTTGAGCAAGTTTCTCTAAATATTATTAGAACAAACTGGCACAGTTCTTTGAACCTAATATAGTAAAATAGTAAAAGTACAGATTATGTCGCGAATGTTCGTTGAATTAACATTACTGGAATGCTAGCAAATTTCAAAAACAATTGTCAAAGATCAATTTCGACATTGTCATGTTTGACTCTAATCGAAAATATTGCAATATTATTCAGATAAACTTCTATAGAATCGCAATCGGATCTCTTTATTAGCCAGATTTTAAAATTTGTTTAGATGGTTAATAAAATTCTTAATAAACTATTGTAAGATTGGTGCAAAAGATGTTACACATTTCTGAAAACAAAACTAAAAAAGTCAAATTTTTATCGCTTCTTTCCAATAATTCTACAACATTATTTCCCTTGTAATAAGTTTGTCTTCTGAAAATTTATTTTATTTTTCGTAAAAAGGAACATAATTTAGGCGCATTTAATGTCCTTCATGAATTATATTCGCCCATGAACCAAAATTTCCAATGATAAGAGAATATTGATTTAAAAATTCTCAAATTGCAAACCACCGATTAGAAAATGTTTCATATATTTTTAACTCTCTATGATGACCTCTTACTCAAAGAAACACATCAACCCACCAACGAGATATGCTCTTTCCGAAATTGACAATTTTTCAAAAATGAAACAAGTAAGTAAATGCTAATGACCCCACCCGTCATTATATGATACTATACTACTACTATATGATAATACTGTCCGACAATCCATATTACACTTGAACCAGATTATATAAAGGGTGATTTTTTAGCTATTATCTTTTTGGCAACACTGGTTTAAACAGCTGACGCACGTTTCGTGTTTTGTTTCACTTTCAAACATCTTCAGTTTGGTCTATAATTTAACCGTGAATCGTCTTACAAACGAACAACGCTTGCAAATTATTGAATTTTATTATCAAAATGCGTGCTCTGTTAAGAAAGTTCACGAAAGCCGAAGATCCACTTTTTTACCGAAAAATTGTGTTCAGCGACGAAGCTCATTTTTGGCTCAATGGGTACGTAAATAGGCAGAATTGTCGATTTTGGAGTGAATATCAGCCAGAAGCTTTTCCAGTGCTACCAATGCATCCTGAAAAAGTCACAGTTTGGTGCGGTTTATGGGCTGGTGGCATCATTGGACCGTACTTCTTCAAAGATGATGCGAATCGTAACGTAACTGTGAATGGTGAGCGCTACCGTGGGATGATATCCAACTTTTTTTTTGCCCCAAATGCAAGAGCTTGACATGCATGACATGTGGTTTCAACAAGACGGTGCCACATGCCACACAGCACGCGCAACAATGGACTTATTGAGAGGCGAGTTCGATGAACATTTTATTTCACGTTCGGGACCGGTCAATTGGCCGCCTAGATCGTGCGATTTAACGCCTTTAGATTATTTTTTGTGGGGCTATGTTAAAGCTCATGTCTATACAGGCAAGCCCGCTTCAATTGACGCATTGGAAGACAACATTGAAGCATTTATTTGTGAGATACCGACCGAAATGTTGGAAAGAGTATGCCAAAACTGGACTAAGCGGATGGACCATTTGAGGCGCAGTTAAGGTCAACATTTGCATGAAATAATCTTCAAACATTAAATTATATGGACCGTAATATCGATTCAAATAATGATCTCATGCATTTTTCTGAAGTTTATGTGTTTTTTGAAAAACTTTCCTACAGCCTTTACATCTGAATCCATATGTGAAATGGAGTTTTTAGTTTTTCATTTCCTCGTCCTGTTTCCCTTTATAAGGACTAAAAAGTTCTCAATGATACAATTTTTCAAAAAATGTTTTTAATACTTATTCACACCCTATGATACCCCTTATATATGCCACATTGAAAAAACGAACATGTGGTAACAATTCTTTAAATTTTAAGCTTCTATCTGTAACATTAACAACCATTTAAATTTTTGCCTCTTAAAAAGCAAGATATGAATAAACTAGAAAAACTAAGGGCTAAATAGACGTTAATGCTGAACTGATGCAGATAGTATACAAGTATATAAAATATATTTTTTAAATTTTTATCCTTTGGAACTTTGTAAAACTGTGAAGGAACAACAGAATGAGGAAATGAAAAACGTCAAGTAACTCCATTTGGCTATAGTTTCATACGTATATCATCCGATTCAATTGCAGCGACTGTTTTACTGTGTAATACGGTGTAAGCCCAATCTAATAGGCCTAATCTTGTACTTAGTTAAATGACTTTCCAAATGTGCGAGTCTTGTATCTCTATTAGTGTTCTCGCAATATATTGGTATCCTTTTCCGTGATATTCGTCAACGAGTTAGGGGTTCCATTATTTCCAATAGAAGTTTCGTTAATCTTTTGTACAATTCAAATAATTGGGTGATTCGGTACCTCATGACGGTGTTGTCGCTGCCAGGTTTTTGATTGATTCAAAAAGCCTCAAATGGTAAATAACCGTTTGAAAAATGTTTCTTACATTTTTTAACCTTTTATAATTATTTTTTTGCTAAGAAAATATAACTTAAATAAAGACACTATTATCTTTGTTTTAAGGGTTTTAAGGCCAACATTTGGGTATAGAAATTGTATTAAACATTTTCTAATCGATTCTATGCTATTTTATATGTTTGAAAGTAAAGGGTTTTCCAATATGTCCGTGACAATTTTGAATTTAATTTGTGAACTCACTATTTCACTGATGATCTAACTGTCACGAACGAACAATGTATGCAAATTACAAAAAATGTACTACCGATATTCGGAGTCGGTGAGCGCAACTTCAAGAGCTTTAACTGCAATTTTCTGTCGTTATTCTCGCCCTAGTAGACAAGCAATTTGAGTCTACACATTCATTGTGTGATGCTGCCGTGCCAGTGAGCCAGCGGGTTGGTCGAAGTGACGAAAATATCGCCGCCGTTCAGGCGTCTGTAATAAACGATCCAAATCAATCGATTTCGCGGCGTTCTCAAGAGCTGGGCACCGCCAAGACCACTTTATGGTGAATTGCGATCGTTGTCGAGCCATGATTACCGATTATTTTTGGCCCGAATGGGAAAACAGCATACGTTACAATCGATTTATTGAGCGTGTTATCTCAAGAAATTGACCAGTCAATTGTCCGCCTCCATCGTGTGATTTAACGCCTCTAGACATTTTTTGGGCCTTGTCAAATCACTGGTCTATGCCAAGAAGCGGACATTGGAAGAACTCAGAGCCAACATTGAACGCGAAATGGCGGCCGTTACGACCGAAATGTGTGATTGAGTCTTCGAAAATTTGGTCCGACGAATCGACCGCTGCCGACGTGTCCACGGTGGCCATATGAACGACCATTTATAAATGTTTTGATTGTATTTCAAGTCGATCATAAAGATTTTGAAATATCTCCAATGGTTTGCGTTTTATTTAAAAGTCCTTATTCGAAAGATTGTGGAGGTCTGTTGGCTAAAATAATTCAAGGAGGACATCTAAAATATATCCTTTTTACAATACATTGAAACCTATTTCGGAAAATCTAAGGAACAAAGAATCAAGCTTAAATTTTATACCCTACACCACTTCGTGGACTAGGGTATTATAAGTTAGTTTTCCGCCAAATGTTTGCAACACCAAGAAATAATCGAGCTAGACCGACCTTTAAGTATACGGATCGGCTTAGAATCACCAGCTGAGTCGATTTAACGATGTCTGTCTGTCTGTCCGCCTGTCCGTCTGCTGTTCATCTAAGCTTGTTCGCACTCTACAGGTCGCAATTGTTGTCCGATTGTCATGAAACTTGGCAGAAGTTATTTTTTCTGACCAATGACCATCGGTATTGAATTTGGAGGAAATCGGTTCAGATTTAGATATAGCCTCCATACAAATGTCGCTCCCGATTTCACTTTTTTCGCTTTAGAAACTGCATATTGTTCCCGATTTTCTTTAAAATTTTCACAACATTCTATAATTGAACTAGAAACACCTATGCTGAAAGTGGGTAAGATCGGTTCAGATTTAAATATAGCCTCCATACAAATGTCGCTCCCGATTTGACTTTTTCCGCCCTATAAACCACATATTGTACCCGATTTTCTTTAAAATCGGCGCAACATCTTATAATCCAACTAAAAACGTGGGTATGATCGGTTCAGATTTAGATATAGCCCTAATATATAGCCCAATGTTGCCTCCGAATCTTTAACCGATTTTCACCAATAAACATACATGGTGAAAGCGGGTCACATCGTTCCATGTTTCAATATACCCCCATACAGGTGTCATTTCCGATTTAACATTTTTTGTCAAACACATACATTTATAGGATTCAAAAATCCTTCCCAATTTCACTTTTTTACCGAATTGAATTTTAATGAGATAAAAAGTGGGGTGTATCATATAATGGCTCCGTCCGTCTTTAGCCTTTCCAGACATGATGGGGGGATGCCATACTTTGGTATAACACAAATGGAGCGCATTCTGCTCTATTACAGCTCTAGAAACTACATCTTACATCTTCATAAAATTTTGCAATAAGTTTCAACTAGGAATACCTACCGTGAATGAGAAATATATAGGTGAATTTTTTGGTACAGGCCTCAAGTGTTGTTATAGGCCCCTTCAAATGTCCGTCCGATTCATCCTATTACCGCTAAATACAGATTATAGTATTTATCATTGGATCCTGATCATTTTTTCCATATAATGTTATATTTACTTTACTCGGAATATCTGCTGGAAATTTTAATCATTAAATTTGACTAAAGATGAATTTATAGTAAATGTATAATTTATATGAACTACATAAAATTGCTCCGATGAAATGCCTGGGTTTAGTAATTAAAGCGAGGTATATACGCAGGGAGTGGTGTAGGGTATTATATAGTCGGCTCCGCCCGACTTTAGCCTTTCCTTACTTGTTTATTTTCCAATTTTGATAACTGAAATACATACAAACATTTGCAATTCAAGACAAAATTTTTACAAACATACCTTACAATTCAGTATTCATAACAGAATACAATTTTATGATTTAAAAGGCGCCGGATCGGAAGATTAGACCGAACGCCGATGTGGAATAAAATATTTTGAATATATGTCCTTAATATCTCCATTAATAACACAAGTTTTGGTAATTATTTTAATTTAAATAAATTAAAACAGTAAACGACTTAGACGCAAGTACTTGGTTGCTATAAAATCGACGACGCTGGTTTCTGAAGTCTTTTGTGTTAGTTGCGTGTTTGTTTGTTTGTTGTTTATTTTAATGTTTTTTTATCTTAATGAATTCATAAAAAAAACTTTTTTTAATTAAGTAACCATTACTATCGAGGTAATAAACACGAATATTGTATTCAATTATTTTAAAATAAAAATATAATTGTGGCGCCAAATGCAACGTTAACACTTCTGAGAAGTGAAAATTGCGCTTGTTGACTTTAAGTATTGTGCGTGAATGACAAGATTTTAACTGGACTGGACATTAAATTGGCGAATACATCTAATTGTTAAATAATAACTTTTTTACACCACTAATCTTGTGCATTTCTATATAGTTATACATTTCCTATGCATCAACTGATTATCCTCGTTTAGACCATATTTATAGTGTGTGATTCAGATATGCTTACATTATGCCTTCCTTTACCACAGACATATATGTGGAAAGTTATATTTGTATCTACGGATGTTTTACAGCGTTTTTAGAACACACTTATATTCATATTTCTTTTGACTATAAATACAATATCATTGTGTGTTACCACATACCTTTATTGCCATGATATTAAACAAGTAGCGCCACAGTATGGTGCATATACTTAAATTGATATGGGCAACAATCGGCATATGCACGGGCCATTTTCAATAAGTCCCAACAGTAACTAAATATGAACAAGGTGTTACTTATGTGTTTCCCATGGATAAATTCTATTTTGTGTTGATGAGTATATATCAGAGAGTAATTTGATTAGTTGAAGAAGTTAATAATAAATCCACTAAATATTTCAAAACCAATTTGGATAAGAAATTAAGTAATACGATATTCTAAGATTCCAAACATCAGTAAACGAAAACTAAATAATTATCAGAGGGTGGAGAGGATGCCGGAGTAAAAGGAATATATCACTAATCAAAGGCACCTGGAAAATCGTTCTTTAAAAGAAAAAAGAAAAGATTTCATATAAATTTATCAAAATAAACATATCATAATTTTTATTTTTAATAATATTTATATTTATTTTTATTTTCAGGTTTATGTTTGACCTTTGCATCATGGGACGCAGTACGCACGAACAAAATTGGGAAATATTAGAAAATTACTTCCAAAGTAGTGAGTCCTTAAGGCAAACTGTAAGAAACTTACGTGGAAAATGTTCATGATATCAGATGAAGCTCATTTTCATCTCAGTGGCTTTGTCAATAAACAAAATTGCCGCATATGGAGTTCAGAGAACCCACGCGTGACTATTAAGAAGCAGAAGGAGTCACTGGTTGTTGTGGATTTTGTGCTGGCGGCATCATTGGGCCATGTACTGCAAAATTGGGTTGATCGGATGAGGTACTGCCGAGCTATTCGTGGTAATCATATGATTGATATTGTGTTCCATTATTAAATGACAAAGTTCAGCCTTTCCAATAAAACCAGGAGTAATCAGTACCTTTTTACTATCCGATTTTAATTTTAAATTTTAAATGGTCTACCCTATCTGATACCGCATTTCTATAAAAAGTAGAAGCCTCTAATACTTTGGAATTCAATCTTTGGCGGAGGGTATATAAAATTCGCCCTACTTATTTCACATTGCGCGAGGACACCACTGCCATCCGACACCAAACAAATACTTGACAACATTTAAACAATTCCCTTTTTCACATAAGTACTTACTGGCAGCAGCAGAAAAAACACGCCATACAATGTGATAAACATCTGTAAAATCGAAACAATATAGGCACCATACTACTTATCAAAACTAAACTTAACCCAAGTCAAGTCAAGACGAGACGAGACTTCCTCTCTGGCGAAATAACGATAGCTAGCATCGGCATCGCCAACGGCAACAACTACAATAAGGATCAAATCCATATACGCCAATTCACGTTGTGAAAAAGGCAAACGCGGGAATATAAATATTGTTAACGAAAAAAAAACTAAACAGCAACGAAACTCAACAATCACAATAATAAACAAACAATTATTATATGTCGTATTGCTTGCAACAACATTTGTTGCATTTATGTAAACTTTGATTTTAACATACTGTAAGCTTGTTGTAGTTGTTGTTGTGTACCTTCAAACAAACAAACAACACAACAGCAGTTGCAACAACACCAATATTACAAAGGAAACAATAGTTTAAACAAAGGAATGTATGTATGGCAACAACAAGAACAACAAACGAACAATTCGAAACGGTGTTAAGTTCGGCAAAGCCGAAACTTGTTTCCCCTCCTGCAATGTATTATCTGTAGTCAATTGACATATTTAAATACGATAAAAGGTATCTTCAAATGAATACAAAATTAAATGACGCTCCATTTTTGTTATAAATATACACTAGGATGGGTCACGGTCAGTACAAATAAGACATAAATTCCCCCAAAAATGAAGATTGGATTGTTAAATGATGATCTGTGAAATATTTCGTAGCTGGTTCACAGTTGAAGTGAAAACTGTAAACTTTTTCGTATTTGGTGGTAGTATTTTGTAAAAATAAAATAAATATCTGCAGCCAACACTTTTCGAAGGATACCTAAATGATGAACATCGAAGGAAATTGACGCTGCAGCACCCTCATTTTTGAAATCAGTGACGTCATTTTTCGTCCAATACTCATGGTTTTCATGGCCGCTCTCACGGGAACATCAAGTTGTGCTTTAAGGCACCGTTTTGGATAAATTTAAGCATCATTCATTGATTCCTTCTAAATATTTAGTTTTCATAACACCTTTTACAAAATATTTCCAAAAAATACATATGAGTTGTCACTTTGAAAATCGCAAATAATTCTATAAGCGTCCAATAACTCCACCAATAAACTACACTAAGGCGTATAGTGCTCTCAATAAGTCAATAATTCAGAAAAAATGGACAAAAGTGCAACATAAAAAATTACAAGGGAAAAATTTCACAAATATATAAAATTTCTCACATATATTCTCAAAACAATATATGTTTGAACCTTATGCATACTTACCAAATACTTAATACTTGTTAATTTGTACTTGTTATTATAGTTTTATTTATAAAATACTTGGCTAGATTAAATGATTCTGGACGTACTTGTAGGATTTTAGCACTCGAAACTGGAAATCTTATCTAGAAGAACTGTGTACTCAGTTTTCCATTTACTGATATTTTCTCCTTTGAAATTACTTCAAATTTTATGGATATCGATCATTCCATGTCAAACCGAACACCTTTTTGACATCACCATTTCCGATTTCGTTGAAACTTTGTACGATAACTAAACTTTATAAAATATTTGATTCGTAGAAGACGAAAAAAAAACGATTTTTTCAAAATATATGACCATTTATTAAAATTATGTGATAAATTTATTCAGAGACATACAATTAACAACAGCACACTCAAACGGAATGGGTTCCTGTAGCTCCCGGTAGAATACAGTATTTCGGTCGCAATTCCGGGAACATCAAATTTTGTTACATGTCTGAATGTATGTATAATGAAATATTTATTAATTATACACTCCACGAGAGTATTATGTCTTTGTGCATTTGTTTGTAACACCCAAAAGGAAACGAGATAGACCCATTGTTAATTATACCGATCTTCTTAGAATCACTTTCTGAGTCGATTTAGCAATGTCCGTCTGTCTGTCTGTCCGTCCGTCCGTCCGTCCATCTATTCTTGTAATCACGATACAGGTCGCAATTGTAGACAGAACCAAATGAAATGAAAGGACGAACGCTATTTAATTTGAAGAAAATCGGTTCAGATTTAGATATAGCCCCCATACGAATTTCACTCCGATTTGACTCTTTTCACTCTAGATACCACATATTACAACAGATTTTCTTTAAAATTGGCAAAACATCTTATATTTCAACTAGAAACACCCGTGGTAAAAATGTGTTAGATCGGTTCAGATTTATATATAGCTCCCATACAAATTTCGCTCCCGATTTGACTTTTTCCGCTCTAGAAACCACATAATGTATCAGATTGTCTTCAGATTTGGTAAAACATCTTATATTTCCACTAGAAACACCCATGGTGAATATCGGTCAGATCGGTTCAGATTTATATATAGCTCCAATACAAATTTCGCTCCCGATTTGACTTTTTCCGCTCTAGAAACCACATATTGTATCAGATTGTCTTCAGGTATGGCAAAACATCTTATATTTAAATTAAGAACATCTATGGTGAAAATAGGTCAAATCGGTTCAGATTTAGATATAGCCCCCATACAAATGTCGTTCCCGATTTGACATTTTCCTCTGTAGAAACCACATATTGTACTCGATTTTCTTTAAATTTGGCACAACATCTTATAATCTTACTAGAAACACCTATGCAGAAATTGGGTAAGATCGGTTCAGATTTAGATATAGCCCCCATATAAATGTCGCTCCCGATTTGACTTTTTCCGCTTTAAATGCCACATATTCTAATCGATTTTCTTTAAATTTCGCACAATATCTTATAATCTGACTAAACAAAACTATGGTGAAAGTGGGTAAGATCGGTTCAGATTTAAATATAGCCCAAATTCAAATGTTGCTCCCATAAGTTTAACCGATTTTGGCCAAACTATACATTTTATATTTCACCTATTTCGTTCCAGGTTTCAATATATCCTCATACAAATGTCCTTTCCGATTTAACACTTTTTGTCAAACACATACATTTACAGGATACAAAAAACCTTCACGTTTTCACTTTTTCACCGAATTGAATTGTATTCGGATTTAAAGTGGAGTGTATCATAGAGTCGGCCCCGCCCGACTTTAGCCTTTCCTTACTGGTTTTATTATGTTTTACCCACATAGAATTAATGGTATCTCCCTGAATAAATTTATCACATAATTTTTGTTCACACCAGTGTTTTAATTCAATAAAACTTTTAATTTTCGCAGTTTTACCAACACCAAACATTATTTTTGCGTGTATCTAGTGTACTCCCATTAGCTAAGCAAACACAAACTACGTGTGTGTGTATGTTATTTTATGAAAAATCGTTCAAAAATACCTTTTTCGGGCAACTACATTTAGTAAAAGTTTTTTTTTAATACAACCCGTTATTTCTCCATGCTGATATTTTCAGGGTTTGTTTAGAATCGGTCAGGGAATATGCCTATATTTTTTCTGAATTTTTAGGTTGGTGTTTTCATAGTGAAAAATAGAAAAGAAGAAGAAAAATAAGAAATACACAAAATTGTTGTCAGTAGCAGTCAATAGCCAAGAACGCTAGCGAAAAGTACTTGTAATTACTTTTAAAATAAGCCATCATTCTTTGAACTGAGCCCACGCGTTTTCTCACTACACCATTTTCAGTGTTCATACCTCTGCACGTTTTTCTTGATTTTCCTATTTTTCAATTGGTCCTATCTTTTTAAAAAAATACGTGTAAAATATTTTAACAGTAGAATATGTCTGCGAAAAATCGTTAAAATCGGAGTCGTGTCGTATTTTTTACGAAAATCGTTCGGTTTGATATGGAATGAACGATATACAAATTAATTTAATTCATGTTAATATTCATGTTGTGTATCAAATGAAAGAGAAAAATCTCTAGAATGGTTTTATTTTTTCAGGACGAGCAGCTTATTTCGTATTGATAAGAATTCTGAAATAACTTCCGATCAAGAGTCGAAACTCCCCGATTCCACATACAAATTTCCGATGGAGCCGTAGGATTTGACGTTGAACGTAGTGCAGATGGCTGCACCGAATCAAAAAATTTAAAAACAGATGATTTGAAAAAATCTCACACCCTGTAGCCAAGTGGGCTACATACACCACTCTACAGAATATAATACAGATGAGTCATTCCATGCCAAGCGGTACGGTTTTTGACCTCGATAGCAGCGATTGTTTTGAAAGTTTGTGTGTGAATTCTTCTCATAAAAATATTGTATACGTATTTTTGGAAAAAAAAAATGATTTTTTTTCACGATTTATGACAAATTTTACAGTGGAAAAAATACCACTTTTTCAAAAAGATTTGTTTGTTTGTTTTGGAAGTTTGTGTGTGTATTCTTCTCATAAAAATATTGTATACGTATTTTTGGAAAAAAAATGATTTTTTTTCACGATTTATGACAAATTTTACAGTGGAAAAAATACCACTTTTTCAAAAAGATTTGTTCATTCAATTGTCTGTAACTCCTGAACTACTTTACCGATTTTAATGTGTTATACCTTGTTTTGAAGGTAATTACTTTTAAATGATTAATGTAGTGTGTTATAGCAGGGCTTTTTAAAGTTTTTGCAATTTTATTTATTTTATTTTGATTTTCAAAATGATTACACTAATCCATTTTGTTGAAATTTTAAAGCAGTGTGCTTAGATCTATTTTT
The DNA here is from genome assembly GCA_947397865.1 of Polietes domitor. Lineage (NCBI taxonomy): Eukaryota > Metazoa > Arthropoda > Insecta > Diptera > Muscidae > Polietes > Polietes domitor. The sequence continues at coordinate 66,960,574 of OX377620.1, forward strand.
AAGCGATTGTGTGAGTTTGAAAGTGTTACAATGATGGCTTCTATTTTTTAAGATTTTTTTCCGAATTTTTTGTACAAAATCAACCAGAATTACAGTGAAAAATCATCAACATTATAATTTTTGCATTAGCTCTTTAACATAACGTATAAAAACATTGAAAAATCCAAGAAAAAATAGGTTGTAGTGTGAGACCAACAAAAAAAATATATATATTTTTCCACAGCCTATTTTTTCTTGGATTTTTCATTGTTTTTATACCTTGTGTTTATGAACTACTGAAAAAATTATAATTTTGATGATTTTTCAGTGTAATTCAGGTTGATTTTGTAAAAAAAATCGAAAAAATTCGTAAAAAATAGAAGCCATCAATATTTAACCACTTTTTAGCGCACTGCTTTAAAATTTCAACGAAATGGATTAGTGTAATCATTTCCACAATAAAAATAAAATCATTAAAATTGCAAAAACTTTAAAAAATCTAACCCTATAATGTACAATATCAATAATTTAAAATTAATTGAAATTACCTTCAACACAAGGTATCGGTAAAGTAGTTCAGGAGTTACAGACAGATTGAATGAACACATCTCTTTGAAAAAGTAGTATTTTTTCCACTGTAAAATTGGTCATAACTCGCGAAAAAAAATTTTCAATTTTTTTCCAAAAATACGTATACAATATTTTTATGAGAAGAATAAACACACAAACTGGCAAAACAATCGCAGCTATTGAGGTCACAAACCGTACCGCTTGACATGGAATGACTCATATATACATTTCTATTATGTATGAAAATTACATTTGAATAAGCTTTCAAAATATCTGAAATTTCTGGAGAATACTTGAGAATGTCTAAAGAAAATCAGTTTGAATTTCTTGAGTCGGAAAATTTTAAAAATAAATATAAATTTTCGATTTTTTATCGAAGACGTCAAGACACTAATTTTAATTTTATACGAAAGAACCAAAATATATTTATATATGAACGATTTTTTCCATAGACTTAAATGGGCAAGTGAGTAAACTATTTTTAAGTATCAGTAGCTACATCATATTTAAGAAGTCATACTCTTGCGATTTCTAACCAACCCAACCTGAACCTAGTTATTAGTATTATTCAGTAACTTGGATTGGTATTAGATAAACATTTAAACAATATATACTATAAATGATTATATTATAATCTTAAAATGCAATATTGTTTTTATCATAAATTTATATCTCATAATTTACAACAATTTTTTATTGTTGCGTTGACTTCACTTCTCTCAATTCTCATAGAATATTTTCATGTCCACTTCCATTTCTTGTATATCTATCATCTGGAAAACTTGTCTTGCTATTCATGTCTATGTATCATTCTAAATAAATTATGTAACTTGCTCTCCCAAATCTCTCCCATTTTCCCTGAGCATGGTCGGACAAGCATCTACGACGTAGGTTTCGCCACATGGATGATCCTCCCAATTGGTCACATTGGTCATATCAAATTATTGCCAAAAATATCGGTATAGCAAAGTATCCTCAAAGATATTTTGTACAAATTTGTGGTCACATGTATGTGTCAGTCTCAGTTTAAGATATATTTGAGATACAATTTTTGATGAGATTGGTTTCGTATTATTATTATTAAATAAAATTGGATAATAATTAATATATATTATTTAATTTTAAATAAACTAGTGGAAAGATCCGCCAACGAGTGTTAATTCAGTCAGAAATTTAAAAAAAAAAACTGAATAGAAAACTTCCAAAAAAGTTCGTTTTTATCGCATTTTCCTAAAATGTCCCAGCTTTTGTACGTTTAATTTGTTCTTCTTCCTGCAGTTGCAAAAATCGTTTATTTTTCGTAAAGTAAACGTAATGTAGAAGTGTTCAATTATTTAATTATTCAATTATTATTTTCGCCAACTGAACTTCTCAAAACTGCCAATTTACAAAAACACGATTACAAATGTTTAGTATATTTATTTTTTATTTTCTTACTGAGAAAATATTAAAAAAATCCAGATTCTGGAACTTATTTTCCACGCTATATAATTTTGGTCTGATATTTAATAATCATCAATTTGTTTTTTTTTTCATAAAGATACTTTAATTTTATGAAAAACCGTAAGTGATGGTGTTGCAAACGCTGTGACAAAATTAATGCACCCTCCCATTCCATGGTGGAGGGTATAAAAATGAACGTTCTTCTTTAGTTCACATATTCTGTTTAGTTGTTTGTTGCGTACACAAAATATCAACAGCAACAACACGGCAACACCGCCGAGTGCCAAAGAGATGGGTAATCGGTTAAAGTATTTGCGCCATGGGGTGCCACATTGTAGCCCTCTGACAAGCTTTGGCAACACTCATCTTATTCCTCGTTTTCGTTGTCTGCTTCTTGAGGTTCACATACAACAAAACCAACACCGCCACCGCAATCACATCCTCATCCACATCCAGTGCCACAGCTACATCCACCGCCACTCACTCACTCTCTAAGTGACTGTGACTCTGATTTTTTTTCGTCGTGTGGTTTTTGTTTGTTGTTTAAAGATCGTTAAATTGATATGCATACGCAGACGCAGACTGTAAGAATGTTAACTGCTCGAGCAGTCAAACAATGAGCTGAAGACGGTTTTACATCTCATTGTATTAAGGTGATACTATGCAAATTTCCACATTCTGGCTTTTTGGTCGGTCGTGAACGAGGTCGGTGAGAGAAATTTTAAAGAATATTTTCGATACAGAAGAAGTATAAGGAAGAAGAAGCATTGTCATTCCCCAAAAAAATACACCTTTTGATTTCAAGCACCCAGGATGAGGTCGAATTAGTGGAGTGCGTAAGGACGAACGGCACTGTTTTCTCTATAACTTTTACAATTTATGAGATCTTAAAAAGCGGATTATTGTTAGGATTCCTAATGCGACCATTTTGGGAAAGTTTTAGGAAATCAGTCACAATAATAATTTAAACAAATTAATGAAGAATTAAAAAATTCAATTATATTCTCTTTACAATCAGAAAATCGTCCAAAACTTTTTGAAACAAATAAAAATATAAAAGATCCAAAGATTTGGACCACTCAAGATCAAAAACATTCCCATTATTTATCAAACCTTGTGGCTCTTTGATTTGCTTCGCAGCGTATCCTGTCAAACCACTTTTCCAAGACCTTGGTGACTGTTTCTGGTTCTATCTCAAGATTGGTTTGCTCGATGTTCGCCTAAGAGACTGAATCGTTAACGGGTGGTTGGAAATAGTCCCTATTGGTAACCTTAAAAAAGGAGCACGGTGTTTACGAATCAAATTCCATCTGACAAAATTCAATGACATCTAGATGAAAGGGTAATTCAATAACTTTTGATCTAGTAAACATTTTAGAGTTTTGTAAAAACTTAAATAAAGCAAGCACCCGAAGATTATTTTGACCAAGACTTAATTGGTTGGTTTACGAGGCCGCTCTCACGGGAGCATCAAGAAGTGCCTTGAGGCACCGTTTTCAATGGACCACATCACTCGGAAAGGTCTGTTATATCCAGTCTGGAAGATTGAGATATTTGATTAGATCTATAATATCAATTTCCGATATCTCGTCAAAGGCCTTGTGTCATGGGTTTGTTGAAGAAGAAGTGCTTGACTGTCTCTTCTTCCTCTTCGTTGTCGCAGCTATGACAATGATTGTTGAATTGCAGCTTCTTTAGTCGCGCAAGGTTTCCAATTGTCCAATGACGCGTCAGCACTGATCTTACTCTAGTGCATGAAGATACAATTTTTAACAGACCCTATCGGTGTTGCAACCAACTCCGTAGCAAGTGTACTCAAATAGATCGCTGTTTAACCATTTTTATCCCCATTTGCCCCATTTCACAACCGCGTTCACGCTAAAAGCGAAATGAATATGAATACACGGGGAAACTTAAAAAAATGTTTAAATACTCTAAATATTAGTGGGCATTAGGGGTGGGATAGTGCACGACTTTTCGATTTTGATAAAGGGTAAAAATACACAAAAAGCTGCTTCGCAGTGGTCCCCAGAGGGGTTAAATGTAAGACCAACCCCTATTAATTTTCCCTCCCCAACATTATTTTCCAACTGAAATTTTATATAAATTTTGCTTTTGTATGGTAGCCCCCTTAAGCATTATAGGAAATCTATCAACTTTTCCCTTAAGGGGGCAGGTGTGTTTGAGGAAAATGTTGAGGAGGGAAAATTACCCCTTTAGGGTCTACTGCGGGGCAGGTTCGGGCCTTTCCTTCATAAAAAGTAGGCAAATTATGGGTGCCAACTTAAGGGTTGCAATTGCAGGGTAGGTGTATATTGAGAAAATATTAAGGCAGACAAAATATTGGGGGTTAGTCATACATTTGACTCCAACTAGGGAACCTCCTTGGGCCAGGAGCAAATTTTATAAAAATGTAGTTTTTGTATGGGAGCCCATTATGGAGTGGAGATAGGGCACAGGTATGTTTGGGAAAAATGTTGGGGAGAAAAAAAATAATGGGAGTCAGTCTTACATGTCTTCCCTCTAGGGATGACTAGGGGGAATTTTGAGCCTTCCCTTCATTAAAAAAACATTATAAAAAATTAAAAAAAAATGGTGGGGGTTACCTTCAGGCTTGAAGATAGACGGTAGGTACATTCCGAGAAAATATTGGGACTGAAAAAATATTTGCAGTTGGTCGTGGGAGCAATTGAAATTTTTATATGGAAGTCCTATTTGGTTGTGGGGATAGGGGGTAAGTTTTTTCGGAGAAAATGTTGGGGAGGGAAAATTAGAGGAGGTCGGACTTACATTTAACTCAGCTAGGAGCGACTCCGAGACAGTTTTGGGCGTTACTGTCATAACAAAAATTATAAGAAAAATCGTATATTGACCACCTTGAGGGTCGAAGATAGGAGGTAAGTATGTTTGGAGAAAATGCGGGGATTGAAAAAATATTGTGGGTCGGTCATACATTTGACTCCACTAACGGCCTCCTTGGAACAGTAAGAACAGTTTTTATAAAAAAAATATTTTTTGTATGGGAGCCCCCTAACGAGTGGAGATAGGGGGCATGTGTTTTCGAAAAATATGTTGGGTGGGAAAATTTAGGGGGGGGGTCGGTCTTACAACCTCTGGGGACGACTCCGAGGCAGTTTTGTTGCTTTTTGTGTATTTTTAACCTTTTCACTGACATTTGACCCCGATGAGCACCATATCACTCTCACCCCACCACCCCCATTTTATGGCTCATGATTTTTTTCCGAGCCTCACAAAATAGGGTGTTCTAGCGTATCCAAGTCGAACTCCCAAAATTCACATACAACACTATCCCATTCCTAGTGGGAGGGAAATGTTCCCTCTGGATCGATTTCGGTCATTTTCAATCCCGATTGACTACCATACTAACGTATGAATACAACTCCTAACTTCTGCAACGAAATTTCCATAACATCCTCGACTAAAACCATTTAAACACACAATTGTTTGATTGTACAAACCTTCAGACATACAAGCACATGTGCATACGTGTGTTTCTATATATGAAAGGGGTTGACGCTGGCAACGTCTCTCGGTATATGGTTGACTTTTTGCTCTGTTGATTGTGATTTGGTGATCAAACCACCGGTAAGTACTTGTTTTATTGGCAAAATGTTACTTTATGTTTATGAATGCATTGAAGACGAACGAACGAACAAACAAACAAAAAAAAAACGATGAAACGAACGAAACAGTTTCTAAAAGTGTGGACTACCGCTGTGATCTCATAAAAAGCATTAATTTTATGGCCACTTCTGATAGTTCGACTTCTTCTTCTTTGACTTCTGCCCATGAGCGAATTTCAAATGATATCTTATATAATTTGGAAAAGTATAAGAATCGTAAAAATTAAATGTATGTCGGGGAATCAAAACAAATCCGACAATTTAATCAACAGATCAGAAAAAACACAAAGTAAGGATTCAAAGATAATCAAATTAAAACCCTTGCAGACCAAACATTTTCAAAAAAGAAATTACGGTCGTTTATGAATTAAGAAATTCCATAAATAACATTACTTTTCTAGCGAACTCGGGTGGGGCCTACTATAGATACCCTACACTTTCTACGCCATTACAATTCGGTGATTTCGGCATGTGACCTATACCGATGAGATCCACATTAACAACGTGTTGAGAGCAAAATCTGTTAAAAAAATGTGGTTTCTGGTGTGGAAAAAGTAAAATCGGGAGCGAAATTTGTATGGTGTGGCTATATCTAAATCTGAACCGATTTTACCCATTTTCACTATCTATATACATAAAAATGAATCTGTGTTTGTAAGTTTGTTCTTTATAGCAGCCTAAACTACTGGACCGATCTTCTTGAAATTTTCACAGTAACTTCATATTTGCAGTGGGCGTGGCACCTACCACACAAATTGTGGATTTATTCGTTTTTTATAAATTAGCACATTCGGAGTACTGTTGTAGCGAGAGTCTTAAATTTTTGTGAAAGTTCACGAATTGTTAGTCTGCACAATTGTACCAAAAATGGGTGGCATTGGAAAAGTAGGCGTGGCACTTCACATACAAAGTTAAAACCTATTATTAAATATTGTCAGCTCTATGACACCTAGAGTGCGTGTGAGTGCATCTAGAATCAATGTGCGTAGTTGTGCCAAAAATGGGCGGTATTGCAAAAGTGGGTGTGGCACCTCCCACACGAAGTTAAACCTCATTTTCGAATATATTCCGTTATATGACACATACAATACTGAAATTTTGTGTGCGTGCATCCAGCATCAATGTACGTAGTTGAGCCAAAAATGGACGGTAATGGAAAAGTGGGAGTGGCATTTCCAATACGAAGCTAAAACCCATTATTGAATATTGTCTGTTCTATGACACATATGGTGCTAACATTTTGTGTATGTGCATCTAGCATCAATGTGCGTAATTGTGCCAAAAATGGGCGGTAATGGAAAAGTGGGCGTGGCACCTCCTGTACGAAGTTAAAACCTATTATTGAATATTGCCTGTTCTATGACAGATACAATACTGAAATTTTGTGTAAAAGCATGTAGCATAAACCTGCGTAGTTGTGTAAAAATGGGAGGTAATGGAAAAGTGGGCGTGGTACCTCACATACGAAGTGAAAATTTATTATCGAATATTGTCAGTCCTATGACACTTAGAGTGCTGAAATTTTGTGTAAGTAAATCCAGTGTAAATAGTTGAGCGGAAATTGGCCGTGACACTTCCCATACGAAATTAACACCTGTTTCTGAGTATATTCGACACCGAGATTCCAATATTGTTGTGTGAGTTGATTTAGTTGTAACCTGCTTACACAATATATAAATGGGCGGGATTTGAAAGATGTGGCAGTTTTTATTTGAATTTTGTAAAATTACATTTTTTTTTGGATTTTCTTAGCAAAATAATAAAGAAAGGTTACAGAAAAAGAAATATTCATTCGTCAAAAGCCGACTTATGTAAAAAAACGGAAATTATATTAATTTTTGTGAAATTATATTAATTGATTGATTTTCTGTGTTTCTTGAATGTAGTACATTCGAATTCCAGCTTTTCGAATAAGTAAGTTCTCTTACGTAGGAAGTTTTTATACCCTCCACCTCCAGGATAGGGGTATATTCACTTTGTCATTCCGTTTGTAACACCTTGAAATATTCATCGGAGACCCCAAAAAGTATATATATTCTGGGTCGTGGTAAAATTCTAAGACGATATAGCCATGTCCGTCTGTCTGTCTGTTGAAAGCACGATAGCGGACGAACGAAATGAGCTAGGAGGTTAAAAATTTGCATAAATATATCTTATGGTTGTAGATCGGTTGGGATTGAAAGTGGGCGAAATCGGCACAGAGGGAAAAATTTTTCCCTCACAAGGACTGAAAATACCCCTAATATTTAGAGTATCTCAGCCTGTTTTTTGAACATATTAGCTTGTATTTACTTGATATTCGCAATGCATGATATTTGCATTCCATGCATAGCATAAAAGAGCACCATAGAGTGTTTTTTATTTGTAGGGGGCGAAACGAAATTTGGCGTGTACATTTCTCTAATAGAGTAGATACATAATATAAAAGTATTTTTTCTAATTTCGTACATTTAAGGGAATAAATGGGGATAGAGAGATCATAATAGTACCCACCTAACGACTGCACCTAGAATTATGAAATTCGGTGTATACATTACCCCGATTGCGTAAACACGTAAAATAAAAGAACTTTCCAAAATTCGTACTTTTTGATGAAATTCGGTGTGTACATCCCTCTAATTATGTAGATACGTAAAATAAACAGAGTGTAGATAGTCGTACTCTTGAGGGGCCAAAATTGGAAAAAGGGGATAAAAATGTTACCAACAAAATGGCCGCTGATAGAAGCATAGCCACGTAAAATATTTTTTTCCAAATTCGTACTTTATTTTGTTGCTTTTACGACAAAAAATGATAGAATCATGAAGTTGCCTTATACTGCGTACGTGAGAGATAAGGTATGTTCAAAATTTGTATTAGCTGAAAATATTGAGCCCCAATATTTATGGTATTTATGATTGCTCCCTTATATTTACTTTATGAATTGAAATATTATTATTATTATATTTTAAATAGTGCGCATAAGTATACATTATAGTTTGAAATAGTAAACAATTATAGTAAATGTGCATAAAAATATCACAATTTTCGTAATATGGTACTGTGCTTCTATGTAAAGTCGACATCCTTTAATCTGCTGGTAATACCGTGGGATGCACTCCGTTGTGGAGGGTATATAAGATTCGGAACGGCCGAACTTAACGCCTTCTTACTTGTTTGTTTTGCTAATGGAAAGGAGGAGAATAACACTCAATTAAATTAATTTGATTTTTGACATTTCTTCCTTTATTCGCAGTAAACTAACGTTCTGTTCTTCAATATTCTCCATGGAACATATCCACTTCTTTAGTATCTCAGGGAAGTACCTAACGATATAAAACCAGTTAGTAGATGTTAAAACATAAGTTGTTGTGCCAAATTTGAAAAAAAAAAAATCAAGAAAATCTGTTAAAAATATACGGTTTCTAGAAATTGGGAGCGAAATTTATATTGTAGTTATATCTAAATGTGAACCGATGTGACACTTTTTAGCACAGATGTTTCTAGTTGAAATATGAGGTGTTGTGCCATATTTGATCAAAACGGTTAAATTATGTGGTTTCTAGAGCAAAAAAATCAAATCCGGAGCGACATTTGTATGGGAGCTGTATATAAATCTGAGCCGATTTGACCCATTTTCACCAGAAATGTTTCTAGTTGATATAAGGTGTTATAAATAGGGATCCATTTTCACCACAGATGTTTCCATCTTAGATATAAGGTGTTGTGCAAAATTTGATCAAAATCTCTTTAATTATGTGGCTTCTAAAGCAGAAAAAGTCAAATCGAGGGCAACATTTGTATGTGGGCTATATTTAAAGCTGAACCAAATTAAATAGCGTCCGTCCTTGATGTGCAAGAATCGATGGTGTCAAGTTTCGTTAGAATCGACCAGTAGCGTGATTACAAGAATAGAAGGACGGACAGACAGACGGAAATGGCTTAATCGATTCAAAAAGTGATTCTATGTCGATCGGGTCTATCTCGCTTCGTTCTCGGTGTTACAAACAAACGAACAATGCATTATACCCTGTGGTGTAGGGTATAAAAATTACAGGACATTAAGAGAATAAAATAAAGATAAATGTAAGTCCGCCAAATAATTATTTTTGAAAATGCTATAATAAACTACTGAATATTTTCTCAAATTTCTTTATTAATTTCAAAGTACAATCCTTCCGGTTAACAATGGAAAATAGTTTTATTCAAATGGCTGCCTGGGGCACGCCACAAATAATAGTCTAACGGTTGAATAGTTGAAAAAAAACGTTAGATGGCGGACCCCATACCAATGTCTCCAATGATTTACTTTTTCCGCTCTAGAAACCACATATTTCAACAAATAACTTTTTTTGAAAATGCTATAAAAAACTACTGAATATATTCTCAAATTTCTTTTTTTATTTGAAAGTACAATCCTTCCGGTTAATAATGGAAAATAATTTCATTCAAATGGCTGCTGAGGCCATCATCATTTTATATTAAACTGGCAGTACCTTGATTGCTCAAAAATTACCTTATGACAAAATTTCTGATTTTCGAGCTACGCTAGTGTCTACAATTTCATATTTTTTGGAAATCGAGCAATGTAGTTATTTATTCAGAAGTACAAATTTCATTAAAATCGGATAACATAAAGAAAATGTATGTTACGTTTCACTTGGAATTAGTCTGTTTCAGTTCTACAACCACACACCTCCCGATTGGCTGATAAAGGTAGATCATATCGGTCCATGTTTTGATATAGACCACATATAATTATCCCTTGTAATTTTTCAACGTTAACACTAACTTTGATTTAGAAAATAAGGGGATCTTTTCAAAAATTGGCAAATGATCACAGAGATTGATGTAGAGTATTGTATTGTTGACCCATCCGACATTAGACTTTCTCTTCTTGTTTTCAAATTATATAAATATATTTCAGACGCTAAAGAATATGACGGTTTGAATAAACCCTCTTCTTCAAACTAAGTATGTGAAATTTCGAAATTATAGGGTGAAGAAGAATAGGGATTTTCTCAAAATAATTGCGTATAGCTATACATATTGCAATATAATACGCGCTCAGAAATTGCCATCAAATTGTCGTAAAAAAATTATTTTTTATTTAAATTTTATTTGCTTAGACATAATTTTTTATTTTTGTAACAACCGCATTGGTTTTCGCGAGAAAAAGCAATAAAGCCCTCCATAAAAATCATTTTGCCCATATCACGAAATTGAAAATTTTGCAAAACTATTTAATTTATATTGGGTCTTTCATGACGTTCCAAAAACTTTTAATCTGAACTCAATTTGACTTCTATAAGAGTTGGTTAAATCTAAGCTGACAGTTCTGACCTTTCAGAAATATTAAAAAAGTTTAATATTTTTAACAAAAATTTTCTTTATTATTAATATGTGTTTTATTAGTATAAAATCATACCTTTCTTGGCAAATAATCATAATAGTCACATCCCTGGTATACTTCCTAAATGAGTAGAAGTGGTTTAAAATTCATTCTTTCATCAATTCTGCATGACAGAAATCATCTTTAAGATTATTGACTAAATGAAATTTCAAAAATTCATTCAAATAAAAGCACCATTACAACCGCAATTTACATTGTAAAAGTAATTTGCAAACCAATTTGATGTTTTACTGTATTTTTCTCTTGTTGATAAATAATTGAAGAATTTTTAAAATATAATTCACCACTACACAACTCGACTACATACATGCTTAAATCGTGTGAAATATCTATTTATCCAATACCACAATTGCATGGTCCAATGCCACAATGACAGCGCCAATGGAACGTTGGCTCCTCACGATCGCACCGTGTCAAAATAACACATAAATTAAATCACTGCAAATATGTATTATTCAATTGATGTGGAATTGCCCTAAATTACTCATCACTCTTAACAGATCGACAATATTGAAGCGTTCGCACGTACCCCTCATATTTGAATGTAATCATGATTTATTGTTAACAGAAATTCGCACACAGCTAAAATCAAATAGAATTGCGGCATCACGTTTACTTCGACAATTCATTTGTGGCCATAAGTAACGCCAATTTACGGTTGTTTTCTTACATTGGATTTAAAAATAAATGTTCGAAAATAAAGCCGCAAAACTGCAGCGGAAATGCCAAAGATATTAAACATACGCTGCACAATGGTTTGAATATTTTTGAATTTAATTCAATTTTCGTTTCAATCTCGAAGCAATACAATAAGATATTATCAACTCCACAGTAAGCGTGAATCTAATACAGATAGGACCCTTATTGCAGCAATTATATTTTCAAAGCCTTTCCAGCAGGATGGAATTCTATGAATATTATCATTTCGCTTAGTACCGGCTGTACACGTGAATACAATTTTCCAATAAAAGGGCAGCAAGTTGATCTTAGAAAAATAAATATTATTCGAAATGTCTTTGAAGGATGTTTACGTAATGTGACAGCTTCAAACCAATTCTAATTAAATTTTGGCATAAATTGTTTTTTTAATTACACTTTTGACAACTTTGCACATTTTAAGGAATATATATTGTGTGAAAGATATTGAAAAATTTTATTCTGGCGAATTGTTACTGTTTATCTAAAAAATATAAATAAAAAATATTGAAATTATTATTGGAAAAAATTGAAAATAATATTTTTAAAATATTGAAAATTATTTTATTTTTTTTTCCTTTACATTTTTACTTATTTTTTTTGTCTGTAATTAATATTTCATTTGAACGGGGATATTGTCCTGGCTCAAGATCATTTTGCATCTATATTTAATAGAATGAGAAACACAACTCACTCGCCGAATAAGCATTTAAAAAATCGCACCAAATAATAAAGTCCACATTTTTTCTAACATGTCGGCAAAATTCCAAGTCACATGTTCTTCGAAGAAGTCAATCTGTGAGAATTTCCAAGCCATTGTGCACTGGAATTGAATGATGAAGGTGGGTGGTCAAATTAGCAATATTTAAAAACTTTCCAAAACCACATTAAAAAGTTATAAAAACAAAAACTTTAAATAAAAAACCAAAGTATTGTAATTAAAAGCAAAAGAGGGCATGTTAAACTGGTTAGCTCACTGAAAACAGAATTACACAGGGTATGTGAGATTTTTTACTTACTTACTGCTTTAAATAATTACTGTTGCTATGATTTTGAATTTGTCAAGCAAGCTTATAATCCACATAGCAAACACAACTCTCACTCCCACTCTTGAGTCCATACGTTTGAATGGAATGACGCACAAATGTTACACATTGTTATTGAAAAACTATATCGAGAATTATTCACGTTTCGTAAGTGAACGTCCGATCGAACGTTCGTATAAATGTCTGAATCGATTTACCCATGTTCGTCTGTCCATGTAGTCTATGCACAAGGACGACCTCTATTGAATTTGAACCAAATAGAGTCAGCTCAATATATAGCCCAATAAAAATGTCCTTCTCAATTCGATTTTTTTCACAATCGATTTAACCGATTTTGTTCAAATTTAGCAGAAAATTTTATATTTCACCAAGAAACAAATAAAAATTTCATGTTACATGGACGTACCACGTCCATTCGTCTAACTAGGCTTAATTAAGATATTGCAAAGTTTTCACGATAATCAATTCAAAACGACTTTTTGATGAAGGGAATGGGTACAGCCAAATTCACCGAAGACGTAATATTATATGTGTCGGTTAGAAGTCAAAAATCCAAAAAAAATGAGATATCCCAATTTAGTTTAAGCAGATCTCTAATTTAAGAACTTTTTTGACATTTATAAAAAATGACATTTCTCATTTTATGCACACCAAAATTGACTTTTGATGTGTGGCGATGCAAACAAACATTTTTTTATTTATAATGTCAATTTTAGGTGATTCAGATAATTTGTAAAACATATAAAATGAAATTATCTGAAAAGTAAAAAAATAACTTGAATATAAAGTTTCTAACGAACAACTTGTAAATATTTATATATATTAGGGCGGGTTGATTTTTTTTTTAAAGCGTATAGCAAAAACGTGAACTACATGTATCTAAAATAAAATCCTAATCCGCGCTTAACGTACATATATATACAGAAGGATCACTGATGAGTTGTCTCTACACAGGACAACGAAATACGTATATGGTCAAATATGTGTATGGTTAAGTGTGGTTCTCCTCCTTTCCATTACAAAAACAAAAATTTCCTTCTTAAGAAGAAATTACTTGATCGAATTAGCTGAAATTCGAATATAGAACATCAATCAATCGATCACTAATCAACAACACAAAAACTAATAATTAAAAAAATAAAAATTTATGTTAAATTTGTTCAATTTTGAGAAGAATGAAAGTGGTATAAGTCAGTACATCCTCTGAAAGTAGTGGTTCCATTAGAGGTACCAACGATGTCAAGTTTTTTATAAAAGTTCGATATAATAGTAGGATATTCTAAGAAAAAATCATTTTGTGGTTCGGTGGAAAAATATTTTTCAATTGACTCAACCATAAACCATTGCATATCTCAGAACGGATAAAGTGTGACTTAGACCACTATCATTTTAACATGGCACATATGTAGTATGAACAGTTGCATCCAAAGAAAACTCGAATAGCTTTTGAGAATATCCCGGTTTTTAATAAAATATTGGGTAAATTTCAAGGCAAACGGCCCATTAACTCCGTCGCCATAACGATTTTAATATATTTCTTTGAAAACTACAGTCTTACCGTTCGATTCGTGCGAGATCCCACACATTTTATTTTTTCAATTGAAAGTAGACACAGTGGTAACAAATTAATAAAATCGAAGACATTACTTTATAAAAAATTAAATATATTAGTATACTCTCCATTAGGTGATTGTGCATACGTTTGCTACACCCAAAGGGACGCATTGTCAATTATACAGATCAACTTAACATCACTTTTTAAATCGATTTAGCAATGTCCGTCTGTCTTAGGGTTTGCATTTTCCCGTACTTTTCATTTCCCGGGAAACGGGAATTATTTTTTCAATTTCCCGGGATCCCGGGACAGCACGGGAAATCGTCAACATACTGTTTACCATGAGTTAAGCTTATTTTTTCCAATGAAGCATTCACATTTTATTAAACTAAAATAAATATATACTTCACAACGAACCTGTTACAGAATTCATGTAATAATATTAGATCTAATAGATCAATTTAAACACCTTTTCAAGTTTCAAAATTAATTAAAGATCAGATTTTTCTTATTTTATTGGAAAATGTGGACGCGACGGAGAACGATCGTTCACATTAATAGTCAGTAGAGCATTAAATGAAATGTTTGTTATTTATCCTGTCGCTTCGAAAACTTTAAATTCTTTATTTTTGGCGTTCGGATACACACCTAAAATCTACTTTTCCCGGATTATCAATTTTTCATATGGAGCTTGGCAGGAAAAACCCGAAAAAGTGTATTTTGAGTCTATGTCCGAACGCAGCTTAAAAATAGTTTGTCATCCAACTGCAATATTTGACATACCTGATTAAAAGCGAGGTAATCTAATTTTTTATACAATATTTTTAATTTTATTGTGGAAATGATGGATAAAATATGCGAAGAAATATGTAAAATTATCGTCTGAATTCCCGCGGGATTCCCGTACGAATTTCCCGGGATACGGGAAATGAAAAATGTGCGAATTCCCGGGAAATCCCGGGATGCAAACCCTAGTCTGTCTACCATCTATTCTTGTAATCAACGTACAGGTCGCAAATATTATCCGATCGTACCAAAAATTGGAGTGGTTAGGCTTACGAGTCAAGGATGGATGCAATTTAATTTGAGGTAAATTGGTTCAGATTTAGAAGCGCGGCTTTGTCTTTCCGCTCTAGAAACCACATAATTTAATCGATTTTCTTCAAATTT
This sequence comes from Polietes domitor, assembly GCA_947397865.1. NCBI lineage: Eukaryota > Metazoa > Arthropoda > Insecta > Diptera > Muscidae > Polietes > Polietes domitor. Next base: position 66,976,069 of record OX377620.1, read on the forward strand.
GGTACAATACACAATGGTTCAGTTCAGATTTATATAGGGTCCGCCATCTAACGTTTTTTTTTTCAACTATTCAACCGTTGGACTATTATTTGTGGGGTGCCCTCAGCAGCCATTTGAATGACATTATTTTCCATTATTAACCGGAAGGATTGTACTTTCAAATAAAAAAGAAATTTGAGAAAATATTCAGTAGATTTTTTAAAGCATTTTCAAAAAAAAAGTTATTTGGCGGACCCTATATATAGCTCCCACACAAATTTCGCTTCCGACTTGTCTTCTTCCACTCTACAAACTACATATTTTAACAGATTGTATAGCACAGATACAAATGATTTTTTCCTGATTTCACTTTTCCACCGAATTGAATTGAGTTTTCCACCGATAATTTAACCTTTCCTTATTTGTTTTTATACCCTCCAACTCTTGGATGGGGGTATACTAACTCTGTCATTCCGTTTGTATCCTGTCATAATATTCTAAGACGATCCAGCCATGTCCGTCTGTCCGTCTTGAGTTGGTCCATCCTCTGTTGAAAGCACACTAGCATCTAAACGAAAAGAGCCAGTACGTCCGAATTTTCGTGTAGGTGTATATCGATTGGGATTGAAAGTGGGCGAAATCGATCCAGAGGATTTTTTCCCCTCACAAGGACAAAAAATACCCCTAATATTTCGAATATTCATACATGTTTTTATGTCTGCTTATATTTACTTGATATATGGTACATATGTATTTACTTGATTTATTTACTTGATATATGCCTCATAAAGTGATTCTTATTTGTAGGGGGTGAATGAGCAAATAGGAACAAAAATGGTACCTATTAAACGACAACAGCTAGAAATTTTAAATTCGGTATGTACATTCCTCTAATTGAGTAGATACTAGGGTTTGCATTTTCCCGTACTTTTTATTTCCCGGGACACGGGAATAATTTTTTCAATTTCCCGGGATCCCGGGACAGCAAGGGAAATCGTCAACATATTGTTTATCACGAGTTAAACTTATTTTTCCAATAAACATACACATTTTATTAAAGTACATTTTATAAAATATGTATTTCACAACGAACCTGCTACAGAATTTATATAATAAAGTGTAATGTGGGATCAATTCAAATGTCTTTTCAAGTTTCAAAATTAATTAAATGTATGTACATATGCAAGCGTATATTTGAAATAAGAACAGACAATGCATTTATGGCCTAATCAGATATTTCTCAATTTAATTGGAAAATGTGGAAGCGACGGAGAACGATCGACCACATTCAACAGATATAAATAAAATATTTAAGTTGTCTGTTTGTCCTGTCGCTTCGAAAACTTGAAACTCTTTTTTAGACAGCCATCTTGACTTTTTAATACAATTGTTACTTGTGTATTTCATAGCATTGTTTAAAATATTTTCATACAAATGACTTCATTTATTGTGGGCGTTCGTAGAGGCAAAATCCGAAAAAGAGGATTTTGGGTGTATATCCGAACACAGCTTAAAAATAGTTTATCATCCAACTGCAATATTTGGCATATCTTATTAAAAGCGATATGAGCTAAAATATTCTACAAAAATTTTAATTTCATTGTGAAAATGATAGGAAGAATATGCGAAGAAATACGTAAAAGTTTCAACTGAATTCCCGCGGGATTCCTGTACGAATTTACCGGGATACGGGAAATGAAAAATATGCGGATTCCCGGGAATTTTCCCGCGGGAAATCCCGGAATGCAAACCCTAGTAGATACGCAAAATATTTTTTTTTTAATTAGTACTTTTAAGGAGTAAAATGGACCTAGAAAAATGAAATTCGGTATTCCTTTGATTGCGTAGACACGTAAATTGAAGGGATTTTTTGATATTCGTACTTGTAGGGGGTAAAATGAACAAATTGTACCAACCAAATGTCTGCAGCTAGATCATGAAATTACGAGTATACATTCCTCTGACTGCGTAGACGTGAAAAATAAAGGGTTTTTGCAAATTCGCACTTTCAAGGGATACATTGGGTACAGAGGTTTACAAATAGTACCAACTAAATGACTACAGCTAGAATAATGAAATTTGGTGTGTACATCCCTCTTATTACGTAGACACGTAAAATAGAGAGATTTTAGAAAGTCATACTCTTAGGAAAAAATGGATAAAAATGACACCAACCAAATGTCCGTAACTAGAATCATGGATTTCGGTGTATACATTCCTCTACCTGCATACGGCAAACATTGGTTGAATCATGAAATTAGGTTATATTGCACTATGTACAAAATTTGTACTTCTGGAATTAAAATTGAATGGAAATACAACCCAATATAGCAACCACTATATGCCAATATTTATGGTATTTAAGCTTTTTTGAAAATATAAATATAAGAAAATTTATTTTTTGAATTGATTTAAAGAATTATTTCGATATATATAAAGGGTGATTTTTTAGCTATTATCTTTTTGGCAACACTGGCTGACGCACGTTTCGTGTTTTGTTTCACTGTCAAACATCTTCAGTTTGGTCTATAATTTAACCATGAATAGACTTACAAATGAACAACGCTTGCAAGTTATTGAATTTTATTATCAAAATACGTGCTCTGTTAAGAAAGACGCGCGCTTCCATTTTATGGGCAGTTTAATCGTTCAACTGAAAATTTACATTGTTGGACATTAAACCACCAACACGCTGAATTAAAGAAAATATCGCAGCTGTATCGGCCAGTGTTAATGATGACCATCAATTACCGATTCGTCGCCGTTCGCAGCAATTGGGCCTCTGTTACTCCAAAGCGTGGAAATGCCAAAATTGGACTAAGCGGATGGACCATTTGAGGCGCAGTCAAGGTCAACATTTGCATGAAATAATCTACAAACATTAAATTATATGGACCGTACTACAGATTCAGACAAAGATTTCATGCATTCTTCTGAATTTTATGTGTTGTTTTTTGAAAACCTTTCCTATAGCTTTTAAAAAATCACCCTTTTTTTATATATATATAGTGTAAAAGTATCGTATCGTATGTCTTATAATTATAGTTATTTATAAAATTATTTTATTTGTATTTGTTTTGGTTTGTCTATATTAAAGAAATGTATATTTTCCTGTAAGACAACTGCACTTCTACGAAAATCGACAGCCTTTGTGGAATGCAATCTATGGTAAGGGCATATAAAGTTCGGCCCGGTCGAACTTAACGTCGTTTTTACTTGTTATTATTATTTATTCGTTTCATGGAGGAATATAAAACCGTTTGTTTTATTTTTATACCCTCCACCTCCAGGATGGGGGTATATTCACTTTGTCATTCCGTTTGTAACACCTTGAAATATTCATCGGGGACCCCATAAAGTATATATATTCTGGGTCGTGGTAAAATTCTAAGACGATATAGCCATGTCCGTCTGTCTGTCTGTCTGTCTGTCTGTCTGTCTGTCTGTCTGTCTGTCTGTCTGTCTGTCTGTCTGTCTGTCTGTCTGTCTGTCTGTCTGTCTGTCTGTCTGTCTGTCTGTCTGTCTGTCTGTCTGTCTGTCTGTCTGTCTGTCTGTCTGTCTGTCTGTCTGTCTGTCTGTCTGTCTGTCTGTCTGTCTGTCTGTCTGTCTGTCTGTCTGTCTGTCTGTCTGTCTGTCTGTCTGTCTGTCTGTCTGTCTGTCTGTCTGTCTGTCTGTCTGTCTGTCTGTCTGTCTGTCTGTCTGTCTGTCTGTCTGTCTGTCTGTCTGTCTGTCTGTCTGTCTGTCTGTCTGTCTGTCTGTCTGTCTGTCTGTCTGTCTGTCTGTCCGTCTGTCTGTTGAAAGCACGACAGCGGCCGAACGAAATGAGCTAGGAGGTTCAAATTTTTCCTTAATGTGTCTTATGGTTGCAGATCGGTTGGGATAGAAAGTGGACAAAATCGGCCCAGGTGGAAAAATTTTTCCCTCACAAGAACTGAAAATACCCCTAATATTTAGAGTAATTCAGCATGTTTTTGAACATAATAGCTTGTATTTACTTGATATTTGCAATGCGCATTCCCTTTATAGCATAAAAGGGCACCATAGAGTGTTTTTTATTTGTAGTGGGCGAAATGAGACAAAAAGGGACAAAAATGGTACCTATCGAACGACAACAGATAGAAACACGAAATTTGGCGTGTAAATTCCTCTGATAGAGTAGATACATAATATAAAAGCATTTTTTCTAAATTCGTACATTTAAGGGCTTAAGAGGGATACAAATAGTACCAACCTAACGACTGCACCTAGAATAATGAAATTCTGATTGCGTAGAAACGTAATATAAAGGAACTTTCCAAAATTCGTACTTTTTGGGGTTCAAATGGAAAAAGGGGATAAAAATAGTACCTACCAAATGACCGCAGCTAAAATCATAAACTTCGGAGTAAACATTCCTCTGACTGCGTAGACACGAAAAATAAAACGTTTTTTCCAAATTCGTACTTTCAAGGGATACAATCGCTACAGGGGATAAAAATAGTACCAACTAAACGAATACAGCTAGAATGATGAAATTCGGTGTGTACATGCCTCTAATTATGTAGATACGTAAAATAAACAGAGTTTAGATAGTCGTATTCTTGAGGGGGCAAAATTGAAAAAAGGTGATAAAAATGGTACCAACAAAATGGCCGCTGATAGAATCATGGAATTCGGTGTATACATTCCTATGACTGCATAGCCACGTCAAATATTTTTTTACAAATTCGTACTTTATTTTGTTGCTTTTACGACAAAAAAATGATAGAATCATGGAGTTGTCTTATACTGCGTACGTGAGAGATAAGGTATTTTCAAAATTTATAGTAGCTGAAAATACGCTCTCTATCCCCCAATATTTAGGGTATTTATGATTGCTCCCTTATATTTACTTTATGAATTGCAATATTATTTCCTTTATATATATACATAGTATACAAATATTGGTAGCCTTGGCTTATTAATTAAATTTCTGATTTTCATACAGTTAAAATTTGTTGCGGACATTCCTCTCGTAGCTTGAAAGCACCACAAAGAAAATAAAAGTTTTAGCTTGCGAAATGGGACAAAAAGGGTTAAAATATAGTACCAATGATACGACAACAGCTAGAATCGTAAAATTCGGTGTGTACGTCCTAATAATTCGTAGAAACGTAAAATAGAGAGATTTTTCGAAATTCGTACTTTTAAGGGATATAATTAAAAAGAGGGATAAAAATGGGGCCTAACAAACTGCTGAAGTTGAAATCATGAAATTCAGTGTATACATTCTGACTATGAAGACTCAAAAAAAGTTTTCTTTTCGAAATTTGTACATTTGGTCGGGGAATGGGGCGAATCTGGGGATATGGGGAATGGGGATATCTTAAAAATTTATACTTTTCTTATCACTTTGCTGTATCTGAAAATGCTTCTTGCTAATGGCGACTGACAATCGCATAATATATAGACATGTTCACTTTCACGATTACAACATTTTATTTATATATAGTAGTCGATTTTAAACAGTGCGAATAAGTATACATTATAGTTTGAAATAGTAAACAATTATAGTAAATGTGCATAAAAATATAACAATTTTCGTAATATGGTTATTCGGCCCGGCCGAACTTAACGCCTTCTTACTTGTTTTTGCTATCTGTAGTTTTTTGTCGTTTGACTTAAAAAATTAGACCCTTTTGCTATAAGAGAATGATACGTCATACTAGACTATAACCAATTTTAATTCAAAACCCGTTGCGATTTTCAGTTTGTTTTAATAGTCGCATTATCGCATATTTGCTGCACCCTCAACTTCTACCTTCTCCACAAATTATCCATACGTTTTTTTTCTTAATCTATAAATTATGCTTCAATTGCGCATATCACCACCCTAACCAAAGACTTAAGTTACAAACTTAAATCGTAAAAGTAATTGTATATAACATGCCAGTCTAATTGCTATCTACACAATTACACAAAGTCAACAGTAATTAAAAGCTAAAGTGGCTTATAAGCCAAAAGGCAACATCTTAAGGATGGCCATAAAATAAGGTGCTCATTATCCTTTAACACGTTCAGTGGGCAACAGCGCAAAACAACCGTGTATTTCCTTTTATAAATTTGCAGATCTCCGCTATTGTTGAAGGCATAAAAGCCGTCTTCTTTTCACTCCGCAACAGGCCGTATAAATGAAAAGTGGCTTCTAAACCGTGACTTCCTTTGCGTAAGGGCTTCAAAAGGAATGCCGTAAATTGTATGAGAATAAAGGAAAGGAACTCTCTACGCTGTTTTGGGGGCATATTTTTCCCAGTTTTTTATTCGCTGGCACAAAAAAGAAGCTCTGCAAATATTTTTTTTGTTGGCAAAATGTGAAAAAAATGACTGGTGCAACCGAAGAGCAGCAGAGGATAACAAAAGGCCATCTTCCGCCATATTATTAACTTATTTATAACAATAACAAGCTACAGCACAAGTCACAGCCCATTCAACCTGAAATATACACAAGTAACACGTACGTGTTATAAATGGTATGTTTACGTATGGCAGCATATACGAATGCGCTGAGCACTGTGCACTGTGTGTAGGAAGGAATGCCTGAGTCCTGCTTCATTTTGGGGCCAATATATGTGTCTGTGGAGTGTTTCCCACAGCTATTAAACTGCGAGCAGATATGAAATAACCCCAAAGATTTGCAATGTACCACCACATCACACATCGCACACACTATAAAGCATATCATCATCGTCATTTCTGCCGATCCCGTGTCTCTTTTGCTTTGCCACAATTGTCTATATTCGCTGAGGGTTCAGAGATTACCGCAGCATGCGCAACACCATCTTCTATGGAGCAGATCTGCAGCAAGATGAGCGGCAGCAGCAGCAACGGTAACAGTCGGTAATAATAATAAAAAGTTAAAACCCTCTTTTTGACTGAGTCCAGTTTTTTCTCGTCGTTCCGTTTTGTTTGTAAACTTCAATTTTATTATGTCTGTGCGCATGCGCCTTATAGCATTTGCTGGCTGGCCATGAGGGTTCTCACATCATATTGGGCTACGCGCCACAACAAAAATTGCACTGCAATCTGTGTGTGTGTGTGTGGGCTAGTAGTCGTGGTATTAGTGTTGGTGTGTATATTTTTGATTCGGATTTAGCGGCAGGGTTTGCTTAATTCGGCTTCATCAATCACCGCATTTTATGGAGATGAAACAACCAACACTGACTGACTGGGGAAGACTGAGTGACGGAGTGACTGACTGCGCCACAATAATGATGGTTTTTGTGCATTATTATCGTCGCACCGTGTTTGGGGAGCTGTGCAAAAGAACAAGAAAACGAAACTAGACAGATGTAAAGACATCTACCGCAGTCTTCCCAGGAATTATTTCGATAGTACAAATCATCATATCTCATTAAAATAATATCCCAGATTGTCAGTTATGAAGTTATTGTCGGACGACAGCTGCATCGAAAGTTACGGAAAGTTGGAATGGTCGTAGATGATAACACAGGCTCAGCAAAAATAAAGAAAGCATCCGATTATGTGCCAAAGATCCACACACCTTCTGAATCTAATGTTGTGAAAATTTTAATGGATCAAACATCGAGTAATTCGTTTATACTTATGTCTTTCAGCAGTAGAGTTTTTATTTACCCATGGTGGGCGATTTTTGGGTAACGTCCAAGTCTCAGATGCAGTCTTTGCAGGATTTTTCCAATTCTTGGACTATCATGTGTTTGTCTGTAGTTTTTCAGGTGTGGTGTTGTACAGTGCCTGAATTTGAGGATCTTGTAACAAAGCTACATTGTAGTCAAATTTCGATTTTAGGACGGACAACATCGAGGAGCGAACCGACAAAGAGTTACCTGATAAGTATGTGAGCAATGTGTTTTTTATCGGGAGATACCCCTGTATATAAAGGGTGATTTTTTAGCTATTATCTTTTCGGCAACACTGGTTTAAACAGCTGACGCACGTTTCGTGTTTTGTTTCACTGTCAAACATCTTCAGTTTGGTCTATAATTTAACCATGAATCGTCTTAAAAACGAACAACGCTTGCAAATTATTGAATTTTATTATCAAAATGCGAGCTCTGTTAAGAAAGTTCATCGCGCGCTTCCATTTTATGGTCAGTTTAATCGACCCACTGAAGCGGCCATTCGGGCTATTGTGACTAAATTTCGCACCAAATTTACATTGTTGGACATTAAGCCACCAACACGCTTACGTAGAGTGCGAACTGAAGAAAATATCGCAGCTGTATCGGCCAGTGTTAATGATGACCATCAATTATCGATTCGTCGCCGTTCGCAGCAATTGGGCCTCTGTTACTCAAAAACGTGGAAATGCCAAAATTGGACTAAGCGGATGGACCATTTGAGGCGCAGTTTGCATGAAATAATCTTCAAACATTATATTATATGGACAGTACTATTGATTCAAATAAATATTCATGCATTTTTCTGAATTTTATGTTTTTTTCAACTTTCATATAGCTTTTAAAAAATCACCCTTTATATGCATATCCCTGTGGTTGAACCTGGAATCACCGATCACCATGGGTAGACATAATGTTATTGTATACACGCACCTACGAAAAGAGTGATAAACCGAAAACCGGGCCAACCGGTTTTTATACCCTCCACCTCCAGGATGGGGGTATACTAACTTTGTCATTCAGTTTGTAACACCTTGAAATATAGGCCTGAGGGCCTATAAAGTATATATATTCTTGATCGTCATAAAATTCTAAGACGATCTAGGCATGTCCGTCCGTATGTTGAAAGCACGCTAGCATATAAACGAAAGAAGCTAGTAGGTTCAAATTTTGCATAGATATGTCTTATAGTCGTAGATCGGTTGGGATTGAAACTGGGCGAAATCGGCCCAAAGGCAAAAAATTGTTCGCACACAAGGACTGAAAAAAAACCATAATAATCCCTAATATTTTAGAGTATTTAAGCATATTTTTTCAATATATCTGCTTGTACTTACTTGATATTGGGTATACTCATTCCCCCGATAACAAAAACGTAGACTTTAAAACGATTTTTAACTTAACGCCGTTTTTACGTGTTTCAACAGAGAACGACCATCGGGGTTTTTAAAATTACATTTTAAGGAAGGTTTTCCATTATTGAAAATATTCCTATTTTTGGGTGACTTGATAATTCTTCACTTCACGGAACGCTTGTATGAACTCAAAATGCCTTACATTGAAAAACATTGATGGCGTTGACCGATGGCCGCCCTATACGCGTGATTTTTATGACACACTGCTGTAGAGCCCAATTGGCGAAAGAATAAGGCATATGATGGTCTCGTGCTTTTAATTTCTGCACCAACTGGATCTTATATGGGTGTAGGCCAAGATCCTTGCGCAACATTTTCCACGTACTGGACTGGATTACGTGTGCCATAAAAAGCATGAAGGCGTATATAAATTTCGCGAATTGCTGACTGGTTTTTCAAGTAAATTTGTATTGTTTGTTACCGTTGTTTACACGTAATTCTATTCATAATGATTTGCGACAGTATAATGATCATAAATGTGAAAACGTGGCCTCTGTATGGCAGTTCAAAAGTTCTATGAAAGTTAAAAATATAAAATACATTTTTCTTAAATGAATTATTTGTAATTGAAATATTTCCTATGCTTTGCTGAGGTTAAATTATAAATTGATTACTTATGATTTTCGACATAAAAATGAAAATTTCGTATTTCTTACTGTTTTAAGAAAACCCCGAATGAAACCGGTTCGGACCGGGTTTTTCGAAAAAAGAAAACAGGGCAACCGTTTTTTTTTTATATTAGTTCCTCCACTATATTAGTTCCTCCAGAAAACACTCCAGCATCTATTTTTTCACTCAACTGAAGAATACTAAATTTGTATGCATTAAATTCTTTATACATTTGCTCAAATCTAGAGGTCTCTGAGAGTATTCAGTATATTCATGCTGCAATCATAATCCATGGTTTGGAGCCGTTTTTGAAGTCTGTATATTACTTCAGATGAAATTGATTGAAAATTGTGGCCACCCATAACATATCCTTTGTTGCCTAAATGATATTGAGACTTTTTTGCAACAAAAAAAAACGAAATTCTATTTCAAACAAAATAATGCTCCCTTCGAACAAAAAATGAAAAATTTGAACCATTTTAAAAAGAAACTTAGACCAGCTGGAATATAAGTTTATTCTCCAAAAGTGATCTACTCAATATGCCCTTTCAGAATTATAGTGTCGCTACTCTGTTCCAGAAATATTGTTGGACAGTGTAATTGATCCAACTACTTCTTAATAAGTTTTATTATTTCCATCTATAACATTTATGTTTATTTATATATTTAATTTATTTCAATCCGAATTACTTTCTGAGTCGATTTAGCTAGTTAGTTTGATTCTTAGTCTTTCCTACAGTATGTCCGTCTATCCATCTATTCTTTAAGAAGGGAAGATATACAAATTGTTTCTCTATGTTAATGGCTTTTATGGCAAGATCTTGTTAGCAGATCTTGTAAGCAGTTTCAGAGTAAAATATTAGCCTCGCTCCAGAATTCTGATATATGAATAAGCATAAGAATGACCGAAATATGTTAGCTAGGATAGTAGTTTACTATTACTGTACTTAATTAATAGTGAACTACATCGATCCGTATTTTGATATAGAGGCACAAATACATAGCCCATTTCCGTTCCACATTCGATATCTGCCATTCCACCTAGTATGTCAATTCTAGAAGACTTAGAGGGTATATAGAAGTTGGATTTGGATTTTTGGAGTAGTGAAACAAATTTGGATCTTGGTGCTGTCCTAGTTATTTTAAATAATTGCTCAGTTTCGCCCTTCCGTCGGCATACGCAACATTTTGAAACATTATTCAGGGTTTTTCGATCGATTATACAATAATCCAACGCTATCCACTTTAATATACCCGAATATTAAAGTAAATCAACCATTTTCACCCTACCACATCTAGACGCCAAATTGCAAATTTCTTGTCCAATTTTATGTGAAAACATAATTTTCGAATAAATTTCAGTATATATATTTTGGCAGTAAAACGTAGGAAAAGATATTCTTCTGTACCTAAAATTGTTGGGCCTTTTTTGGGACAGTCCATCAATTTAGTGCTTTTTAATAATTAAAATATACCTTTTTCCTTGACGAACTGTATCTTTAGATGTGTTTCCTTAAAATACCATTAAAATTTTTCACCTTGAGACATTTTTTGAGACAGTGAGCAGTATATAATAAATTAATTTAATTTGGAGTTTAACTAAACCCAATTTATCTCATATTTTATTTAATGTTAAATATGAAATAATTATATTTTTTGGATATGTTATAATGACTTTTTTTCTCAATAAAAATATTTTTGTTCTACAGAATTATTATTATATCTGTATATGGGCATCTCCCAGTGGCTCGGACGCGACATTCACACACGCGACGCCAAAAACAGAAAAAGTCGATCAGCATTTTTCGAGCTTAAAGAAGATCAGAGGTACTTTTGAAGCTCTTATAGAAATATACAAAATTCAGCGATTTTTTGATAACTTTGTCTTTCATATATACATGTAAATGAAGGTCAGAAGAGTACTATTGCAACGAGAGTCGTAAAATTTTGTGAGAGTTCTCTAAGTATATCCACATTTGTGACAAAAATGGGCGGTATTGGAAAAGTGGACATGGCACCACCCATACGATGTTAACGCTTATTATCGGATTACACAAATCTATGAGACCTAGAGTCCAGAAATTTTGTGTGCGCACTGTATGTGCGCGTAGTTATGCTGAAAAGGGGAATGACATCTAACATGTGAACTAAAAAAACTATTATAGAATGTGTTCACTTCTGTGCCACCGAGAGGCCACAAATTTTGTGTGAGTTTATTAAGTGTTAACATAAGTGCATTATATCGGGATTTAAAATATGACCATGGCATCTCACAAAACTATGTTCATATACTTTTCACTGTATTGTACAATAAATGGGCCGTATTTGAAAAAGTAGACCTCCACATTAAGTAAATATTTATAATATATCCATCCATCCATTCACCCACCCTTTGATTGTTTATTTTGTTTGGATTTTTGCGTGTAGGATTATTTACTTTTTGGGCAATATTTTATGACACCTCATGACAATGGCCTTAACTAACTAGGATGACAAGGACATTTGAGTGATATGAATTTTTAATAGGATTTCAGGTCTTATTCACAATCACCATCATCGGTCGCATCATCATCGTTGTCGTCATTTGTACATGTGCCACAATTCGTTGAGGTGGCGTTTGGTTCGTTTTGTTTTGTCAAGGATCTTTAAATTGCCCGTTGCCAATTGATTGTGAGGAAATTATTTTGATTAGCAACCTTTTCTTTTTTATATTATTTTATTATTTATTTTATATTTGTATTATAGAATAAATACAAACAAATTTATAGGAAATTTAAGAGTATTGAAGGTCGATTAAATTTGATTTAAATTACTGACTGGCTGATCACTGCCCAGACCAAACGGCTGGAGCTGAATCATGTAATAAAATAAAATCATACTCTCTGCTGAAAGAGCAAATTTTCAGCTGAAAAAAGAAAGCAGATTGTATCTGCTCTCAGAAATGAAGATTGGATTAGAGATGGGCGCGACTCACGTGAATTGCGTGAATCACACGTGATCGTGAGCAAAATTTATTTTACTCACATGAGCGTGCGTGAACGTGAGGAACGAAAAAATGTTCGAGCGTGAGGCTAATTTCTGCGTGAATCACGTGATTTTTTCGTGAGTCGTACATATTTACTAATTATTATGTATAATATATTATAAGGGATTTGGGTATTTTTGGAATTCCACTATAACTATATATATTATACTTGCAAAACTGTTAATGAGAGCAGCCTAAATGAAAATTAGTACATATATAATACTAATTACGAAAAAAAAACAACGAAGTGGACAGTTTCAGTTAGTTTGAATATATATGTATAACACTAGTTATAAATTTTGCATTTGAAATAAATGCAAATATGATACACTGAAACAAGGTGTCAAAACACTGTGCTTATGGCTCGAGTTATCCGTTCGCTGTTCAAAATTAATAAATGAATTGTGAATGAGTATCTGTTTGTGGCTGTTTGCTCCGCACTCCTTTGCGGTTGCCAGAGAACCGGGCGGCGATCGTTGAATTTTGGCGATTGAATGAAATTCTGTGGTCGGGTCTTTTTCGCATTCTCGTGATGTGAATGCAAAAATGTGGCTAATTCTTTGTTGTAGCTGCTGCTGATCCGTTTTTTATATCAACTCGAATGGGTCTAAATTGATAGTCTTTATTAGCAAACGATAAATGGATAACTGCAAGGTTAGCATTTAATTAAATTATACACTAAATAGGAAGGGGGTGTTATCGATAACCATTTTTTGTCTGAGGAGCTGCGGTTAGCTGGTCAACTTTTGTCCGGGGTATGTATCTGTGTGTGCAACATTTAATTATATTATTTGATTTCACACAAAAGGAAAATGATGATACATTAATTTTGCTATAAATATTAATTTTATGCATGAAGTCTGAAGATGTATATGAATGATTTAGGTATATTAGCGGATATTGTTATGTCAAAATATCAGGAAGTGAAGTAGTTAAGTGCTTATTTGCGATTGTAAGCCGAAAATCAAATAATTGCATAGTTTTTTAGAGAAGCTGCGTTTGTTGTGGATAAGTTTGGCCGAAATGAGGCAACAATTGCGCCTGTGCGTGAGACTGACATGTTAGTGGACAACACTGGCGGTGGCCGAGTTTCCGCTTCCTTATGTTTGTGTCTTAAGTCTTTTGTTTCATTTTCAATAATCCTTAAAAACTCTTCATTATTTGTCTTACTTTTAACTTGCCGGTAACAGGACGACTTCAAACTCGTTTTATTTTCATCAATCGCATTTCATTTCAGAAAGCACCCGCCTCTTTATACGAAAGTTTGTGTCTTAAGTCTTTTGTTTCCAGCACCACTCTCATTAATCCTTAAACACTCTTCCTTATTTGTCTTACCTTTTACCTTGCCGGCAACAGGACGACCTCAAACTCATCATATTTCCATCAATCGCATTTCGTATATACATATTATTATTAGGACATGGCGAAGAAAGTTCCCTCCTCCGTATACGATGTTTGTGTCTTAAGTCTTCTGTTCCCAGTACCATTTTCAATAATCCTTAAACAGGTCGGCCTCGTATTCGTCATATATTCATCAAATACACTTCATATACAAATTAATATTAAGAAATTTTGTGTCTTAAGTCTTTTGTTTCCAGCCTTCATACCATTTTCAATAATCCTTAAACACTCTTCATTATTTATTTATTTATCTTAACTTTAACGCATTCGTTTTGTGTCGCATCCCTTCTTCTTCTTCATTGGCAATCCATGGCTGGCTGAAACACGATCTTAATTTTTTATCTTTTTAATTTAATTGTTGAACATGTTGCTTATCTTGTAGGCAGCAGCACCTTAACGCATCGAGCGTATCAGTTTTACGGGCGAGTGAGTGAGTGTCAATGTAGGTATGGCTAAATATTTAAATACTTTGTGATAACGCAATTTAAATACCATTAAGCTGAGCACCCAATTATGATCGTATGCGGGCATGGGGAACAGTAACATCAATAACAGACGAACGCAAACAAGAATACAGAACTTTTGCCGCCACTTTTGATATATTAACGATCATGTTTGTATATATATATATATGTATCCATGAATATGTTTTGATTATTTCCTTAACTCGCTCGTTTCATTATAAAACACAGATTTCTTGCGGTTTTTGTTCTCTTCTTTTGTTTTTTGCTGTGGCGTTTCTGTGGATTTGTGTGTGCGAGCGAGTGAATGTTCTGTGGATGATACTGCTGTTTATGGCGCTAATTTAAAATTATAGCTTTGTTGCCTGAAAATAAAAAATCGCCAAACAAATTAAATTTTTTTAACAAGGCGCCAATTCTTGTTGGTATTTTTCTCGGCGTTGTTGCTGTTGTTGTTGGATGACCGAAAATATGCCAAAGGAGTTAACTCTGGGGATAAATGAAATTGCTTGTTAAGTTTTATATGGTGTCATTTATCCTTGTTAAGAAAAAAATCTGCACACATACAAACATGTAAGAGTGCCGCAGAATGTGAATGTTTATAATCTCCAACGAGATAAATTCTTTTAACATCTTTTTAAATATACTGAAAACGGTATGGGTGGACTGGGGAGATTTATGACCTAGCGATATGATCTATTGTATGGGAAGCAACTGGGTCAAAATAGTTCCCTTCAAGTCTGAAAATAATGTGGCCTAATTGCGAATAGAATAGGTCACAGGTACTATGAAGGTTGTCCCAAAATTTATGCACACAGATTTTTAAATCAAAATTTAATGTTTTTATTAATTAGTATAGGTTTTTGTACGGCATGGAATATCGGTTAAATAGTCCACATGTATCAGCTGTCATACGGCTTGTGATGAGAGCATGAAAGCTCTTCCACAATAAATGTATGTTCTATAAATATGTATTTTCATACACTCCACGAGAGTATTATGTCTTTGTGCATTTGTTTGTAACACCCAAAAGGAAGCGAGATAGACCCATTGTTAATTATACCAATCGACTTAGAATCACTTTTTGAGTCGATTTAACGATGTCCGTCCGTCCGTCCGTCCGTCCGTCCATCTATTCTTGTAATCAAAGTACAGGTCGCAATTGTAGCCAGAACCAAATGAAACATTGCACAACAAAGATTTTCGGGATAAGGACGAACGCTATTTAATTTGAAGAAAATCGGTTCAGATTTGGATATAGCTCCCATACGAATTTCACTCCCGATTTGACTCTTTTCACGCTAGATACCACATATTAACACAGATTTTCCTCAAACTTGGCAAAACATCTTACATTTCAACTAGAAACACCTATGGTGAAAATTGGTCAGATCGGTTCAGATTTAGATATAGCCCCCATACGAATTTCACTCCCGATTTGACTTTTTCTGCTGTAGAAACCACATATTTTAACAGATGTGCTTCAAAAGTGGCAAAACATCTTATATTTCAACTAGAAACACGCACGGTGAAAATGAGCCAGATCGGTTCAGATTTAGATATAGCCCCCATATGAATTTCACTCCCGATTTGACTTTTTCTGCTGTAGAAACCACATATTTTAACAGATCTTCTTCAAAATTGGCAAAACATCTTCTATTTAAACTAGAAACACCCATGAAACAGGCCAGGTCGGTTCAGATTTAGATATAGCCCCCATACAAATGTCGCTCCCGATTTGACATTTTCCGCTCTAGAAACGACATGTTGTACCCAATTTTCTTTAAATTTGGCACAACATCTTATAATCCAACTAGAAACATCTATGCAAAAATTGGATAAGATCGGTTCAGATTTAGATATAGTTCCCATACAAATGTCGCTCCCGATTTGACATTTTCCGCTCTAGAAACGACATGTTGTACCCGATTTTCTTTAAATTTGACACAACATCTTATAATCCAACTAGAAACACCTATGCAAAAATAGGATAAGATCGGTTCAGATTTAGATATAGCCCCCATACAAATGTCGCTCCCGATTTGACATTTTCCGCTCTAGAAACGACATGTTGTACCCGATTTTCTTTAAATTTGACACAACATCTTATAATCCAACTAGAAACACCTATGCAAAAATGGGATAAGATCGGTTCAGATTTAGATATAGCCCCCATACAAATGTCGCTCCCGATTTGACATTTTCCGCTCTAGAAACGACATGTTGTACCCAATTTTCTTTAAATTTGGCACAACATCTTATAATCCAACTAGAAACACCTATGCAGAAATTAGGTATGATCGGTTCAGATTCAGATATAGCCCCCATATAAATCTCGCTCCCGATTTGACATTTTCCGCTCTAGAAACCCCATATTGTACTCGATTTTCTTTAAATTTGGCACAACGGCTTATAATCCAAGTAAAAAACCTATGGTGAAAGTGGCTAATATCGGTTCAGATTTAGATATAGCGCAAATACAAATGTTGCTCCCAAATGTTTAACCGATTTTGGTTAAACTATACATATTATATTTCACCTATTTCGTTCCAGATTTCAATATACCCCCATACAAATGTCCTTTCCGATTTAACATTTTTGGTCAAACACATACATTTAAAGGATACAAAAATCATTCCCGTTTTCACTTTTTCACCCAATTAAATTGTATTCGGATTGAAAGTGGAGTGTATCATAGAGTCGGCCCCGCCCGACTTTAGCCTCTCCTTACTTGTTTAAATTATCTTATGACAAAAATACTTTATTTTCGATCCTTCATAGTGTCCATTTTTTTTAAATTCGATTTACGGAAAAGTACATAGGAGTACGATAGGAAAATGCCATCATACTTGGAGAGAGGGGCCAAAAAGGTGAAACATGAAATTACTCTTTATTAAAATTTGGCTCAAATAGTCCCTCACTCAATGTAGAAAAACTTTCCCTTCAAAAATAAATAAAAGTTTCTATTCAATGCAAAAATCATATTCTATATTTTTAGTTTTCTTCTTTTGTTAATTCTTCTTTTTAGTCGCGAAAAAAATGAACTAATTCGAAAATTCATTGCTTTAAATCAAGGCTGTGGATTCGAGGCCAAATATCTAGAGTCCTGATCCAGCGTTTCATAATATTTCGACAGATGTGGGGATTTTTTCTCAACGCAGTGCTTTTTGTGATCCTGAACCAGCATTTCATAATATTTCAACTTGTGCGGGTTCTTGTTTTAAATAGCCTCCATTCGTTGAAGTTTTTCGCTCTACAAATCACATAACTTTTCCGATTTCGATATAATTCGGCAGAACGGCTTTTATTTCTCCTGGAAACAGATATTGTGAATGTGGGTCATACTCTCTATGTTTTGACCACAATCGGATAAATAGTTACATTTTTTCCTAAAGCGTATATTTAGGAGAAAGGTCATGTCGGTCCATATTTTAATATAGCTCGCATACGAATGTCCTTAACGATTTAATTAGAACGAGTTAGTGAGAAATCTGATAACAACATCCAGGCACTTTGAAATGATTACGAGGCGTACTATCATATTATAAACCAGAGAGCAAAAACTTTTTTTTAATATTTGGGAAATCCAGAAAACTTTTAGTATATTGATTTATTCCTTGTACTCATCTGTAATTTCCCTTTATATGTGTGATCTGTCTGATCGATACACATTTTGAAGTAGAGACTACATTCGTTTACAATCGCCCTAAAGAATACAAACAAAATGGTTATTCTCTTATACAAATATTTGAAATAATCGCTTTTGCAAACATTCAAAATGTTAGCTGATATTGAGAAAATAAATACGGATGTTTACCGACTATTTTTATTACATCTTTATAAACAATGATTGTTACAAAATTGTCTGGCCTTAGTGTTTATTTAAGTTCTAACGGTGCGTATGGACGGACGGACGGATGGACATATCAACCGGCCACCCAAGCGATATTGTTTATTATTGCTATTGTTGTTCGCTACCAGCCTACCCCTAAGGTAAACACAGCATTAGGAACAACAATTCTACTCCCTACGATTTTATAATAGCTCACTCACTCACCAGTCTTATAGTTCGATTAGATCATTGCTGCCCTGCCACATCGTATCCCAATCAACCAACAAAATGTCAGTAAGTTAACGCTTGTTAAGTGTCGAAATTTCAATTGGATTTCTTTTGCACAGCTGTCATTGTCAGACACACAGATGGACGGACGGACGGACGGACGGAGGATGGAAGGCCTGATCTGAACTCAACAACTTGTGCATACGCCCGCGCACCTGGTTTTCTTATGTGGCAGCCAAGCAGGCAGGCCAGGCCAGACCAGACCGACCGTCCATCTAAGCCTCACTTGAGAGGCCACTTCAACTACGAAATAGTTGAAGTGTTGGTTTTTTTCTTGTTTTCCTTCTTCATTTTTTCTTTTTTTTTCAAATTTGTAGAACAATAAGAGAAAATTGTGGTAACAAAAGATTAAGAGCTAGACAACACAACTGAAAAGATACACAGCAAAGCTGACAAGAGAACATGCGCCAAAAATATGCCAGATATTCGAAATATGAAGAAAACCCAAACAAACCCAACTCAATTTTGGTAAATTGAAAGAATTGTAAAAGGTACAAAGAAAGGTGTTAAAGAAATTTGGCCGACCAAGAAAAAAATCCCAGGTGAAATTTGTTATCACTAGCAAACAAAATCAAATACACAGCATCGTAAGCGGATTTGTCGCAGCAAATAACACCCTAAACAACAATTGCCAACATTCGATTAGAAGACGAATGCTCAATAAATTCTGAAACAATTCATTCAGGCGAGTATTTAAATTCCGAGAAGAGAAATACAATGAATTCCAGTATATGGCCATTGCAAATCTTAATCTGATTAACATCTCTCTTTGGCAATTTAAGCATGTAAATATTTTGTTAATCGCCTTCCTTGACATTCTTTAAACGATCGTCATTCAAAATATTGTGGTTTTCATTTGATCTCCCACATGGCCGTAAACTTCTCATTTAATAGAGCAATTTAAGAACAAAGTGCCGCCAGGCCTTACATTGTGTTTACAATGCCATAAGGAAAGAGAACTTTTAAAGAAAGTAAAGAAAGAGTAAGATCGTATGGGGCCGACCATATGATACCCTACTCTTTCAATCTCATTTTTCATCAAACCTGGATGATTATTTAGATTCAAATACAATTCCTAATTTGAAATACATATGTTGCTTCTATAGTAGACTAACTAAAATCACTGTCGAACTGGGATAAATGAGTTTCAAATTTGGCAGATTCTATTCTATCTTATGGAATTTAATTGAGCATCGTTATAACCTGCCGATATGTCAAATGTACCGATATGTCGTGGGAAAATTTTGTTTGTTTTTCGAACAAATTTTATTCGATAGAAAATCAATTATAAGTATAAACAAGTAAAAAGTAAAGTTCGGCCCGGCCGAACTATATATATATACCCTCCACCATAGATTGCATTCCACAGGGGTTTTCGATTTTCGTACAAGTGCAGTAACATTGCAGGAAAATATAAATTTTTAATATAGCCAAAACAAACAAATAAAAATATCGAAAAAATTATTTTAATAATAATATTTTTATTATTATTTTTATACCCTCCACCTACAGGATGGGGGTATATTCACTTTGTCATTCCGTTTGTAACACCTTAAAAAATTCATCGGAGACCCCATAAAGTATATATATTCTGGGTCGTGGTAAAATTCTAAGACGATATAGCCATGTCCGTATGTCTGTTAAAAGCACGATAGCGGCCGATGGAAATGAGCTAGGAGGTTCAAATTTTTCCTAAATGTGTCTTATGGTCGCAGATCGGTTGGGATTGAATGCGGCCCAGAGGGAAAAATTTGTCCCTCACAAGGACTAAAAATACCCCTAATATTTAGAGTATTTCAGCATGTTTTTGAACATATTAGCTTGTATTTACTTGATATTTGCAATTCGCATTCCCTTTATAGCATAAAAGGGCACCATAGAGTGATTTTTATTTGTAGGGGTTGATTGCGTAGACACATAAAATAAAGGAAATTTTCGAAATTCTTACTTTTAAGGTGTAAAATGGAAAAAGGGGATACAAATTGTACCAAACAAATGGATGCAGCTAGAACCATGAAATTCGCGGTATACATTCCAAATTCGTACTTTCAGGGATTCAATGGGAGCAGAGGGATAAAAATGGTACTAAATAAAAGGCTACAGCTAGAATGATGAAATTTTCAAAAGTCATACTTTTAAGGAGTAAAATGCGAAAAAGGGGAGATGGTACCAACAAAATGGCCGCAGATAGTATCATGGAATTGGGTATATACATTCCTCTGACTGCATAGCCACGTAAAATATTTTTTTTTTCAAATTCGTACTTTATTTTGTTGCTTTTACGACAAAAAATGGTAGAATTATGAAGTTTTCTTATACTGCGTACGTGAGAGATAAGGTATTTTCAAAATGTATACTTTTTAATTTAAAATAGATGGAAATTCAACCAACCAAAGGACTGCAGCTGCAAAAAAACACTCTCTATCCCCCAGTATTCAGGGTATTTATGATAGCTGCCTTATATTTACTTTATGAATTAAAGTATTATTTCCATTATATATACATAGTATAAAAATATTGGTAATTAAATTTCTGATTTTCATACATTGAAATTTGTTGCGGATATTCCTCTTGTAGCTTGGGAGCACCACAAAGAAAATAAATGTTTTAGCGGGCGAAATGGGACAAAAATGGATAAAATATGGTACCAATGATACGACAACAGCTAGAATCATGAAATTCGGTGTGTACATCCCTCTAATTGCATAGACACGTAAAATAGAGGGATTTTTCAAAATTCGTACTTTTAAGGGATATAATTGAAAAAGAGGGATAAAAATGGGACCTTCCAAACCGCTGAAGTTGATATCATGAAATTCGGTGTATATATTCGGTGTGTATTCGTTGGTCTGACTATGAAGACTCGAACAAAAAGGTTTTTTTCCAAATTTGTACATTTGGGCGGAGAATGGGGATATCTTTAAAATTAGTACTTTTCTTATCAAAATAATGAAGTCACTTTGTCTGTATCTGAAATGCTTCTCCTAATGGCGACTGACAATCGCCTAATATTTTCGGCATGTTCACTTTCACAATTACAGCATTGTATTTATTTAGTAGTAGTAGATTTTAAACAGTGCGCATAAGTATACATAGTTTGAAATAGTACTCAAATATAGTAATGTGCATAAAAATAACACAATTTTCGTAATATGGCACTGTACTTCTGTGTAAAGTCGACATCCTTTAATCTGCTGGTAATACTGTGGAATGCACTCCGTGGTGGAGGGTATATAAGATTTGGCCCGGCCGTACTTATATTATTTCAAAGCACGCTTATAAGTCAAGGCTAACAATACGTTTATACTATATATATATATATATATATATGGTTGGCTCAATTTTTATCCAATTTTTTCATTTTATCCCTTTATTTTATGTGTCTACGTAATCTGAGGAATGTATACACCGAATTTCATTATTTTAGGTGCATTTTGGTACCATTTTTATCAATATATTTCCATTTTACCGTTAAAAGTACTAGTTGGAAAAAATACTTTTATATTGTATATATACTCAATTACATAAATATACACACCGAATTTCGTGTTTCTTGCTTTTGTCGTTTGATAGGTACATTTTTTATCCCTTTTTGCCCCTTTTACCCCCAACACATAAGAATCACTTTATGGTGCACGATTTTTCTATCAAGGGAATGCGCATACCAAATATCAAACAAATATAAGCAAAACTAATAAAAAATGCTTAAATCGTCCAAATATTAAGGGTATTTTCAGTCCTTGTGAGGGAAAAATTTTTCCCTCTGGACTGATTTCGTCAACTGTCAATCCCTTGACTTCTGCTGCTCACTGTATATTCTGGGTCGTGGTAAAATTTTAAGTTATAGCCATGTTTGTCTCTCTGCTTGTCCGTCCGAATTTGGTACATAATGCCAAAACATATGCAACTAAGGGTTACTTACTTTAATAGAAAGAAAAGAAAGAAAACAATGTTGCTTAAATAAAATTTAATACACCATTAACTATTATAAATATTAATACAAATAATTAACAAAATATCTGTTAAAATTTTAATATTCTGTTAAAATTTGTTTGTTATCTGCATTTTTATCGATAAATATAAAAATCGGTGTGGGCAAAACATATTGAACTCAACAATTTTGTTTTAAATAATGGCATTTTTGAAATTTCTTTTGATATGTCGTCGTAATTAATAAGCCTGTGTTAAGAAATTTTTAAGGATATTCAATTTTATTTTGTTATTTTTTCTATTGGAGTTAAAATAGAGTTTGTATTGAAGTGACGTGCGATAAATTTTGGATCTTAGCTCATACAACGAATTGTGACTGCTTATTTTTGTGGAATATAACACAGAGACAATGTCCAGATATACAATGTTCATAAACTTCAATATTTCGCATTATTTCTATTTAAAAAATTAAAAATTTCTGTTAAGATAAGTGGTCGGACGGACAATTTTATGAACAAACTTGTGAAGATTTTCGAAGACGTCCTGTACGATTCGTCCCACCGATTCGATGTGAGAATGCATTCGCAACATTTGATAATATTAATAAAATTATAAAACATGCATTAAAAGTAACTTCGTCAAAAAGAGGAACTTTAGAAAATTAACAACTAAAAACGGCGTTAAGTTCGGCCGGGCCAAACTTTATATACCCTCCACCATGGATTGCATTCCACAGAGATTGTCGGTTTTCGTAGAAGTGCAGCAATATTACAGGAAAATATAAATTTTGTAATATTGCCAAACTAAAACAAATACAAATATTGAAAAAATAATTATATAAATAAATATAATAGTTTAATTATATCAAACCATTATCGATTTCAAATAAAAAAATAAATATTCGTATATTTATATTTTCAAAAAGCTTACATACCATAAATATTGGAAGATAGTGGGTGCTACAGTTGGTTGTACTTCCATTATATTTTAATTCCAAAAGTACAAATTTTGAAAATCCATTATCAGACGTACATGTGCAAAATAACCTAACTTCATGATTCAACCAATTTTTGCCGTAAAAGAAAAAGTACGAAGTTGGAAAAAAAACTTTTTATTTTTCGTGTCTATGCAGTCAGAGGAATGTATACACCGAATTCCATGATTCCACCTGCGCCCATTTGGTTGGTACCATTTTTACCCCTTGACATTTCTACGCAATTAGAATTTCATCATTCTAGCTGTAGTCGTTTAGTTGGTACTTTTTTACCCCCCTGTACCATTGTATCCCTTGAAAGTACGAATTTCGAAAAATCCGTTTATTTTTCGTGTCCTCGCAGTCAGAGGAATGTATGCTCCGAATTGCATGACTCTAGCTGCGGTCATTTGGTTGGTACTATTTGTATCCCCCTTTTCCATTTTAACCCCAAAAAGTACGAATTTCGGAAAATTCGTCTATTTTCCGTGTCTACGCAGTCAGAGGAATGTATACTTCGAATTTCATGACTCTAGCTGCGGTCATTTGATTAGTACTATTTTTATCCCATTTTTTCTTTTTAACCCCAAAAAGTACGAAAAATCTGTTTATTTTAAGTGTCTATGCAATCAGAGGAATGTATACATCGAATTTAATTAATCCAGGTGTAGCCGTTTGGTTGGTACCATTTTTATCCCTCCGTACCCATTGTATCCCTTGAAAGTACGTATTTGAAAAAAAAAACCTTTTATTTTTCATGTCTGCGTAGTCAAAGGAATGTATACACCGAATTTCATGACTCTAGCTGCGGTCATTTGGTTGGCACTATCCCCTTTTTCTATTTTGACTCCAAAAAGTACGAATTTCGAAAAATCAGTTTATTTTCCGTGTCTACACAGTCAGAGGAATGTATACTCCGAATTTCATGACTCTAGCTACGGTCATTTGATTGGTACTATTTTTATCCCCTTTTTTCAGTTTAAACCCAAAAAGTACGAATTTAAAAAATCCGTGTATTTTACTTGTCTATGTAATCAGAGGAATGTATACACCGAATTTCATTATTCTAGGTACAGCCGTTTGGTTGGTACCATTTTTATCCCTCTATTCCCATTTTACCCCTTAAAAGTACGAATTTGGAAAAAATTCTTTTATAATATGTATCTACTCAATTAGAGGAATTTACACACCGAATTTCGTGTTTCTAGCTGTTGTCGTTTAATATGTACCATTTTTATCCTTTTTTGCCCCATTTTACCCCCTACAAATAAGAATCACTTTATGGTGTACGTTTTTGCTGTAGGGGGAATGCGCATACCAAATATCAAGCAAATATAAACAGACATATTCAAAAAACATGCTTAAATGCGCTAAAATATTAGGGATTATTATGGGTATTTTTAGTCCTTGTGAGGGAAAAATCCATTTCATTCCCAACCGATCTACGACTATAAGACGCATTTATGGAAAATTTGAACGTTCTAGCTCCTTTCGTTTAGATGCTAGCGTGCTTTCAACAGACGGACGGACGGACATGGCTAGATCGTCTTAGAATTTTATGACGATCAATAATATATATACTTTATAGGGTCTCAGGTCGATATTTCAAGGTGTTACAAACGGAATGACAAAGTTAGTATACCCCCATCCTGGAGGTGGAGGGTATAAAAATAGCCATTACAAATGTATACCGTTTTCAAGTTTAGGAAATACTTCGTCGATCCAACAATCGAAGTTTATAAAAAAGTGTTTTCAATATATATTTACATTACTCACCCTGTGTGACTGTTTCTGTCAAAATGATGTTTTAAGGGTGTTTATATAATTAATATATCTATCCGTAAAGTATAACCGATAACGATCGGACTTTTAATCTTAAATTATAAAGCAAATATTGAAAATACATTCGACAAACATTGGAACTTTAATAAAAAACTATAAAAATGTTTTTTTTTTTGCAACAGTATGCCTCAGAAAAATAATTTTATTTTTACATTATATTTTATAATTTTTTAAACATTATTTATATTGAAAAGTCCATAAATTATTTTATAATATAAAGGGTGTCCCAAGAAGAGCGCAATTTTTAAATCTGGCAACATTCGAAGTGTCATTGTTTGACATTTGAACAATTGTTATTGTTTGTTAGTAGAAGGTACGAGGTTAGTAAAAATGGAGCGCTACACGAATGAACAACGCATTCTCATTGTGAAATTGTTTTACCAAAATGGTGAAAGTTTCGCGGCTACAGTTCCCAAATTGCGATCAATTTGGGGTCACAATAATGCTCCAAAAGAGTCAACTGTAAAGAGATTAATGGATAAATTTGCCGAAACTGGGTCTGTTAGTGATGTAAAGACAACAACGCGCCATCGACCAGGTCGATCGACCGAAAATGTCGCAGCTGTACGTGATGATGTCGCTCAAACTCCATCCACCTCAATTCGACAACGAGCTCAGCAAATTGGTGTCTCCAAATCCACTTTGCAGCGAATTTTGACGAAAGATTTGCATCTTCATGCATACAAAGTTCAATTGACTCAGGAACTGAAGCCAACTGACCATGGACAGCGAAGGGAGTTCGTTAATTGGGTATTGGAGAGACAACATGAAAATGCTGATTTTGCCGATAAAATCATCTTCAGTGACGAGGCCCATTTTCATCTTGATGGCTTCGTCAATAGGCAGAATTGTCGCATTTGGGGTGCGGAAAATCCTCGAGTGATTCACGAGAAGCAAATGCATCCTCAACGTGTCACTGTGTGGTGTGGTTTTTGGGCTGGAGGAATCATTGGACCTTTTTTTTGTGAAAATGAGGCAGGTCAAGCGCAAACAGTCAATGGTATTCGGTATCGTGAAATGATAACCAGTTTTTTCTTGCCTAGAATTGAAGAAATGAATGTGGAGGGCATGTAGTTCCAACAAGACGGCGCCACATGTCATACAGCCAGAGAAACAATTCAATTGCTGCATCAGTCATTTCCCGGTCGTGTTATTTCGCGTTTTGGAGATCAGAATTGGCCGCCTAGATCGTGCGATTTAACACCATTAGATTTTTTTCTTTGGGGGTTTTTGAAGTCGATGGTTTACGCGAATAAGCCGACGACGACTCAAGCCTTAAAAGACGAAATTGGACGCTGCATTAATGAAATACCGCAGCATTCATGCAAAACGGGCATTGAAAATATCATTAAAAGATCGCGTGCATGCCAGTAAAGCCGCGGCGGCCATCTGCACGATATATTGTTCCATACATAACCTCATTCTGTCTACTTTACGATATAATAAAGTTTCACGATTTTTTCTTAAATATTGTGTTTTATTTAAAATTAAAAAATTGCGCTCTTCTTGGGACACCGTTTATTACTAATCTTCTTTTGTATGGGGCAACGTTTTATAAAAATAAGCTATTAGTTTTTGATAGTGCACATATTTGTCAACATACTCAAGTAATATACAGGCTTTGTCCGTAACGTAACGGAATGGTATCCCCCATTTTCATGCACCATGAACATTATATTTATTTTGCCTGTAATTGAAAACAAACCAAACGGTTACCTTATCTGGTTTATCTAATTATGTATTTCCTCACTTCATAATTATGTCCAACTTAAACCAACTATTGTCATTGTTCAACTAAGTAATGCAATAAAGATAATAATAAATTATTTGCAACAAACTACTCTGCAATGACAGCGACGACAATGCGGATTCAAGCAACAATTCTAGCGCCAGATAAAGCACAAATCCATGAATCACAAACAGGCTCATGTCAGAAAATGTCAGCGAACGACAATCATTTGTCAACACTCGTACATAAGTGTTATTAAATAAATACGTACCCGCAAAAGGGATATCAAATTAGGACTATGCATTTTTTGTGGCGAAAGATTTATTGATTGTTTAGAAAAAATTTGATTTGTAAGAGGAAATATAGACAATGATTTTGAAACCCTTCGGATATTATATACAAGCAATGCGAGATAATATGACATTTATAAAACTGTTCCTCTTTCCTGGCTAGCTGATTAATTGACCCGAAGAACATGCTGGTCAATTTTAAACAATCTAATTTTATTTTCGGTCCCCATTTTAATGTTTCAACATCATCATCATTCATTCTGTTGACAAAAAATTTAAATGTCGATATGAAATCCTATATATATATATATATATATATATATATATATATATATATATATATATATATATATATATATATATATATATATATATATAGCGTCATAAAATTTAGCCATGTCCGTCCATCTGAAAGTACGCTTTAAATCGGTTGTGAAGTCAGGCCAAATGGAAAATATTTTCCAAAACTACTACTGAAAACAACTATCACTAATTTTAAATACTCAAGGTTTAATATTCAAAACCATACACTCGCGTAGATAGTGATATATCGTAGCAATTTCTTATGTGTCACTCATTTTATTAAATTAGATGTTGTTTTATAAATTTAATGTAGTAAAGCTTACTTTTTGAATTATATTTTATTTCAAAAATATATATCACCCATTTTGATAACCCTCTTTTCAGCAAACAAAAATATAAAATTTGTTATTGTCTCTCAGCGATTGCATTGCCGGTGTTGGCATTATTGTATTAGGTAAATCGCAAACAAATATTGATTAATTGCCATAAATGGGCAATAAGGCAAATGTCAACGGTTCACGCGTCACAGTCAAGTCGGCAATGTACGTCACAGGTCCACGAAAAGAGCACATGTCTGTATGTGTGACCAAGTCACACTTATCTTCGTGATTTTATGATTTGTCAATAATGACTGGTATTGAAATTGTTATGTTTGACATCAAACGGACTTATTGTCGATCGATATGACACATGGCAAACGCTCAAATGATTACAGCAAATGCTAGAGGTGGCGGCAGTAAGTGTGCACTAATAAATCAATTCAAAATTTAAAAATAAATGTAATAACATCCAAGCACAGTGTTTCCAGACACGTTTATTAGATTTGTCTAGTTTAAAACTGTTTAACTAAAATATGAAATTGATGATGAATTTATATGAGAATAATAAACAGTTCTCATTTGGGAGTTTGTAATTGATCAGGAAAATATCTATATTTCGGTCGGAAATAGATAGTTATTCCATTGGTTTCTCTCGGATGTTTCGGAAGATGGATGGTGGAAAATTTAACTACTAGAATACGCTACATCCAGTATAGCAGTATTGCATAAATTACACTACTTTACTATTTACCATGAGATATACATATTTTACCCATGAGATATATATAACAGTTTGCCTTTCTAATTTACGATTTAGCCAAATGTACGTCTGTCTGTGCGTCTGTCCATCTATTCTTGTAATCACAATACAGGTCGCAATTATTGTCCGATTGTAAGGAAACTTGACACAAACTTGCTCCCGATTGACTTTTTCTACTCTAGAAGCCAAAAGCGATTTTGATCAAATTTTGCAAAACACATTATATTAAAGAAAACATCTGAGGTAAAAATGGGCAAAATCGGTTCAGATTTAGATATAGCCACCATACAAATTTCGCTCCCTATGTGACATTTTCCTTTCTAGAAACCGTA
Source organism: Polietes domitor (assembly GCA_947397865.1). Lineage (NCBI taxonomy): Eukaryota > Metazoa > Arthropoda > Insecta > Diptera > Muscidae > Polietes > Polietes domitor. Next base: position 67,005,174 of record OX377620.1, read on the forward strand.
CATTTGAACAGATTTTCTTTTATATATAGCTCCCATTCAAATGACGATTTTCACCGAATTGAATTGTAGTGGAGTAGAAAGTGTAGGCATCATATATATAGTCGGTACTTTTACTAAAATTTAAATTTTCGTCTAAGATTCCTTTTACTCTCATTTTGGAAAAGTAGGTTTGGAATTTTGTTTGCCGTTTAAATCAAAATTTTTCTTACCGTCGTCAACCACAATTTGAATGGATGCGAATCTGCAGCGTTCAGTTTGTCTACTGATACCCATATGAACAGATGAGCACCTTGTCGAAACCTCAATGATAAGGACTTCTTTTAGCTGGCCCACGCTCAAAAAAATTGTTTACGAACCTCACTACAGGCTATCTGCTCGGAAAAGTGTCAACAAATGTTTGGCTAAATTATCTATGCAACTGACAGACTTTAATATGTTATAAAAGTGGACAATCCTTGTTTTATCTTTCCAATCACACATTTTCTTTAAATTTAAACACTCTGAAAAAGATAAAATGGATTTATTGTACAGAAAAAGATATATAATTTATATTCGATAGCTTCTTTTATCAACCTCCATATATGTTCAATTAAATGTAATTACGATGGCTACAAATGTCTACATTTATTCATTGATTTTTGAAATAGACTTTGTTTTCTGTCAGCTATTTAAACAAAAACTAACAAAATCGTGATTTTTTGTAGAAAAATCTTTTGAGTCTATAAATATGGTCATAACTCTAATATCTATCCTTTTAAATATATAATTTGTTTTCTGCTTTGGAATCTTTTTATGGAGTTTTTTCGAAAGAAAATAGTTTTTCGGAGATAAAAATGTTTCAATATTTGGTAAAACTTGGTGAAATTTGTGGCATGTGCAGCCACTATAATTACCATTAATTAAACACCTTATATTTGCAAAATAAGAGTACGAATATTAAAGCAACTTTGACCAGAATTAAAGTTTAAGAGTTTTTGCACATTCCTAAGATCTAAAGGATTCCTACAAGACCTAAAAGATTCGCTTCTAAATTTGGACTTTTATTTACTCGAAATGGATAACGATTTTGCTCTAAAAATCATCTCATCTGGTGAATTGTATTTTTATCTGACTGACTTGTTAATTGACCAGCATCCGGACTAGACCAAAAGGCTAAAATCAAGGACACGATATCAGGAAAAAATGTCCTGACTGCTGCAGGCAAGTAACGAAAATTTGGAAATTCGTACTTTTTTAAAGGAACTTGAACAAAATAACATATAATGGTATCATCTTAACTACCTAGGGTCGTGCAATTTATTGATTCCTTATTACGTAGACGACCACCATAAATGGATTTTTCGAAATTTTATCAAGTGGGAGAAAAATGTTACCAAAGTTTGCAGCTGTACATTATTATAATTACGTAGACGGCAACAAACAAGAATTAAACAATTGCGTTTGGAAGGTAAACTAGAATAAACTTAATCATTTTTCAAAATTCAGACAAACTACTACAAATTCTATTTTTTAGAAATTGATAAATGGGACACATTTTCGCTTTCGAAGTAGTGGGCTATTGCACATTGCATAGTGGTTTTAGGCGATTTTTTAATTAATTTAGTATCTTTCAACGGAAAAGGGTATTTTGCCGAAAATTCGCATGCTAAGCGCAAATGTGTGTTTCCAGATGATTCACAAAATTTTGGATCCCTTGCTAGTCTCATCATACATGTGTAATGATTGCCAAAATTATAATTATTTATCGATATTTTGCACAGCGATAGTGCTCGTGCATGTCTATAAAAATGTGATTACTCGTGTGAGTTCAATTATTTTAAGAGATATTTGAGATACAAGATGAAAATTGTGTATTTTAGGCGGCGCTTGTTTCATATTTTTAACATTGCGATCTCATTTATACTGTTAGAACTTATACACTTCTTAAAACGACACTATGAAATATTCTAATTTATCACCTTTCCGAAAAAGGTGACAACAATATTTAATAAAAATTTAGATGTGTATAATACCCTTCATGAATCCTTTTGTTCAACGAATGTCTGGTCCAAAATTGCCAAAAAATACTTCCAAAAATTCTCAAATTATTAAGCATTGTTTGGTATGTATGTTTAACCCCATATGTTAATTTCTCGCTTAAAAAGTATTATCACATATCATCACAGAAATGTCGACCAATTTATTAAAATGTCCAACTTTTGGAATATGTTTTCCACACATTGGGAATATGCGTATTTTATTGGACAAAAATGCAAAAACTCTTCAACCTTTATTTTTGTAGACATTTTTGGTACATAAATAGAAAATTTCGTTATGATATTACGATTGTTATAGATTTTACGCCATTTTCAATATTTGTTTTCTTAAAAATGTTTTTTCTGAAATTTTTAGTTTTGAGTAATTCCATCTTGATTGTAATGAAATTTGTCACGTACATTACCGTAGCTCAAACTAGTATGTGGTTTGAGTTTAACAGTGGTCCAAAGTTTGTGTTCTTGGGGGTTTTTTGTAGAGAGGGATTCGTTAACGATATCATAAATTTGGATCTGGTAATCAGATTTTAAAGATACTATTATCATCTGAAAGCTTTTCACCTGTACTTTCCGAAACTGTACACGAACTCACCAAATTAAAAATAATCTTAACCTTGATTATCCTGTAAACATATATCTTTAATTTTCTTAATTTTTTATGTATTTTAGCTTATATTATTATATGTACGTTCAACAGAAAATAAAATTGTTTTTCAAATGATTAGTGATCAGTTTAAGCAAGGCAAAGTTATAGCTTTTACGATATTCACACTTGCGATTTTGGGAATAATAATAGTATGGAGAAAACTAATGCTGGGGCTTCGTTTTTGAGATATAATAAACGAAATTTTAAAAAATCAATGGTTTTGGTCATATTTGTGGTATTTATATACCGCGACGTGAAAACACTGTTTCTCTCTTATCCGGTTCACTCCTTGTCCTATTTTTATAGAAATTAATTTAGTTAGTCGAAGCACAAAAGAACGAATACAAAAGCTAAAATTGAATTTTATCCACGGACTAATAATATTTTTTCTGATCCACAGCCGAAAAATCTAATTTTTGGGATTTATATTGCCCATTTTAGGAATCATGATATTTATATATGTTTTTGAAATCAATTCAAGGATATGTGATCGTTTTACTTTTGAAAACCATTTTTGTGATATCTCGTATAAAAAATGCTTAATTCCTGAAACAAGGAAAATAATCCCTAACGGCAAAAATAAATCTTTGTAAAGTTATATATCCTGTATGATAAAATTAATAGTTAATACTCGAAGCGACTACCTAGAACCCACACGTTCTATTGCTATAACTTCCTGAGCGATTTTGCAAAATACCTAATACAGAATACCTAATACTGCAATGGAATACATCGCGACGCACTGTATGTGCGTAAGCAAGTGTCAACATAAAATCTATAAATAGATATTCACTATAACTCCAAAGGTCTCTATTTGATTTGGCTTTCCAACAATTTAGCAAATAGAACCGCCAAGAAATGTATTCATACCTACTTAAATGTCAATAAACAATAAAAAGACAGTTCATGTGGCCGTTTGTGAATCACACAAATGATCGGCGTACGACCCACAATCATTTGATGATTTGCATGACTTTGACGTCACTACAATACAAGTTCATGTGAAATCAAAAGGTATGGAAATGTGCACCCCTAAAACGATAGATAATGATGACAGAAGATAATTGTTTGAATTCGCTGTACTCTGTGTGTGTGTGTTCCCTCGCCAATTAATGAAATACGATCATATCTGACAGATGTTGTTGGTGGACGTGCGAATGTTTGAGTCTCTTGTAATTCCTGTTAATTTCAGTTTCGTCACTTGAAAACAATTTCTGAAACTATGCAAACTAACGCTGGGAATTTTTTGATTCACAGATTACGAGATGAACACGGTGAGAATTATGGGAAGTGGCATTAAAACGATAGACTGGCACTACATTGCGGTGTACATTTTGTTCTCCCAAAATTTACACTTCGTCCAATATGGAAACGATGGCCAACATGCCAATGAGTTTAAGCCGGCTCCTCCTGAATTTAAACGTTTAATTTGTATTAACTAGCTCTGACTTTTTTATTTTGATCTGCAAGGAAATAAAAATATACATTAATGTTTCTTTTTAAAACATACATATTAAAATTGTTGATGATATTTAGAATAATCAGATATATTTAATTGGAAATATAGTAAAAATTTAAATGAACGAGATTTGAAACTATTTATTTATTTATTTGTTTGCGGCCATTACACTGAAATTACCCATTTGTATGTATTTTAGAAATTATGCAATTATACATTTGGTGAAGAATGTTTGCAGTGTTTTAGAAGTCTATGTTCAGCACTTCCTTGTAGCCATTCTGATTCCCACGTTCAATGTTTATTGCGACATCTCGTTAACATACTTATTACGACATCTCAAGCGCAAGTGTGTTTTATTATTGCAAATCACGGTGAATGACTATTTAGGCAGATAGAACTATTCTGTAGGTTTATATATGGTCTTGGGCTTGAAGTTCTAATATTCTCTGAGCGGAATTATCGCAAGGGTCAAAAAATATTTTTTTACAGAGGAAAGATTTTATTGATTATTTTGAAACATTTTTGAGGTCATCGAAAGTGTACTCCGTGTTGACTTCAGTTTTCAAAAGTACTTCACTTTGTCATTCCGTGTGTAACACCTTAAAATATCGACCCGAGACCCTATAAAGTATATATATTCTGGGTCGTGGTAAAATTCTAAGACGATCTAGCCATAGTCCGTCTGTCTGTTGAAAACACGCTAGCCGCTGAACGAAATGAGCTAGGAATTTTTTCTAAATGTGTCTTATGGTTGCAGGTCGGTTGGGATTGAAAGTGGCCGAAATCGGCCCAGAGGGAAACATTTTTCCCTTACAAGGACTGAAATTACCCCTACTATTTTGACTATTTAAGCAATATTTTTTGACAATTTCTACGTATATGCACTTGAAATTTGTTGCGTACATTCCCTTGTAGCGTGAAACCACCAAAAAGTAAATACAAGTTTTAGCGATCGAAATTGGACAAAAGGGATAAAAATGGTACCAATGATACGATAACAGTTACAAACATGAAATTTGGAATGTACATCCCTCTAATTGCGTATATACGTAAAGTAGAGCGATTTTTCAAAATTCGTACTTTTAAGTGATACAATAGGAAACGAGGGATAAAAATGGTACCAACCAAACCGCTGAAGTTGAAGTCATGAAATTCAGTGTATACATTCATCTGACTGTGAAGATGTGAAACAAACAGGAATTTTTCGAAATTTGTACTTTTAGACGGAAAATGGCGCGAATGGGGATAAAAATTGTACCAATCGAACGGTTGCAGTAGACTAGTGAAATTCGGTGTGTACATTACAGTGACTGTGTAGACACGAAAAATAAAGATAATTTTCGATATTCGTACCTTTAGGATCAAAACTGGATAAAATTTGTACCAAGCATTAAATTCAGTGTTTACACTCGTCTGTATTCGTAGACACGCACAATATGAGTATTTCTCCAAAATCGTATTTTTATGGTCAAAATTTGTGGTACCAAGCAAACGGATGTATCTGGAATGATGATATTAGATGTGTGCATTCCGATATGGACGCGAAACATAACGGATCTTTGAAATTTATACTTTTCTTATCAAAATGATACAGTCACTCTGTTTGTAGCTGAATCAAGAAGTTGCAAAATGGGAGAAATCGTCAATGAGGGAAAATGTTTCTCCCTAATGACGACTGACAATACACCTAATATTTAGAGTACATTTTTGGAGATTGCTCATTTATGTTCACTTTACGCATAAGTATGCCTTATTGTTTGAAATAGTAAACAAATATAGGAATTCGCATTACAAATATCACAATTTTCAAAATATGTTACTTCACTTCTTTGTAAAGTCGACAGCCTCTAATCAGTAATACTAAGGAAATGCACTCCGTGGTGGAGGGTACATAACATTCGGCCCGGCCGAACTTAACGCCTTTTTACTTGTTAAATTTTGTTTTATTGCCATCAGCCGGAATAGTCTAGGAGCTTTTGATGACATTTTCTAAATATGTACTTAAAGCTGGCTTGTGAATGTTTCCGACTAAAAGTAATCATTGGTTTGTTTTATCCGTTATTTCAAAATAGTTCAGCTTTATCACTGCACGTGAGCTGCATTTTTATAAAATCCATTATTTCCACATTTTTGATTCAATTTGTTTTTTAAGAGGCTCGCTCGTCAGAACAATATCCCGGTTCAAATCAAATACTAAATAAAGTATGTACTTGGAATATCCCGACAAAATCCCAGAAATATTTTAACAAATCCCCACAAAAAGCCCTTTTCATATTTTTTGTCCTTTTGACCATCATAAAATGTCCCCACATCTGGCAAGTCTGTTTTCGTAAACACCAAGACACTTTTGTACCATTCTATTCAGTCAGTAATGAGTCCAACACACTGAACTGAATATCGAATATAATCCTAATGACTAATTACACATTTAATTGGAAATTATTTTCTGACACTTTATGAAATTGACAAAATCACAACAACATGTTCATCATCGCCTTATATTGAACTTTAACTTAATTCTCCGTATACCAAGCGTAATGCGATGCAAAGAATACGCGACTACAAATCTAACAACCACGGTTCCATATTGAATTGAGTGAATATGCAAATATTTTCAATTAACGACTTACAAGTTTTTTAGCCAATATGTGATTTCTTTATGAGTGAATATGAAAGAAATTTCAATAAACCGCTTACAAATTTCTTTATTTATTCTTTGAATATCACTATTACACCATTTCATTTCAATTCGTGAATTATTTAATTGAATCTAGATTTTATTTTTTTCTGTGTATGATTCGTAAAATTTATTTTGGATGCGGTAAAATATGACTTTAATGGTGTTACATTCTTCTCGGTATGCAAGATGGGTACGATTGAATAACATCGTCAAAAGCAATGGGAGCCATAGATGAAGGGCCGCTATTCTAGTACAGGGTGGCGCAGAATGAGCTATATGGTTTGAATTATTTATAACTTTTTTTAATTATTATTATTTCTTTGTGTTTTTTTTTGTGAAGGGGACTAGGGATTAATTATGAATCATTACACGATCGAACAACGTACAAAAATAATTGAATTTTATTTTTCAAACAAACAGTCACAATTCACAATTTGCTTCCTATTAAATCTTAATGTCAACAAGCAAAACTGCAGGATCTGGGCTACGGAAAATCCAAGAGCAGTTCATCAACTACAATCACACCCACTTAAGTGTACTGTTTGGTGCGGTGTACCCTCCGAAAGGATAATTGGCCCATATTTTTTTAAAATGAAAGTGGTGTCTCAATCTCTGTTATGGAAAATATCCTAAAAATAGCACGTATGTATGTGCGAAGCAGAAAATGGGCATCACTCACAGGATATCATTTTTCAAAGCTAATTGCAGAAAATTCAACAATAATAAGCGCATAAATAAAAAAGATATAAACCATATACCTCATACCTCATACTGTTGCACCCTGTACAATATCTTTCATCAATAGCTGATACCAACTGAAATATTATTTTACTGAAGAAATTGTTTCTGAAACTTAGAGAATAAAAGATTAAAGAAGGTAAGGATACTTCAATTTGAATTTGTTAAAATTTCACTCAAAATAAAAAAAATATTTTTTAAAATTGTCGCCAAAAATAAAAATAATTTTAATAATTTAAAAATGTTTGACTTAGCCTGGATAATTATGCAGTGTAAGTCAAAATTATGTTTATCGAGGCTAAGTCCAATAAAGTCAACACAAAATATTTTTTGTGTTTGGCGACAATATTGAAAAATAATTTTTTATACTATTATTTGTGGGGTGCCCTCAAAGATAAGTGTTACGCCGACAAGCCAGAGACAATTGATGCTTTAAAGGACAATATTCGTGAAGCCATTGGTGAAATACAGCTGCACACAATCGGTAATGTGCATGCATGGCCAGCAGAGGCAGCCATTTGAGTGAAATTATTTTCCATTATTAACCGGAAGGATTGTACTTTCAAATAAAAAATTAAATTTGAGAAAATATTCAGTAGTTTTTTACAGCATTTTCAAAAAGAAAAAGTTATTTGGCGGACCCTTTATAATATAATATGAAATCTTACGGAAAATTCTGAATTGGAGCAAACGCTCATACCGAACGAACTTTTCGCATGGAAAATCATTAAATAATGTTTTACAACTTTCTGGACAAGCATTGTTCCCCTACTGCTCAAATATACGTTAAACCTCCTGCTTTTTGGATGCTTTTACCCATTCAAGGGAGCACAAGCACAAAAGGGAGCAAAAAGATCCGTATATTGAGGAGCCAGGTTTAAAATGTTCCTCGTAGTGTTTTAAGTAATATTGCTTAATCTTTTATCCTATACTTAAATTGTAACGATCACAAGGTTTCCTTTACCGATTCATCATAAGATGAAGAATATGCAAAAGTTGAGAATATTGAGCCGCCTCTAAAATCACATCCACACATAAACTTTTAAAACACCGATACATGTTTATTTGTTTAGGTCCCTCTAACAAAATCCGTTGTCAGAACCTTTCAATTTTCGAATAAGTTTAATTTTGTTCCACAGTGTAATTTATCATAAATGTAGGAAATTTTAGTCTAACATTATCTGGAAATTAAAAAAAAATGCATCATTTTTCACTTTCATATGACAAGATTTTAAGTAACCTTTTGCACTTTTTTTACAAATGAAAACAAAAATGCAGTTTCAGTGCAAAGTGCAGAAAAAACGCAACATTTTTGCCATAAACAAAACACCATAAGCTAACCATCAAATATGCATCTTTCTTGTAACTGAAATATCTCTTTGACTAATTGAGCTACAAACATAGGTAGGTATCCACGAACACTGCCATCTTTACAATCGGAACATAATTGTACTAACATAATTTGGTACTAACTTCAAAATTTTACATGATCAACACAATCAGACAGATGCCGAATATCTAGCAAAACATTCGCTAAAATCGATAAGCTCGTGGAAAATAGAAATCACTAGGCTTTGAGGGTTTTTCATCTCTTTTGGACTTTATTTCATTTTTATTTTTTCATCACTTTGTTTGGGAGTTATATCATTGGATGGTAACTTCGTAGGGCCCTCTTGTAATCGAGTTACTGAATGTTTTCAATATATCTGATTTTTTTAGATTTTCTGCGTTCTCTCCATTATTTATGGCTTGTTGTTTAAATTCCATTTCAGACAAAAAATGATCGTCGCAAAATCCCTGATATAATCTTTCGCCATATCTTGCTGTAGTCGCTCTCCTTCCTCGTCGCTTGTATCATCTAAATTTTCAGGAGAAATGCTTGGGATGGAAATGAAGAATATATATTTAGGGAGACAATCGATAATATTCCGACAAACTGAAGATTAAGTGTTTGTAATCTGGGATTTGTGGTTATAGAGAATGTTGTGATCAATATCTTGTATGATGATATACAGAGTGGACAATTTTAAATTTGAACTACTGATTACTTTGAATAACATTCATTATACACTCCACGAGAGTATTATGTCTTTGTGCATTTGTTTGTAACACTCAAAAGGAAGGGAGATAGACCCATTGTTACGTATACCGATCGACTTAGAATCACTTTCTGAGTCGATTTGTAATCACGATACAGGGCGCAATTGTAGCCAGAACCAAACGAATCTTTGCACAACGAAGTTTTTCGGGACAAGGACGAACGCTATTTAATTTGAAGAAAATCGGTTCAGATTTAGATATAGCCCCCATACGAATTTCACTCCCGATTTGACTCCTTTCACTCTAGATACCACATATTTCACCAGATTTTATTCAAAATTGGCAAAGCATCTTGTAGTTCAACTAGAAACATCTGTAGGAAAAATGTATTAGATCGGTTCAGATTTATATATAGCTCTCATACAAATTTCGTTCTCAATTTGTTTTTTCCGCTCTAGAATTCACATATTTTAACAGATTTTCTTCAAAATTCGCAAACCACCTTATATTTCAACTGGAAGCACCTGTTGTAAAAATGTGTTAGATCGGTTCAGATTTATATATAGCTCCCATACAAATTTCATACAAAAAATTTTCCCATTTTCACTTTTTTACTGAATTGAATTATATCCCGACAGAAAGTGGAGTGTATCATATAGTCGGCCCCGCCCGACTTTAGCCTTTCCTTGCTTGTTTTTATTTTCAATTTCATTTACGCTCGAAAAAATGGGAACTATTAAAAACGTATTTCCAAAGTGGTGAGTCTTTAACGTAAACTTTATGAAATTTAGAAAAATCGTTTTTTCAGAAGTAGCTCATTTTCATCTCGGTGGCTACGTCAATAAGCAAAATTACCGCATATGGGGTTCAGAGAACCCACACGTGACTATTGAGAAGCCAATGCATCCACAACGAGTCACTGTTTGGTATTTCCTTCGAAAGTGAGCAAGGAGCCGCCGTTACCGTCAACGGTGAGCTTTACCGTGTCATGCTCAACGAATTTATGTTTCCAAAACTTCGAGAGAATAACATGGACGACATTTGGTTTCAATATGGCCACATGTCACACAGCCAACAATATATATCAATATTGTACGCACTGGTTTTGAAAATTGCATAATCAACCAAATTGTGATATCAATTGTCCTCCTCGGAGTGTGATTTGAACCCTTTGTATTATTGTCAGTGGGGAACCATCAAGGATAAATGTAACGCAAACCATGCAAAGACAATTGAAGTTGCCATTGAAGAGATTCGAGCCGGAACAAGCGAAAGTGTACTGAAAAATTGGGTTGACCGGATGAGGTACTGCCATTTATTTTTAATATCACTGTTTATAGTTAGAAATGATGATTCTAGCAGTTCCACCAGCTGATGGTAGTTATGTCAGCTAATTATTTCAATATATTTTATGGTCCAGGTAACAAACTAGGTATTCAAAGTCAAAGATGGAAAGTCATCTGAAAATACTTCAGCTCCGTTCAGAATTTATAGAATTAATTCAAAAATATCGATTTGGAAACACCGCGCTATGCCATAATGGTCATTCTGAACGAACGATTTGAGGACATGATTGTCACACTTGGTGACGTGAACTGACCACCTAGGTCATCAGGGCCGTGCGCAGGGGGGGGGGTTTTGGGGGTTCAAACCCCCCCAGAGAGGTTTCGAACATATACTTTTTAAAACCTTCTAGACTTTCTGAAGCAATAAAATATAGAATTTTTAAGATTTTTTTTAAAATAACTCGTCTGAAATGGTAATTTTGCAGTAAAATCATGAAAACACGAAAAATACATAGAAAAATCGTGGTATCTTTCTTGAATTTCGGACAAAGGTTATGAAAAATACAAACAAACTAAACGAATTGTGCCAATTTCAAGATTGTGTAGTACTAATTTCGCTAATGGGCACCAAATTGTTCGGAAAATTTTCATTTTTATTAACCGATACCACTTCTTGACATTCGACTAGAGCTATATCTTATGAACTTTTAATTATGTACTGCAATAAAAGTTTGGAAATTTAATAACAAAATCGTTTAGTAATTTTAAAAAAGTGTAGATAAGAATCATAATGAAATCTAAAATATTCTTAATAAAAGCAAATAATTCAAACCCCCCCAGAGAGGTTTCGAACATATACTTTTTAAAACCTTCTAGACTTTCTGAAGCAATAAAATATAGAATTTTTAAGATTTTTTTAAATAACTCGTCTGAAATGGTAATTTTGCAGTAAAATCATGAAAACACTAAAAATACATAGAAAAATCGTGGTCTCTTTCTTGAATTTCGGACAAAGGTTATGAAAAATACAAACAAACTAAACAAATTGTGCCAATTTCAAGATTGTGTAGTACTAATTTCGCTAATGGACACCCAATTGTTCGGAAAATTTTCATTTTTATTAACCGATACCACTTCTTGACATTCGACTTGAGCTATATCTTATGAACTTTTAATTATGTACTGCAATAAAAGTTTGGAAATTTAATAACAAAATCGTTTAGTAATTTTAAAAAAGTGTAGATAAGAATCATAATGAAATCTAAAATATTCTTAATAAAAGCAAATAATTTTTTTGATGCTTGTAGAGCGCTAGAGCGATGTAACATTTGCGATTGGACATTTTTATGGAGCTGTATCTAAATATGAACCGATGTGTCCTATTTTCAGCACAGATGCAACAACAACGTTTTCTGTTACTTCCAATGTTTTGGGAGTTTGCAATTATAATACAAATCCATTTCGACAAATGAAGAAATGAGTCTTAACTTATTAAAATTTTTGTTATACTTTTTGTATTTTGTTCGGCTTGAGGTCAGTTTTTTCAAATAATAAAACAAAAATGACTATTTTATTATTTTCTTGTTTTTTATTTCCCAATATTTCGACCAACTCCGTTGGTCATCTTCAGGGGTCTATTACAAAAAACACAAATTATTCAATTACAAGTTACAAGCATTAACAATCAAAAAATATCACAATATTTATATTTACATTTTTAAAAAGTTTTTCACAATAGGAAAATTCTCCTGCCACTCTCTGCAAGCTTGTGTCAACTACTGTCTAATTTGTCGTCTATGTTTTTCCACCGTGTTCCTATATATTTGAGCACAACCGTCTGTGTCTCTCTTATAATTAAGCCTTTTTCCAGGGGAGACGTCAATTATATTTAGCATTTCCAAAGTGTATCTCCTTGTATAATTATTCTCTTCCGCTAATATTTCGACGTCATTAAAGTTTGGTTTATGTCCCGTCAAGGTACAGTGGGCTGCAAGGGCAGTTTTTTGCTCAATGGGTTTGTCAAGAGATTTGTGTTCGGTTTTGTGTGATGAAAGTCTGGTTTTCAATTTGTTTTTCGTAGTGCCGACATATACCTTCTGGCATATGTCGGACTTGTCACCATTGCATTTTATTTTGTACACGACGTTTGGTTTCTCCTCTTTCTTGATTTTTGATTTTGTCCTACTAAATAGTTGGTTGACGGTCCTGTGTGTTTTATATGCCAACTCAAATTTTTCTTTGTCGTAAATATTAGAATGTTTTAGTCTTTCGGATAGTCCTGGAATGTATGTTGTAGATTTATAAATTTTGCTTGGTCTTTCGTCATTTTTGTTAAGTTTTTCTTCCGTCGTTCGCTTGATTAGATTACTTATTAATTTTTCGGGAAAGTCGTTCATACGCAGTATATTTCTAATTTTGGATTTGTTTGTTTCGTGAAATTCCTTATCACTGGTTTGTAGGACCCTGTTTATAAAATTCGTCGCGGTGTTTATGATTGTTCGTCTTGGGTGCTTAGAATAAAAATTAATTAGACGTCCGGAAGCCGTTTGCTTTTGGTACCAGTCAACTTTCAGCAGATTCCCTTGTCTAATTATCACCGAATCCAAATATGGTAGTTTGTTATCCAATTCTTTTTCCATCGTAAATTGTATTTGTCGGTTGAAAGAGTTTAATGCGTTAAGTATGGCGTCTACTTCACTACGCTTTACAATTGCGAATAAGTCGTCTACATATTTGGTCAGTATTTTAGGTTTTTCTTTTATCTTTTCCATCGTGGCGTCCAGCAGTTCTTCCATAATGATGTCAGCAATTACAGGTGAGGCTGGTGACCCCATTGGCATCCCCTTTTTCTGTTCATACACCTTGTCTTCGTACTTGAAATAGCGTGTCTCTTTAATGCAGAAGGTCAATAATTCTATGAAGAGGTCCCGAGGTATTCTTGTATGCTGTTCAATTTGATTCCATTTCTTATCTATTGTCTTTATGGCTAAGTTTATGGGAATACTTGGGAACAAAGAAACCACGTCAAATGAAATCAATATTTCGTCATTATTTATCGTCATGTTGCTAATCCTGGCTTTGAAGTCTCTAGCGTCTTTGACATTGTACTTGGATCTGGTCGTCAAGTTTTTCAAAATGTCAAGTAGATATTTGCAGAGTCCATACGCAGGTGCATTTATTGATGAACAGATGGGCCGTAATGGCGTTCCCTCCTTGTGGATTTTGGGTAATCCGTAGATTCTAGGGGCTGTGGCGATTTTATTTGTCAATTTATTCTTTTCTATCAAGTCAATAAGATTTTTGTTAAATAATTTTTCCACTAAACGGTTGTTTTTAATTTGTAGACTTGACGTTGGGTCTCTTTTTATTCGTTTATATGTAATCATGTCCCGTAGAATTATGCCCATTTTCTGTTTATAATCTTCCTTGTCCATAGCTACAGTTTTTCCGCCTTTGTCCGCACTTAATATTAGTATGTCATCATTGTCCTTCAAATATTTTCTCGTTTCTCCCACTGTGTCCAGTAAGGAAAAAACTGACCTCAAGCCGAACAAAATACAAAACGCAACACATCAAAAAGGTCAACCATACATACCACTAACAATTTTTGTTATATTTATCACTTATGTCTAATATTTTTCAGAGTTAGTATTTTTTGTACATATGTAGCAAGTATTAGTCAAAAGAGAAACAACAAATTCAGTAACTTAGATCTACGTAGGAAAACGATGCTCTAAAATACCAGTTATTTGGTTTTTTGGAATTAATATGTCTAGTTGTTTCTTCTTGCATTTCATCGATTACAAAAAACTGTATTTGTTAATTGAATTTATACATGTTTAAGATTATAAAAATGAAGAAACATTTCCAAATATTTTTTATTTAATCGGAATATGCGTATAAAGATTTTGAGTAAACATCCTGTTACTCATGTCCTGTATAAATTAAAAACCCCAAAACTCTTTAAACATCCTATTTAGACCCATACTTCGTCAAAAAGCATATCCAATTTTCTGCATTTATCATAGAAAAAATGCGGTACTGAAGGGTTTATCGCCGAGGAATTTGATCGTTTTTTTGTGTAATATTTCTTCAAAATATATATCGAGGGTTTATATTCAAAAGCGGATATGAACCATTTGCTCGAAAATGAGTTTTTGATGCCCAACTATTCTCAGATTTGGATGTCATCTGGAAAATTTGGAAAAGATTTTTTCTAAAGCCATTTTTTTATTTCTGATTTGGCTATCCTCTCGCACGTTAGTTTGTGACTGCATAAGTGGCAATGAACATAAAAATAATAGAAACAAAATATGTCAACAATGGAGAGCATAAAACCGAAGGATATAATTCGCTACAACGATTTTGTTTAAAACATTATTCTAGATTTAAGGCATATCGTACTATCAAATTCCATCATTTCGCGTTAATAGCATTTTGATTCCCAAGTTATCAGGCTAAAATAGGAAAAATGGTGGCTGTAAAGTCAAAAATTGTGAAAAGTATATTTAAAAAAAACCGCCGTAACTTTTTATTATATTGAGAATACCAAAATATTTCTTTGGCATGTTATTGCTGACTTCATGGGGAATACTTGTGTATGAATAGTTTCAGAATTATGAATGAAGAAAGTTAAAATATAAGGAATTGGAACGGCGAATTTAGGATTTTTCATCAATTGCAGCGATTTTCGCGACTGGCTACATATATGTTACAATCGACCAATCTGACGGATGAAGCTGGAATCTTTAAATTCGATGTGTACATCACAGAAAAAGCGTTTTCTATACAACATTGTCAAGATTTCATGCAACAAGTTATGGAGTTTACAATAAATCTTATTCATATTTCAACATTCATAGTGCTCAATTTTAAACGTGCAAAAGTGGCTATGAACCATGAAACCACGAATAATAGGAAATTTCGAAAACTTTTTAATCGTAGTAATCCTCTTTAGATTAAACTGTAGAAGAGCGATTAATAATTTCTCTTCAAATTAAGAAGAAAATCAGTTTTTTCGCTCTCCTGAAAATGTATTTTTTTTTCATAGCCACTTATGAATATAAGCCCTCGATAAAATAGCAGCGATTGTCTGCTGTCTATCAGCAGGCACTTTCTGCTATTACAGCAGTTTTCTGCAATCTTACATCACCATTCACACTGCTAAAGAGTTTGCAGTCTGCTAAAATTTGCTGTTGTTAATTAAAATATAAAAATAAGCGTTCATAAGCGAGTTTAGCTCGAATTTTCTTTTATATTAGCTTGGGACAAAATGCGCAAATGGCTGTTTACCATCTCAGCAGATACAAGTCTGCTGTCTCTTTTTTAACAGCAGAAAATCTGCTCTTTCAGTAGACTTTCTGCTTTCTTTTACTGACATATTCCTTTGAATGTACTGATAGATGGATTACTGAAATGCAATTTTGCTGACAATGAGAAAAGTAAAAAAATCTGAAATCTGAAAAATTAAAATTTACTTTAACTTAAAAATGTATTTTTTCCTAAAATGAAGTTAAAATGTTTACTGAAATTTATGCCGAGTTCTTCATACATTTAGGTATTAATGAATTTATAAAAAACATTTGAAATTGTTAAAAAATATTGAATATTAATCTAAGAAGGAATTCTCGTTCGTTTGCAGAGACTTATTTCTTAAATACTTTATGAATTATTCTAAACAACCACTGCGAAGGCGCCTATTTTGCCTTCGTAACAATCATGGAGTAATAGCTCAACTCTTTATGGCAGAGGTATCATGAAACTTTTGAGAAATATTTCATGTTGTCATTTTTTGTATCTGTTTTGCATACTCTGAATCAAAACTATTTGTTTGATTTTTTAGTTAAAAATAACTTATTTTAATTTCACATTTTTTCTTGTATAAAATAAAAATTTCCTCAGTTTAAGTTAAAAATTTACTCGTTTTGAGGAAAAAATCAGCAAAAAAAAAAAAATTTACTTGATTTGAAAACATTTACTAGGTTTTAGGAAATTTTTTTTTCACCAAAATTTTACTAAAATTTACTTAGTTTTAGGAAAATCTTGCTTAAATTTAGTAAAAAATTACTTGTTTTTAGGAAAAATTTACTTAGATTTAGGAAAATTTCATCAAAATTCTACTTATTTAGTAAAAATGTACTTGGTTTCCTAAATTTTAGTTAATTTTAACTCATTATAGGGAAATTTTTTTTGAGTGTAGATGAAAACCCCCCCCCGGGGAAAATCCTGCGCACGGGCCTGTAGGTCATACGTTTGAACAGGATATAAAGTAAATGCGTATTTATTTCTATATCACGATATGTTCAAAAAAGAAAACCTTAGTTGGCCAAAATGAATAGAAAAATTGTCGCAGCCACAAGATAATATTGTTGCAAACTAATGTAATCACTACTTTTAAATTAATGTCACTATATAAAATGATGTGAAGCATGTTCATATTAGGTGATCACATTTCAATAGGGAGATGACACATTGATGACGAGCAAAACTGACTCACTCATAGCCCATACAAAACAAATTCCTAATTAGAGAATACATCTCTTAACGAATATGACAAAAAAGCCGAAAAAGAAGAACTACTGCAAATACACATTTTCGACCAATACACGCATTCACAATTTGCCCGCCAGTAATAATTCAAATACTCGAATAATTCAATATTTGTTTCTTGATACGACTCAACAAGAGGCGCTACGACTTCGATGAAATGCTTAAGCTTAAGTTGGCTGGCTGGCTGTTAAACTAATTTCAAACCTTGTTACCATGGGAAAAGACAACAATTAAGAAAGACTGACACACGAGCGGACAGACAGATATGCAGCCAGATATACGATACAGACTATCCGCAATGATGCTGAGCTTTTTTTGGCTGCCGTCGCCGCCGGTGATGATGACGATGATGGTGGCGGCGGCGCTGATGATGATGGTGTTGTGCCAGTAGAGCAGTTAGTAACGATGGTGATGATGAGGCTGCTGCTGCCGTTGGATGGCTGGATGGTGAATCAACGTTTTAAAAATGGATCATGTTCCATCCGAACACCACCGCGCATTGTTGTACACACGAATGAATGTTGAACCTAAACCACACAACAACAACAAATGCGAAGAATGTTTTGGTTCACATTTAATCCGTTGAAAACGCTGATCGCAACAATGAAGATTTGGTCGTCCGTCTGTCGGTATGCTTTGTTGTCGCCTTGATGTTTTTCTGATTATTATTATTATTGCTGTTGTACTTCTCGTTTTGTTGTTGTCGTTGTTGTTGTTTTTTACACAACCATTTCTGAGGTGTCTGAGGCATTAAGAAGACACTCACTCATAAATGATATTTATAGCATTCGATTTGCCCAATAACATACATACACATGAAACATAAGCATCCGTTTCCGCTTTGTACAAATTTTGGGAGAAAACAAGAGTGGTATTTTCACATTGTTCACATCGTAGTCATTATCGGAGCTGAGTCGTTTGGAAATATCAGTAAAAAAATGAGGTTATACTATTGGTGAGTAACTTGGGAAAAATGTTTAAGATTTGTATTTTGCCAACATAGCTGGCTTATTTTAAGGTATGAATGGATGGATTTCTTCTTCGTAGCTGTGAACTTTATTATTTAGTATGGCATTCATATGTCATGACATGAAGCTGCATCATCGCATATATTCGTACTTTAAAACGTATCTTGACGACAGTAACGCTATTGGAATGTTCACATTTTCTCACTGAAATGCCAGTGTTTTAATATTTCCTTGATTTCTAAGAACCAAAAATCTGTGCCACAAGAATGTAAATAATTTCTAATAGCAACCCTCAGTTTGTGTCTGAAATGGAATTTAAAGAACGCAGAAAATCTAAAAATCCTGATATATTGACAACATTCAGAAACTCGATTACAAGAGGGCGCTATGAAGTAATCCGCAATGCGATAACTGAGCATTACTCTTCATTTCTAAATTTCCTTTTTATACGCTCCTCCTTAGGCAAATTCCCTTTAAGAGTATTTAAATACTATTTTTGAAAAAATTAAATTTGGTACATACATTTACCTTACCCTTATATCCGGAACCCGCACCAGGGAGTTAGATTTTCAAAATTAATTTCTTTAGGGGATGAAATTGTACCAATCAGACGACAACATGTTTGAAATGAAAATGAAAATTATATTTCAATCAATATCTCGAATTCAGCGTCCAAATAACCTTTTCGAAACCTTGTATACCTGCGAGGCGGCAACATTATTTCGATTGTAAATTTCTTACTGCTGATGGGGCAGATGGTCATTTTTAGAGGCAAAAAAGTATTGGAGGCAGCAACATCTTTGAATTTTCGTACATGTAGTTATGGTGGTTACTAAAGTCGCCTATAACAAATTATGAGTTGCCACGCCACTTACAGTGGGATGGATGGTAGTAGATTTTTTGAGGCACAATATCTTAGGAAACAGGTAAACCTTTTAAATTGCATACATATAATTATACTACTTACAGAAATTCTTTAGAAACAAATTAAGTTTCTCAAACTACTGCCACGCCCATTTACAGTGCGATGGTAGTTGTTTTCTTGAGCCAAAATACCTTCGGAAACAGATAGACATTTTAAATGCTTACAAAAGTTGTTTAAAAAATAGTTTTCCAACCTTCTGCCACGCCCACTTACAGTGGGATGGTAGTTGGTTTTTTTGAAGGAAAATACATTAAGAAAAAGATAGGCATTTAAATTCCGTACATGTACGTATGGATTTTACTGCAGTTGTCTAGCAAAAATTTAAGTTGATCAATCCATTGCTTCCTCATGTTCACTACACCATTTCCAAGTGTAATTCAGAAAATTCTATTCTATTTGAAATTCAGAACACATCAGTTGATATTCAGAAATTCCATTTGAAATTCAGAACTCGTCAATTGATATTCAGAAATTCCATTTCCATTAATTAATAAATAATTTACATTGTATGTAAATATCTTTTAAAAAGTTTTACATACGTAGAATATAATTTCTGAATTGATAACTTCCGCATTACAAATGAAAAGTTCTGAATTTCATATGAAATATTCTAAAATTCAATTGATGAATTCTGAATTTCAACTGGAATATCTGAATATCAATTGATGAGTTCTGAATTTCAAATGGAATTTCTGAATTTCAATTGACGAGTTCTGAATTACAATTGATATTTTCTGAATTACACTTGGAAATGGTGTAGTAGACTATTAATATTGTAATAATGAAGCAATGAAATTGCTTTAAAACAGTGCGCATAAGTATGCCTTATAGTTAGAAATAGTAAACAAAAATAGTAATACGCATTCAATATATCACAGTTTTCAAAATATGTTACTTCACATCTTTGCAAAGTCGACAGCCACTAATCTACCGGCAATACTGGGGACTGCACTCCGTGGTGGAGGGTATATAAGATTCGGCCCGGCCGAACTTAACGCCCCTTTTACTTGTTTTTTTTTTTTAATTGTTGATTAATTTACATATCTCAGTTAGTATTTCCTAAGTTTCAAAAAAGCTATTAGCTTGTGCCATTTTGTTTTACAACAGAAGTGTTTTCATATTATTTTTGGTTGAAATATCAAAAATGAAACAAGAGAAAATGGCTTGAAAAAAATAGTTGCCATCTAGTTCCAAATTTTAATATTTTGCCATACTAAAGTGTTTAAAATATGTACTTAACTATGTTACTTTTTTACCACTCAAATTGGTGTTTGGCCCCATCGTGTGCTGGTACAATTTTGTCTTTTTATATGTTTTAATAATTTCATTTCATAACGTATGTCCTTAACAAAATAGGAAATCAATCTCAAAATTCGTACTTGCCAAAAAATCAGGGGGTACACTAACTTTGTCTTTCCGGCTGTAGCGACCTGAGATCATATAAGTGTATGTATTATTGATCGTCATAAAATTCTAAGATGATCTAGTCACGTCCGTCTCTCCGTCCGTCTGTTGAAAGCACGCTAGTCAACATGTTCCATAAATACGACTATAAGACGTAGATCGGTTGGGATTGCAACTGGTCGAAAGCGGCCCAAAGGGAAACATTTGAAGGGTTATGGACACGTAAAGTTATGCAATTCGACTTATAAATTCCTCTGATTGCGTAGACACATTGTATAAATGCATTTTTCGAAATTCGTACTTTTAGTGGGCAAATTGAAAAAAGGGGATAAATACTGGACCAACCAAATGGCCGCAGCTACAATTTTCAAAAAATTTTCCAAATTCGTACTTTCAAGGTATACAATGGGGATAAAAATTGTACCAACTAAACGGCTACAGCTAGAATGATAAAATTCGTTGATTTTTTCGAATGTCCTATTTTTAAGGGGTAAATGGGGAAAAGAACATAGAAATGCTACCAAGCATTTTTCCACATTCGTACTTTATTTTGACGCTTTTACGCCAAAAATGGGTAGAATCGTGAAGTTCGGTTATCTTGCACTGTGCACGTGGGTGATTATGGATTTTCAAAATTTATACTTTTAGAATTAAAACAGGATGGAATTACAACGAACCAAACGGCTGTAGCGGAAAATACACCCACTATCCCGCAGTATTTAGGGTATTTAAGCTTTTTTGAATATTGCTGCCTTATATTTACTTTTGAATTGACTTAAAGTATTATTTCGATAAATATAGTATAAACATAGTGGTAGCCTTGCCTTATAATCGATTTTTAAAATAATTAAAATTTTATATTTATTTATAAAATAATTTATTCAACATTTTTATTTGTCTTGGTTTGACTATATTAAAAAAATATAATTTTCCTGTAATATTAATACACTTCGAATCGAATGTGGAATGGTGGGTGGTATATAAAGTTTGGCCTGGCCGAACTTAACGCCGTTGTTACTTGATTTAAACTACTTTTGTAGTAATTGTAAAAAAATCTATGACCAAAACACAAGCGGCCGTAAATTTAAAATCTTTAATAACTCAGAAACAAAATTATGAAACTGATGATGCGCCCATTAAGCATTTAACAAAATGATGTCTATATAATCGCCATTAGCAACACATCATCCATTTTCCTCAATTCCGATCAATTGCATTTCATCCCTAAAGAGAAAATCGATTGAAATGTAACCACTTTGAATACGAACGATTGGCGTAAAAAAATACGTCGACTACTCTGATTTTTTGCAATTTTGTCCAAACGAAAAAAGAACATTTGAAAAATCTTAAATGTTAAATATAAAAGTTATGTTCTTTTTCGATCAATTTAAGCCAAACACTTGTTAAAGAAAGATACACAATTTTTTTTAATTCTCTTACTTCTACAATAAGGATTATACCATTTAAAATGTTCTATCACCTAATTTTACAAATTAAATTCAAATAAATATTGTTTTAACTTTAGATTTCTTATCTATTAAAATACAAAACAAAATGTTTTCGATTTGAAAAAAAAAACAAGTAAGGAAAGGCTAAAGTCGGGCGGAGCCGACTCTATGATACACTCCACTTTCTAACCGAATACAATTTAATTCAGTGAAAAGGGAAGGATTTTTGTATCCTGTAAATGTATGTGTTTGACAAAAAATGTTAAATCGGAAAGGACATTTGTATGGGGGTATATTGAAATCTGGAACGAAATATGTGAAATATAATATGTATAGTTTGGCCATAATCGGTTGAACATTTGTATTTGGGCTATAATTTAATCTGAGCCGATCTTACCCACCTTTACCATAGGATTTTTACTTGGATTATAAGCTGTTGTACCAAATTGAAAGAAAAGCGAGTACAATATGTGGTTTCTAAAGCGGCAAAAGTAAAATCGGGAGCGAGATTTGTATGGGGGCTATATCTAAATCTGAACCGATCTTACCCACTTTCTGCATATGTGTTTCTAGTTGGATTATAAGATGTTGTGCCAAATTTAAAGATAATCGAGTACAATATGTGGTTTCTAAAGCGGCAAAAGTAAAATCGGGAGCGACATTTGTATGGGGGCTATATCTAAATCTGAACCGATCTTACCCAATTTCTGCATATGTGTTTCTAGTTGGATTGTAAGATGTTTTGCCAAATTTAAAGATAATCGAGTACAATATGTGGTTTCTAGAGTGGAAAATGTGAAATCGGGAGCGACAATTGTATGGGGGCTATATCTAAATCTGAACCGATCTTACCCAATTTCTGCATATGTGTTTCTAGTTGGATTATAAGATGTTTTGCCAAATTTAAAGATAATCGAGTACAATATGTGGTTTCTAGAGTGGAAAATGTCAAATCGGGAGCGACAATTGTATGGGGGCTATATCTAAATCTGAACCGATTTGCCTCAAATTAAATAGCGTTCGTCCTTGATCCACAAAACTTATTTCTGCCAATTTTTGTTAAGATCGGACTATAATTGCGACCTGTAATTTGATTACAACAATAGATGGACAGACGGACAGACGGACATTGCTAAATCGACTCAGAAAGTGATTCTAAGCCGATTGGTATACTTAACAATGGGTCTATATCGCTTCCCTTTGGGTGTTACAAACAAATGCACAAAGACATAATACTCTCGTGGAGTGTATAAAAACTTTTATTGGACACTGTTCCTAAACCACAATTTATGTATGATAATGATTTGCAGCATTCGTATACATAATAATTACCAAATAGAATCGAACCTCTTTTTGCAAAATGAGAGTAAAAATGGTTATGATATTTTCAGAAAAAAATGAATTTTTCTATAAAAATCATCCAAAAAAATTTTTGTGTTGATTTTATGAATCAGTATACCCCAATGCAGACAAAAAATAAATATTTAGATCTCGGACACAAAATTTTTATTTTCGATGTTGCATATCGTAATTAAGAAATAATACTAAATATAAATTAACCCGTTTTCAAAACTACACACTCTGCACTTAATCCTTGACTTTAAAAATTTTCAGATAGAGAAAGTAAAAATATATGCAATTTCATCCGCGAATTTTAGATTTTTGGTAGAAATGTAACGATTTTCGCGACTAACTACATATATGTTACAAGCGGCGTTGGTTCTTAATACACATGCAAAAAATCAGCCGGATCCGTTGGATAGTTCGCGAGAAAATCACAAACCAAAAATTTAATTTTTGCCAAACCTCTAAATCATTTTGGTCATATCTCCCGCGAAAATGAAAATTTTGCAAAAATATCCAATTTTTCCTTTTTATTTACCGTTCTCTACCGAAATATCCACTTTTTGTCGAAAAAACTCGACCTTCCAAAAGACATGGACACGCTTTACGAATTTTAACCCAAATACTAATTAATGAGATATATATGCTATATACTATCCTTTTAAATACGTAAAAACATAGAATATCCAACTATAAACACCTATGCAAAAATTGGGTAAGATCGGTTCAGATTTAGATATAGCCCCCAAACAAATGTAGCTCCCGATTTGACTTTTGCCGCTTTAGAAACCACATATTGTACTCGATTTTCTTTAAATTTGGCACAACATCTTATAATCCAACTATAAACACCTATGCAAAAATTGGGTAAGATCGGTTCAGATTTAGATATAGCTCCCATACAAATGTCGCTCCCGATTTGACATTTTCCGCTCTAGAAACGACATATTGCACCCGATTTTCTTTAAAATTGACACAACATCTTATAATCCGACTATAAACACCTATGCAAAAATTGGGTAAGATCGGTTCAGATTTAGATATAGCCCCCATACAAATGTCTCTCCCGATTTGACATTTTCCGCTCTAGAAACCACATATTGCACCCGATTTTCTTTAAAATTGACACAACATTTTATAATCCAACTAGAAACACCTATGCAAAAATTGGGTAAGATCGGTTCAGATTTAGATATAGCACCCATACAAATGTCGCTCCCGATTTGACATTTTCCGCTCTAGAAACCACATATTGTACTCGATTTTCTTTAAATTTGGTACAACAGCTTATAATCCAAGTAAAAAACCTATGGTGAAAGTGGCTAAGATCGGTTCAGATTTAGATATAGCGCAAATACAAATGTTGCTCCCAAATGTTTAACCGATTTTGGCCAAACTATACATATTATATTTCTCCTATTTCGTTCCAGATTTCAATATACCCCATACAAATGTCCTTTCCGATATAACATTTTTTGTCAAACACACACATTTACAGGATGCATAAATCCTGCCCGTTATCACTTTTTCACCGAATTAAATTGTATTCGGATAGAAAGTGGAGTGTATCATAGAGTCGGCCCCGCCCGACTTTAGCCTTTCCTTACTTGTTTATTATTTTAAACGTATGATCGAAGCGGATTTTAAGTACTTTTAACTTATGTTAAATGTCCTTAAACGTGGTTTGCAATGACCTAAACCGCTACAAAAAACACGTAAAATTAACAAAAGATAACACACTGGGGATCTACCAAGATAGTCATTCAGTTTGTAACGCGTTGAAAGCTGCAGAAAAGATGGTGGTAGCGTTTCTTGAAAGCCCATGAAAAACACACCTCGTAGGAAGCTCTTAAGCTACGGGAAGAGATTCCCCGTACTATGATTAATTGTATAGAGCTAGAATGAGAAAACTGTGTTTCCAGGTTTCTCGTATCGATGGTAACTATGAAAGAATCTCCAGGTTTTACAACCTACACCACATGGGGGAATTGAGTTTAATACTATAGATTTACGCCAAATGTTTGCAACACCGACATATAATGGAGCTATAACCAGATTTAAGTGTACCGATCGGCTTATAATCGCCACATCTGGGTTAAGCAATCATAACCATATGTTTGTACAGGTAGTGGTGTAGGGTATCATATAGTAGGTCCCGTCCGACTTTAGCCTTTCTTATTTGCTTATAGTTATATTAGGAAATATAATTATTTGACAAAAACGATTTTTCCATTAGTCGAATAATAGCCTCCAAAGTTATTGGAGTACCCGATTAATCGAACAATTGTCCACCCCCTTAAGGCATATTACTACTTTATTTTTGTGCAATAATAATTGATTTCGTAATAAAATCCCTTTCGGATTCACTCCCAATAAAAGGATGTTTGGCATTGGTATGTTTAATGAAATTTCGGGCGGCACTTTTATGTCATAAAAATTTAGTCTTAAAATTAAAGAATAAAATACAGAAAATATGTACGTTCATATGTTTATATGTTGCAATAACTCATAATCTATTCAATTAAAAATATATGTATGTACTTTGTCTGAGCACAACAACACTCCACTTTCTCTATTAGAAATATTTACCAAAGTGTTCAAAAGAAGAGGGTTGTTTGCAAAACAATATCGGACGGCTTCACTTTGATCCTTGTCGCTCCATTCAGGTCTAGCTGGCATGGCACTCAATTGTATGAGCAGCACAGTACTTGAATGGAAATCAAGGAAATCATTTCTCATTTGGTGTGAGTGCATGTGTGAACCGAGCGTATGTTTTGGGTAAACATTGCCACCGAATAATGGGACAAAAGCCTATTTTCTCAATAGCCTGGAATGGAGAAAAAAGTGTCACATACTTTTTTATTGAGTTATGGAGGGATGGTTGAACGAAGAGTACAGAAGATGACACAGGACAAAACAAAATAGGACCATTGTTGAAATACTTGAAACGTAAGCCGCTAAATTTCATTGAAATTTGGAAAAATAAATATGTCCAAATTGTTGAAATAAAGAAAATTCTATTACAAAATAAATTACTTCCGGAAAAGAGCAGGCTTGCCGAGGTGTACATCGATACATCTCAATAACTCTATGTCATGGTCATCATTGTAGTCCTGGCGATGAACAATAACCGGCGGTGCAAATAAAAGTGAAACGTTTCTCGGTACAACTTGGGAAGGCCAACTGATAATTCTTCAATTCATTCATAGATCGTTTTTCGTGTTACCTCCATGTTGTTGGCAAATGAACATGTTTGTTTGTATGTATTGTATGGTATGGCATGTCTGAGTGTAGGAATAGTCTTTTGCTTTATCTCTTTTTCAGTTATTGGCGTAACGAATTTTCGATTTCATGCTCAATTGGAAATGTTGCTACGGCTGCGGCATGCTGTGGTGCTAACCAACTGTTAAACAGGGAATCCTTGATCCTGTCAAAATGTTTGTACATCTTTAAGTTTCGTGGTGTGTGCGCATGTGTGTGAGTGTCTGTGTTGATATGTGTTTTTATTTCACGCTTATTAAGTTGTTACCGTGCGATGACTCTCTGCCGTCCGTGTTCATGAAGTTTTGAAAAGGCGTCATTACGCCTTTTCGAAATGTTTGTTGATTTGTTTATGACCCTAAGATTTATGACGTTTGTATCGAAACAACTTCACCGTCATTACCCGCC
Organism: Polietes domitor; assembly: GCA_947397865.1. Taxonomy (NCBI): domain Eukaryota; kingdom Metazoa; phylum Arthropoda; class Insecta; order Diptera; family Muscidae; genus Polietes; species Polietes domitor. The sequence goes on from OX377620.1 coordinate 67,032,363, forward strand.
GAAAGAAGGTTATTTTGGTTTCGAAACAACCATGTAATTGTGGAAAATTTGTTGCAGAACTATTTGATGTGCATGTAGAAGTCGTGATTTTGGTGAATAACTTACAAATTACAATACAATGCTTCACAATAACAATAAAAAATAATAACGAAATGGAATTGGAAGGGAATGTGATCATATGAGGTGATCCATATCAAATACAGCCAATTGATCAAGATGCGATGAAAAAAAGTGAATTCTTCAGCGGTAATAGGACAAATCGGAAGGATATTTGTATGGGTACTATACCAAAATATATACTAATAAGAAATTTGATCAAAATCCAAAAAAACATTTGGAGCAATATTTTATGATCCTATTTTCTTTATATTCAAAGAAATGTTCCTGCAAAATTTACCGGCGATCGGACGACGGCCTTTGATCACAAGCGAAAGAAGGACTGACAACTCAGCTGTGAATTCTAAGCCGATCTGTACACTACTACTACTGTTAAATCATTTGTCACGATATTAACTTTGTCACTTATTTTATGAAGTACGATGCTAAAAGTTGCAAAGTGAACAGGAAAATGAATGCACAAACTCAAAAAATATATGTATTTAAAAAATAGTTCTTATGAAGGGAGGTTAAATTTTAAAGGGCCGATGTTGATTTTGAATAAAACATAAATTATTTAGAAAATTATTGTCATTTCTTTTTATACCCTCCACCTCCAGGATGGTGGTATATTCACTTTGTCATTCCGTTTGTAACACCTTGAAATATTCATCGGAGACGCCATAAAGTATATATATTCTGGGTCGTTGTAAAATTCTAAGACGATATAGAGATGTCCGTCTGTCTGTCTGTTGAAAGCACGATAGCGGCCGAACGAAATGAGCTAGGAGGTTCAAATTTTTCCTAAATGTGTCTTATGGTTGTAGATCGGTTGGGATTGAAAGTGGACGAAATCGGGCCAGAGGGAAAACTTTTTTCCCTCACAAGGACTGAAAATACCCCTAATATTAAGAGTATTTCAGCATGTTTTTTGAACATATTAGCTTGTATTTACTTGATATTTGCAATGCGCATTCCCTTTATAGCATAAAAGGGCACCATAGAGTGATTTTTATTTGTAGGGGGCGAAATGGGACAAAAAGGGATAAAAATGGTACCTATCAAACGACAACAGATAGAAACACAAAATTTGGCGTGTACATTCCTCTAATAGAGTAGATACATAATATAAAAGTATTTTTTCTAAATTCGTACTTTTAAGGGTTAAATGGGAATAGAGGGATAAAAATAGTACCATCCTAACGGCTGCACCTAGAATAATGAAATTCGATATATACATTCCTCTGATTGCGTAGACACGTAAAATAAAAGAACTTTCCAAAATTCGTACTTTTTGGGGTTCAAAGGGAAAAAGGGGATACAAATAGTACCTACCAGCAAGAATGATGAAATTCAGTGTGATGTACACATTGTGTAGTTACGTAATATAAAGAGATTTTAAATAGTCGTACTCTTGAGAGGGGAAAGTTGAAAAAAGTGGATACCAACAAATGATAGAATCGTGGAATTCGGTGTATACATTCCTCTGACTGCATAGCCACGTAAAATATTTTTTCCAAATTCGTACTTTATTTTGTTGCTTTTACGACAAAAAATAGTAGTATCATGAACTTATCTCATACTGCGTACGTGAGAGATAAGGAATTTTCAAAATTTATACTTTTGAAATTAAAATAGGATGGAAATACAACCAACCAAACGACTGTAGCTGAAAATACACTCTGTGTCCCCCAATATTTAGGGTATTAATGATTGCTTTATGAATTGAAGTATTATATCCTTTATATATATAGTATACAAATATTGGTAGCCTTTGCTTATTAATTAAATTTCTTATTTTCATACAGTTAAAATTTGTTGCGGACATTCCTCTTGTAGCTTGGAAGCTCAACAAAGAAAATAAAAGTTTTAGTGGGCGAAATGGGACAAAAAGCGATAAAATAATAATGATAAACAGCTAGAATCAAGAAATTCGTTGTGTACATCCCTCTAATTGCATAGACACGTAAAATAGAGGGATTTTTCGAAATTCGTACTTTTAAGGGATATAATTAAAAAGAGGGATAAAAATGGGACCTACCAAACCGCTGAAGTTGATATCATGAAGTTCGGTGTATACATTCTTACTATGAAGACTCGAAAAAGTTTTTTTCCAAATTTGTACATTTGGGCGGAGAATGAGGCGAATGGGGATATCTTTAAAATTTGTAATTTTCTTATCAAAATAATTCAGTCACTTTGTCTGTATCTGAAAATGCTTCTTTCTAATGGCGACTGAAAATCACTTTCACAATTTCAGCATTTGATTTATATATAATAGTCGATTTTAAACAGAGCGCATAAGTATACATTATAGTTTGAAATAGTAAACAAATATAGTAATATGCATAAAAAAACACTGTGCTTCTATGTAAAGTCGACATCCTTTAATCTTCTGGTAATACTGTGGAATGCACTCCGTGGTGGAGGGTATATAAGATTCGGCCCGGCCGAACTTAACGCCTTCTTACTTGTTATGATAATATTGGTATGGTTCAATTATGTATGGAACAAAATTTCGGCCAAATGCCTCCATCCGATGGTCTAAATTTTCGATGACGCTGAGGCTTAAATCAGAGATACAAGCCGACCGATTTTAAGCCGACAAGCCGCCGCCGCCGCATGGATCCGCACGAGCCTCGCCGCCGCCGATTTCGTCGGCTCAAATCGACTTCAACACGCCGCCGATTTCATCGACTCATATCGACTTCAACCACGCCGCCGAGATTTGACGGAGTTCTAACTCAGTCAAATCTTACTACCAGAATAGACAACCCACTTACAATTACAAAAGAAAATATAACTGTCGACTTAGACAACCTACTACTGTGAAATATATTGACCTTTCTTTGAATTTAGTATCCCACATATGATGACGTCTATAGAATGTTGAATGATTGTATTTTGATTTGAAAGTCGCATTTATATAAGTCAATTCCAGTACGCGTGGCCATGTGTTCCTAAAAATAACAATAAGGCTGTTTTTCTTTAAGACTGAATAACTAAGCTGTGATAAGAAAAAAACCAAATAAAAAGTTAAAATTTAACTCAAAATAAAAATTTCTTTTTTAAAATTATCACCAACAGCGATACCAATGTGTGTATAAAACCAAATTTTAACAAAAATATTTTATGTTAAAAATATTGGACTTAGCATGGATAATTATCCAGTGTAGGTCCAATTTATGGTTATCGACCATAAGTCCGAAAAAGTCAACAGAAAATATTTTTTTGGAAAATTTGTTTTGATACAAATATTTATATGGTTGTTGCCGACAATTATTTTTTATTTTGGGTAAAAAAATAATTTTTTTAACGTTTTTGTTATCGCAGCTTCTTATCCCGGATTAAAGAAGCCTTATTAAACAACATCTTCTCTATTGTGCTTCTTTAGAGTGTCAAAGTAGGTATAGTATTATCATTCATTGGAAAGATTATGATATTCAAGATGTATGGTCAAATATGCCTCACACGAAAAGCTGTAATTGCAAAGATATTTATTAAATTCATCCATATTATAAATTTTGAGAATTGTATGGGATAATAATATTAAATTATGGGAACATTGGTTAAAAACCAATAAATTATTCCTTTCATTTTCCAAAAATTGTCAAATAAATATTGGTGATCGAATGACAGAATGAGCCGACAAATCAGCCGAAAGCCGCCGCCGCCGACCCATTTTGAACAGCGCCGCCGCCGCCGATAATTATGGTTCGGCTTGTAACTCTGGCTTAAATTAGGTTCTATGCCGTTAATGTGCCGAATTATCTTATCGCAGTCAGCCAAAAGACATGATCTTCAAGAATTCAAGATCTGTATTTTGTCTTAATTAATAACATAGTACAACACGAAAAAAATCACGGGGTTCTGACAATGGATTCTGAAAGAGGAGACCAAAAAAAAAATCATTTTATAGACGATTAAAGTTTCCCAACTCTGGCCACTTCTTGCAGCATGTCGGTGTATAAAACTATGTTTTCTTTACATCTGAGGCATAGGGTATGTTCAGAAACTTTGTAGATAATGATATGGCGAATATTTTTGTAGAACATATTAACCCTCTAACTACCCCTCATAATGGCTTTTGTGGCTTTATTTTAAAAAATTGTAAAAAACACTCGAAGAGGGGGAAGGGCGGGGTTGAAATGTTCTACAAAAAAGTTGGCCATAAAATTTTACTATATATGTCAGAACACATCAAAACTTAACACAAACGCCAAAAATCAATCAAATTCAAGATTGCCGATTAAGGGTTAATATAGTTATTGTTCAGTAAGGTGGGATAGTGCACGACTTTTGGATTTTGATATGCTAGTACCCCCTATTTTGTGAGGTTCGGAAATAAAATTCATGAACCAAAAAATGGGGGTGGTTGGGTGAATTTAAGTAGGCGCTCATCGGGGTCAAAGGTAAGTGGTAAAAATACAGGAAAAGTCCCAGAACTGCCTCGGAGTCGACCCCAGATGGGTTAAATGTAAGACCGACCCAATTAATTTTCCCTCCACAACATTTATTTCGAACACACATACCCTCTATCCCCACTCGTTAAGGGGGGTCCCATACAAAAAATATTTTATAAAATTTGTCCCCACCGCTTTTACTGGTCCCAGGAGACCGCTAATGGGATCAAATGTAAGACCCCTCCCCTATATTTTTTCAGAACACACCTACCCTTCATTTGCAACGCTTAACCCATTCGTTCCCACTGTACTCGCTTGGGTACAGAAAAACGGCCATAACAACCGAACCACAATTTTCTTTCGGCGTTAATGGGTTAAGGCGGGCGCCATACATTTGCCTATTTTTATATTTTTTATGAAATAAAGGCCCAAAACTGCCCGCAGTAGACCCTAGAGGGGAGAAGTGGAGGTATGTTTAGGGACAATGTTGAGGAGGCAAAATTAATTGGGGTCATTCAGAATTTATTGTCAGAACCCCGTAATTTTGGAGAAAGTTTGAAATTGTTGTACAGTGTAATATAAAATATTTAGAAATTTAAGAATTTAAGAATTTGCTCACCGCTTGCCTCAATTTTCAGAATTCTAACATAAATAACAGCTGCAGATATAATTGTATCCCCGCGAAATTTTAAAATTACATTCCACAACTTCGGGAAAATCTCCTAGTTTCTAACAAGTGTACATGGATATCACCTGACGTATAAATAGTATTTAATCTATAAAAATTACAAATAAAAGTAAAACTTCGAAATGTGTACATACAACAGGTCTCAGCATATTTAAACATCCAAACTATTTATATTTTTTATTCGGAGCGATTTTTGTTTCGATTGCGGCTTCAGCAAACTTCCCTCTAGACTGAAATTAATATGCATCTGTTACGATTTTAGGCCACACAGTGTAATAGTAAGAAATATGTTTTTTTGACAATTTACAAAACTAAACTTTATATTTTCTTTCATACAATGTCACATGCAAATCAGAAAATAGTTCTTGGGAAACTGACAGAAATCACAAATCAACTCTATCCAATGTAATAGAAACCCAAAACAACATCGACATCGGATAACAAAAAATAGAAGAAAAAACAGTTCACTGCACTTTTCATAACTGCAAATTGCCAGCATTGAGTTGAGAACGAATATTTTATAAGAATCTTATAATGAAAATAATCGCATACGACGAGTACCAAATATGATACCCTCAAACTACAGACGTGTTCGCGAACAACTGCGGAGCCAGTCAGCAACGTAGCCAGCCAGCCAACCAACCGACTCTACCAATAAAACAGGTGTTTATTGCTGCGATATATCGACAGCAATTACAACAACAAAATCAAAACAAAAGCAAAAAAAAATGTAAAATAAAAACGCCAAAGAAGCAGACCAACAGGCTACCCAGGACGGATGGATGTATGGAATGGATGGATGGATAGCCGGTGGTTGGATGGCCGGCGGTAGTGGTTTGTTGTGCGGCTGCGGCGATCATGTCGTGCATGTGGAAAAATGTCAATCATGCAAAAATTACGATTATTAATTTTCATTATTATTACAGCAACGCCAACAACAAAAGCATAGCAAATAGTACGGCAGCTATAAACAACGTGGCAAAACAAATACCACAAGAAACGGCCTGCCTAGTGCATGTGTATTAAGGTGGCTTCCAAAATGAAGTTGTGAATGATCTCTCCGATATCCACAAACGTCTATAAGTTTCAGTCTCTAAAAATAACCTGCTTATATTAGCTTTTTCTTCAACAAGAAACTATATCACTTCCAGACTTTCGGTCCGATCTTTGTACTGGGAATACCCTCAAAAACGCACAAACATTTAACTTTATATGTGTTTTAAATGTAATACATTCGAATTCCAACTATTCGATCAAATTATTTCTTCTTACGAATGGAGTTTTTTGTTTTTGTTAATGGAAAGGAACGGAGGAGTATTAATTTTATTTTTAGGACATTTGCTATTAAAATGTTTTGAGGGTATATAAAGGGTGTTTTTTATTGGGGTATAGAACTTTAAGTTGGTATCACTTTTTTAACTGGCGGCCATTTTGTCAGCTGTCAAGTGATTAATATTTAGTTTGATTTGCCATTTCATCATGAACATGTTGACAAAAGAACAACGTTGCAAATCGTGCAAATTTATTTCGAAAGTAATGGTTCAGTTCGCGAAGTTCACCGCAAGCTCCGTCCATTTTATGGTCGACATAATCGTCCATCAGAGCAATTAATTCGGTTAACCATGGATCGTTTTCGCACTACCTTTCTCTATGTGATAATACGCATCCGCAGAGACGTCGAACAGTGCTCACCGAAGAAACAATTGCCGCTGTAGAGCAAAGTGTTGAAGAGGACCCGAATGAATCGATTCGTTATTGCGTTATTGCCAACATACGGCCCCATATGCTCGAAAAAGTGGTTGAAAATTGGACCTGTAGAATTGGCTATATTCGAGCCAGCCGCGGCGGCCACATGCCCGAAATCATATTTAAACATTAATGGCATAAAATTATGCTTCCAATAAAGCCAAATTGATGGACATTAAAACGATTTTCTTGTGTTTTATTTCAATTCGAAGTTCTATACCTCAATAAAAAACACCCTTTATAAGTTGTAGAAAAGAGAGAGATATTAAATAAGGTAATTTTTTATGAAACCCTAATTTTACTTGATTACTTTAAAAGGATACGACAAAAAATAAAAGCCGCACTTTCATCTTAGTTGGAGACGCAAGCAAGTAGAGCCAACTTAATGTACACACGTAAAGACATACAGTCTCTGTTCAATCAGCACTAGGTGGGTCACCTTTTTAGTTTTATTTACGCAGAACCTTTTATATTGATTAGTCCGTAATGTCAACTTAGAAAACCGCTATGATCTTTGGTAAATCAAACAATTATTATTATAAAATAACTATTAACTATCGATTACTTTGACTTTGAAAGGTAGAATATCATTCATTTTTATTTCTATTTTCAAGTTTATGTTTGACATTTTCAAAATGGCATGCAAAACTTACTTCCAAAGCAGTGAGTATTTTAAGCAAACTTTAAAATAAATAAGTGGACATTTTTCGAGAAGAGATCAGCCTTCATGAAGCTCATTTTCATCTCGGTGGCTATGTCAATAAGCAAAATTGCTGCATATGGGGTTCAGAGAACCCACATGTGACTATTGAGAAGCCAATGCATTCACAAGGAGTCACAATTTGGTGAGGATTTAGGGCTGTACTAAAAAATTGGGTTGATCGGATGATATACTGCGGAGCTAGTCGTGGTAGTCACATCAATGATATAGTGTTCCATTATTAAATGACAAAATCAACCTTTCCAATAAAACCAGAAATTTGAAAGATTTTGTGTAGCCGAGTCTTATATAAAATGTTACATGGTCCATCCTATAATATAGGGAGAGCCCAATTGATGTTTTTTTTTGTGAAATTTTAGCCGGAAGGAGTCAAGATGACCTCAACCTCATGAACCAAAAATATTTTATTGAAAATTAAAATTCTTTGCAATGTTCTGTGAATGCCCACTTAACAGAGACGGCGATGGGCTAAGACAGAAGGATCGTTTGCTGCCGCAAAAATTGTCTTCAGTGGGAAAATGAAACCTATCCCTAAACACGGCAAACTAAATATACAATCATAAAAGATGTGGCTCTAATCTTGAGTTAAAACAACAGCGATAATTTTGATGCGTCAGAACAATTGATTTTTAAGAAGGAAAGAAAACTTCCGTATTTTTTTAGGTTTGCATACAGTTGCCAAGACGGGATGATGGACTTTCAAATTTCCATAAAGTCAATGAAATTATATTTAATTCCATATATATAAAGAGTGATTTTTTTGAGGTTAGGATTTTCATGCATTAGTATTTGACAGATCACGTGGGATTTCAGACATGGTGTCAAAGAGAAAGATGCTCAGTATGCTTTGACATTTCATCATGAATCGTCTTACAAACGAACAACGCTTGCAAATTATTGAATTTTATTATCAAAATGCGTGCTCTGTTAAGAAAGTTCATTGCGCGCTTCCATTTTATGGTCAGTTTAATCGACCCACTGAAGCGGCTATTCGGGCTATTGTGACTAAATTTCGCACCAAATTTACATTGTTGGACATTAAACCACCAACACGCTTACGTAGAGTGCGAACTGAAGAAAATATCGCAGCTGTATCGGCCAGTGTTAATGATGACCACCAATTTTCGATTCGTCGCCGTTCGCACCAATTGGGTCTCTGTTACTCAAAAACGTGGAAATGCCAAAATTGGACTAAGCGGATGGACCACCTAAGACGCAGCCGCGGTCAACATTTAAATGAAATTATCTTCAAAAAGTAAATGTCATGGACCAATCTAACGTTTCAAATAAAGAACCGAAGAGTTTTTGCAAATTTTATGCGTTTTTTTTTTTAAAAAGTTATCAAGCTCTTAAAAAATCACCCTTTATATATATATTAATGAAGTGGGTAATGTAGGCGATTTTTCCTTACTTTTTTATTTCCCGTGAAATGGGATTTTTTAACATATTGTTTGCAATAGAGAAACTTATTATTTTCCCATAAAACAATCGAACTTTATTAAAGTATATTCTTTTGATTTGAACTGGGATACTCCACTGGCTCAAGACCATTTTGCATCTGTATTTTATAGAATGAAAATTTATTTTCAAATTGCACTGTGACTTCTATTACTCGGCTGCAGACTACCACTATCATGATTTCCACCCTGTGAAAAGCGTCACAGAGACTTTTCTACAACAAAAATAAAAATTAAAATATAATATCAATTCAATTTCAAAACCATTTGCCAAAAAATATTTAATTTAATCAATTTTAATAAGGAGTTTTTTGAAATACAAAACCTTTTTTAACAGAGAACATATATACGGAAGGCATTAAGTGGTTTCTAAAACAATTGTAAAAACGTGATCAAATTCCATAAAAGCATTGCCAAATATCAAATTTCACACTACTCTGATCATCCGTAAAGAACTTATAACTGATTTATTTTTTTGTATTTTAGGGTGATATGTGTGGGAGGTACTGGAAGAGGCGTGTTAAATCACGCCATATTCTGTACACTTAAATTGATTCTAAAAACTTTATCAACCACCAAAACATAGGTGATTCCCAATATCTGTGTGGAGGTTACATTTGTTTTAATTTAACATAGGAATATGGTCCATTTGTGTAAGAGGTATCAGAAGGGGCGTGGCAATTCCGGTCATCTTCGAATTTAAACTATGTTTGGGAAAAATATTAGCATATGCAAAGTTTGAAGTAATTCCTTAACTCCCTTCGAGAGTTGTCGTGTAAACCTTCTTTGGTGATCCCCACTGAAATTTTCCGCCAATTTTTTTTCGTAGAACATATTAATCCTTAAATATCCTTTTTTAAAGGACTTTTCTTGATTTTCGCCAAAAAAGAATCAAATTGACACATAAAGAGAGAAGGTTTTCCACTAAAAAAAAAACCTCATAAGATTCCACAATATAGTTCTGACAACAAGAACTCTCTCAGACCCTAACTTACAAAACTTTTTCACTTAGTGTAATTGACCCTTCGACCAAAAAATTAAAAGTTTGACCGACTGTAAAAGCGAATCTCTGACCAGCTGGTCTATAAGCTTATTTTACGAAAATATGCCCATTCAGAATTATAGGGTCGCTATTCTGTTCCAATCAAAAAGTCTAAATTTGTTGGACAATTAAAAGTGATATTTCTTAAATTATTTTGCTACTTTCTACAATGTTATAAACATGGTGCAAAAATGTGCGAAGAAATAGGTAAAAGTTTCAGCTGAATTCCCGCAGGAATCCGTACAAATTTCCCGGTATACGGGAAATAGAAAATATGAAAATTCCTGGAATTTCTCTTGCTGTCCACTATAGGGTAATTCCACAAGATTTCGAATCAGTATATATAGATTTAATGAAATTTGGATCTTACATTCCACTAGTTCTTGAGGGTAATATAGAGTTGACCTTAGCTCAAATAAGTACATGGTTTAAGTTTTACAGTTGTCCAAGTTTGATTCAATTGGGATACTCTTCCAGCAGGGCCGTGCGCAGGATTCCTCTTGTTTTACGAAAAATAAAGTCAATCTATGGCGCAATGATAAATGGCGTTAATTTGATTATGTATGATTACGTGAGCGTTTGGCAACCATTCATATTTTATTACCAGTATCTTGAGGATCTTGATACATTCATCGGCAAAAATGCATTTCAGTAATCCATCTATCAGTACACCCTAAGGAATTTGACAGTAAAAGAAAGCAGAAAGTCTACTGAAAGAGCAGATTTTCTGCTGATCTGCAAACCAGCAGATTTGCTGATCTGCTGAGATTGTTTTGCTGTTTTTAGCAATGTAGAAAAAACTTTAAGCATATGTACAGAACAGTATGACCCCTTAAATATACATGTTAAGAAATCTTTTTTGAATATATGTTATTATAAAGCAATTTATTACCACGGAAAGATATTGCGATTGTCTTTTTAATGATACGCATATTGCCCCAAGCTGATATAAGAGGAACGCTTATCTACTTTTATATTTTAATTAACAGCAACCAATTTTAGCAGACTGCAAACTCTTTAGCAGTGTGAATGGTGATGTAAGATTGCAGAATAACTGCTGTTACGCCAAAAAACTGCTATTAACCGACTTGTTCTCTAAGTGCAGAACTTCTTTTTTTAAATAGTTGCTTGAAAATACATACATACATATATATTTTGAAGAAATATTACACAAAAAACGATCAAATTCCTCGGCGAATAACCCCCCGTCAGTCCCCGCATTTTTTCTATGATAAATGCAGAAAATTGGATGTGCTTGTTGACAAAGTATGATGTCTAATGAGTTTTGTGGTTTTTAATTTATACAGTAGGTACATAAGTAACAGGATGTTTACTCAAAATCGTTATACGCATATTCCGATTAAATAAAATTTTTTTGGAAATGTTTCTTCATTTTTATAATCTTAAATATGTATAAATTCGAAAAACAAATACAGTTTTTTGTACTCGATGACATGTAACACCTAAAAATTTTGATTCCACAAAACCAAATAATTGGTATTTTAGTGTTTCGTTTTCCAAAAAAATAAAAAATATTAACTGTGAAAAATATTTGACAATGAAGTGAGAAATATGACAAAAAAATTCAGTAAATTAAATCTCATTTCTTATTGTTTCGCAACTTTTAAGTAGATTTAAAAAACCTACACGTTGAAAAAATGCATTACGTAGAAACGAAATTTTAGACACGTGGACATCGTTTTTGAGCTTCGATACTCAGAGAGGGGTATATCATTCGTTTGAATTGAAAGAAATTTAAAAATACAAATTGTATTTTGATTGATTCTAAAAGATTTTTTAATAAATTTCCAAACTTGTATTGTATTACACAATTAAAAGTTCATAAGATATTGCTCTAGTCAAATGTCTAGAAGTGGCGAAATTAGCATTACACAACCTTGAAATAGGCACAATTCGTCTGTTTGTATTTTTCATAACCTTTTCCGAAATTCAAGAAAGTTTCCACGATTTTTTATATAATTTTCGTGTTTTCATGATTTTACTGCAAAATTGTCATTTCAGAAGAGTTATTTTAAAAATAACTAATATTTTTAGGTTATTTATTGCTTTAGAAAGTCTAGAAGGTTTTAAAAAAGTATATGTTCGAAACCTCTCTAGGGGGTTTGAAAACCCCCTGTCTTCCAGAGAAGGAAATTATTTAAAAACAAGTAAGGAAGGTTAAAGTCGGGCGTGGCCGACTATATGATACCCTAAATTAGTCATTATACCCTATGGTGTAGGATATAAAAAGGTCATTACATTTGAACCGCGTGATATACGATGCAGCTATAACAGGAGAATATACTACAAATTCCATACTTCTATCTGTAGTTGTAAGAAATTTTGAAAATCTGTACAAAAATGCTATTTCTAGAGCGGAAATAATCAATTCAGTAGCGAAATTTGTAATGGAGCTATATATATATATATGACCCATTTACACCAGAGCTGTTTTAGTTGAAATAAAAGTTGTTTTGCCAAATTTGAAGAAAATCTGTCAAAGTTTCTGGTTTCTAGAGCGGAAAGAGTCAAATCGGAGGAGACATTTGTATGGGAGTTATATATAAATCTGAACCGATCTATCCTATTTTTACCAGAGCTGTTTTTAGTTGAAATAAAGGGTGATTTTTTAAGAGCTTGATAACTTTTTTTAAAAAAAAAACGCATAAAATTTGCAAAATCTCATCGGTTCTTTATTTGAAACGTTAGATTGGTCCATGACATTTACTTTTTGAAGATAATTTCATTTAAATGTTGACCGCGGCTGCGTCTTAGGTGGTCCATTCGGAAAGTCCAATTTTGGGCAACTTTTTCGAGCATTTCGGCCGGAATAGCCCGAATTTCTTCGGAAATGTTGTCTTCCAAAGCTGGAATAGTTGCTGGCTTATTTCTGTAGACTTTAGACTTGACGTAGCCCCACAAAAAATAGTCTAAAGGCGTCAAATCGCATGATCTTGGTGGCCAACTTACCGGTCCATTTCTTGAGATGAATTGTTCTCCGAAGTTTTCCCTCAAAATGGCCATAGAATCGCGAGCTGTGTGGCATGTAGCGCCATCTTGTTGAAACCACATGTCAACCAAGTTCAGTTCTTCCATTTTGGGCAAAAAAAAGTTGGATATCATCTCACGGTAGCACTCACCATTCACAGTTACGTTACGATTCGCATCATCTTTGAAGAAGTACGGTCCAATGATGCCACCAGCCCATAAACCGCACCAAACTGTGACTTTTTCTGGATGCATTGGTAGCTCTTGCAATGCTTCTGGCTGATATTCACTCCAAAATCGACAATTCTGCCTATTTACGTACCCATTGAGCCAAAAATGTGCTTCGTCGCTGAACACAATTTCTTTCTTTCTGAACTTTCTTAACAGAGCACGCATTTTGATAATAAAATTCAATGATTTGTAAGCGTTGCTCGTTAGTAAGTCTATTCATGATGAAATGTCAAAGCATACTGAGCATCTTTCTCTTTGACACCATGTCTGAAATCCCACGTGATCTGTCAAATACTAATGCATGAAAATCCTAACCTCAAAAAAATCACTCTTTATAAGCTGTTCTGAAAATTTTAAGAAAATCTGTCAAAGTTTGTGGTTTCTAGAGAGGAAAGATTTAAATCGGAGGAGACATTTGTATGGGAGCTATATATAAATCTGAACCGATCTATCATACTTTTACCAGAGCTGTTTCTAGTTGAAATATACGGCGTCTTGCCAAATTGGAGGAAAAATTTGTTAAAATATGTGGTTTCTACAGCGGAAAAAGTAAAATCGGAATCAAAATTTGTATGGAAGCTATATCTAAATCTCAAAAAGTGATTCTATGTCGGTATAATAAACGATGGGTCTATCTCGTTTCCTTTTGGGTGTTACAAACAAATGCACAAAGACATTATATCCTGTGGTGTAGGGTATAAAAATTTGGAATGTGTTTTCGGATTTCAATCATATTTGTACCATATGAAAGGTATACACGTATAATTTTACAAAAAAAAATGAAAAACGTTTTTTGTACAGTGTAAGTGATCGAGCTATAGAGTTTGTGGTAATATCCATTTTTTAAGGTTCTGTTGTTGGAACATTGATATTTTATCTTGTGTCCACAACATACGAAACAAAATACCAAGAAACCACCTACAAGATCGATTTGTTCGACCTAATACTTTAAAAATGTTGTAAACAAGTGTCATTTCTCCTTTCTATAATTCGGACGTTCTGAATAAAAATAAAAAATTACAACGCATTTGTCAATTGGTATAAACGACTAAGACATGTTATGCAATTGTTTAAAATTAATAAAATATGAACCTGTATCTTTAAAAATATATTCGATAGTTTGTACAGCTCTGCGCACAGATTCTCCTACTTGAAGTGCTACTACCATATCATATTACTGTTGGCACTACCTCTTACAACTAAAATAACAACTACAGAAAAGTGTTAAAGAACAAGAACAACAACAGCAATTTTTTAACTTCAAGTGCGACAAAAAAAATGGCAAACAGCCGTAGAACGAACTTCGACCACAGTATTCAACGCTAAACATGATTATTACACATTTAAACTGCATTTATACACAATAAGAAGTGGGCTAAATGTTATTTTTACTACCACATCATCCAGAGCACTAGCACCAGGGTATTGTATGACCACAAACACCGTCTCCATCAGTAACATCAATCCAAGCAAGAACTTGCCGTTTGCTCGTCATCTCCGCGGTGTGCCGCCTCTCGACCATCCATCGCAAGCCAACACAGAAAGAACGTACGAAAATGAATTGTGGATTGTTATTGAAATTGCAATTTAAGTAACCTAAACCCGCCATTTATTATTGACTCGACTCGACTTGACTGAAGTCAAGTTGGTGTGAACCTTAAGAAGTCATTACAATTTGACCATGTCGCCGACACTGGAGTACCAGCGAGCATCACATCACGTTACGATAACGTCTATGAGTAGCCAGCATTGTGAAGTAAAGTAGCAAAAATTATAATTCTCATTGGGAAAACTAAGCGCCTCAAATTTCATAAACAAACGTGCTGCATGTGCCGCCGCCAAAATAGACCAAAAGAAAACGAATTGTCTTGACAACACCAACAACAATGATGAAGGCTGTCAGTGAATTAAGAACAATGAACCATACAAGATATGCATACTTAGAAGTCGGTATGTTAAGTTTGAGAATTTTTTATTAACTTTTAATTAATGAAATATTTTGAGATTTTATTAAGTGACATTACTCTGCTCATATAAATACAAGGAACAACTTATTATTATTTTTACTTCTGTATGTATTTGTGTACAACGTAAGAAGCTCTGTAATTACTAAAAAGAAGAAAACAATTGAACTACATTGTCCTAAAATATTAGGACGTGACGTGACTAAAATGGAAGTCAGTTTTACAATGGAATGGAATGGAAGTCATTACAAAAGCACACAGCAGAGCGAATTGCGTCGGACTCTTTGCGCTAAACTGATCTATATTATCTGTTCTTTCATATTATTGACATTGGCTATTGTTGTATCAAATATTCTGTCAAAAGAGAGCTCTTGCATCATGATGAATCAAATTTTTAAGAAAAATTGGTCTTAAAAATAAACAAGTAAAGAAAAGCTAAAGTCGGGAGGGCCCACTATATGATACACTCCATTTTCTATCCGAATACAATTCAATTCGGTAAAAAAGTGAAACCGGGAAGGATTTTTATATCCTGTAAATGTATGTGTTTGACAAAAAATGTTTAATTGGAAAGGACATTTGTATGGGGGTATATTGAAACCTGAAACGAAATAGGTGAAATACAATGTGTATAGTTTGGCCAAAATCGGTTAAACATTTGGGAGCAACTTTTGTATTGGCGCTATATCTAAATCTGAACCGATCTTACCTACTTTCTGCATAAGTGTTTCAAGTTGGATTATAAGATGTTGTACCAAATTTAAAGAAAATCGGGTACAATATGTGTTTTCTAGAGCGCCAAAAGTCAAATCGGGAGCGACATTTGTCTGAGAGCTATATCTAAATCTGAACCGATATTACCCACTTCCTTCTTCTTAGCTTCTTCTAGTTAGATTAGTAGGCGTTAAGCCAAATTTAAAGAAAATCGGGTACAATATGTGGTTTCTAGAGTGGAAAAAGTGAAATAGGGAGCGACATTTGTATGGGGCTGTATCTAAATCTGAACCGATTTGCCTCAAATTAAATAGCGTTTGTGCTTGATCCACAAAACTTAGTTGTGCCAATTTTTGTTAAGATCGGACTATAATTGTGACCTGTAATTTGATTACAACAATAGATGGACAGACAGAAAGACGGACATTGCTAAATCGACTCAGAAAGTTATTCTAAGCCGATCTGTATAATAAACGATGGGTCTAACTTGTTTGCTATTGGGAGTTACAAACAAATGCACAAAGCCATAATACTCTCGTTCAGTGTATAAAAAGTGAATTTGTAACTAAGCTTCGCATTGGACTCTTTAATACAATTATATTTTACTAATTAATTTACTTACAAGCCAGAAACAATATATTTCAACTTTATATTTTTCGAGCATGGGTCACCTTTCTGATGAAATGTCCATATATATTATATATAGCGACCGACATATGTGCCAGTTAGTATGATAGTGGTCTGAGTCACTCTTTATCCGTTTTGAGATATGCAATGGTTCATGTTTGAGTCAATTGAAAAATATTTTTCCGCACAAAATTTTTTCCTTAGAATACTACTAGTATATCGAAATTTTTATAAAAAAACCGAAAACGTTGGTACCTCTAAACATAAAATATTATATTTTAATTCTAAAACGTATTATTTCCTTACCAGAAATCAAATAAAGCACAAACTATTTTATTTATAAAACAAGTAAGGAAAGGCTAAAGTCGGGTGGGGCCGACTATATAATACCCTACACCACTTCCAGCGCATATACCTCGCTTTGATTACACTGTGCAACATTTTTCATTTGATTTTCTTTTATCATGTAGCGGTGTCCGTATATGGTTATTTTTTTCGTGTTGCACTGTGTTACTAAACCCATGTATTTCATGGGATAAATTTTATGTAGTTCATACAAATTATACAAATTATATTCAAATAATTTATATGCTATAAATTCATCTTTAGTCAAATTTAACGAATATGGTAAATAATATGATAATTGATCCAATTGTCCGCCAGACAAATACAAATTATACAGTAGGATATCAAAGTTATACCAAAGTATGGCCATCACCCAAACAATTCTCAATGCAATTCAATTCGGTAAAAAAGTGAAATCGGGAAGGATTTTTGCATCCTGTAAATGTATGTGTTGACAAAAAATGTTAAATCGGAAAGGACATTTGTATGGGGGTATATTGAAACCTGGAACGATGTGACCCGCTTTCACCATGTCTGTTTACTGGTGAAATATAATATGTAAAATTTGGCCAAAATCGGTTAAACATTCGGGAGCACCATTTGTATAAGGGCTATATCTAAATCTGAACCGATCATACCCACTTTCAGCATAGGTGTTTCTAGTTTGATTATAAAATGTTGTGCCAATTTTAAAGAAAATCGGGTATAAGATGTGGTTTATAGAGCGGAAAAAGTGAAATCGGGAGCGACATTAGTATGGGGGCTATATCTAAATCTGAACCGATCTTACCCAATTTTTGCATATGTGTTTCTAGTTGGATTATAAGATGTTGTGCCAAATTTAAAGAAAATCGGGTACAATATGTGGATTTTAGAGCGGAAAAAGTCAAATCAGGAACGA
Source organism: Polietes domitor (assembly GCA_947397865.1). Classification (NCBI taxonomy): domain Eukaryota; kingdom Metazoa; phylum Arthropoda; class Insecta; order Diptera; family Muscidae; genus Polietes; species Polietes domitor. Next base: position 67,050,286 of record OX377620.1, read on the forward strand.
CTTTTGTATGGGGGCTATATCTAAATCTGAACCGATTTCCTCCAAATTCAATACCGATGGTTCTTGACCATAAAAAATAACTTCTGCCAAGACGGACGGACGGACAGACGGACAGACAGACATCGTTAAATCGACTCAGCTAGTGATTCTAAGCCGATCGGTATACTTAAAGGTGGGTCTAGCTCGATTATTTCTTGGTGTTACAAACATTTGGCGCGAAACTAACTTATAATACCCTAGACCACAAAGTGGTGTGGGGTATAAAAAATAGATATATATACAAAAATATTTACAGGTTATTCGTCTAGTAACGTTAAATTCAAATTACTTTTCAAATAATTTCATTTTATATTATTATATTTATTATGTTTCATGATTATATTTTTCCATATTTTCCGCAGTTAAGGTGAGGTTTTCGGGTGTATTTATAATACGCATATGCAATTTTCATAAAATGTAAGTATATATACAACTGATGACATCACTTCAGCCTCCATACAGAAGGATCACTGAATATTTGTCCCTACACAGTGGGTCAAAGTTTTCATTTCTTGGTCGAAGGGAGCATTATACAGGGTGCGGCTAAAGTAACTATATGATTTGTTTTTTAAATAACTATTGAATGGAATGGAAAAAACAAAAAAATTTATGATAAAAAGAGAGTTTATTTTATGTTATTTTTTTACATTAATTATGAAAAACAAGTAAGGAAAGGCTAAAGTCGGGCGGGGCCGACTATATAATACCCTACACCACTCCCTGCGGATGTACCTCGCTTTGATTACTAAACCCAGGTATTTCATGGGAGCAATTTTATGTAGTTCATACAAATTATATAAATTATATTTATATAATTTATATGCTATAAATTCATCTTCAGTCAAATTTAACGAGTATGGTAACTAATACGGTAATTGATCTAATTGTCCGACAGACAAATACAAATTATACAGTAGTATACCAAAGTCATTTCAAAGTATGGACATATGGACATCACCCAAACAATTCTCATTGCAATTCAATTCGGTAAAAAAGTGAAATCGGGAAGGATTTTTGCATCCTGTAAATGTATGTGTTTGACAAAAAATGTTAAATCGGAAAGGACATTTGTATGGGGGTTTATTGAAACCAGGAACGATGTGACCAGCTTTCACCATGTCTGTTTATTGGTGAAATATAATATGTAAAATTTGGCCAAAATCGGTTAAACATTCGGGAGCACACGTGTTTCTAGTTGGATTATAAGATGTTCTGCCAAATTTAAAGAAAATCGAGTACAATATGTGGTTTCTAGAGCGGAAGATGTCAAATCGGGAGCGACATTTGTATGGGGGCTATATCTAAATCCGAACCGATCTTACCGAATTTCTGCATAGGTGTTTCTAGTTGGATTATAAGATGTTGTGCCAATTTTAAAGAAAATCGGGTACAATATGTGGTTTCTAGAGCGGAAAATGTCAAATCGAGAGCGACATTTTGGCATATTATATTTCACCTATTTCGTTCCATATTTCAATATACCCCCATACAAATGTCCTTTACGATTTAACATTTTTTGTCAAACACACACATTTACATTTACACATTTTCACCGAATTAAATTGTATTCGGATAGAAAGTGGAGTGTATCATAGAGTCGGCCCCGCCCGACTTTAGCCTTTCCTTACTTGTTTACTTTTCAAATAATTTCATTTTATATTATTATATTTATTATGTTTCATGATTATATTTGTCCATATTTTCCGAAGTTAAGGTGCAATTTTCATAAAAGTAAGTATATATACAACTGATGGCATCGCCTCAGCCTCCATACAGAAGGATCACTGAATATTTGTCCCTATACAGTGGGTCAAAGTTTTCATTTCTTGGTCGAAGGGAGCATTATACTAAGTGAAAAAAGTTATGTAAGCTAATGTCGGAGAGAATTCTTATTGTCATAACTATACTGTGGAACTTTATGAGGATCATTTTTGTTGAAGATCTTAACCCTCTACCTCCTCTGTTTATGGTCAATTTGTCCCGTTTTTTGAAGAAAATAAAAAAGTCCTTTCAAAAAGGATTAAAAGGTTCTACGAAAAAAATTTTCGGGAATTTCAGTGGGGGTCACCGAAGACACCAAAGTTGTAAACAAAGCTCTTCACGCTTAACAAAGCACAATTAAACATATTATTAAATTAAAACCTATTATGAAATATATTCAGTTTTGCCGGCCTTCTGTCGGTTTTAAAGATTTTCTCCTCCGGGATATATTTAAAGCTGGTTACGGCAAGTAAAGGTTTCCTCTTTTGTTCTTTGGGGTTAAAGATTTTCTCAAGTGGGGCTGTCCGAATCATTTCACCCAAAAGGGTTTTTGTATCTAACAACTTTACAACTTTTTGTTTGTCATATTGCTCGGTTTTGTATTTATGTCACTGCTACTTTTGGACAATTAGGCATCAATGATTTTGGGTAATATAACGTTATTTATGTTTCAAATGTCATTTGGCCCAAAAATAGTACTGCTTTATATCATCTGCATCTTATTTTATAGAAAATAGTGAAATATTATTTGTTTAATTTTTTAATCAACAAAAAATCCATTTCTATTTTCAAAGTAAATTTTTATTAACAGTCAAACAGAATTAACAGTATCAGTCAGACGCTCTAAAAGTTTCACAATGGATCCCTGGCACTTACTTTATAAAAATCTATAAAATATATATCATTAATATTCAAAGAACAAACGCCAATTAATCCATGTACGTTATTTAAACATAGAACTTTATTTTATAATTTTAATTCACCATTGGTATTTTTGACGTATAAATAAAGGAGGTTATTTGAGGATATTAAGACAACAAGCTCGGAAAATCTAGGTGTTAAATACTTAATGTTCAGAAAAAGATGTTTTTGTCTTATTAAGTACCCTTTTATAGGAAACCCGAATAGTAATGACGCTATGATTTTGATGTAAATGAATTATTGCGTTATTTTATTGTTTGTAATCAGTTAATGATTATTTTTCGCTGATTTTGAAGATCATATAATGGTGATTAAATGTTGTAAACTAAAGTTTTATGTTTCAGTAATGTACGTGGATTAATGGGCGTTTGTTCTTTTACCGATGCGAATGTCCAATATTATTGAAACTAATGCAAAATGTAATTGAGCCAAGAAAATTTAAAATCAAATATTGATTACAGACCAAAAAAAAACAAAGAAAAAGTTATTAAACCCCTAATATTTAGAGTATATTTGGAAATGTCTTCTTTATCATCACTTGAAATTTGTTACATGCATTCCTTTAACAGCGGAACGAAATAATGAAATTTTGTGTGTAGACGTTCAAAGTAATTAGATCTTTCTAAATTCGCACTTTTATCAAAGTGGAGAAAAGGTGATACAATTGGTACCAAACAAATAGATGTAGCTAAAATCAGAAAATTCGGTGTGTACGGTCGTCTGACTGTATTGACGCGGAAAAAATGAATTTGTTGCATTATGTAAATATCGCAGTTTGAATGAAAAATTTAATAATTTTTGTAATATTGTAGTGCACTTCTACGTAAAATCGACAGCCTGTAAAATGAAAAAAAAACTCCATGGTGGAGGGTAAATTAAATTCAGACCAGTCGAACTTCAAGCTCTTTTTACTTGTTGTGGATGTGGTGCCCCGTGAATCTCTCGTGACTTCTCTTCACCGTAATCGTGACAGTCAAAAAAACCTCGTAATGAACAAAATATAAACCAGTGGTATAATCTCCAGTTGATTCTATGCACAATGTGCTTAGATATTCCCTACCCATAATATACCTACCTTCGTACCTAAATTATTATGCATTATATTTGTTAAACGCCCCTGAGAGACTCTGCAACTTTTCTAAATATATCAAACGTATTAAAGAATCAACAATGATGTGGATTTTATGTTGTCGTCTTTGTGAATTCTCTCCAGACTGAATTAGAAGAAAATTCTCTAGGGAATTTAATTATGTCAGCGAACTCCACCACCAGCGCAGCAGACACTTGAAAACCACCGCCAACTCCATCATCGTCTTTGGCATCGGAGCATCGGAGACGTTCAAATGCAAATGCATCTTTGAATAACTGCTGATTTTGCATTCGATTTGATCCTATCGTTCCCAAGACACACATCTGTGCTACTGATTTCAAAATCAAGATTTTGTTGCATTTTTTTCTTTACAATTTTATTCAGATTTGTTTAGTCTGGCTTTCTGGCTGGCTTGGTGGTCATTCCGGTAGTAGCAGTAGTCACCTTGTCTACCGCGGTTGCTTCAGCTTCAGCACCAGCATTTGCAATTCTATTCTTTGTTGTTGCAGTGTCCAGTTGCAATATGCAGTTGTTCCACAACTTGTCTCAATTTACAACCTGTGAATATATTTTCGCATTTTGTCACACAGACAACTTTTTATTGTTTCGCATAAGTTGTGATGTGATGTTTGATTAATTGGACTTTGGGTACTTAATAAAAATATGCAGATATGCTGAATGTGGTTAACCATATGAAAACTGGATATTGGAATTCTTCGATATATGGGGGATTTATAGTTGAATCACTGCCAATGATTAATCGTAGCTTTTCGCAGCTGACTAACTCCATAAGAAGTTATCACAGCACATTTCGGAAAGTCGTGGAGGTTTTTGTTTCAGCAAGTAACTATTTTCTAGATAGTTACACAGCATTAAAACCGCAGATCAATTCAAGTCTGTGTGCATGTCAGCCTCTCTGTCCTTTTTACAAATTTTTAATACGAATGAATGTAAACGAATATAAGCATAAATATCGGCATATGTATTCTTACTTAATGGTGGAGGCAACACTAGTCTGAGATCATTCGTAGTAAATCCTAATGCTATTTTAAATATTTAAAATTAAGTAAAATTGGATTTAATGGACTGGTGTGGTTCATTTTTCTAGTTGACACAAGTAAAAGAGCGTAAAGTCCGACCTGGCCAAACCGTACGAGTGCGTATAATACTAATAACTAGCACGTCTCCCTATATGGATGATAGTTGCGCTAAGGCTGTGGAAACAATATGCCTATACGTAATTTGCAATAATTTTTCGGTATGATCTTAAATAAATTGTGATGTTTCATTGGTAAAATATTAGTAATATTTAAATAATATTAATGACCATATCCACTAGAGCGGAAAAATTGTCGAATTTCGAAATGAACTGGTCTATTCGACGCCAGTAACTGAATTAACAAACATAATTTCGAATATAACAAATAGAAGTTACTGTGGATTTTTGTTCACAAAAATATCTATACTCTAAATACTCTGAAAATGTGTGAGTGTGTTTTAGGTATTTTTTTTTAATTTCCTCGAAAATTCCTGTCCGAGTTCCTTAGTGTGAAAGAAGTGATATGTTTCAAACAATGAGAAAAAATTTTGGACACAATGTCCATATTCCTCTCCCAAACATATCAAAATAATGCTTAAAGTGTATTTAAATTGTGAAAAATTGTAGCATTTAAATAAATCCTATTTTTTGTTTACGTACTTTTCAGAATTAACACTAAAAACATGGCAAATCTATTATCCATCATAGACTCAGCACAGAAAAAAGGACCAAAGTTGTTTAGCATTTTCAACAACGAAATGTTTTTGATCTCCTGGATTCTGGAAGGCCTCGTGCAGTTCGAAATGATGTGGATATTGCTCGGCTACAAGTAAGTAGTGAGGAAAACCCCAAAACTTCCACCAGGCGAATTACAGAATATCTCTCTCACACAACAATTGGCCCAAAATAGAAAGAGTTATCGGAGTCCTACAAAATGCACATAATTAAAACACCTCCCACATATCCTCAAAACGAAAGTAACGATGAATTTAAGGAATAGTTGAGTAACTGTAACACTTTACGTATACGTTATTAAAATTTAAAAAGAATATATGGAATTTGGTGATTCGTGCTCTTTTCATATATCCTGAAACCGACATTAACGTTAACCTGAAATAAAGCAATTTTCAGAATGCTTTTCGAAGAATTTTTCTTATTTTAACATATTAGAGTAGATAATATTCAAATATAATATTCAAATATAATATTATCGAACACACACAGAAAAAACCTTAATTCCATTTCAATCAAAAAATCAACATATTTGATAGTCCGGGAGCCAGCAACGTGTTTGGTTACACTATAAGTATCACGGCTTAAACTTTTAGGATATGTTCCTTTATTTTTGGAAAGAAAAAAATACATGGCCCCCTGCAACTTTTAAGGTCGAATAAAAATAGTGCTATTTCCACAACTTTCCTAGAAGTAAATAGAACTGTAAATTTTTTTATGGTCAATTCCTTACATTATGAGATGAACAAAAAATCATGTCTGGCAAAACATCGGGGGTGGCTTTGGCCCCCCTGCACCCTTTAAGGTCGAATGGAAATAGTGACATTTATACCATTTCCATATAAGTAAAACTACCAAAACTTTTATGGGCACCTCCTTACATTATGAGAAGAAAAACGAGTAAGGAAAGTCTAAAGTCGGGCGGGGAAAGGCTATGATACACTCCACTTTCTATCCGAAAACAATTCAACTCGGTAAAAAAGTGAAAACGGGAAGAATTTTTGTATGTTTCCTAATCATAGGCTAATATTACCTGGTCCAATTTGGTCCAAATCGGAAATATTTATATCGGTGCTATATCCAAACATAGAATATAGCGACTAACTTTCACAATAAGTTCATCCATTTCAAATATAACGTGTTAAGCTCATTTTGTGAAAATTCGTGCTTTCTGGTGCGGAAAAAGTCTATCCGAAATTTGTATGGTAGGTATATGTAAATCTGAACCGATGGCCCATTTTCACCATGGGTGTTTCCAGTTGAAATATTAGATATTTTGAAAGATTTGAAGAAGATCTGTTAAAATATGTGGTTTATAGAGTGCAAAAAGTGAAATCGGGAGTGAAATTTGTGTGGGAGCTATATATAAATCTGAACCGATCTGACCCATTTATAGAACAAATATAAGATATTTCGCCTAATTTGATGAGGATCTGATAAAATATGTGGATTCTAGAGCAGAAAACGTTAAATCGGGAGCGAAATTTAAATGGGAGCATATATAAATCTGGACCGATATGACTAATTTTCACATAGGTGTTCCTAGTTTAAAAATAAGATATTTCGCCTAATTTTATGAGGATCTGTTAAAATATGTGGTTTCTAGAGCGGAAAAAGTTAAATCGGGAACGAAATTTGTATGGGAGCTATATCTAAGCCTGAACCGATTTAATCCATTTTCAACACAGATGTTTCTAGTAGAATTATAAGGCAATGCAAGGTAATTTGAATCAAATCAAGTGAAAAATGTGTCGTCTCTAGAGCGGAAAAAGTCAAATCGGGAGCGAAATTTGTATGGAAGCTATATATAAATCTAAACCGATCTAACACATTTTTTAGAGTGATTCTAAGTTGATCGGTATAATTAACAATGGGTTTATCTCGTTTCCTTTTGGGTGTTACAAACAAATGCCCAAAGACATAATACTCTCGTGGAGTGTATAAATATGCTTGTCTGGCAGGTCTACGGGGCGACTTTGTCACCCTGTAATTTTTAAGGTAAAAAAGGTAGTGTTTTTTAAGGTCGGAAAGGATAACATTATTCTAGCCGCAGCCATTTGAATACTACCATTTTCGTCCCCCTTTCGCTCCATTCAACCTTAAAAGTAGAAATTTAAAAGAAAAAACTTTTTACCGCCATAAATGATAGGCATCAATCTCTACTTTTGAATCGTATTCCCTAATAATTTTTTATATAGATATATGACTAGCAAAAGTGACTTATAAAAAATATTTGCTTTAAACTATTCACTTTCACCGCCCAGAATTGAAACTTGAATTGTTTAATAATTATCTAAACTCTAAGCTCTCCTGAAATAACTCTAAAAATCATGTTCTTCCTGTGCATTTTTTGATGTATTTTTATCCAATTTGTATACCCTCCACCTCCAGGATGGGGGTATACTACTTTTGTTATTCCGTTTGTAACACCTTGAAATGTCGACCTGGGACCCTATAAAGTATATATAAAGTATGAAGTATATGGTCGTGATAAAATTCTAAAACGATCTAGCCATGTCCGTCCGCCCATCCGTCCAACTGTCCGTCCGCCTGTTGAAAGCAAGCTAGCATTTAAACGAAATGAGCTAGGACGTCAAAATTTGACATAAATGTGTTATATATAGTTGTAGATCGGTTGGGATTGGAAGTGGGCGACATTCGTACAGAGGTAACATTTTTTCCCTCACAAGGACTGAAAATACCCCTAATATTTCGATGTTTTTTGAATATGTCTGTATATTTTCATATTTAGTATGCGCATTGCCATTATAGCAAAAACGGGATAAAAATGGTACCTATCAAAATTCGTAAAATAGTACCAACCGAACGGCTGCACATTGAGTAATGAAATTCGATGTATACATTCCTCTGATCGCGTAGATACGTAAAGTAAAGGGATTTTTCGAAATTCGTACTTTTTGGGGGTAAAATGGAAAAAGGGATACAAATTGTATTTCTCTGACCTCATAGACACGAAAAATAAAAAGGGTTTTCCAAATTCGTACTTACAAGGGATACAATGGGAACAGAAGGATAAAAATGGTACCCACTAAACGGCTACATCCAGAATGAAATTCGATGTGTACATCCCTCCCCTTATGTAAAATAAAGAAATTTTCGAAATTCGTACTTTGAAGGGGGTGGTAAAATGGGAAAAAGGGGATAAAAATGGTACCAACCAAATGACCGGAGTTAGAATCATTGAATTCGGTGTATAGATTCCTCTGACTGCATAGACTCGAAAAAATAAAACGATTTTTCCAAATTCGTACTTTTTTACTTTTACGGCAAAAATGGGTAGAATAATGAAGTTATGTTATCTTGTATTGTGTACGCGGAAGATAATGCATTATCAAAATGTGAACTTATGGAATTAAAATAGGATGGAAATACAACAAACCAAACGGTTGTAGCTGAAATTGCTTCCACTATGCCCCAATATTAATTGTATTGAAGCTTTTTTTGAAGATTGCTGCTTTACATTTACTTTGTGAATTGACTTGTATTATTTCCATATACAGTGGCAGACAAAAGTCAACATACGACCCACATTTTTGCGATTTAGCGAGTTCCAAAACATATTTGAAAAAAGTAATGATGCGGTTTTGTTTGAAATCGTGTTTTATTCATATAACAATAACAAAATGCATTACTTCAATATAAACACAAAAGATATTAACAGAATACGCAGAAAAAACCTTGACAAAAGTCTACATACGGTTTGAGATGAGACATAAAAAATGCAATTTAACGTGACAAAATGATACTATTATATAATTTAATATTTTGTTGGTCCACCATGAGCATCTACAACAGCCAGCAATCGTCTGGGCATTGATGCAACTAAGTTTTCCAATTCCGCAGGTGATATTTGTCGCCATTCCTCTTCCAGCTTGTTTTTTAGCGTTTGGGCGCTAGTTATGCGATGTTTTCGGATCCTGCGTTGCAGAATCTCCCACACATGTTCAATAATATTCAGGTCGGGGCTTTGTGGCGGCGAATAAAGTTGTCTTGGAGCATGGTAAATCAGCCAATCTTTAACAAATTGGGCTGTGTGCTTCGGATCGTTATCTTGTTGGAAAATCCAGCGCTCCCCGAGGTTTAAATTATCGACCGATGCCTTCAGATTTTGTTCCAATATGGATTTATATTGATAGCGATCCATGTTACCCTCAATAAACGCAAGATTTCCAACTCCAGACGCCGCGACGGCACCCCAAACCATTACGTTGCCACCACCATGCTTTACCGTAGCAAGTAAATTCTTCGGATTCATTGCCGTATTCGCTTTTCTCCATACTTTGGCTCTCCCGTCACTTCCAAATATATTATACTTCGACTCGTCCGTAAATAAAACCCGCTTCCAGAAGTCTAATCCCTTGTCCAAGTGTTGCTGGGCGAATTCAAGGCGAAGCTTACGATTCTTTTCACTTATAAGAGGTTTTTGCGTGGCGTTCTGCTTCGGAAACCATTATTATTCAGACTTTTTTGAATTGTTCTTGGATGTACAATTGTATCCGACCTTTCTGCGAGTTGTTTGGACAACATTGTAGCATTCACTTTCGGGTTTTCATTAACTTCTTTTAAAATAAAGCTTTCATCTCGTCGACTAAGTTTTTTTGGACGCCCACTTCTGGGCTTATTTTCAACAGTACCCGTATTTTCGAAGTTTTTGCATATAGTTTGGACAGTTGATTTACTTAAATTAACCATTTTAGCTATTTCGCCTAAAGATTTCCTTTCGTTTCTGCATTTTATTACTAAATTTCGAATATCAGTTGCAATTTCTTTACGAGAAGCCATTTTCGCGGACTAATGTTTCTTGAATTATATTTATTTAAAGAAGAGCAAGCACAAGACAAATGACAATACAAGTTTCGTCAATTCTCCTATAAAGTACATTATAAAAAAATGACGTAAAGCATGGGATGCTATGTCGTATGTAGACTTTTGTCAAGGTGTTTTTTGTTTATTTTGCCAATATCTTTTAAGTTTATATTGAAGTAAAGCATTTTGTTATTGTTATATGAATAAAAAACGATTTCAAACAAAACCGCATCATTACTTTTTTCAAATATTTTTTGGAACTCGCTAAAACGCAAAAATGTGGGTCGTATGTTGACTTTTGTCTGCCACTGTATATCGTATAAACATATTGGTAACCTTGCCTTATAAGAATAGTCTAAAATAATTAAAAATTTATATTTATTTATAAAAATTATTTTTTTTAATATTTTTAGTTGTTTTGGCTTAAACATTTTCCTGTAATACACACTGCACTTCTACAAAAATCTACAGCCTCTGTGAATTACAAGCCAAGGTGGAAGGTATATAAAGTTCGACCCGGAAATACAAATAGAATGAATGAATTAATCGAGGAAAAATGACGTCACCGACTCCCTTTTTGTGAAATAATTTAATATAGTAGATGGTATTTCAGAGCCAAAATGTTCAAACTCATTTCACAAAAATGAGCGCTGCTGCGTTAATTTCCTACCGATGTTCATCATTTAGGCATCATTCGAAATGTATTGACTGCAGTTATTTATTTCCTTTTAAATAGTACAATCAAATACGAAAATTGTTTCAGTTATCACTATGAAAAAATACTAAGACAAGACTCAAAATAACAAGGGTTTATTATTTCACAAACAAAAATTGACAAAAAGCTAAATAACAAAATATACATATACATGAGAAGAACATGTTTTAAGGATATTTTCAGGAGCCTTGTATGACCGCGAACCAGCCTAATACACATGCCTCCAACTTTTTTGCTCTTCCAAAGCAATTAAAAAGCGTCCTAAGCTATAGCTGTAGATACTTATCTCCTCCGATTTTGACCAAAATTGGTGTTCTTTGGGGTTTTTGTGAAGAGACATCATAACTTTGAATCGCTTAATCAGATTTGATATCATCTGAAAAGTTTTCATCTCCTCTTTATTTGACTTTGTGCTCTAAGAACTCTTAGAAATAAAAATAATATTAATTCCTGAATAACATATCTTTAATTGTTCTTATTTTGTTTTGTATTTTAGCTTATTTTATTCTATACAAAATATCAAAAAATATCAGAGTGGGGTGACAACGTGAAAACATTGTTTCAGAAAATTATTCGCGTCACCTTAAAGACCAATTATTTGCTTTCAAAATATTTTTAAATAAAAAAATACATTTCATCCTTTTTATACCCTCCACCTCCACGATGGGGGTATATTCACTTTGTCATTCCGTTTGTAACACCTCGAAATATTCATCGGAGACCCCATAAAGTATATATATTCTGGGTTGTGGTAAAATTCTAAGACGATATAGCCATGTCCGTCTGTCCGTCTGTCTGTTGAAAGCACGATAGCGGCCGAACGAAATGAGCTAGGAGGTTCAAATTTTTCCTAAATGTGTCTTATGGTTGTAGATCGGTTGGGATTGAAAGTGGACGAAATCGGCCCAGAGGGAAAAATTTTTCCCTCACAAGGACTGAAAATACCCCTAATATTTTGAGTATTTCAGCATGTTTTTTGAACATATTAGCTTGTATTTACTTGATATTCGCAATGCGCATTCCCTTTATAGCATAAAAGGCCACCATAGAGTGATTTTTATTTATAGTGGGCGAAATGGGACAAATAGGGATAAAAATGGTACCTTTCAAACGACAACAGATATAAACACGAAATTTGGCGTGTACATTCCTCTAATAGAGTAGATACATAATATTAAAGTATTTTTTTAAAATTCGTACTTTTAAGGGGTTAAATGGGGATAGAGGGATAAAAATAGTACCAACATAACGGCTGCACCTAGAATAGTGAAATTCGATATATACATTCCTCTGATTGCGTAGACACGTAAAATAAAAGAACTTTCCAAAATTCGTACTTTTTGGGGTTCAAATGGAAAAAGGGGATAAAAATAGTACCTACCAAATGACAGCAGCTAGAATCATGAAATTCGGAGTATACATTCCTCTGACTGCGTAGACACGAAAAATAAAACGTTTTTTCCAAATTCGTACTTTCAAGGGATGCAATGGCTACAGGGGTAAAAATAGTACCAACTAAACGAATACAGCTATGATGAAAATGATGAAATTCAGTGTGTACATCCCTCCAATTGTGTAGATGCGTAAAATAAAGAGATTTTAGATAGTCGTACTCTTGAGGGGGCAAAATTGGAAAAAGGGGATAAAAATGGTACCAACAAAATGACCGCTGATAGAATCATGGAATTCGGTGTGTACATTCCTCTGGCTGCATAGCCACGTAAAATATTTTTTTCCCAAATTCGTTTGTTGCTTTTACGACAAAAAATGGTAGAATCATGAAGTTGTCTTATACTGCGTACGTGAGAGATAAGGTATTTTCAAAATTTATACTTTTGAAATTAAAATAGGATGGAAATACAACCAACCAAACGACTGTAGCTGAAAATACACTCTCTATCCCCCAATATTTAGGGTATTTATGATTGCTCCCTTATATTTACTTTATGAATTGAAGTATTATATCCATTATATATAAGTATACAAATATTGGTAGCTTGGCTTATTAATTAAATTTCTGATTTTCATATATTTGAAATTTGTTGCGGACATTTCTCTTGTAGCTTGGAAGCACCACAAAGAAAATAAAAGTTTTAGCTGGCGAAATGGGACAAAAAGGGATAAAATATGGTACCAATGATACGACAACAGCTAGAATCATGAAATTCCCTCTAATTACATAAACACGTAAAATAGAGGGATTTTTCGAAATTCGTACTTTTAAGAGATATAATTGAAAACGGGGGATAAAAATGGGACCTTCCAAACCGCTTTTAAACAGTGCGTATAAGTATACATTATAGTTTGAAATAGTAATCAAATATAGTAATGTGCATAAACATATCACAATTTTCGTAATATGGTTCTGTACTTCTATGTAAAGTCGACATCCTTTAATCTGCTGGTAATACTGTGGAATGCACTCAGTGGTGGAGGGTATATAAGATTCGGCCCTGCCGAACTTAACGCCTTCTTACTTGTTCTTATTTTGTTTTGTATTTTAGCTTATTTTCTTCTCTGCAAAGTATCAAAAAATATCAGAGTGGGGAGACAACGTGAAAACACTGTTTCAGAAAATTATTCGCGTCACTTTAATGTCCAATTATTTGCCTTCAAAAATATTTATAAATAAATAAAAAATGCATTTCAATATTTTTAAATACAACATTTGATAATTAGAATTTCCATACAGAAATTTGGTATATTAATTTCTCAAGATATGACACATTTTTACAAAATGTTTGTAAACTAGTGTTATTTTGGGTATTTTCAGAGCTTGTGAGAAAAACTGTTTTCCCTCTGCACCTATTTCCCAACCGGCCTACAAACATTAGACACATACAGAAATTTTCGACCCTTTACGTCATTTCGTTCGTGCTACCAGACAGACGGATATGGATACTCGATCTTACAATTTCACAATGACAGAGAATATGTACTTCCGTGGCCTTTAGCTTTATCAAACAATTGCTATCTTACCACCGACATCATTGCCGCAGTGATTTTAGCTAAACCTCCACCTTCCCTTTCCATCCACATCAAACCTTAGAATAGAATATATTATTACCGGATATAGGTATTACTATCCATAATTAAATGCAATGCTAACACCTAACGGAACGGAAGCTTTATTCGTATCAAACGAACGATTACTAATCAATTTATTAACCTAAATTTTGTATCATTTTAATATTTACGCCAAGAGCCTGCTGTAAGTACGTCTAGGCGATAACCACCTCCGCCATAATAAAGCCATTGCAATTGATTCTTGGCATTTACAGCCGTTAAACGTCACAACTGAATGGTGCCGGCAGTTCATTCATTCATTTCATTTCACAGCCATCAATACACGCGGGTGCCACAATCGAATGTAATTAATGATAACCACCCGGGGTAATCGTAATAATAGTACTCGACGTTTGTAATTTTATGAGTTAATCAACATATCAATGTGAGTACGTAGCGATAGAGGCGGGAAGGGTTACTTGTTACAAATAAATCAAATGTTTAATGCAAATATGATTATTACTCGTACTTATGATACTTGAACCTCAACAGAGATAACTGAATGTAAGTGGGCAATGTAATCAATATGCTATGAGGGTATAGTGAAGTCGTCACAGGATATTGCAAAATCTTCATCGTACGTAGATATCGATTAATTGCTTGTGGCGGAGATGTATCATGAAATTATCATGTATGCGGCCAACAGGAAGTTCAACTCTTATCGATTTTATGAGCATACGTCACATATAATTTTATAATACTCCGAGATATATCTTCAAACACCGGTCATTCCGGGTGACTCACTGTTTTGCAAAAGACTGTTTGGGTATCGGGCTCGTATCCTCGACTTTATTCCAGGTGGTCGACTATAATCGTTAGAAAATAAGTGCATTTAATTACACTGTCCAACAAATTAAGACTTTTTTAATGGAACAGATTATATATATCTTATATTTATGAAAGGACATATTGAGTAGGCCATTTTTGCAGAATAAACTTATAGTCCAGCTGGTCTGAATTTCTTTTTACAGTGGATCAAAGTTTAGGTTTTTTTGGTCAAATGGAGTATTATACTAAGTGAGAAAATTGGTGTACGTTAATCTCGAGAGAATTCTTATTGTCAAAACTATATTGTGGAATCTTTTGAGGGCCCTTTTTAATCTCCTATCTGTATGGGTCAATTGGACCCTTTTTTCGGATTAAGGATTAAAATGTTCTACAAAAAAATTGGCGGAAAAATTTAGTGGGGATCTCCGAAGACTCCAAAGTTGTAAATAATGATCTTCCCACTTAATAACAGAATTACTAGGGTTAAATTGGTCCGTGCTTTTTTTTGAAGATCGGTCATTTTCTACAAATAATATGGGTACTTCGCGGTAAACAAAAAATAAGAATTGAATATTTTTGCAAAATTTTCATTTTCGCGGGAGATATGGCTAAAATAATTTGATATATCTAATCTGATCTTCTCAATATCTACACTACCTACATCAGACCAAAGATGGAATACAACTCCCATATATGGTCGGGTGCTCCAGCTTCATCACTGGAGCTACTTGACCGTGTCCAGAGGGGGGCGATGGTGTTGATAGGTGACGGTAGGATATCCAATTCTATTGTCTCCCTTGAACACCGTCGTAATGTTGGTTGTGTGTCATTGTTCTATCGATACTTTCATGGTGTTTGTTCTTCGGAAATTCGTGATCTTATACCGCCCGTGAGAACGTTCGGTAGAGATACGCGACTCTCCAGGAACGCTCACCCATTTGTTGTCGATTGGACAACCTGCCGCACTACACATTACAGAATAAATTCGTTCTTCGCCCGTACTATCCGTATGTGGAATCGACTTCCGGCAAATATCTTTCCCTCCAATTACGACATTCAGAGATTCAAAACTGATGTCAACAGACACTACTCCCTCTTTGCTCCTTCCAATACCTTATCTTCCTTCTACCAACGCAATGCACTGCATTTATAGGGGACATCCCCTGTGTGTTGGTTCAGTGAAAAAAAAGTCCCGAAAAAGATGTGATTGTTGTAAAAATCCAAAAATCGCGGTTGCAATTTATTTCAGCTTTCTCTATCTGGGTTTCTGAAACAATTATGTCACAAATATTCCCTATTTAGTCAGCAATCATATGACAAAAAAATTCCTAGCATTCTATATATGATAAAAAGTTAGGCGGGGTTTTCTAAAGGCACTTTTTAAAATTTTTTCGTAGAACACTTTAATCCTTAAACGTACGTCATGAAAGGACTTTTTGATTTCCTCGAAAAAAGGGGTCAAATTGACCCAAAAAGAAAGGAGCTAGAGGCTTAAGATCTTCCACAAAAATGATTCTCATGAAATCAAGTTAAAACAAAAAATGCAAATTTCATTAGTTAACAATCATTTTGCCGATGGGCTGTGTATGGCATTTTCTGATGCCTTAAACCCGTAAAGAATGCACATTTTTTATTTGATAAGTTTTTAATGGTTTATTAAAATTCTAAGTTAATTTTAACAACTTTTCCTAAAGAATTAGTTGTAAGATATTTTTTAGATCTCGTAATTAGCCTTACCCACAAATATGGTACAAAAACAATATTACTAAAATTAAAATTTTAATAAAAAGTGATAGAAAAATTCTGGTTTTGATACTTCAGTGCACTCATAAAAATTTTAGGTACCGCACACAAATTTCTTTGTTTTCTCTAATTAATGTTTGTGATTTTTATTGGAAAATTTCAATTGAAAATCACCAAAAAAATATGAAAAATCACCCAAAAATCCCAATACAAAAATTAAAGATATTTTATATGAAAAATTACCAAAATACCTTGCACACATTAATGGGAAGTATTTCCTATCTGTCATTTTGGTGATTCTCCTTTTGGGCGATTTTCCATAAAAAAAAAACAGAAAAACTTTGCTCTGCGATTTTTCATATTAAAAACAAGTAAGGAAAGGCTAAAGTCAGGAGGGGCCGACTCTATGATACACTCCACTTTCTATCCTATACAATTTAATTCGGTGAAAAAGCGAAAACGGGAAGGATTTTTGCACCATGTAAATGTATGTGTTTGACAAAAAATGTTAAATCGGAAAGATATATGTTCTGGAACGAAATAGGTGAATATGATAATATAATATGTATAGATTGGTCAAAATCGGTTAAATATTTGGGAGCAACATTTGTATTTGGGCTATATCTAAATCTGAACCGATCTTACCCACTTTTACCATAGGTTTTTGTACTTGGATTATAAGCTGTTGTGCCAAATTTAAAGAAAATCGGGTACAATATGTGGTTTCTAGAGCGGAAAATGTCAAATCGGGAGCTACATTTGTATGGGGGCTATATCTTAATCTGAACCGATCTTACCTAATTTCTGCATATGTGTTTCCAGTTGGATTATAAGATGTTGTGCCAAATTTAAAGAAAATCGAGTACAATATGGGGTTTCTAGAGTGGAAAATGGGAAATCGGGAGCGAGATTTATATGGGGGCTATATCTAAATCTAAACCGATCGTACCCAATTTTTGCACAGGTGTTTCTAGTTGGATTATAAGATGTTGTGCCAAATTTAAAGAAAATCGGGTACAATATGTGGTTTCTAGAGCGGAAAATGTCAAATCGGGAGCTACATTTGTATGGGGGCTATATCTTAATCTGAACCGCTCTTACCTAATTTCTGCATATGTGTTTCTAGTTGGATTATAAGATGTTGTGCCAAATTTAAAGAAAATCGAGTACAATATGGGGTTTCTCGAGTGGAAAATGGCAAATCGGGAGCGAGATTTATATGGGGGCTATATCTAAATCTAAACCGATCGTACCTAATTTCTGCATAGGTGTTTCTAGTTGGATTATAAGATGTTGTGCCAAATTTAAAGAAAATCGGGTACAATATGTGGTTTCTAGAGCGGAAAATTTTAAATCGGGATCGACATTTGTATGGGGGCTATATCTACATCTAAACCGATTTGCCTTAAATTAAATAGCGTTCGTCCTGGATCCACAAAACTTATTTGTGCCAATTTTTGTTAAGATCGGACTATAATTGCGACCTGTAATTTGATTACAACAATAGATGGACAGACGGACATAGGACATTGGTAAATCGACTCAGAAAGTGATTCTAAGTCGATCGGTATACTTAACAATGGGTCTATCTCGCTTCCTTTTGGGTGTTACAAACAAATGCACAAAGACATAATACTCTCGTGGAGTGTATAATTACTAAAATTTTTTGACGATTGCAAAATTACTAACTTTTTTTTGGCGACTGTGGGTGAATTTGTTTTATTTTTATGCATACTTACATTTTGGTCAATTTTAATTTGTTGACACAATTTTGATTTATTCTTTATTCATTTATTTTTGAGCGATTGTTATGCATACCATTTATTTTGAAGCGGACACAAGGCTTTGCTCGCTTTTCTAACAATTTCCCAGTTCCAAAATAATTATAAATTTTTGTGCAGGTGTTCTGAATGTTTGTTGTGTGCTTTTAATAGTAAATGCGAAAGAGACTATCGACCAGAGACAGAGACCAGTAGGCTCACTTTACTTAAGAAATATGCTCCACAATATTTCACTGGATAGAAATTCAATGGTACAAATGTAAAACAAGTAAGGAAAGGCTAAAGTCGGGCGGTGCCGACTGTATGATACACTCCACTTTCCAACCGAATACAGTTAAACTCGGTAAAAAAGTGAAAACGGGAAGAATTTTTGTATGTTTCCTAATCATAGCCCTGGTTCGATTTGTCAAATCGATAAGAATATTTGTATCGCAGCTATATCCAAACATAAAATAAAGTGACTAACTTTCACAAAAAGTTCTTCCAGTTCAAATATAACGTGTTATGCTCACTTTGAAGAAATTCGGTGAAAATTCATGGTTTCTGGCGCGGAAAAAGTTAAATCGGGAGCGAAATTTGTATGGGAGCTATATATAAATCTGAACCGATCTAACACATTTTTACCACAGGTATTTCTATTTGAAATATAAGATGTTTTGCCAATTTTGAAGAAAATCTCTTGTAATATATGGTATCTAGAGTTAAAAGATTAAAATCGGGAGTGAATTTCGTATGGGAGCTATATGTAAATCTGAACCGATCTGACCCATTTTCACTATGGGTGTTTCTAGGACAAATATAATATATTTCGCCTAATCTGAAGACAATCTGATACAATATGTGGTTTCTAGAGCGGAAAAAGTTAAATCGGGAGCGAAATTTGTATGGGAGCTATATGTAAATCAGAACCGATCTGCCCTATTATTACCACAGGTGTCTCTACATGAAATATAAGATGTTTTGCCAAATCTGAAGGCAATCTGATATAATATGTGGTTTCTAGAGCGGAAAAAGTAAAATCGGGAGTGAAATTTGTATGGGAGCTATATGTAAATCTGAACCGATCTGCCCCATTTTTACCACAGGTGTTTCTAGATGAAATATAAGATGTTTTGCCAAATCTGAAGGCAATCTGATATAATATGTGGTTTCTAGAGCGGAAAAAGTTAAATCGGGAGCGAAATTTGTATGGGAGCTATATGTAAATCTGAAACGATCTTACCCATTTTTACCACAGGTGTTTGTAGTTGGAATATAAGATGTTTTGCCAATTTTGAAGAAAATCTGTTGTAATATGTGGTATCTAGAGTGAAAAGTGTCAAATCGGGAGTGAAATTCGTATGGGGGCTATATCTGAATCTGAACCGATTTTCTTCAAATTAAATAGCGTTCGTTCTTATCCCGAAAAACTTCGTTGTGCAAAGTTTCAGTTGGTTCTGTCAACAATTGCGACCTGTATCGTGATTACAAGAATATATGGACGGACGGACGGACAGACAGACATTGCTAAATCGATTCAAAAAGTGATTCTAAGTCGATCGGTATAATTAACAATGGGTCTATCTCGCTTCCTTTTGGGTGTTACAAACAAATGCACAAAGACATAATACTCTCGTGGAGTGTATAAAAAATAACAAAAGGACTAAAAAACATGAGTACTCTGAATTAATTATCTATATAATAATTATGATTTTGTCATAATCTCAGTGAAAAATTCTTTAAAAATTCGCCAAATTTCATATAATGTATTAAACATGTTTCATGAAGCACAAAATAATGAAAAAGTGCCGTAGAATTTCCGACAAATTTGGTAGAAATTCTGAATTTATAACTTATGAAAATTTCCATATTCATTATTTTTATGAAATGGTCTATTAATATTATTAAATTCTGAATAAAGTTAAAAAATATTAATAAATTCTACTGAAGTTTCAAATATATATACAAACAAGCAAACAAGTCTTGCATTGTGCTGTTCGTCCTGCGTATATACGGTACGAAGAGAAATAGCAAAATCTTATTGACAACATTTTCATCAATATATAGGGTGGGCCATTTAAAACTTGAAATTAGAATCGGCTATAAAAAAGGAAACGTTGAACTTTGTCATTTAATAATGGAACACGATAGCATTCATGTGACTACCACGACTGGCTCGGCAGTACCTCATCCGATCAACCCAATTTCTCAGTACAGCCCAAAATCCCCACCAAACAGTGACTCGTTGTGGATGCATTGGCTTCTCAATAGTCACGTGAGGGTTCTCTGAACCCTATATTCGGAAATTTTGCGTATTGACATAGCCACCGAAATGAAAATGAGCTTCATAATAAAACATAAAAAGTTTCCACGTAAATTTCTTACATTTTGGGCTAAAGACTCACTACTTTGGAAGAAAGTTTTTAATATTTCCGAATTTTGTTCGAGAGTATAACGTCCATTTTGCAAATGTCAAACATAAACCAAAAAATAAAATTAAAAATCAAAGTCCAAATCAATGTTAAAAAAAATGAATTTCCATTTGATTTTTTATGCACCAAAACAATTATCTTGCCAAAAAATGTATCAAAATCTTTTACATAAAAAATTGTCTAACAAAATCTTATGGGCAACACATTCATAAAATATACAACTGTACACCCTTGATAATAGAAAGAGTCATATTAATCTATCATTCCATTTGTAGCTTATTGTATTTATATATCGAGGGCTTATAATCATAAGTGGCTATGAACAAAAACACAACTTTTCAGGAGAGCGAAAAAACTGATTTACTCCCTAATTTTAATAGTTATTATGAATCATTCTTCTACAGTTTAATCTAAAGAGGTTTATTAATTGCTATGATTAAAAAGTTTTCGAAATTTTTCGTGGTTTTATGGTTCATAGCAACTTTTGCAAGTTTAAAATTGAGCACTATGAATTTTGAAATAAGCACATAGTCATTAATGCTCAAATATATATATAAGAATAAGTTTAGAATAACTAAACTCGATAACGTTTTTTAATGAAATGTTGGCAATGTTGTGTAGAAAACGCATTTTGGGATGGGATGTACACAGCGAATTTAAAGATTCCAGCTTCATTCGTCAGATTGGTACCATTTATAGCCCTTTTTCCAAATTTTTTTTATAAAAAGTGGATATTGCGGTAGGGCACGGTAAACAAGAAATACAAATTGGATATTTATGGAAAATTTTCATTTCCGCGGCAAATATGGCTAAAAAGATGTTCACACATGACATTTTTGTTTTATAATTGTCTCGCGATCTAGCCAACGGATCCGACTGAATTTTTGTTTGTGTATTGAGAACCAATGTCGCTTGTAACATATATGTAGCCAGTCGCAAAAATCGCTGCAATTGTTGAAAAATCTAAAATTTGCGGTTGCAATTGCTTATATTTTAACTTTCTTCATTCATGATCCTGAAACTATTCTGACACAAATATTCCCCATGAAGTCAGCAGTCACATGCCAAAGAACTATTTTGGTATTCTCAATATAATAACAAGTTACGCGGGTTTATCTAAATGTACATTTCAAAATTTTTGACTTTACAGCCACCATTTATCCTATTTTAGCCTAATAACTTGGGAAACAAAATGCTATGAAAGGCGAAATTATGGAATTTGATAGTACGGTATACCCTAAATCTATAGAAATGCTGAAAAGTGTTTTAAACAAAATCGCTATAGCGAATTACAACCTTCGTTGCCTGCTGCTCCATTTTTGAACTATTTTATTTCTATTATTTTTATGTTCATAGCCACTTATGCAGTCACAAAATAACGTGTAAGTTGATAGCTAAATCAGAAAAAATTAAAAAAAATGGCTTTAGAAAAAAATCTTTTCCAAATTTATATGACATCAAAAACTCATTTTCGGGAAAATGGTTCATAGCCACTTATGAATATATATTGTAGCTATACACATTACATACATTCTTGATAATCGACCTTGGCGATGTAGCACGCTTCCAGGTTTTGGTTGAAAATATATTAGCATTCCAGAAAATCATAAATAGTGCAAACGCTGAAATCTCTCGCTCTCTCTCTCTCTCTCTATATATATATATATATATACCTCCCATACGAAGTTAAAACGTATTATTGAATATTGTCAGTTCTCTGACAGCTACAATACTTATCTTTTGTGTGAGTGCATCTAGCATAAACCTGCGTAGTTGTGCCAAAAATGGACGCTATTGGGAAAGTGGGCGTGGTACCTCACATATGAAGTTAAAACATATTACCGAATATGGTCAGTAGGTGTCATAGACCTAGAGTGCTGAAATTTTGTGTGAGTTGATCCAGTGTAAATAGTTGTGCAAAGATGGGCGGAAAGTGGGCGTAGCCCTTCCAATATGAAATTAAAACCGGTTTTAGAGTATTTCGACACCGTGATGGGCGGAAAGTGGCCGTGACCCTTCCCATATGAAATTAAGAAAATGTTTTTGAGTATATTCTACACCGAGATTCATATATTGTTGTGTGAGTTAATTTAATTGTAACCTGCTTAGACAATATACAAATGGGCGGGATTTGGAAGATGGAGCATTTTTGATTTGAATTTTGTAAAATTACACGTTTTCTGTGGATTTTCTTTGGACAATAGTAAAGAAAGGTTATAAAAAGAGAACAGCCGACTTAAGTCAAGAAAACGAAAATTATATTAATTTTTTAGTTTTTGTGTTGTTTTATTAGTGAACAATTTGATTGATTTTATATGTGTCTTGAATGTAATGTAATGTAACTTCTTTTTACGAATGAAGTTTTTTGTTTAGGTAATAGAAAGGAGGAAAATAACAAAAAATCAATTTGATTTTGACATGTTTTCCATTATTCGCCGATACTAACGTTCTCCGTGGAACATATCCATTTCTTTAGTATCTCAGGGAAGAAACTTGATTACAATTGGTCCATATATTACCGATCAGGACAAAAATTAATATGAAAGCAGATTTTAATTTTACCGTTCGTTTTTTTTTTTTTGCCTGGCGAAGCGAGCGTGGGTTCAGCTAGTAGTCTATATGTATGATTGTTTCGTGTAGCAGTCCGGCGAATTGGTTCATATTAATAAATAAATTTGGAATATTTTAGTAGTATGAATAAATGCACTTGCTAGTTCATACGTAAGGAAATAAATCCTTTACTAAACAAACATTTTTTTGTGGACATTTTTCATTTTTCCAAATTGAGCCAATCTTCATTTTTCTTAAAATGCAAAATAGTCCAAATTCAAAAATACCCCAAGCAAAAATGAAGCCTCACCCCAAACACGTTCACCAAATTTAAACATAATCGGAACACTGATTAGATGCGTTGGGTTTCAATTGTCCACATGCACTGCGATGCAATAATACTGATACACAATCTTACCTCAATTGTGACATCAATGCCACAGCGAATTTGTCGAAACTCCCACATACATTTTCAAAACGCGTCAAGCTTTTCGATTGCCACCATACAAACAATAGCATTTATTACCGGACATACGTATGGATATCCATAATTGAAGCCAATCTTAACACCTAATATAAATTTGACATTTACAGAAGGTTTGCTAGTATCAATCGATTGATTGTAATCAATTTATTAACATTTTCGCATAGAGCGTGCTGTAAATACGTCTGGACGATAACCTCCTCCACCATAATAAAGCAATTGCAATTTATTGTTGGCTTTTACAGCCGTTAAACGTCAGAGCTGACTAGTGCCGGCAATTCATTCATTCTACTTCACAGCCATTAACTCACGCGGGTGTCATAATCGAATGTATTTAATGATAACCACCACCCCGGGGTAATCGAAATAATTGTGTTCGACGTGTGTAATTTTATGATTTAATCAATTTCTATGGGTGACGAGTTGGATGTGAATCAAATGATATAACTAATTGAGGAATGAAATCAATACGCATTGAAGGGATCAATAGGGGAATGCCACTTGAACAGGCAGTAGGCAGTAGATTAAGTACGTCACAGGATATTGTAAAATCTTCATGATATGAGTTTATCGATTAATTGCTTGAGTGGCAGAGATTTACCATCGCGTTGTATGTTACAACGAGCAGGAAGTTCAAATCATATCGATGTTATAGGCCTACGTCACAGGTAGTAATAGTCTGGGATATGCAAAAACATTCAGAAATAGTGTCTCACTGAAATATGAAGTCTAAGGGATGAAGTCTAATATAGGGTGGGCTATTTAAAATTTGAACTACCGATTACTTTGAATTTGAAAGGAAGAATAACACTCATTTTTATACCCTCCACCTTAGGAGGTATAAATATGCTCACTTTGTCATACCGTTTGTAACATCATGAAATATCGACCTGAGACCATATGTGCCAGTTAGAATGATAGTGGTCTAAGTCAAAAAACCAAAAATTTTAGATATCTAAATTTTTCTCGTAGTTTCATAAGATCTCTAATTTAAGAACTGTCATTTATAAAAAAATACCCTTACAATGACATTTCTCATTTTATACACACCAAATTTGTCTTTAGTGTTAGTTTGAAAGTGGTCTAAGTCGCACTATATCCACTAATATTTATGTGTGGCGATGCAAACAAACATTTTTAGGTGATTCAGATAATTTGAATAACAAATAATATTGATTTACACTATAATTTTAGTAATTATTTTTGCAATTATTTGACCAATTTGTGTTTATTGTCGTGCTGTTCCAGTATCGTTTTTTATTAGTAAAATTATGACGAAAGATTAAATGTAAGTGTAGTTTTCATATGGTGAAACACTATCAAGTTGTTAAAAAAATCCCTCTGTATACATTCATGTCGTTGCCAGATTCGAATAAAAAATTCATCCCTGAAGATGTTGGAAAATACCAACGAAACGTAGGATGTTTAAAAAATGGAATAAATAATCTTGTATTTACATACAATTGACCTTGAAAGCCCATCTAGGAAAATTCTAGAAATTTAAAATAAAATGAATGTATTTGAAAAATAATTGTAATATAAAGTTTATAGACGAACAACCTGTAAATACTTATATATATATATATTTAAAAAAATTGAAATATAATATTTTTGCTTTCTTTAAT
Organism: Polietes domitor; assembly: GCA_947397865.1. Classification (NCBI taxonomy): domain Eukaryota; kingdom Metazoa; phylum Arthropoda; class Insecta; order Diptera; family Muscidae; genus Polietes; species Polietes domitor. Next base: position 67,075,838 of record OX377620.1, read on the forward strand.
TTTTGGTAAGGAAATATTACTTCTGCGAAAAAAATAAAAATTTTGTGTTTTCATTTTTTTCTTTTTTGAGAAGAATGAAGAATGGTCTAAGGCGTACATCCTCTGAAAGTAGTGATTACATTAGAGGTACGAACGTTGTCAATTTTTATACCCTACACCACTTCGTGGGCTAGGGTATTATAAGTTAGTTTCGCGCCAAATGTTTGTTATACCCTACACCACTTCGTGGGCTAGGGTATTATAAGTTAGTTTCGCGCCAAATGTTTGTAACACCAAGAAATAATCGAGCTAGACCCACCTTTAAGTATACCGATCGGCTTAGAATCACCAGCTGAGTCGATTTAACGATGTCTGTCCGTCCGTCTGTCCATCTAAGCTTGTTCGCACTCTACAGGTCGCAATTGTTGTCCGATTGTCATGAAACTTGGCAGAAGTTATTTTTTCTGGCTAAGGACCATCGGTATTGGAGGAAATCGGTTCAGATTTAGATATAGCCCCCATACAAATGTCGCTCCCGATTTGACTTTTTCCGCCCTATAAAGCACATATAGCACCCGATTTTCTTCAAATTTGGCTTAACGCCTTATAATCAAACTAGAAATACTGTGGCGAAAGCGGGTTAGATCGGTTGAGATTTAGATATAGCCCCCATACAAATGACGCTCCCGATTTCACTTTTTCCGCTCAGAAACCACATATTGTACCCGAATTTCTTTCAAATTGGCACAACATCTTATAATCTAACTAAAAACACCTATGCTGAAAGTGGGTAAGATCGGTTCAGATTTAGATATAGCCCCCAACAAATGTCGCTCCCGATTTGACTTTTTCCACTCTAAAACCCACATATTGTACCCGATTTTCTTTAAAATTGGTACAACATTCATCCGATTCATCCTATTACCGCTGAATAATCTGTATTTATCATTGGATCTAGATCAATTTATCCATATCATGTTATATTTACTTTACTCGGAATATCTGCTGGATCAATTACTTTATCATTTACCATACTCATTAACTTTGACTAAAGATGAATTTATAGTAACTGTATAATTTATATGAACTACATAAAATTGCTCCCATGAAATACCTGGGTTTAGTAATCAAAGTGAGGTATATACGCAGGGAGTGGTGTAGGGTATTATGTAGTCGGCCCCGCCCGACTTTAGCCTTTCCTTACTTGTTATACCCTACACCACTTCGTGGACTAGGGTATTATGAGTTAGTTTCGCGTCAAATGTTTGTAACACCGAGAAATATTCAAGCAGATCGGTTTAGAATCACCAGCTGAATCGATTTTACGATGTCCGTCTACTGTCCATCTAAGCTTGTTCGCACTCCATAGGTCGCAATTGTTGACCGATTATCATGAAATTTGATAGAAGTTACTTCTTTTGGCCAAGGACGATCTGTATTGAATTTGGAGAAAATCAATTCAGATTTAGATATAGACTCCATACAAATATCCCTATAATTTACGCTATTACTGCTCTAGAATACATATTTTACTTGGGATCACAATTTTCAGGATCGTGTTATATTTGAACTAGAAAAAGCTAACGGGAAAGTGGACCACATGGGTCAATGTTTTGATATAGGCCCCCATACAAATGTACCTCCGATTTACACTATTACTGCTCCAAAATGCACATTTTACATCAAATTTCCCACACAATGCTAGTTTTAGACTAGAAACAACTATTTTGAAAGCCAGCCATATAGGTCAATGTTTTGGTATAGCCCCCACACAAATGGGCCCCCAGTTTAAAATATTATCGCTCTAGAATCCACATCTTACATTGGATCTTGATAAAATGTTACAGATCATGTTATATTTCAATAAAGAATACCTACTTTGAAAGCGATCTAAGGGCACACTTTACAAATAACCCCCATTTTTATTATTACCCCTTTAGGTCCCATCGGAAATTTTTCATATTTTGCATATCATATTATATTTCAACTAAGAATACTACGAAAGTCAAATATATGTGTCCATACTTTGGTATAACCAAAATGGGGACCCCATTCTACTCTATTACAGCTCTAGAAACTACATCTTACATCGGATCTTGAACAAATTTTGCAGACCATTACATATTTAAACTACACTGGATGAGAATCTCAGAACGGATAAAGTGTGACTTAGACCACTATCATTCTAACTGGGACATATATTCTGTGTAAAATTCTAAGACGATCTAGCCATGTCCATCTGTTGAAAGCACGCCAGCTGCCGAACGAAATGAGCTAGAATATTCAAAATTTCCGTAAATCTGTCTTATGGTTGCAGATCGCTTGGGATTGAAAGTAGGCAAAATCGGTCCAGAGAGAAAATGTTTACCCTAACATTTATACCCCCTAATATTTATATTATTTAAACATTTTTTGGAAATTTTTGGTTTTCATACACTTGAAATTTGTTTCGTACCTTCATCTGGCAGCTTGAAACAAAAAGGGATAAAAATAGTAATAATGATACGACAACAGCTAGATTCGTGGAATTCGGTATGTATGTAAAGGGTGATTTTTTAAGAGCTTGATAACTTTTTTTTTAAAAAAAACGCATAAAATTTGCAAAATCTCATCGGTTCTTTATTTGAAACGTTAGATTGGTCATTGACATTTACTTTTTGAGGATAATTTCATTTAAATGTTGACCGCGGCTGCGCCTCAAGTGGTCCATCCGCTTAGTCCAATTTTGGCATTTCCACGTTTTTGAGTAACAGAGGCCCAATTGCTGCGAACGGCGACGAATCGATAATTGATGGTCATCATTAACATTGGCCGATACAGCTGCGATATTTTCTTCAGTTCGTACTCTACGTAAGCGTCTTGGTGGTTTAATGTCCAACAATGTAAATTTGGTGCGAAATTTAGTCACAATAGCCCGAATAGCCGCTTCAGTGGGTCGATTAAACTGACCATAAAATGGAAGCGTGCGATGAACTTTCTTAACAGAGCACGCATTTTGATAATAAAAAAAAATCGTTGCTCGTTAGTAAGTCTATTCATGATGAAATGTCAAAGCATACTGAGCATCTTTCTCTTTGACACCATGTCTGAAATCCCACGTGATCTGTCAAATACTAATGCATGAAAATCCTAACCTCAAAAAAATCACTCTTTATATCCGTTTAATTGACACATAAAATAGAAGGATTTTTCGAAATTGTACTTTTAAGGGATACAATTTAAAAAGAGGGATAAAAATGGTACCATAAAAACCGTTGAAGTTGAAATTATGGAATTCGAAACATAAAGGAATGTTTCGAAATTTGTACTGTCGGGCAGAAAATGGGGCGACTGGGTATAAAATGGAACCAACCAAACGGCCACAGGTAAAATAGTGAAATTCGGTAACGGCAGAGACGCGAAATGCGATCTTCAGGATCTAAATGGGATTAAATTTGTTTCGCGAAACATTTTAGATCTTAAATATTGGTACTTTTACTATCGAAATGATACGGATATTTGGTCTTTAGGTGAAATCAAGAAATTGAAAATGAGGGAAATTATTTCTACCTAAGAACGACTAACAATGAACTATATATTTAGGACATATTTTTGATAACTTTTGAAGTTTTATATTTATTTTAGTTTTTTCGTTTGTATTTTTTTTTGGTCTGTAATCAATATTTGATTTGAACTTTGATATTTTCCTGGCTCAAGACCATTTTGCATCTATATTTATTAGAATGCAAATTTATTTGCAACTGGCATGGTGACATTTATTACTTTGCTGCAGACTACCACGATCATGATTTTGACCATGTCAAAAGTCTTTTCAAGTGACTTCGCTGCGACTTTTCAACATCAAACCAGGCCTCTATAAGGAAATGATTCTCACAAACGAACGAGAAGCACAACTCACAACTAATAAAGTACACATGCCATATTACAAGCATCTCATTGAGTTGCATATGTAAGTATGTGTATATGCAGGTATAGATACCCAGCAATACTTCTGCCGTGCCAAGTCGAGTTGGTAGTGTGCTCGGCTATCAGCATGGAGGTCTCAGTTACCCCGGTTCAATCCCTGCATCCAAAATTAGACTATAAATTTACTTTGCGTTGTAATTCATAAATAAATAGATAAATATTTACATAGTAGAGGACTATTAATGTTATAATAATGAAGCATCACCATTATTTTAAATAATGCTCACTATTTTTCCTTATAGTAATAATAAACAAATATATTGATGTGCATAAAAAATATCACAAGTTTCCTAATATGGTAATGCACTTCTATATAAAGTTGACAGCCACTAATCCGCCCGTAATACTTTGGAATGCACTACGTGGTGGAGGGTATATAAGATTCGGCCCTGTCGAACTTAACGCTGTTTTATTTACTTTTTCAGGTTTATGTTTGACATTTGCAAAATGGGACGCTATAAGCTCGAACAAAATTGGGAAATTTTATCTTTACGCAAACTGTAAGAAATTTACGTGGGAAATTTTCGTGTTTTCAGATGAAGCTCATTCTCATCTCGGTGGCTAAGTCAATAAGCAAAATTGCCGCATATGAGATTCAGTGATTATTGAGAAGCCAATGCATCCACAACGAGTCACTGTTTGGCGTGGATTTTGGGCTGTACTGAGTAATTGGGTTGATCGGATGAGGTACTGCCGAACCAGTCGTGGTAGTCATATGAATGATATTGTGTTCCATTATTAAATCAAACTGTCCAATAAAACCAGAAATTTGAAAACGAATCAGTACTTTTTTATAGCCGATTCTAATTTAAAATTTTACATGGCCCACCCTATAGGAAGCTTCGTAAAGATAAAAGAAGAAATATAATGTGAACAATATAAGTGAATTGTTCGTCAGTCGCCGTTAAGCAGCAACTTTATGAATTGCAAATATATTTGAGACATCCGCCGGAAGGGTTAAATCACCTGCAGCAAACTACGGGTGGGACATCATCACCATTTTTACCTTTATTATGTGCGTTAATAAATATCAAACACACAAACGTAAATATATACATACATGCAACCCTTTTGCAATTCTTAGTTATGGCCGCGCTTTAATCGAGCAATACTTACTGAAGGTTTCGCATTGTGAACTAAATGCTTCCTTGGCATAATCATGTTTAAAAATAGAAAATGACTTTCGTGCAGGCTACTTGTTAGACTATGTCATATTGTAAGCTTATGCGATTCCTTTTTAAACCATGATCTAAATGGAATTCCCTTGAATTGTGTACGAATTGCTACAAGTCTTCAGAAAGCTTAGGTTTCATGCATATGTAGTTGTGTACATTAGCATAGCCTTATATTTACTTTCTAGAGAAACAGGAAAGCTCAACGGATCCCCAGTGACGTCAAAGTTTATGGTGATGACGTTGCCTAAGCATGCAAACATATACATAAGTATGTATGCATGTATGTCGGTGTGCACAAAGTTTACCTGAATTGTGTTAGAACATAAAAAGTGGAATGTGTAGGCTTTCAAACACATGACAAACCCTTAAGAGAATTGGGGTTGGCATATTAGAATTGTTAATACCGCTACCCAAATAAAATAGTAAACCATGATAGTTGGAGTAAATGAACAATCCATCATTTATCATCAAAAAAATGTGTATTTTATCTAAAAGTGGTATCCTAAGACACAGCTTGACGCTACTATATGACAACGATCATTTAAACCCAATAGGCCCATAGAACACCGGGCAACCCTAAAATGTGCATAAAATTCATGAAAATGTGTATACAATTTTGAACGAGGACACCATACATGGCAAAAGTGTGTAATACGATATGCATTTCTAATCAGACAGCGTTTGAAAGGTTGAAGTTCTTGAATTCAAATTTTTGTTGTAAAAATGAATCAAAGAAGACGATTCCAGCAAACTTAAGTTTTCTGGATATAATAAGTGAGAACAAATCGAAATTTTAATTTTTCCTTCAAGGCATACGAGAGAATTTTTCGGAAAAAAATATATTTTTTTGGCTTACTGTTCCACTATATATAAGGTCCATAGAAATGAAAACAAATTTCAGTCATCCCACAGAAATAAATTTGGAAATACTTAATTATGATCTGAAAATATTTCGTCCCTAGTTAAACCCCTCTGAAAACATCACTAAAAATCATGTATTGTATTTTTTTTTTGTAATATTTAGACCGATAACACCTTGCGATAGTACTTTTCGTAGCTGAACAAGGCCATATAGGACAACATTGTACTCACTTTTCCATTTGGTGATCCTTTCTACAGGACTTTTTTATACACTCCACAAGAGTATTATGTCTTTGTGCATTTGTTTGTAACACCCAAAAGGAAGCGAGATAGACCCATTGTTAATTAAACCGATCGACTTAGAATCACTTTTTGAATCGATTTAGCAATGTCCGTCTGTCTGTCTGTCCATCTATTGTTGTAATCAAATTACAGGTCGCAATTATAGTCCGATCTTACCAAAAATTGGCACAAGTAAGTTCTGTCGATCAAGGACGAACGCTATTTAATTTGAGACATATCGGTTCAGATTTAGATATAGCCCCCATACAAATGTCGGTCCCGATTTGACATTTTCCGCTGTAGAAACGACATATTGTACCCGATTTTCTTTAAATTTGGCACAACATCTTATAATCCAACTAGAAAAACATATGCAGAAAGTGGGTAAGATCGGTTCAGATTTAGATATAGCCCAAATACAAATGTTGCTCCCAAATGTTTAACCGATTTTGGTCAAACTATACATATTATATTTCACTTATTTCGTTCCAGATTTCAATATACCCCCATACAAATGTCCTTTCCGATTTAACATTTTTTGTCAAACACATACATTTACAGGATACAAAAATCCTTCCCGTTTTCCGTTTTTACCGAATTAAATTGAATTCGGATAGAAAGTGGAGTGTATCATAGAATCGGCCCCGCCCGACTTTAGCCTTTCCTTACTTGTTCCAAATGTTTTAATAATAACAGATATTCTTCTCTTTCATTTCATATTCATATCGCCTTCGTATTGGTCGCAAAAATACGAAAATAAACTATCAAAAGGACAAAAGTTCACCAAATGACAAACTGAGCTTCTCTACAAACATGTGTATGGTCATGTTCTCCAATGGTCATCTCCAATGGAAAATGTAAAATTGCTGCAAGGTCTAATCATATTTTGGGCATAATTTCTAAGGTATTGGCTACTTTTATTTTTTTAATACAAAATGTTCACAAGAAATATGAGTTTTTAGTTAAAACTTTGAAAATGCACCAAAAGCAGACCCCAAAAGTACAATAATTCAACCAATAAGTTATTCGACGACAAGAGTAAAAATGTATATTTAAGTGATTTCAAGAGTATTAATAAAACAAGTAAAGAAAGCCTAAGGTCGTTGCATGAAACCTATATATAAATCTGAACCGATTTGACCATTTTCACTATAGATATTTCTAGTTAGAACATAAGGTGTAGTTTTAGAGCAGAAAAAGACACATGGAGAGTAATATTTGTTTGGGAGCTATATATATAAATCTGAACCGATTAGATTAATTTTCTGAACCGATTTGATTAATTTTCAACACTGATGTTTCTAGTTCAAATATAAGGTGTTGTGCCAAATTTAAAGAAAATCTGCCAACATATATGGTTTCGAGAGCGCAAAACGTAAAATCGCAAGCGAAATTTGTATTATGACTGCATCTAAATCTGAACCGATTTGGTTCAAAATAAATGGAGTCCGTCCTTGGCTTGCAAAACTTATTTCTTTCAATTTTCGTAAGCATCGGACATTAATTGCGATTTGTACTTTGATTACAGGAATAGATGGACGGACACACAGACGGACATTGTTAAATCGACTCAGAATGTGCTTCTAATCCGATGTGTTTATCTCGTTTCCTTTTGGGTGTTACAAAAAATACACAAAGACATAATACTCCAGTGAAGGGTATACAAAATTTAAAAGTAGGTGGCGTCTGCGTTGGTTTTATTTTTTGTATGGGGACCGATCCACACTAATGTACATACATTTTCAAATTCTTATGAATCTGGACAAAAAATATCAAAGGACATAAAATGATGAATAATTCAAATCTACGAGATTTTTGACTATACGTATGAAATATTTCGGGCCTAAATCTAGGATAACGAATTCAATATTGATTAAAAACCACATGTTTAGAGGTAGTTTCAAGAACGGATGTTGCTTAAGTCGAAATATTTGAGAAGAAATTAGAAAACATACCAATCTTCATTTTCAGGGGGGTATTTTTCGACCAGTCCAATGTACTTATCCAATTTAAATTTTTTATTAAACTTGAGATAAGACATAACAATGCTGTGTGCTCTGTTTTTAATTTCTGAAATATTCTCATTTTAGCAAAAATCATCGAAGTTACATAATGCAATAAACACTTATCGGCTATTGTGTAATTTAAAATTGTATGAAAGAGCTATAAATTCCCATATAACGATATTGGTGGCGTATGAGTTATAATTGAATATAATATTATAAATTCCCTCAGTTAGGGGACAGACCGGTCAAAAGGAACATATTAAAAGTAAATTAAACGATAAGCGCCCCGGTAGTCGAATTGGTAGCGTGCTCGGCTATCAGCGTGGGGGTTGTGGGTTCGATTCCCACCAGAGCCTCTGTTCTGTCGCTGCAACAACTAGCTACAATGGTCTTAGTCACCCCGGTTCAATCCCTGGACCAAAATTATAATATAAAATTTACTTTGTATTGCAATTCATAATAAAAGAAATTAAACGATTTAATTTAATTTATATTTTCTGAAAATATTATATTTTCTGAAAAATTCCCATACAAAAATGGCCGATATTTCACATACCCCAGAAGAAAAATTCATTATGCCGCAACACAGAAACTCTTTAAGCAACTCAGAAAACCTTTATTCTGCGTAGCCGAATAACACCATCGATGAAATATATTTTAGAAATTAATCAAAGTTTATGGTTTTTTCGTGCCAACAATTTTTTTTATATATTTTTGTTAGACTAGAACCGAATATTTTGCCGGATAGTGTAGAAGTTTGCAGACGTAAAAGGATTTAAAATATTGCATTTTTATATTTTAGTTAACCAATTTGATAACAGAATATATTGTTTTAGAACAAAACAAGGTAAATTTTAAGGAAATAATCTATGTATAATGTTAGAAGTTATGACCCTTATTGTAGAAGTAAGGGCATTTTAAAAAATCGTGTGTCATTTTTTACGAAATTTTTCCTTAAAATGACGTCATACGTGATGACGACATGGACTTGATGGATGGCCATAACTTCTAAGTTTATCGCTATTGAAGCAAAAATTAAAAAAGCATATATTTTTTAAAATGCTCTTCTTAAAAAATTCTTTTGCGTCTACCAAGAGTGACATAACTTATTTTAGATATTAAAAAATAAAACAAAATAAGTATTTGTTCCAATATTTGTATAACCTCACTCATTTGGGACAGAAAAAAAGTGTAACGCATTAAAGGAGTGACTTAAGACTATGTTTGGACGAAATCCGTTTCACGACTTCTTAAGCTGTTTGAGCCATATCCGTCCGTCTTACTATGACTTGATATTTGATCATGTTTTTACAATAGTTTTAAAGGGTGATTTTTTAAGAGCTTGATAACTTTTTTTAAAAAAAAACGCATAAAATTTGCAAAATCTCATCGGTTCTTTATTTGAAACGTTAGATTGGTCCATGACATTTACTTTTTGAAGATAATTTCATTTAAATGTTGACCGCGGCTGCGTCTTAGGTGGTCCATCCGCTTAGTCCAATTTTGGCATTTCCACGTTTTTGAGTAACAGAGACCCAATTGGTGCGAACGACGACGAATCGAAAATTGGTGGTCATCATTAACACTGGCCGATACAGCTGCGATATTTTCTTCAGTTCGCACTCTACGTAAGCGTGTTGGTGGTTTAATGTCCAACAATGTAAATTTGGTGCGAAATTTAGTCACAATAGCCCGAATAGCCGCTTCAGTGGGTCGATTAAACTGACCATAAAATGGAAGCGCGCAATGAACTTTCTTAACAGAGCACGCATTTTGATAATAAAATTCAATAATTTGCAAGCGTTGTTCGTTTGTAAGACGATTCATGATGAAATGTCAAAGCATACTGAGCATCTTTCTCTTTGACACCATGTCTGAAATCCCACGTGATCTGTCAAATACTAATGCATGAAAATCCTAACCTCAAAAAAATCACTCTTTACAAATGTTGATGCTGGGACCATGTGATACGAACCTCCTAGTACCTTCCACACTAATTATCCTGCCCTACATAAAATTTAATTCCTTATAACTTCCGTATATATGTTCTCTGAGAGTGAGGGTATATATTAGTCGGTTTAGCAGACTGAAGCTTACTTACTTGTTTATGGGGTTTTCAGGCCGCAAATTTTTATTTTTTTGAATACTTTGGAGACTTGTGATAGTGGGAACATTGTAGCCATTATGAGTACATTTAATTGAATATAAAAGTGTGTTATAGGGTTGACCATTAAAAATTTTAAATTAGCATCGACTATAAAAAGAAGACTGTCCTCAAATTTCTGGTTTTATTGGAAATGTTGAACTTTGTCATTTAATAATGGAACACAATATCATTCATATGACTACTTCTACTGGCTCGGCAGTACCTTCCGATCAACCCAATTTTTCAGCACTTGGCCCAATGATGCCGCCAGCCCAAAATCCCCACCAAACAGTGGATACATTGGCTTCTCAATAGTCACGTGTGGTTTCTCTGAACCCCATATGCGACAATTTTGCTTATTGACAAAGCCACCGAGGTGAAAATGAGTTCAATAAAAAAAGATTTTTTTCCACATTAATTTCTTTCAGTTTATGTTAAAGACTCACTACTTTGGAAATAAGTTTTTAATATTTCCAATTTTGTTAGAGCGTACAGCGTCCCATTTTCCAAATGTCAAACATAAACCAGAAAATAAAAACAAAAATAAATGTTATTCTAACTTTCAAAGTCAAAGTAATTGGTCGTTCAAATTTAAAATGTTACATGGTCCACCATATATATTCGTCAAAACTCTTGATTTTTATAAGAACAAAACATACACAAACTTTCGAAACAAATTTTATTTGGTATGACTGGAATGACTCATATATCTTTCTTGATTTGACCTTTTCCACTATTAAAACCACATATTGATCGAAGCCAAATTGGCCAAATTATGCAATGAAAATCTGTTTATTTTTATACGTGTTTTATCTGGAAATCTTGATTATTTTATATATTGATTAACACCTCATCAAATATAACTCAAATACAATTTGAAAAAATTATCTTCAACATGGAGCATCATGAAAATGAGATATTTTTCTTGACTTTACTCCCACAGTTAGCATTTTTTTGCTGATAAACATTTCAAACATTTACTATGGAAAATTCCCTTGCAAATACTTAAAACATCAAAAATTAATCAAATACTTTGCTCAAATATTAATATTAAAACACTTTCCCGCATTAAAATGCTTTTTCGCCAATTCAATTGTGCACATCCTGTGCAATCTTCAGAAACATGCACATGTTCGCACAATGTTGGCAAACAGTGGGTGGAATGTTCTTCAATATTTTTTGGAATGACAGCACTCCAATCGAAACCTAAAGCGTCCTCAGTGTCGAATTGAGCTGACTGAAATTTTCTCTCCAGATATGTTCTAATATTCAAAAAATCAAATGGATTATCTTCACATACCAAAATTTGAGAATGGGAGTCCTCACAGCAACAAGTATCAAGGTATTGTATAAAGTATAAAGTAGAGTATATATATAAAATATTCTGTGGCTAAGATCTAATGTATTTAAAGACTAGATTGAAATTGGTTCGAAAATAATACCAGTCAAAAAGTTCATTTGGCGTGTATCAATTTCGTGAATGTATAAATATGATTCATTATTAGGGTCAATTGTAGGAAAATGTAAATTGTTGTAATTTGTTATATATTGTCGATAAGAAAAAGGAATCGTCCCCATTGAGTATATTACATGGATTGAATTTTTTGTAAATTTTACAATTTAATTTCGATAAGTTACCAATGACTTTATAAATGGTAAATACCCTTTCGAAAGAAGGTATGCACCTATTAAAAAAGGCTCATCAGACTTCAATACGGAGTTGCAGAGAAAAAAATCCCCTTTAAAGCATGGAGTATCCGAGTTTGTTTATCTTCGATATATACACGCATACGATATCTACATACAACTTGTGACGTAGTCCTCTTGATTTTTATGAATGTATTCATTCATTCATTTACTGCCGTTTACTACATACTACCACTCATATTGTGCTAGGCCAGGTCTTATCTCTCCCGCAGATAAAATTGCTACACTGCCATCAATTTCCTCTAATAAACCTTTAAGGGGGCGACAATGTGGCTGGACTTTCATTGATACTTCACCTGGTATTGGCATTTGTATATAAATTCGACAGCTCTAGCAGATATCACAATCAGTCTGCAATCGAGCACAGAACTACACAAAGCTGTGTACGACAGTCACACTTAATTAACGATTTTTCCGCGCAAAAATTCGTCAAACATAACATAAAGTTCTGCAAAATATTCAGTTTCGGAATATAAGGAAAAGTGATTTTGATAAAATCAAAATATTTTTATTTATTTATTATACATATAAACAGTGAAATGAAACAAGTGAAAAGTAAGTTTTGAAAAAAAATATATGAATAGAATAGAACATAATGTAATAATTTCAGAACATAAGTAATATTAAGTTATTAAAAAAAAATACAATTTCAATTTCTGCCGGTTGTTTGGTTAACCATCACTTAATATAAACATTTTTTTAAATTCAAATCTGTAATTAATAAATGGTAGCCTGTATATTAGGGTGTCTCGTCCAGCACTAACAATATTAATGTGCTGATTAGAGAAAAACAAAAACAAAAGTTAAAAAATATTTTCCCGCGTGTTAAGTTCTCGATATGATGTTTGCGAAAAAAATAATTAATATAAAAAAATATTAATCAATAATTTAAAAAAATTAATTTTTTTTTTTAAATATTTTTAATGTTATTTTTCTTAATCGGCAAATCAATGCGGGTCATTTTAGTGTCATTAAGGAAAGAAACAAACTTTCACAATAACAAGGTTCGGCAAACGGATTTTGGTTTTGAATGAATCAAAAAAATGTGTCTATATTGCACTTGAATTCGATGATATACGTCGGAAACTATAGGAGAAATGGAGCTAATTGACGATTTTAGTTTTTCATTTCCTCACCCTGTTCCCTTAAAACGACTACAAAGTTCCAAAGGATACAATTTTTCACAAATTATTTTAAATACTTATTCGCACCATATGATACCGTTATAAATGTCAACTTAAAACACAGAATATATGCTAAAACTACTTCAAATTGCATGTTTCAATCTGTATTAGCTTAGCATTAAAATGTCCCTCTTAGAAAGTAAAACATAAATAAATTAAATAAGCTAAGGGATTAATTTTGTTAATGTTGAACTAATACAGATAGAATCTGGATATTTGAAGTATTTTTAATAGATATTATCCTCTTTAATTTGACAGTAATATCGTTATTATAGGCTGTGTATAAGTATTTAAAATAATTTTTAAAAAATTGTATCCTTTGGAAATTTGTAGTCGTGTCAATAGGAGACAGGATGAAGAAATGAAAAACTAAAAACGCCAATTAACCCCGTTTTGCCTATAGTTTCAGACCTATAACATTCAGTTCAAGTGTAACGACTTTTTTAAAAAAATTGTCGTACGGTGTTATCAAAGGGGGGATCAAGTTGTCATCTTTTGGCACATTCTTTGAGAACCCCACTAACCTTCCATTTTAGGTATAGTTTGTGTTAAGTTTAGTTATTTGAGACATTACTGGGAACATTTTTCTTAAACATTTTAAACCTCTAACTCTTTAATTTAACCATCCAAGTGTACATGGGTTGATAGTTATTAGCAACTTGATGCGTTTGATAACTTTTGCGAAAATGGTCAAAAAGGCCTATTCATTGAAACGCTGGAGGGTTAAAATGTTCTACAAAATTGTTCCTCGTAATGTTTTACATAATTGTTCAGACCACGCCCTATAGCTAAAATGTAAGGATAACATAAGTTCATGAAGTGTGAAGATTGCTACCGACAACGCTTTACTGCACATGGTCATTGTGAGAAAACCAGTAAAGGTCAAAAAGTCCTATCTGCTGAAACGTTGGAGGGTTAAAATATTCTACAAAATTGTTCTTCGTAATGTTTTATATAATTGTTCAGACCACACTCCATAGCCAAAATGTAAGGATAACATAAGTTCATCAAGTGTGAATATTGCTACCGGCAAAGCCATTAACTCGTTGGTGAATATTTCAAGATGTCCCAAAAGGTGCTACCTATGATGAATGACTTATAAAAATAAAAAAGTTCAAACCGTCTGCGAGGGCAGTTCAATAAGCAGACTATCTAAACATGAAACCATTTTCAAATCATTTTATTTTTCAACATAGTCTCCTCCTAATTTGATTACTAGATATGGAGAATATGATAAATAGAGAATTCGTTACTACGTAATTCATTCAATTTTCTGTGTTTCAATCGGTTGTCAGCAAACGCGGTTGTCTTGCTGATGGAATTCACTGAACGATCTTTCAAAATGATATCAAGGTATTTTTCGATCATTTCTGTTTTATTTCTTCTCTCTCTTCTCTAAGAAACATTTGAAGGCTCTTGGTTTTGCTCCTTTTCAAATATGGTAATGCCAGAGGCACTTCAAATCTTCGTACAGAATAACCTTTTTTTAATAGAAGCTAAACTTTCGTTGTCACTTGCTGAAAAAATGCAATATTAAAAACTGATACATAAATTAAATTGGCGCCCAATGTGAATGACGAAGTTACTAAGCCCGAATTCATCTAACCAATGAATTGTAAGAGGTTAAATGAATTTTATATATAATATAATGTTATATATAATATAATATAATTTGAATTTAAATCAGCTTCCTTTCAAAGCTTACACGACTTAACCGGCAAGGAAGTTGACCGGCTAAAATGTTTCTTTAGTCACTTATATTGTTTATGTCTCTCCAAAACCGAGCCGCAGTTCAACTGTAACAAAAATTAAAATTGGCGCCCAACTTGATTGAAGAAGTTACTAAGCCCGATTTCAACTAACCAACTAACCAATGAATTGTAACAGGTTAAATACATTTTTCGAAGAAGTTAGTATAATTTACCAAACTTGAATTTGATTCAGCATCCTTTCAAAGCTTACGCGACTTAAACGGCAAGGAAATCGACCGGACAAAAAATTTCCTTAATCGCACAGATTGTTTAAGCCTCATCAGATCTTGTCACTACAACCACCTAACCAAACGTAGTTCATTCACTGACGTTATTTATTTTTATTTGTTATCAATTTTGCTCAAACAATATTTCTAAAATAAATATTGCACTTCATTTATTCAATTACATATCCCGCCAAATTTTAAAGACTTAAAAATAACCCCCGGAAGTACCCCGTGAAATTGATATTAATAATTGGGGGAATACCTTACATTAGTATCTCAAAAAATAAATCAAAATCATTATCACGAACATTTCCATCCGTACAAAACCGAACATATAATTGATAAGCCACCCAAACCGCCGGTCATTATAAACAACAACAATTAAGATATCATTTGACAAACGAAAAAGCACAGTAGGTATATGTACAAGCAACAAAAGTGTTACTCGTACAAACAAATATCCAGGGCACACGTTTGCATACTTGAGACGGCAACAATGTATGGATATATTCGCATATCATGTTATCAAATACCCGCCAAATAAACTTCTGTTTACACTCACTCAGTCTACAACGACAGCAAAGACAACAACAACAACAACACGTTTAGCAGTCGAACGTCTCTACAAGCTCGTATGCATGTACATCGTCCAACAGCTAATCACATTTCAAGCTTTAATAACAATAAACAAAAAGCAACAAATTCAACAAGAATGTATGAGTCGTCGCCGCTGCCATACAATCATTATAGGGAACTGACCTACGACAACATAAAACGTGTTAAGTTCTTACCCCACACGATATGTAAAAAAGCACAAGCACACACACAAGCCAAAAACAAAATATAAATAAACAAAAATCCACTGACGATTTTGTTTAGACTACGAAAAACAATAACAAAACAAGAAAATTACTAAATACAATAAATAACACTGGACAACAAAATTATTTTTTTCAAGAAAAGTTATTAACTTTTCATAATAGATCTTCGGGAAATTTGTGCTCATGGAAAAAAATTTAATTTTATTCAATTAAAATATTTGATTAAAATTAAAAAAAAAAATAATTTAATGTTAGAGGAGTTTGTTTGGCGTCCAAGGCAGGGTTTCCATATGAAAATTTCTGTCTGCAGGACAGACAAAAAGGACATTTGGACTTAACACTGGTCAACAAAATTAATTTTTTTTCAACGAATTAAAGGAAGGACATTTGGAGTTATCACTGGATAACAAAATACTATTTTTCAAAATATTATTTTATATACTTTTTCGCACCCTATTATAACGTTATTAGTGTCAAATTAAAGAGGAGAATATCTATTAAAAATAATTCCAATATAATATTTCTATCTGTATTAGGGTTTGCATCCCGGGATTTCCCGCGGGAAAATTCCCGGGAATTCACACATTTTTCATTTCAGTATCCCGGGAATCCCGCGGGAATTCAGTAGAAAATTTTACATATTTCTTCGCATATTTTTTTCCATCATTTCCACAATAAAATTAAAAATTTTGTATAAAAATTTAGATCACATAGCTTTTAATTAGGTATGCCAAATATTGCAGTTGGATGAAAAAATATTTTTAAGCTGCGTTCGGATTTAGACTCAAAATCCACTTTTTCGGATTTTTCCTGTCAAGCTCCATATGAAAAATTAAAATCCGGGAAAAATAGATTTTGGGCGTGTATCCGAACGTCAAAAATAAAGAATTTAAAGCGACAGGACAAAGAACAAACATTTCATTTAATGCTCACTATTAATTTGAACGATCGCTCTTCGTCGCGTCCACATTTTCCAATAAAATAAGAAACATGTGATCTTTAATTAATTTTGAAACTTGAAAAGATTTTTGAATTGATCTCACATTGCACTTCATTATATGAATTCTGTAACAGTTTCGTTGTGAAATATATATATATATATATATTACTTTAATAAAATGTGAATGTTTCATTGGAAAAAATGAGCTTAGCTTATGGTAAACAGTATGTTGACGATTTCCCGTGCTGTCCCGGGATACCGGGAAATTGAAAATATAATTCCCGTTTCCCGGGAAATAAAAAGTACGGGAAAATGCAAACCCTAATCTGTATTAGTTCAGCATTAACATCTATTACAAGTTTACTCCTTAGTTTATTCATACTAGTTTATTCATATCTTGCTTTTTAAGAGACAAAAATTTGAATGGTTGTTAATACTAAACTAATAGAGATAGAAACTTGAAATGTAAAGTGGTTTTGGCACATATTCTCTTCTATGATTTGCATTTATACCGGTGTCATAGGGTGGGAATAAATATTAAAAATATTTTTTGAAAAATTGTAGCCTTTGGAAATTTTCAGTCCTTTTAAGGATGAGAAAACGAAAAACTATGAGGAAATGTTTAGGATGTAATTTAATGTATTGTTGAATAAAGTAACTGATTGCTTCTACTCTATCAGAGTTAAAAATATCATGAGAAAAACTTTTAATTTTTGTCGACCAGTGTATTGTGGCTGAGCAAATTTGAAAAAAAAACGCCTACATCACCGCACCAATGATCTGTTATTTTCTAGATGATGATGATGATTTATCTTATAGCTTCGTCCAGAAAATTAGACAATATTAGTCAACAAGAAATTCAAATCAAAAGGCGCTAAACAAAACGCCCACATCAGTGACGAAAGCTATGGCAATAGCAAATGACGAGCTACAGTTTAAAATCACTCACACACACACAGATACTTGAATGTTCTATATCAATTAATTCAAATTTGATGACAATATACCGCCTTTAAGTAACAGTTCATTTTTTTCTGTCTCCGGGTTTTTTGTAGCTATTATTCATGCAGCAGCAATTTTCATATGATAAATGTGGTTAAGAAAAGCCAAACGTAAAAATATATTACATTACATTATTACAGATGTCAAGAAGATGAATAGATTATTTGTTGTTATGATTTTTTAATAGCATACGACTAGGAGCTGTTGGTGAAATCTAACACGCCGTTTATTCAACATTATGTCTAATGCTGATCAATTTAGCAACTTTTTTCATAACTACCGGGCGTCCATTGAATCATGGAATCCTCTATGATAAGGCTTTTCCCTTTATGATATCTTAAAACTCATGCTACTCAATGTGGAGGTGTTTCCCTTTAATGATAAATTATTATTATGAGACACATGTTGAGGTGCTGATTATACCTTGACCATTTTTTTTTTTCAAATTTAGATTAGATTAGAAAATTGTTGTTATAATTGTTGTTAAGTAATTGCAACAGGTTTAAAAATATTTATTTTTTTTGGGAGATATCTATATTTAAATGTTTTCTTATCAAATTTACTTCCGCTTGGTTTACACTTATGCATTGGTATACATTCATGGTATCAATAGAATATATTCAAATTAATTAGAATGGAATATTTTCGCTAAAGAACCAGAGTATGTTAATTTGTTGCATAACTATCCAAATCGAAGGAGATAGTAAATTATAAATATAAGTGTATAAATAATTTGATGTTTAGATAATTTTTAAGAAGATAACGACTCAAAAGGATGAACTTAAAGGTCAAATCAAATCAGAATCGGAAAATACTCCCCATATCTTAATTCAAGCTCAAACCCGTAACCAGAGTACGAACTTTATATATGTCAGCATACGAACTTTGGTCATGTCCTGCAAAATTTGTTGCAACTGTGCCTCCTAACTATGTGACCCTTACATGCACCGACTATTAGGTTGAACCTTAGGCTGGTGTGAATAAAAAACTTGATAGCCGTTCAATTGAATTATAAAATCATTGATTAACAATTTCTTACAAATCCTCAGCAGTTATTATTACTTATCTACAAACAATGTGATAAAAAAACCCATATCACTCTCGTATCTAACCCCCAACACCGTGGTGTGCTGCAAAACATGCCAAATTTTCTGTCCGTCAATTATGTTTACAATGTAGTCATTATCATCATCATCGTCGTCGTCGGTATTGTTGTTGTTGCCACATTTTTTTATTACGTCTGTCTAAGATTTCATTCATGCCATTCCGTACGTACGTTCCTACAGTAATTGATATATTTGCCAGTCAGCCAGCCAAACAAAACGAAACATGGGTTACGGATTTGGCGCAAGCCTTCTAAAATAACTCTAGTGACTAAGCGTAATTTCTGATGAAATTCACCAAATCGTACGTAAATTTTGTTCGAACGCGTTCGGCCAGACAAGTGTACGTGTATGAAAGATTGGGTGGGTGTGAGTATGAGTGCTGCGAACTCGAGGTGTGGGAAACTAAAGCTGTTCAAAGAAATAAACAAAAGAGCCGATAACCTAATATGTACAGTGGTCAGCATGACTAGTTGGCCAAACGATATGATTAACATCTTTCTTATTCGCTAAAAATTGCATAGAATTTTACAATGAAAAGCAAACAAGAGTAACTAACATTTGAAGAGTATAATTGTTTAAACAAATTTTAAGAAAGAAATTGGGTAGACATTATTAGGGCTGTTTTTCTTTAAGCCGAGATAAGAAGCTGCAGTTGAGATAACACAAAAATTTCTATATAAATGTATATTATAAATAACAAATGTTCAAAAAATTATGTGAAGATATTTTGGACTTAGCCATAAATTTTACATACACCGCATGATTATCCAGACGATTTCCAACATTTATAACACAAAATTATTTTTGTTTTTCAAAATTTGTTTCCATACACACATTGATATTGGTGTTGGCGACAATTTTAAAAAAGATTTTTTTATTATTATTTTTATATTTATTTTAACTTTTTATTTAGGTTTTTTGCTATAACCGCCGTATTATTCGCATTAAGCAAGGTCAAATGATTTTCTGGAAATCTTAATTTTTATAAGTTAATTGTTCATACTTTGGCTACAACGATATAAAGTTGAAAAATATGTAAACTTAACCTGATTAACAATCCAGCAGGCTTGCCAGATATGGGGATTTGTCCCCAACCATGGGGATTCTATGATGGTTAAAAGACCAAAAAAATTGAAATTGGGACAGGGGACTTTTGTGGGGATTTTCGAAGTATTTTTTGGAGATATTGTGGTGATTTTCGAAATATTTTGAAAAATATTTAATATTTGATTTTAACTGGGAATGCAAATTTATATTCAAAATGGAAATGTCATCGCTCAGTGGTTCAGAATCAAAATCCATCTTGTAAACATTATTGAGTACTGTAAAAATTGAAATTAGACAAGGATCCAAGGATCATTTAGAGATATTACCATTAAATAAAATAATTCTTTTCGTATTACAGATTTTCACTTTTTTCAGATTTTGAAAATTGAAGAAACTTAATTTCTTTTTTCGACTTTGTCGAACCGTTTCTCGCTCATTTTAAGAAATTTTGCACTCGAATTCTTTAAAATAAAAAAAACTTTTTATAGTGGGAATACACAAATTATTCATAATTTGTTTTTGTTTTTGTCGATTCTTTGAAATAACACAACTTTTTTATATTTTGGGGATAATTGGGGCTTTTTCATAACAATTTTGGGGCCAAGGAAAAAATCATCTGGCAAGTCTGAGTAAAAGTGGAATTTATGTAAACAAATGTTATACTTTATTTGTAAATTTGTGTTAGTTCTAGCAGTTATGATTTAATTGGCGATATAGTAAAAAAAATATCGTGGCTTCAAGAAAAACAGACCTAATCTTTAAATCTCTTGACTTTTTTTCAATTAAACTCTTGCGCAGCCCTCTCGAAATTCAGTTCTATTAATTTCTTCCCATATCATTACTAATAAATTTTTTGATTATTTTAAAAAAATACAGTAATTTATTTCCCCGCAACACATATGTAGCAAAAAATGTTTATTAAAAATTTGTTTAATAAAATTAAAAGATTTGAAAAATACCGCACGTCCAAGACTATGTCCAAACTTAAAGGCTAATATCCATAGTTGTCCACTAGGGTACAAACTGTATGTTAAAAAAGCTTATTCCTCCATTAATACATTTTATAAAAAAGTTTTTATTTGCCAAAACTTGCAATTTTGTTATTGTTCCAAAAAAAAAAACAACCCTAACAATTAACTGTGGTAGTAAATTTCATCCTCTCTTGACGATTTCTCAACTATTCTCTTCTATAGTCCTCCAGAATTTTAATTCTATTAGTTTCTTCTAATATTTAATTATTTTTGTTTTGATTATTTTATTAAAAAATACAAACAACTTTCTCAGCAACAAATATCTACCAGAAAAATGTTTCTATTAAGAAATAGAATTAAAAGGGTTAACCCCCACGTCCGACAGTATATCCAAAATTGTCACCTCCTCAGTTAAACACTAATATGCATATTCGTCCATATATTTTCTATAAAAATATTTTATTTGATTCATTAAGATATGTGTTAAAAATAAAAATTTTCATTCTTCCATTTTTATATTTTTAAGCACATTTTTCGATTTACAAAAATCACAATTTTGTTATTGACAAAATAACTATGCCGGCCACTGTACCCGCGCGGCTATATCACCGCACACTGAACATCATCAATTATTTGCATCGAAAGTCGAACAAACTACTACCACAGATACGAGATAGCGCAAAAGCTTTCGCTCTCACTTTTCGCACAAAGCTTTATGAAGTCGCGTGCTTGTTTGCAAATATACAACGGCACACAAGCAACACCCCACCACCTCACCAACAACTGAATGTTTGCCGGCAACGATCTGCCTAGCTCCCCATAGCCTATCATCGTTGATAGCGTCGTTGTAGTGAACTTTTACTCTCCCCCACTCGTGTGCCTAGAGTCAACGAACCTTTTACTATTTATGCACACACACTCATGCGATATGGTGGACACCTCATGGTATCGGAAGAAGAAGAAGAAGCTTTAGTACCGTTAAAGCAGTGATCAATGTATTGAAGGCCTAATTTCGTTTATGTTCGAGATGAACTTGAACTTATTTTCTTGTTGTATCGTTGAGTGTGCGCACGTGTGGGTGAGTGTGAAACTATGACGATTTGCGCATAAGCTTTATTATTTGCGGTTTGCAATTGTTTGCACATACAGATTTTTTGAAATGAGTAACGATTTCCTTCTTCATGTGTCTTCTTCTTCTTCGTCTCATTTACACGACGATCGAGTGAGAAAGTGAAATGGTAATTGAACGACTAGCATTAATTACTCGTTCGCAGATATACATTCTACATTGAAATGATGTCACGTCTGTGTCATATCAATTGATTGGGGTTTTAATTCGGAATTTTGAAACGATGATAAATATACTGTCATTATTATTATCAAATACATATGATGATTTACATAAGAATAGATAGATATTTGTATAAACTCGGCAAAAACAACAAGATGGTCGCACTCTGTAATCGTTTGTGAAATGAATATATCCAATAAAATGAACGATAACTGAGTCATTTCTCATACAGCTCAGCGTTAAAGATGTTCGTATACATCGATAAATAGATAGTGGTCAACGGAGAAATTCCCTGAAACAAGGGAAAGAATGAAAGTAATCATTTTGTGGTGTTACATGCAATGGAGAAGTGTTCAGTTAAGTTCAGGCCTTCTCGCTATAAACAATTCTAGAATTCAACTAAAGTTTTGTGTGGAGACATCAAGCAAAATTTGCAAACCTCAATATGGTTGGTGAACAATTAGCAAAAGGAAAGTTCACATGGTAAATTAAATTAAAGGTATACAGATAGTTGTCTTCGGGCAACTGTTCGCCGACCACGTTTGAATAATAAATTGGATACTGGAATATCTGCTTTAATGTTGAAAAGTTCCCCAATTATACGGATATGATCGCCATAGATTTGCTGGAACAAATACCATACGGCAAAACAATCTTAAGATTTCTTTTCGTTTTTCAATGAAATTCTTATCATTTGAAACGTCTCTATCTGAGCACTCACCGATTGTGCGAGCTTCCTCATGCTGAGGCTACAAATATACGCACCTTCCATAGCGGAAGCTAAAAATACTCATTGAGCTTTATGGGATTCACACGGGTATCAGCCCCAACAATTTGGCATTGTAGCGCCTCCAAGTAAAGTTACATGTTCTTCCCCCAGCATTTTATTGTATTTGAGTCAGTGTGCCAAGGTGTGTTACGTTTTTTAACACCTCTCCGTGATACAGATACAAATGAGGCTATGCCATTGTGTAATTGTCTTTGAAGCTTTGTGGGAATATTCATGGTGTAATTTATGGGATAAGTGGACGGTGAAAAAAATCCCCTTGCGAACTGAATTCTTACAGCTCTGGGAGCCATAGCAACCGATATGGCTCCAAATTTGCTACATTACATCATGTTTCTCCTGGAAAAACCTGCAGTGAAAGCAGAATACATCGCTTCATTTTCCGATATAGTTCAAATACAAATGTTCCGACCGATTTTATATCATACGCACCAGAAGGCACAGATTTCAAATTGATTGTTTATACCCTCCACCTCCAGGATGGTGTTATACTAACTCTGTCATTCTGTTTGTAACACCTTGAAATATCGATCTAGTCATGTCCGTCTGTTGAAAGCACGCTATCATCTAAACGAAAGGGGCTAGGAGGTCCAAATTTTCTATAAATGCGTCTTATAGTCGTAGATCAGTTGGGATTGAAATTGGGCGAAATCAGTCCAAAGTGAAAAATTATTACCTCACAAGGACTTCAAGTAACCCTTAATATTTTAAAGTATTTAAGTATGTTATTCGATATGTCTACTTGTACTTACTTGATATTGGGAATGCGCATTCCCCCTATAACAAAATGACTCACCATAAAGGGCTTCTTATTCGTAAGGGGCAAAAAGAGTTAAAAATGGTACCTATCAAACGGCAGCAGCTAGAAACACGAAATTCGGTGTGTACATTCACCAAATTGAATAGATACATAATATAAAATTATTTGTTCCAAATTCGTACTTTTAAGGGGCAAAATGGGAATAGAGGGATAAAAGTGGTACCAACAAAACGACTGCATCTAGAATAATTAAAATCGTTGTATACATTCCTCTGATTTCGTAGACACGTAAAATAAATAGAAATTCGTACATTTTGGGGTTAAAATTGAAAAAGGGGATAAAAATAGTACCAACCAAATGACCGCAGCTCGAGTCATGAAGTACGGAGTATAAATTCCTCTGACTGGGTAAACACGAAAAATAAAAGGTTATTTTCGAATTCGTTCTTTCAAGGGATATAATGGGAACAGAGGGATAAAAAAAGTACCAACTAAACGGCTACAGCTAGAATGATGAAATTCGGTGAGTACATTCCCCTAATTGCGTAGACACGTAAAATAAGGAGATTTTAGAAATTCGTACTTTTACTCTAAGTAAGTTTTTAATGTTTCCCAAGTTTGCTCGAGCGTATAGTGTCCCATCATCATCACAAACATAAACCTGCAAATAAAAGGAATGTTATTCTACCTTTCAAACTCAAGGTAATCGGTAGTTGGCCCACCCTATAAAAGCTCAAAGCTTGTATTTCTTGGGAATATTTTTTGCAGAAAAATCAATATATTTCAAATAATGCCTTAATGTTAAATATCGGAGAAAAAATGACGTGTTTTTTCGGAAATAAAATTTTCCAATTATTTTTACAAAAATTAACGTCATTATACTTCCACTATTCTTCATATTAGGCATCATTCGAATGGTATTGGTTCCAAGTTATTAGTTGTCACTTAAAAGAATCCATAATCTCGAAAGTATCCATCTTACCCTTGTTGTTAATTAATTTATGAGCTATTTTTATGTCCACCATTGGATGATTGACAATTTGTCGTTTCATCGAGATGGCAACACATGGCATTATCTCTATGATAATTCTTAGACCATACAATGCGGCTCATAAACAATGATTATCAGGACACTTTAATACTCACCCTTCGATGTAACAGAATTCCCAGCTCATTATTTTCGTAGAAAGAGGTCCCCACAATTCCGGCCACAAACGAATAGGCTTCAATTCACTTTAATACTCACCCTTCAACGTACCATAATTATTTTCGAAGAAGAATGGGCTCCAAAGTTCTGGCCACAAACGATTAGACTGCAATAGTTTTCCATGGTTGAAAAGACAACTATCAATTGACAGTATAGGGCCAACTTAATGCAAGCAGAGAAGTAGCGGAAATGAAAACAAATCAAAATATTTGCGATCCAACCGCCAATTATTTTCTGCCGGCGCTTTTCTCGAATCCATCCTACGCCAAAGAGTATAATAACCAAATATAGGTGTTATTCGGTCATACGCTAGGTAGCATTCCGAAATGATAAGAAATCCACATTTATATTTTGTATTGAATTGTATATTCAATTGATAAGAAACATCGATTACTAGCGATAAACACATCAATTATTTATCAATTAAAAAATCCCCCCAAACCGCAATATAATACATACGCATCCATACATGCATACATACATATGTATTTATGTACATGTGTTTATTAAAACATACACCCACTCTTCAAAGAGTACCTCTAAGAACGTTTCGAAGAAAATTACAAATCAAAAATGGAGAAGAACACGAAAAAATCACCCAAAAAACTGTCTACACCTACACACACACACACCCGCACACACCCCCATCGTCAGTAAAAGGGGAAATTTCGGAAAATACCTGGTAACACACAACTGAACAGAAAATCTCCGCACATATGTACATAAGAGTGTGCGTGTACCTTGCAGTTACACTCACAAAAAGAAGCACTACCATATCAAAACTCACATTACATCGAATTGTATGTAAACGGTTGGTTGTGACTCAAATAAAACCCCGTCGTCATCATGAGGAAATTGAGTAGAAAATATGCGTATGAACAACATACATATGTACGAATGAATGTATGTACATATGTGGGAAGCCAGGCTAGACGACGACCGGCCTCCCATTCATTCATGTATTGTGAAGAGCACTTGTTGTTGTTGCTATGAGCGAGCTCAGATGTAAGTGGTGCAACATGCAACGCACATCACCAAACAAACCTTGCCGTGAGTGGATTTATCCAAAACCATGCATGGCTGACGTTTGCGCATGTGCATGACGCCGCTCTCTTTCTCGCGCTAAGCCCACTACTATGTGTGGAGTCATACACAAACATTCAAATGTAAGTGCACTGTGCTCATAGAGACAGGTCTCATACATGTTGTTTTAGAGAGAGAGTCAAGTCAAACGGCTTTAAAATCATTTCAAATGCTCGCATTTGCACTGACTTTTGACGGCTGGTGTTTTTTCGTTCAATCCATCCATGATGTTTTTTAAATGCTGCTGCTGCCGCTCATGATGATGACGTATCGCCGAGAATGTGTGTGGCTCGTGTTTAACTAAAAACACACACCGACACCGACAGCCAAACGGCAAAACACCAGCAATAACAACAACCACATCGTCCCAGCAAGATAGCAGCGAAAACAACCAGCCAGCGGTTGGCTGAAAACGCAAAAAGTTTACTTTTGTCATCGCTTTGGTTAGCTAAAGTTAGTTTAGTTTAAACAAGCGTAATGTTCACAACAACGCTTCCACGATACAACGAATAATCAATAAGTCTTCTTTAGTTCACATTTTTTTCTCAAATCATTTCAAAACGATATATTTATTTAGTTTATTTTTAAATTTTGCAACGAACGAAATCGATTTATATACGAAACAATCACCTGCCGCGCTTAATCACATACACTAAAGTAACAACGATATCTAATAAATTAGTTAATTGAACAGTAGTAGTGACAACAACGATAACAACAACACCAACGACATTAAACGACAATAAACGATCTACAGCCGGTATTTAAGCGTTTGTAGTCAACGATAATTTAACATTCGTCAACATCAAACAGCAGCATCCAAGTTAATGATCGATCGTTTAGTGAGCTGAGCGTGTGAATAATATATATATTTTTTATTAACAAAAATAACAAAAATCATCATATTATTATTTGGATTTGGATTTTTTTCTGGTATTCAATTTGTGTTAAAAGGTAAATATTGAAATGATGGTGAACATTTAAGAATATTTGATATCAGTTTTTCAATCAGTGTTAGTGTTTATTTAAAGTTTAAATCACAAACATTAAAACTCTTGCAACATTGATGAGCAGTTGGTCTAAAGATTGGTGATAAATGTAGTGAATATCGATACGATTCATGAGAGTTTGAATATTTATTTCGAAAAAAAAAAAACATTAAACCTTATTGTTAATTAAACCTATAAGTTCAAAGTGCAAACCTATAGGACCTTTATAGTTAAACTACACGATATATACTCGAGTGTTTTAGTGATTAAGTGGTAGTATATAAGAGTGTCTTCCAATATTTTGAAGCTGCAGCCCAACCATTATGATCTATAACTGAAATATTGGTGGTAGGTTAAGGTTGTGGTGTCAGTCACAAATTAAGTGATATTAGTAATAATAGCTATACTATAACGGTGTAGTAGATGATGAATCATAGTCTCGATATGTATTTTACCCATCTCTCTCCCAAGGAGCTTAGGCCATAAGATATATTCTTGATACTTTTTATTAATTATTATGAATTTGCCAGTAATAAATGTATAATACATGAGTGGAAAGTGATCATATTTTCGTAGAAGGAAACTCTTGGATCCAATATGTTGACAAAAGTTCCTAAAATATTAACTCTTCAGGGTTTCCCAGCCAGAGCACACTTTGAGACGGACTTGTGATCATAATTGATGAAAAAATTTACCCAACACATATACCTACAGACACACATCTACCCATTTGAATTATGAAACCTCAATTGTAAAAAATATTTACCTCCAGCTCTTTCAACTTCCACTCAATTTAAATTTATTTTTAGTTAATTCAAGTATTTTTTTATAATTTAAAGAAGTAAAAACTAACATGAAATGGCTAAACACAAATTTACTAAACTTTAATACTTTCGCACTCAGGCTTAGTACACATTTTACGAACATTAATTGTACTAGATTGGAAATAAATTTTATTTAAATTGAGGGCATTGCTTGTTGACCTTATATTCTTAATTGTTTATGTTGTAGATCGGCTCAAGGTCCTTGTTAATTAAAAATGCGTGATATTCTTTTCAAATTTTATTTCTTTTTGCCCAATATTTCGACTAACATCGTTAGTCTTCTTCAGCCGTATATTTTGTAATTTTAAATGCAAATATCAATGTTTTATAAATATGTGAGAATAATATGTTCTTTTAGTTAGATCCTCTGAAGATGACTGACGATGTTAGTCGAAATATTGGTTAAAAATAAATAAAATTTATAAATAATATCACGCCTTTTTAATTAATAAGGACCTTGAGCCGAACTACAACATAAACAATTTTACTTAAATTCTAAAATAAATTCAATTGAACCATAACTTTGAAAATGACTTCGATCAAATAAAGCAGAAAAACTATGCAAAATTTCCATAATAAAGTAAATACAGTGAAACCTCCCTCCCACCTCACTTCAATGAACAATGATCAGCAAACCGTGTCTGTTGCTATTATTGGGAGGTTTCACTGTAAATGATATTACTTCAGAGTATGCAAAAAGCGGTAATTCTCAGTTTTATTATTTTTCATTTCATTTCATTTATTTCTTCACGACTTGTAATTCCAAGCCTATTGGCCGATATAATATAAATTACAAAATGCATAGTAAAAATTATTTCTAACAGTGTTAAAAAAACTACTCAACAAAATGTAGTATGGTAATAAGAACTTAAAAATAAAATAAATTAAATAATTATAGAAAAAAGACCTAAGATGTAGCAATAGAACAGTGGTAATTTCAATTATAAATATAAAAAATATTATAAAAATAAAAAGATCACATTCATTACGATTTATAACCGGTATATGTGTTTTTACACAACCAAATAAATTACAATGAATGTGTCAATAAGAATATACGTTTCAACGTCTTTAATTAGGTGCGCTATAAAAAATTGCAATGAATACTTATTGGAGATAGCGAAGAAGCCTATTTGAATGAGTGGTAACGGACACATTATAAACCTTCAATTCACTAGGCATTGCATTATATAACCGAGCTACTCTTACCAGGAATGATCGATTTTACATTCGAATATCAGCAACTTCGATCAAATTTTTCTTCTGAAGAAGCAAATTTAGCTTTTGGTAAATGAAAATGGGAGAACCATACTCAACTATACATAGTTTACGTCGTAAAGACATTTCATATCCTGTGTGGGGATAATTCATCAGTAGAACTTGTGTATGGAGTGCTTGTGTTATGTTGTCATCAGGCGTATATATATTTAAATTTCTCCAAATTTACCTATGCGTTAAAATTTAGTTTTTATTTGTACATATACTCCCTTCATATCCTGTGTGGGTATAACTCATCAGTGAAACTTCTGTATAGACTGCTTGTGTTACCATATTGTTTACAACCATATATATTATTACATTTTTGCAAATTAACATATTGGTTATATATGCACCCGAAAACTTTACCACAAGACTTTTTGAGGAGTGTAATGATCTACTAGAAACCTTTCGCATTACTATTGTCTGTAGGTTCCTGTCTTTACGAGCAAAATTATTACCCTGCTGTGATGTTTAAAATGCTTCTCTAGAAAGAATGTTCGATTTGGACGATCTGCATCAATTTCTCAATTTGATGTAACTAACCGTGGAGCCCGTAATTATTATAAACTGACAGCTCAAAATCACAAATCTGATCAACTATTTAACAAAAGGAAAACACATCGTTGACTATGTCAGCATGGATATTCTATACATAATTGCGGTTCATTTTATGTTTATTCAGATTTGGTCATATCAATTGAATATTTGGTAAAACCAAGTACAACAACAAAATAATAATTGCACTAAGAACTCAGTTGGGAACCTGAAAACGCCTCGTAAAGTAAAAATTTTGTAGATTTTAATAAGTGACCCTATTTTTTATTATATATTAATAGAATATATCTCGCTCTTCGTTTTTACTTTCCTAATCAATATTAAATCATGTCAATATTTCATTTTCTCTAATTTGATTTCCCTTCTTTCATTCTTTGCAGTGGCTTGCATGGCAGGAATAGAAAATTTAAGCCCAATCACTAACACGGCTACATTGACTAACTCAAGCGATAGCGTAACAGTCAACACCAACAAACGTCGCTATTTAGGCAACAACAAGAGCCAAACTGAAGCAAACAGCTATAGCACAAAGCATTCACGCCCCTTAACACTTTGCCTAGTTGTAATGATGGTCTTCATTGTCATAATGCCCCGCAACGTTGAGGCAGCCGCCATGAGAAAACACTTGACCGCATCCGCCACATCTGCGCAAACATCCGCCGATATGGAGAGATTATTGTCATCATCGGCGGCCACAGAAGAGCTCAGCGAAGACGATGAACTTCTATACGAGGATAGTTCTTTAGAGTCGGTGTCGTCATCATCATCATCTTCGAATAGCGACGATACATTGTCCCCCTTGGAGGTGATGAAACACATGCAACGCCGGGAGGAACATCAAAAGGATCGCAGATCGAAATTGCGCAAACGTCAAGCTAATCACTTGGACAATTTGAAATATTTCGATGGCAGTTCGCATCACATTGCATGGCATAATCCTTGCAATGTAGCGGGGCAGAATGAAAATGTTGGCGATGCCCCCAATATGCCACGTAGAGCATACTATGTAAGTTGGAATTTGTTGTGGATATTTGAATTTTGTTTAGATCTAATAATTTATTATTCTTTTTTTTTTTAATTTCAGTATTTGAAGAATTTCAAAACAAATATTCGCAATGAAATCGTTACCCGCCATTTGAGCTTGAAGCACATCAACATCGATGATATGGATTCGTGGCGCTTATATCGCGAATATTACAAATTCTTGCCCAAATTGAAGCAAAACTCTAGCGTAAGTATCACATTTAAGGTTAAATGAAAAAACAAAACAAATCTCTCAAATATGATACGGCAAACGTGACACATACAGTCAATTTCTTAAGCACATTTGCTGCCATACGATACGGCTTTGTCGTACGACAGATGATGATCATGATGTTGATGATGATGAGCTATGAAGACACATACTTGTGGCTAAATATAAGAATGAACAGCGATAAACTGAGATATACAGTAATTATAACCAAGGCGAAAACATTACTCAAATGTAAGAGACCTATTCACACGATACGATATGTTCAAGGGATTTGGCGAGTGTTAATCGCACAGCAGATTTTCAAAAGATTTCACACATTTTAAATATTTTGATCGTATAATTATCTTTCAGATCATATGATTATATTTTGATCATATGATCTTCAGCCAGACCAATTGTGTATGAACAGGACTTACGAACACTTGAAACTGCTATTTGATAATTATTTATAAAACATCTGTCAGATAAATCGTGTCGTCTGAACAGTACTTAGTAACTTTCTGACAGATAAATCGTGTCTTACGAACTTAGACCACATTAAATCTTTTCAGACTTTTGTCAGACAAATTGTGTTGCATGAACAGAAAGCCTGTAAATTTTCATAATTTTTTTTTCCAAAAATGTGTGTCACAAGTATCGTAACGTCTGAACAGGACTAATATTGCGCTTGGTGACAAGTGATGAATAAGTGTGACCAATAAAGTCGCCCGACTCTGTCGCACTCTGCTCACCATACAATGGTCGCTTTGCTGATTGTTTTAGACCGTTCTGCACATAAATTATAAAGGCCGACACAGCAACAACAGCAACGCCACATTTAAGTCATATTTACCATGCGCGATCATGTTTAGGCTACGATTTTACTGATCTTTTGTTTGTTTACATTCTTACTTGCAATTTTGTCCAGAGCTTACAGAAGTTTTGTAACTTTGCCGCCTTTTCATTTCTTCGGCTCAATTCCGTTGCCATATGTGAAGTGTTTTTTTCTGTGGGTGCAGTTCTTTCTCCGCGTGCTTTTGCATTTGTTGTTCTCTTCTTGGACACTTCTAATATTTATGGCTATTTAAGACTGCAGTATAGATGATTTGAGCGCTTTTATTTTAGAATATTTGTAAGACCAGGCCACCTGCAGCGATTAGAGAATGTTATCAGACACGGGTCATATTAGATAAGGGATAACAGATTATCTGAATCGATATTTCAATTTATTACCAAATACGTAAATTTCTAAAAATAAATAAAAACTTTAAGCAAGTCGTCGTGGCAAGGTTCCCTTTAATACATACAATCTTGATAATCATAAAAATATTTATAGTTCGATTTGTTGTGTAAAGCGATTCAAAGCAGATTTCAGTTTTTTTTTCTAATTAGACCTTGTGAAAATAATTTAATTATAATTTCAAGTAAAATGGGCTAACTGGGTACAGTTTTTAAAGAAAATGAAGTATATCTATATATTCTCATGAACTGAGAACAGTTTTCTAATAATTTACAATGGTGTTTAGAATGCGTTTAAACGTCACTTAGTAGATTTTATAAATTTTTTGAATATTTTTAGACTGGGAATAGTTTTGTTGACGAGGAAAAATAAGTGTCCTTTATAAATAAATCTTAGTGAAACGATTTTAATTGTAATTTCTTGACAAAATGGCTGACTGGGAACAAGTTTTTTAAAGAATATGAAGTATTATCAGGGTCTTAGACTAGATTTAGAATTTAAACATTTTATTCTATAATGAATTAAGTTTTTGCATATTTTTATATTGGGAACAGTTTTGTTGACGAGGAAAAATAAATGGTTTTTATGATTAGGACATCTGTATATATTTTTATTATGGTTTCTAGCAAATGGGTTGAATGGGAACAGTTTTTAAGAAAATAAAAAATTAGAGGGAACAGTTTTATTAATCATTTAAAGTGCGTAAACACTTATTAGTAGATTTTATTCTGTTTAAAATCGTGTTTGTGAATATTTTAAGACTGCGAACACTTTTGTCGATGAAGAAACATAAATGTTCTGTACAATAAGACGATTCAAAACAATTTTATTGTTAATTTATAACTAAATGGTCTATGTGGGAACAGTTTTGTCAAGAAAATTTAATTTTTTATAATTATCAGCGACTTAGAACGGGTTTTATGAAATTTCTATACAATTTTAATCGTGTTTTTAAATATTTTTAGATTGGGAACAGTTTTTTTTTCGAAAAATAAGTATTTTTATATCAGGAGCTTAGATCATTTATGATAATTTACAATACAATTTTAATCATGTGTTTATATATTAGAGTGGGAACAGTTTTCTTTATGAAGAAATATTAATGTTTTTGTAATTAGGTCCTGCTAAACGATTTTAATTAAAGTTTCTAGCAAAATGGGATGACTGGGAACAGTTAAAAAATTAAAAATTTGTATACTTACCGGGGGCATTTTAAGAGATCTTAATTATAATTTTGTTCACACTTTAAAATGTATTATACCGTATCGAAGCATTAGCAGTTAAGTTTTAAATAAAAAGGTGGGAACAGTTTTTCGAAATATCAAGATTATTAAATAAAAAAATCGACCGTAATAATGAAGAGACCAGGCAGGATACGAAAACAAGCTGTATGAGAACACTTTTCTGGCAAAGACCAGGCAGTGTGCTAAAACAAGCTGTATGAGAACACTTTTCTAGCAAAGAATTTTGTATTGTTTCACAACGATGCCAAAGTAAGACCTTCTGTTTTCAAATTTCCACAACGTCAGTGCCTTAAGTGAAACATGGAATGTCTTAAAAAAATATTGCAAGCCTTCTGCATAACTTACAAAAGATTTAATATTCTGCCATAAGAAAAAAAGAAACATTTAATTTCAACATGTTCAATCATGAACTGCATTGGGCTTAGTTTTTATCATAAATATGCGTTAACTTGACAATCACCACCCTCAGGGCTTAATAAAGCTTGACAGCATGATAAACAAGTACCAAGTTTTTGCCATGAGTGATCTCCTTTTCCACATCTGTAGCTGTTGTTAACAGGGCTCCATGCACTGCAATGGTGGATGACTACAGAGGAGAATGAGACGAAACTGCGAAAACTTGTTTCAGCAAAAAAGACACAGTTAAGAGAACAACACAGGAAAACGGAGCAAACATTTGCATAATATTAAGAAAGAAAAAAACTCCTCTTGCCTTTGTTTTTTGACCAAAGACTACAACTTTGTGTGCCATGTTAAAATATGTTCAAAAGATAAATCAATCAATCATCGAACCGCTAAAAACTGTATGTTTTGAGAGAACCGTAGATATGATCAGTAGGGTAAAATACGTATGTTTAAAAGTTGCAATTTTTTGCTCTTTTTCCACATGTTACCCGACTGATTATATCATCCTCGTTGCCTATGCCTAAATACCAAGAGTCTTCCTGTCGATGAATTATTTTATTAAATTAATATTCATTATTTTTACTTGCAGCTCACTCTAAAGGAATGGTATACCAACATGCAAATATATGTGGCATCTTTTGCCTACTTGGGTCGCACTCAATACAACTGGGACATGGCCAAGAAACAATATGTCAGCGAGACTACCAAGGAACTGGATCAGTTGCTCAGCAGTGCCCGTCTATTGTTGTGCGAACTGGAAATCACCATCAATGGCTCGCAACCCCACAGAAACGTAAAAATGCTGAAATCTCTTAGTCCCGAAGCCATGGATTACATATTGCAATTCCAAGTCAAGGAGCAGCAGTCGACGGGCGCTGCCTTGGTAGAGCCCACAACACTCGATTTGAAATTCGCCAAGGACAGCTACTTCAGACACTTGGCCACCATGCGCAAGATTCTCAATCGCAAATTAAAGAGCAAGAAGCACCCGCAGCAAGTGAACAGTTCCGAAAATGCCTCGGCCGAAACTAACGTCGCGGACGATTCGAGCGGCAAGATCAATATCAGTTCGATGATGCACAGCGAATCCAACATGAGCTTGGGAGAAAGTTTTGAGCTGAGCATGAAGTCCGCACCAAAGTCACAAGAGAAAAAGCCACGGAGGCATCGTAAACAGCCTGCCAACCGCAAAAGTGCCGAATTGCCTGGATTCTAAATTTGGACACAATGGGTCCTTGCAATGCCAATAATATAGTTCCTAAAAGTATTATCAACCACTTCCTTATTCGAATCGTACTTATTTAATGTTAGTTTTATCACCCCCACCACCCCCATATACACTAACTTCATAATCCCCTCATCTTCACTTTAAATTATTTATTACATTCCATGCTAGTATTGAAAGTATTTATTTATTTATTCCAATCATTCTCAACTTCATTCCCCTAAGCTGTTTCTCGTCTCGTTTTATAGTATTTAAGTATTTAGCATAAAATATAACTGTGATCTTTTTTAGAAAAAAAAAACTTTGTATACTTTTTTACAATAATTTATTTATTTATTGCCAATTGAACTTGTGCTCAATACATATGTACATAAATTATAACGAATATTTGCGAAATAATGTGAAAAATAACTATTAGTGTATTTTTTAAATAAAGTCACTAAAACGACAAACAAAACATTACATGTCTTTAATTTGATAGGAAGTACATTACGTCAAATAGTAGATCTATCATAGGGTTAAGATTAATTTGGAATCAGAGAAATGGGGGTGGAACTCAAGTCGTAAAAACTAAAAGCCAATGGGCAGCGATACGATTTTTGTGGCGGGTGTTCTCGAGTATAACAAGAATTTGTTTCTGATTTTTCCAGACACCCACACAATTTTGACTTGGTATAAACCCTGTTTTTCATACCCTTGCACTCTTAAAAGCCTGTAACTTAGCTGACTATCAACTTGTTTACTCCGGATGTAGAAGAAGATGCTTAGAATTTAGTTTCTTAAGAAAACTTAAGAAATCGGTGCGTATTTATTAAGAAAACATTTCTCAGCTTCGACAATGCTTTTAAACATTATTTTGTAACATAACCGCACTATTTGCGAATTTATTAAAAAATACATACACCACTCTCTGTTTTATCCGTCAGTAATTGATTTCATTAAAACTAAATATCAAGTCTCTCAAAATTTTAAGAATTTAGGGTCCATAAATATAGCTGATGAATGATAAAAAATGCAAGATTTGAAAAAATTTAATTCCAAAAATGGGACAAATGTGTTCCAAAATTTTGATATTTTATTAAAATGGTTATGGCCTTTATTTACAGTTTTAGTGTCTTTTATGTATTTTTTGGACCTCGAATACGTAAAACTTTTAAAGAGTGATTTTTTTGAGGTTAGGATTTTCATGCATTAGTATTTGACAGATCACGTGGGATTTCAGACATGGTGTCAAAGAGAAAGATGCTCAGTATGCTTTGACATTTCATCATGAATAGACTTACTAACGAGCAACGCTTGCAAATCATTGAATTTTATTATCAAAATGCGTGCTCTGTTAAGAAAGATCAGAAAGAAAGAAATTGTGTTCAGCGACGAAGCTCATTTTTGGCTCAATGGGTACGTAAATAGGCAGAATTGTGCATTTTGGAGTGAATATCAGCCAGAAGCATTGCAAGAGCTACCAATGCATCCAGAAAAAGTCACAGTTTGGTGCGGTTTATGGGCTGGTGGCATCATTGGACCGTACTTCTTCAAAGATGATGCGAATCGTAACGTAACTGTGAATGGTGAGCGCTACCGTGAGATGATATCCAACTTGTTTTTGCCCAAAATGGAAGAACTGAACTTGGTTGACATGTGGTTTCAACAAGATGGCGCTACATGCCACACAGCTCGCGATTCTATGGCCATTTTGAGGGAAAACTTCGGAGAACAATTCATCTCAAGAAATGGACCGGTAAGTTGGCCACCAAGATCATGCGATTTGACGCCTTTAGACTATTTTTTGTGGGGCTACGTCAAGTCTAAAGTCTACAGAAATAAGCCAGCAACTATTCCAGCTTTGGAAGACAACATTTCCGAAGAAATTCGGGCTATTCCGGCCGAAATGCTCGAAAAAGTTGCCCAAAATTGGACTTTCCGAATGGACCACCTAAGACACAGCCGCGGTCAACATTTAAATGAAATTATCTTCAAAAAGTAAATGTCATGGACCAATCTAACGTTTAAAATAAAGAACCGATGAGATTTTGCAAATTTTATGCGTTTTTTTTTTAAAAAAAAGTTATCAAGCTCTTAAAAAATCACCCTTTATATATGCCAACTGGAATGACCAAAATTTGTATTTTTGCAAGTCGTTTTATTAAAAACTTCAATAACACATTCAAATGTTGACGGATTTTTAAAATATTCCTTCAGACAGTCGGAAGAGTTTGTAAAAATGGAGACTTATAATATATTTTAGGTAAAACGGAATTTAGAATTTTTATTGCATTTTTTTTGGTAATTTAAAATTACACTCTCCAAAACTACACTCTCCATTTTTGGCACAGAAAGAAAAAAAAGTCCAACATCAAAAAGGACTTTTAAGGATTACGATGTTCTAAAAAAAATCGTGGCTACAATATGTATGCGATACATTCCTGCTTTGTAATTTTCTCGCGATCTATCCAACGGATCTGGCTGTGTATAGGGTGTTTTTTATTGAGGTATAGAACTTCGAATTGAAATAAAACACAAGAAAATCGTTTTAATGTCCATCAATTTGGCTTTATTGGAAGGATAATTTTATGCCATTAATGTTTAAATATGATTTCGGGCATGTGGCCGCCGCGGCTGGCTCGAATATAGCCAATTCTACAGGTCCAATTTTTGAATTTTTTAAAGTTGATGGACAAAGCTCCAATTGCTGTGCACGGTGGCGAATCGATTCATTCGGGACCTCTTCAACACTTTGCTCTACAGCGGAAATTGTTTCTTCGGTGCGCACTGTTCGACGTCTCTGCGGATGCGTATTATCACATAGAGTAAACGTAGTGCGAAAACGATCCATGGTTAACCGAATTAATTGCTCTGATGGACGATTATGTCGACCATAAAATGGACGGAGCTTGCGGTGAACTTCGCGAACTGAACCATTACTTTCGAAATAAATTTGCACGATTTGCAAGCGTTGTTCTTTTGTCAACCTGTTCATGATGAAATGGCAAACCAAACTAAATATTAATCACTTGACAGCTGACAAAATGGCCGCCAGTTAAAAAAGTGATGCCAACTTAAAGTTCTATACCCCAATAAAAAACACCCTTTATTAAGAACCAATGTTGCTTGTAACACAAAAGTAGTAGGCTGGGTCGCGGTCCATACAAATGGAAAAACAATTTACAGTCACCCCAAAAAATAAAGTTTGGATTGTTTAATGATGATTTGCAAAATATTTCGTCCCTATATCAAGCCGTCTCCTCCTAAAAATCATGACTTTCCCGAGCAGTTTTTTGTGCTACATTTTTGTCATTTTTTTCTGAAGTAATAGACTTTAAATATAATTTCTGAATGTTGTCTTAGAGTTACTTATTGGTCGAATTATTGGACCTTTGTAGTAGTTTTTTGTGGTTTTCATAGTGACACTGTTTTTTTTACTACTATACCATTAATATTTTATAAAACTAAATAGCGCCATTAAATACCTTTCGAATGATGCCTAAAAGATGAACATTGGTATGAATTTGATGCCGCAGCGCTCATTTTTGTAAGAAGCGTTTGAACAATTTGACTGTGAAAATCATCGCCTGCATTAAATTATTTCACAACAAGTAAGGAAAGGCTAAAGTCGGGCGGGGCCGACTATATGATACACTCCACTTTCCAACCGAATACAGTCCAACTCGGTAAAAAAGTGAAAACGGGAAGAATTTTTGTATGTTTCCTAATCATAGGCTAATACAACCTGGTTCGATTTGTCAAATCGATAAGAATATTTGTATCGGGGCTATATCCAAACATGGAAAAATGTGACTAACTTTCACAATAAGTTCTTCCAGTTCAAATATAAGGTGTTATGCTCACTTTGAAGAAATTCGGTGAAAATTCGTGGTTTCTGGGCGAAAAAAGTTAAATCGGGAGCGAAATTTGTATGGAAGCTATATATAAATCTGAACCGATCTAAAATATTTTTACCACAAGTGTTTCAAGTTGAAATATAATATGTTTGCCAATTTTGAAGAAAATCTCTTGTAATATATGGTATCTAGAGTGAAAAGATTAAAATCGGGAGTGAAATTCGTATGTGAGCTATATGTAAATCTGAACCGATCTGACCCATTTTCACTATGGGTGTTTCTAGGACAAATATAATATATTTCGCCTAATTTGAAGAGGATCTGTTAAAATATGTGGTTTCTAGAGTGAAAAGATTAAAATCGGGAGTGAAATTCGTATGTGAGCTATATATAAATCTGAACCGATCTGCCCCATTTTTACCACAGGTGTTTCTAGTTGAAATATAAGATGTTTTGCCAAATTTGAAGACAATCGGATACAATATGTGGTTTCTAGAGCGGAAAAAGTCAAATCGGGAGCGAAATTTGTATGGGAGCTATATATAAATCAGAACCGATCTGACCCATTTTTTCCACAGGTGTTTCTAGTTGGAATATAAGATATTTTGCCAATTTTGAAGACAATCGGATACAATATGTGGTTTCTAGAGCGGAAAAAGTCAAATCGGGAGCCAAATTTGTATGGGAGCTATATATAAATCAGAACCGATCTGACCCATTTTTTCCACAGGTGTTTCTAGTTGAAATATAAGATGTTTTGCCAAATTTGAAGACAATCAGATACAATATGTGGTTTCTAGAGCGGAAAAAGTCAAATCGGGAGCGAAATTTGTATGGGAGCTATATATAAATCAGAACCGATCTGACCCATTTTTTCCACAGGTGTTTCTAGTTGGAATATAAGATATTTTGCCAATTTTGAAGACAATCGGATACAATATGTGGTTTCTAGAGCGGAAAAAGTCAAATCGGGAGCCAAATTTGTATGGGAGCTATATATAAATTTGAACCGATCGAACACATTTTTACCACAGGTGTTTCTAGTTGAAATACAAGATGTTTTGCCAATTTTAAAGAAAATCTGTTGTAATATGTGGTATCTAGAGTGAAAAGAGTTAAATCGGGAGTGAAATTCGTATGGGGGCTATATCTAAATCTGAACCGATTTTCTTCAAATTAAATAGCGTTCGTCCTTGTCCCGAAAAACTTCATTGTGCAAAGTTTCATTTAGTTATGTCTACAATTGCGACCTGTATCGTGATTACAAGAATAGATGGCAGACGGACGGACGGACGGACGGACATTGCTAAATCGACTCAAAAAGTGATTCTAAGTCGATCGGTATAATTAACAATGGGTCTATCTCGTTTCCTTTTGGGTGTTACAAACTAATGCACAAAGACATAATACTCTCGTGGAGTGTATAAAAATTACACGGGAAAAACATGATTTTTAGGGGTGTTTTTGAGGAGCGTTTAGCTCATAGGCGGCTTGACCCAATGACGAAATATTTTGCAGACCATCATTAAACAATCCAATTTTCATTGTTGAGAGGTGACGGCAGCAATTTATTTTCGTGACCCATCCTAATGTATATAAGTCGTTTTAGCCGACTGACATTTTCTTACTTGTTCGACTACTATTCGTGGATTTAATAAAAAATACATTTAGTTTGGTGTAAGACGACACTCTGGTTTTAAAATTCCGTTAGTAAATAATGGAGTTATTAAAAATTTCAATAAAACTAAATTTCACGTCTTTCAAAACTTTACGAATTTGAGGTACATAAAAATAACTAAAATTCAACTCGAATTTCAAAAGTTGGAAAATGTGTTCCAAAATTTTTAATTTTTTACTAAAAGGGTTGTCATGCCGTTATTATACCCTACACCACTTCGTGGTCTAGGGTATTATAAGTTAGTTTCGCGCCAAATGTTTGTAACACCAAGAAATAATCGAGCTAGACCCACCTTTAAGTATACCGATCGGCTTAGAATCACCAGCTGAGTCGATTTAACGATGTCTGTCTGTCCGTGCGTCCGTCCGTCCGTCTGCTGTCCATCTAAGCTTGTTCGCACTCTACAGGTCGCATTTGTTGTCCGATTGTCATGAAATTTGGCAGAATTTATTTTTTCTGGACAAGGACCATCGGTATTGAATTTGGAGGAAATCGGTTCAGATTTAGATATAGGCCCCATACAAATGTCGGTCCCGATTTGACATTTTCCGCTCTAGAAACGACATATTGTACCCGATTTTCTTTAAATTTGGCAGAACATCTTATAATCCAACTAGAAACACGTATGCAAAAATTGGGCAAGATTGGTTCAGATTCAGATATAGCCCCCATACAAATGTCGCTCCCGATTTGACATTTTCCGCTCTAGAAACGTCATATTGTACCCGATTATCTTTACATTTTGCAGAACATCTTATAATCGAACTAGAAACACGTATGCAAAAATTGGATAAGATCGGTTCAGATTTAGATATAGGCCCCATACAAATGTCGCTCCCGATTTGACATTTTCCGCTCTAGAAACGACATATTGTACCCGATTTTCTTTAAATTTGGCAGAACATCTTATAATCGAACTATAAACACGTATGCAAAAATTGGGCAAGATCGGTTCAGATTCAGATATAGCCCCCATACAAATGTCGCTCCCGATTTCACATTTTCCGCTCTAGAAACGACATATTGTACCCGATTTTCTTTAAATTTGGCAGAACATCTTATAATCGAACTAGAAACACGTATGCAAAAATTGGGCAAGATCGGTTCAGATTCAGATATAGCCCCCATACAAATGTCGCTTCCGATTTAACATTTTCCGCTCTAGAAACGACATATTGTACCCGATTCTCTTTAAATTTGGCAGAACATCTTATAATCCAACTAGAAAGACGTATGCAAAAATTGGGTAAGATCGGTTCAGATTTAGATATATCCCCCATACAAATGGCGCTCCCGATTTGACATTTTCCGCTCTTACATCGGATCTTCATCAAATTTTGCAGATCATGGTATTTGTCAACCAGGAATACCTAACGTGAATGAAAAATATATAGGCCCATGTTTTGGACCAGGCCCAAAATGTAGTTATAGGCCCCCTTTTGAAATGTCGGTCCGATTCATCCTATTATTACTGTATAATTTGTATTTGTCTATCGGATAATTGGATCAATCACCATATTATTAACCAAATTCGTTACATATGCCTAAAGATGAATTTATAGTAGCTGTATAATTTATATGAACTACCTAAAATTGCCCCCATGAAATAAATGGGTTTAGTAATCAAAGCGAGGTACATACGCATGGAGTGGTGTAGGGTATTATATAGTCGGCCCCGCCCGACTTTAGCCTTTCCTTACTGGTTAAAAGTAAAACGGTTTATTACTCTATTTATGGTTTATCTATTTAGTATAAACCTGTAACGCGAAATCTATCAAATTTCGAAGAAAGCATTTGGAAGATGAATAAAATCACTAAAGTTATAACAAGGACAATTGTATTTTTAAAATACAGAGAAATGCTCATAAACATTGAAAACAGTTTTCAATGAATGTTTGGTTTGTTTTTAAAGATATTTTTGACGCATTTTTTTATAAAATATATATTTTCTAAACTGTTGGTCCTGAATGGGTTAAATGAGAAGTCAAATGTGATATATTGGGTTGCTTATGTCGTAAACACATTCTAGCCTTAAGTAAATCTAATTCCTGCATTCAGATATACACTGGGGGTGGGATAGTGTTGAATGGGAATTTTGGGAGTTCGATTTGGATATGCTGGAACCCCTAATGTTGTGAGGTTCGGAAAAAATGAATGAGCCAAAAAATGTGGGTGGTGGGGTGAGTCTACGAGGCTGCTCATCGGGTCAAAGGTGAGGGAAAAGGGGTAAAAATACACAAAAAAGTCCCAAAACTGCCTCGGAGTTAAGAGGAGTTAAATGTATGACCGACCCCCATTAACTTTCCCTCTCCAACATTTTTTTCGAAAACACATACCCTCGTTAGGGGGGCTCCCATACAAAAAATATTTTTTTATAAAATTTGTTCCCACCTCTCTAACTGTCCAAGGAGGCCCCAAGTGGAGTCAAATGTATGACTGACCCCGAATATTTTTTCAGCCCCAATATTTTCTCAGAACACATCCACCCTCCAACTGCAACCCTTAAGGTGGCCCCCATACATATGCCTATTTTACAATTTTTTTATGAAAGAAAGGCCCAAAACTGCCACGCAGTCGACCCTAGAGGGGGAAAGTGTAAGACTGACCCCCATTAATTTCCCCTTCTCAACATTTTCCCCAAACATATCTACCCCTATAACCACTGCTTAAGGGAAAATTTGATATACTTATTATAATGATTAAGGGGGCTCCCATGCACTCCCACTCCAGGGGAGTCAAATTTACTATATAAATTGGAAATTTGATATATATTTCGAATTCATATACTTACATTACTGACAATAATAATGGGTATTTTTTTATTACTACAAACAGAACTTTTTAAATTCGCTAAGTATCCATTGTTTGCGTAACCCAGTTAGGGGAATACATATTTTTGTGAGTATATTTGCATGATCTTTATTGTGAAACTAAAATATCATACCGACAATACTATGGCTGACCTAATGCCAATACAAACCTTGTGCAGGTTAAACTTTAAATTTCTTGTTTTCCTAGAAGAAGCGACGAAATAAAAGGTGAAAATATTCTTAAAAAACAAATATGAAACCAGTAAGAAATTGTTAAAAATTTGGATACAATTACAATTTTTCACGTGGAAACTTTCAAGAGAAATCAAATATGTATAGAAATATATCGTACGGTATTTTTAAATAGCCCTTTGTAAGAACTAATGACTGGACTATTTCAATGTTTTTGCATTTTTATGAATTTACTTGCTTTTTTAAATTGCTTTTACACTTTAGAATTTTTTTCTTTGTTTCTGTAAATTTTTTATACGAATCTTCTAAATTAATTCATTGTTTTTTTCTTAAATGAATCAACAAGGAAAATCTAGCAGCAACACTATGAGAATTAGTAAGCTACTTTCTTGTTAAGCGAGTAAATTCCGTACAAAAAATAAGCTCAATCGAACAGGCCTATAGTTTGATAATCATGAATCGCATTCATATTAAAAGTTATCAAAAAAGTACGAAAACCTTGAAATAGTGTACACAGACGTGTATGGCGGGCGTTAATGGGTTAAAAAACACACCAGTAACTAAATGTTGACATTTTAAATCATTTTGGATATACCTAAAATAAATAATTTTTTCTCGGGAAACTTTCATTCCCATTTTCCCGGGAAATGAAAAAAGTACTGCAAACCCCAAACCCTAGTTTAAGCACATAATTTCAACCTCAAAAACTGTCGTTACTCTTCAGTATTTTGAACAATTCACTCGTAATTTTGCTAACATAATTTATATTGCTACGTATCGGACAAAAAAATAATAATATATAATTTCTAGTTTGTTCAGTATCTAACCACAAGTTGTAAAATTATCCTATTTTTAACGGCGTTGATACTGAAAAATATTTATTAGAGATAAGCAATTCTCAGCTGCTTAGTATAATTATTTACTTTCAAATGACTGAAAATACTCCAAAAACCCTTATTAGTTAGTTAGGGCATTTAAACATTGGTATCACAACCTTATGTCCACTTTTAAAATAAACTTGAATTAATATTTTGATATACATATTCCATGACGTATAAGTGGGCCTGACCTTTAAATTATTTAAATTTTTCCAATTTTTCAATAAAAAATAATCAAAAT
The DNA here is from genome assembly GCA_947397865.1 of Polietes domitor. Lineage (NCBI taxonomy): Eukaryota > Metazoa > Arthropoda > Insecta > Diptera > Muscidae > Polietes > Polietes domitor. Next base: position 67,120,751 of record OX377620.1, read on the forward strand.
ACCGCAATTTTCATAAAGAGATATTAATCTAGAATCAAGTTCAAAGCTTGTCCTAAATTCTAAGAAAGATAAGAACTGTATATGAGAAAAAATATCTTTAACTTTATACGAAATTCAATTTCCCTACATATTAGTTCCTTAATTTTCACTTTCGCTATTACTTTGAGGATGGGATGATCAATAATAAATGTATTTACTTTATTGAGTCTAAATCGACATTTTAAAATGATGATGGTGTGCTGACCAACTTAGTGTACACTCCAGCCAATGGAATTTGATGAACATACCAAAAATGTGAATGTGCTTCAACGTTTAGCGTTTATGGCAAAACGTCTGGGTTACTAGGAAAAACAATTTCAGTTTGTTTATTTCAGCACGAAAATGATTGTTGTTTATACCAAAAGTCTAATGGTCTAAAAAGTGAACCAAAAAATCACATGCAAGAACAGGCGCTATGAATAATAGCTCAAAAAATCACCCTAATTCATACTAATTGGGCAACATTTAATATTTAGTCATTCGCTATGAAAGTTTAACCAAAAACCATTGGGTGACATTTCAAAATTTCAGGAAACCTTTTTAAGCAAAACATAAGTCAAACAAAGCTGGAAACCTTTACTTCAATTGGCAGTCTTGGGATAAAAATAACCAGAAAATAAAATTTATAAACCAGACCAGAACATCATCACCACTAGCGATTATGTTACATATTTATAGTCATTAAATCGCTTTCCTGAAAAGATGCCAAATAAAAGATAAAACGAAATTAACTTAGTCATTCAAAATTTAAGTGAATTATCGCCAAATGAAATATGGCGAATATTTCACATATTACTACAGGCTCAATTCTGAAAAGCGAATTATTATAGACCCAGAAGCGACGGATTAAAACCTCGAAGTGCACTGCCATATTAGGAAATTGCGATTCTTCATAATTATAATATTCTCTATAAATAAATATTAGGCAGACATCTTCAAAAATGTGGCCCAAATATTATTAGGCAGAAAACAATTTCCTTCAAGCATGATTTACCACATTTGCAATTTCTTGATTCCATCTACAGCCTGTACGATTTTGATAGGAAAAGTTCTAATATTAAAGATCCAATTTGTTTCATAATTTTATGATTTAGCTACAGCAAGTTTGTTTGGTACCTGTTTCACTACTCTTTCCATTTTGAACCTAAAAGACAGACGAGTGTAAATACTGAATAGCATGATACTAGCTACATCCGCTTGATTGTAGCCAAATTTAATTCCATTTAGATCCTGATTCTACGAATATCGAAAGATTTCTATTCACATCTTCACAGTCAGATGAAAGTACACACCGAATTTCATTATTATAGCTGCAGCCGTTTGGTAGGTACTATTTTTATCCTCATTCACCCCATTTTCCGGCTAAAAGTACACATTTCGAAAAAATCGTCTTTATTTCGCATCTTCACAGTCAGATCAAAGTACACACCGAATTTCATGATTTCAACTTCAGCGGTTTGTTATGTACAATTTTTATCCCTTTTTTTAAATTAACTTATTATAAACAACTTTTTAAAGAACTTATTATAAACAAGTAAGGAAAGGCTAAAAGTCGGGCAGGTCCGACTATCAATTCAGTAAAAAAGTGAAACGGGAAATTTTTTGTATGTTTCCTAATCACAGGCTAATAGGACCTGGTCTAATTTGTCAAATCGAGAATAATATTTGTATCGGGGCTATATCCAAACAAGTGACTAACTTTCACAACAAGTTCTTCTAGTTGAAGTATAACGTGTTATGCTCAATTTTAAGAAATTCTCTGAAAATACGCAGTTTCTGGAGGAACGAAATTTGTATGAGAGCTATATATAAATCTGAACCGATGTGACCCATTTTCACAGTTGGTGTTCCTGGTTTAAATAAAAGGTGTTTTGCCAATTTGGAAGAAATTCTGTTAAAATATGTGGGTTCTGGAGCGGAAATATTCAAATTGGGAGCGAAATTTGTATGGCAGCTATATATAAATCTGAACCAATCTAACATATTTTTACCACAGGTGTTTCCAGTTGAAATATAAGATGTTTTACCAATTTTGAAGAAAATCTGTTCAATATGTGGAATATAGAGCGGAAAAATTCAAATTGGGAGCTATATATAAATCTGAACCGATCTAACACATTTTTACCACAGGTCTCCAGTTGAAATATAAGATGTTTTGCCAATTTTGAAGAAAATCTGTTGAAATATGTGGTATCTAGAGTGAAAAGGGTCAAATCGGGAGTGAAATTCGTATTGGGGCTATATCTAAATCCGAACCGATTTTCTTCAAATTAAACAGGGTTCGTCCTTGTCCCGAAAATCTTCGGTGTGCAAAGTTTCGTTTGGTTCTGGCTACAATTGCGACCTGTATCGTGATTACAACAATAGATGGACAGACGGACAGACAGACGGACATTGCTAAATCGACTCAGAAAGTGATTCTGATGCGGATCGGTATAATTAACAATGGGTCTATCTCCCTTCCTTTTGGGCGTTACAAACAAATGCACAAAGACATAATACTCTCGTGGAGTGTATAAAAATCCCTCTATTTTACGTTTCTTCGCAATTAGAGGGGTCTACACACCGAATTTTAGCATTCTGACTGTAGCCGCTTAGTTGGTACTATTTTTATCCCTCTGTTTCCATTGTACATCTTGAAATTACGATTTTGGAAAACCTTTTCCATTAAACACCCCACCACTAAAATACAAATTTCGAAAAATCCCTTTATTTTACGAGTACGCAATCAGAGGAATGTATACACCGAATTTCGTTATTCTGGGTGGAGCCGTTTGATAGGTACCATTTTAATCCCTTTATGTCCCTTTTCAAACCCCAACTCCCAAATAAGAATCACTCTATGGTGCACATATTTCATATAAGGGGAATGCACATACCAAATATCCAGCAAATATATGCAGGTATATTCAAAAAACATGCTGAAAACATGTGAGGGAAAAAATTTTCCCTGTGGCTGGAATTCTCACATTTGCAATCCCAATCAATCTGCAACTATAGGACGTATCCACGCAAAATTTGCACGTCCTAGCTCCTTTCGTTTATATGCTAGTGTTTTTCAACAAATGGACCGACGGGCGGACAGACGGACATAGCTAGATCGTCTTATAAGTATAATATATACTTGATGGGGTCTGAGGACGATATTTCAAGGTGTTACAAACGGAATGACAAATTAAGTATTCCACCATCCTGGTATACAAACATCAGCGAATATTTCGATTATTACTACAGGATCAATCCTGAAATGCGAAATATTTTAGAATAAAATTTAAAATAAAATATAATTAAATTGATAACTACTGAAAAAGTGGATCCTGTGCACCACTTACAAGTAAATTTTAAGCAATTTTAACATGAATTGGTGAATATCAATATTTTCCAAACTACCCTTCTTCTGGTGCAAGTGGGTCACTTTATTCCATGTTTGGATATAGTCCCGATACAAATATTCTTCTCGATTTGAAAAATTGGGAAACATACAAAAATCCTTCCTGTTTTCACTTTTTTACCGAATTGAATTGTATTCGGATAGAAAGTGGAGTGCATCATATAGTCGGCCCCGCCCGACTTTAGCCTTTCCTTACTTGGTAAGAGTGGGGTTCATTCTCAAAGTTTTCATAATATGGACGAATTTAATATTTTTTTGCAATTACAGATTTTCATGTGAGGCATATTTGATCAGACATCTTGAATATCATAATCCCTAATCTTTCTAAAGAATGGCAATGATCTACCTACTTTGACACTGAAGGAGCACAATAATATTATGAAGGACAGTGCAACTTCAAGTCCTAAATATACATGTTAGTGCCGGCTAAGATTGTCGTTGCCAGATTTGTGTGTCCTTCGCAAGATTGGCCAAAATGAAACACAATCATATATATTCTTGAAACACCATCTTTTTAAATACAAACCACTATCATCAATACAAATTGGGTTAAACATTTAGATGAAAACGCGCGACTCACTCTTTCGAGACCAAAATATGTATGTGTGTTTTCATAAATATATACGGGTTGGTGGTTGTCTATTTTGAAAGTAGAAAAATTATCGGCGTCGATGTGAGCCGATACAATCGGCGGCATCGCGACTCTTGCACAAACATGCGGCGGCGGCTAGTCGGCTCAAAATCGGTCGGCTTTTATCTCTGCGAAGTGGTCGATTGACAACGCCGAGATGGCTTGGAACACGATTATCATGCCTTTGTAGCGCTCACCGTTAACCGAAATGGCATTTCCAACAGCACAGCGCAAATTTCACATAAATGTGTCACTATCGGAGGATGCACTGGACTCTCAACGATCGACTGAAGGTTTTTCAATCTTCAAATATGCCAGTTCAAAATAACAAACCACTAGATGGACCACCCTTTACATAACCTCTTTAAATGAGACACACCTAGAAAGGAGGAATAAACTGCAAAACTCCAATTTTGCCAAGTTAAATTGGATAAACTTTACGTGAAAATCTCGTATACTTTATGTGAAACCACGGCACGTTATTTATTTTGTGTGGTATTTCCCACATTATTATTGTCCATTGCCAGCATTTAATAGGCCACTGATTCATCAATTTATATTATCTTTCGATCGGCACTTGTGGAACTTAATAATGTAATCGAATTTTTATTGATTCGTTTAACACAGCAATTATAAAACAATGTCATAAACAATATATGATTATTTTGACAAATCATTTAATGGACAACTAAGATATCATTATATTCGGTCAGGTCGAAATTTGTGCACCCTTCATGTAATTACAAAAAGAATCAATTCATAATTATTTCGAGAATTAAAATTTATTTGTATATATTTCAGCTTCTCATTTCATACTTTGGGCGAGCAGATCGAAGTCGACTTAGAATATATAGACTTTGAAGGGACCAATGCAAAAAATTCTGCAAACTTTATCGAAAGGATAGGATTCTCTCAATGAACAAAAAAATCCTTTAAATATCAAATAAATCCGAATGCCTAATTATAATTGTTAGAGGAACTTTTACTAACAAATATGTACCACCACAGAATATAAGAATATCATATCGCGATTTTAGCGAGATAGATCTACTCTGAATTGAATATTTGTAGATTGTCTGAGTAGGATGTTATACAACATCATCACCGGTGAATATTTATATATGTTGCAAATGGATCGACCAACTATATATATATATTTCATTCCTATAGTGGAGAGCATGTGACATGTTTTATGGTTTAGTCTCGTGTTTAAAAGAAACCACTAGTCAAGTGGTATTTAGCAAAATTAACGACTGGCGGAGTGCTTTCTAGACACTTTAACGATGGTATATTGCAATTGCACTTTTTGATAAGACCATTACCCGGGCAGGTGCTGACGATTATTCATATCGATTGGTATTTAGGTGGAGGTGTGTCACCTGGATCGAGTGCTCTCCGGTGGCCAAGCAAATAATTGTAACTGATAAAATTGTCTAGTGGAAATATAGGCAGCCGTCTGATAATGCTGTGGATAATAAATGGTGTTGATAATAGTGGTTGAGAGTATATACACGCTAGGGTGGTGGATGAGTAAAGTATTGCAGCAATTGCCATTACAAAATGAAGATTAACATGTTTTATGGAGGCTTCGAATTCCACTGTGGAACATCAAAGCAAATAACTCTGATAGAGGGGGTAAAAAAAGAATATACGTGTATCGGTGTTTTGAAAGTTTACCCTTTTGTACATTCTTAGGATAAATCGATGGTGATGTGTTCAGCAATATTATTTAAAACACTGCGAGTAACATTTTAAGCCTATAGCTCTTCAATATAGTTCCTTTTGTGCCATCTATCACAATCCGTTGCCCGAACTTTGTTATTTTTGAACAAGTAAGGAAAGGCTAAAGTTGAGCAGGGCCGACTATATGATACACTCCACTTTCTATCGGAATACAATTCACTTCAGTAAAAAGTTAAAATGGGAATTTTTTTGGCTAATATGACCTGGTCCAATTTGTCAAATCAAGAATAATATTAGCATCGGGGCTATATACAAACATGGAATGAAGTGACTAACTTTCACAATAAGTTCTTCTAGTTGAAGTATAACGTGTTATGCTCAATTTTAAGAAATTCTCTGAAAATATGCGGTTTCTGGAGGAACGAAATTTGTATGAGAGCTATATGTAAATCTGAACCGATGTGAACCATTTTCACCATAGGTGTACCTAGTTCAAATATATTATGTTTGCCAATTTTGATGAAAATCTGTTAAAATATGTGGATTCTAGAGCGGAAAAATTCAAATTTGGAGCGAAATTTGTATGGGAGATATATATAAATCTGAACCGATCTAACACATTTATACCACAGGTTTTTCCAGTTGAAATATAAGGTGTTTTGCCAATTTTGAAGACAATCTGTTGAAATATATGGATTATAGAGCCGAAAAATTCAAATTGGGAGCGAAATTTGTATGGGAGCTATATATACATCTCATCAGATCTAAAATATTTTTACCGCAGGTGTTTCTAGTGGAACTATAAGATGTTTTGCCAATTTTGAAGAAAATATGTTGAAATATGTGCTATGTGGAGTGAAAAGAGTCAAATCGGGAGTGAAATTCGTATGGGGGCTATATCTAAATTTGAACCAATTTACTTCAAATTAAATAGTTCGTCCATGTCCCGAAAAACTTCGTTGTGCAAAGTTTCGTTTGGTTCTGGCTACAATTGCGACCTGTATCGTGATTACAACAATAGATGGACTGACAGACGAACATTGCTAAATCGACTCAGAAAGTGATTCTAAGCCGATCGGTATAATTGCAATGGGTCTATCTCCCTTCCTTTTGGGTGCTACAAACAAATGCACAAAGACATAATATTCTCGTGGAGTGTATAAAAATAACAAGTAAGGAAAGGCTAAAGTCGGTCGGGGCCGACTTTATGATACACTCCACCTTCTATCCGAATACAATTCAATTCAGTGAAAACGGGACGGATTTTTGTATCCTGTAAATGTATGTGTTTGAAAAAAAGTTAAATCGGAAAGGACATTTGTATGGGGGTATATTGAAACCTGGAACGAAATAAGCGAAATATAATATGTATAGTTTGGCCAAAATCCGTTAAACATTTGGTAGCAACATTTGTATTTGGGTTATATGTAAATCTGAACTGATCTTACCTACTTTCACCACAGGTTTGTTTAGTTGGATTATAAGATGTTGTGCCAATTTTAAAGAAAATCGGGTACAATATGTGGTTTCTAGAGCGACAAAAGTATCTACAAAAAAAATATCTAAATCTGAACCGATATAGTCCGCTTTAGCCACAGGTGTTTCTAGTTAGATTATAAGCTGTTGCGCCAAATTTAAAGAAAATCGAGTACAATATGTGGTTTCTAGAGCGGCAAAAGTCAAATCGGGAGCGACATTTCTATGGAGTCTATATCTAAAAGTGAGCCGATCTTACCCTTTTTTTAGATAGGTGTTTCTAGTTGGATTATAAGAAGTTGTGAAAAATTTAAAGAAAATCGAGTACAATATGTCGTTTCTAGAGCGGAAAATGTCAAATCGGGAGCGAGATTTGTATGGAGGCTATATCTATATTTTATGAACCGATTTGCCTCAAATTAAATGGCGTTCGTCCTTGATGCACAAAACTTATTTGTGCCAATTTTTGTTAAGATCGGACTATAATTGCGACCTGTAATTTGATTACAACAATAGATGGACAGACGGACATTGTTAAATCGACTCAGAAAGTGATTCTAAGCCGATATGTATAATAAACAATGGGTCTAACTCGTTTCCTTTTGGGTGTTACAAACAAATGCACAAAGACATAATACTCTCGTGGAGTGTATAAAAAGTTTCATTTTGTCCCACAGTTATCAATATTGTTGGAACGTTGTTGAGGATTGGCAGCGTTTATGTCAACGCTGTGTCTTTCTTATATAGATGGCGGTATGATTTGTTGTGCGGTTGTAAAATCAGTAGTTCTGTGTACTCCGTACACAGGCCAAACCGCCTGTGAGTTAAAGGCTCCTGAAAACAGTCATACAGTGAAATTGTACCAAATACCACTTCGTGGAACATGGTATAAAAAGTTAGTTTCAAGTCAAATGTTTTTATCACCGTAAAATAATCTATATAGACCCACATTTATGTATGCCGATCAGCTTAGAAGCACCAGCTGAATTTAGATTTGGTGATATATGTCTGCCAGTCAGTCCTTATGTTGCTTGTGCTGAATGTACGGGTTGCAATTTTTGTCCGATCGCAAGATTAACTTCTTCCTGGCAGGGACGGCCGGTATTGAATAAGAAAATATCGGATGAGATTTATATTTTCTATTTACTCTATACCTCTCAAAAACGCACATCTTACAGCGGATCATTATCAAAATTTCCAGAACACGTTTTAACTATACTAGGAACGCCCAGAGGCCATATACAAATTATCTCTTCGATTTGTCTTATTACTGCTTTAGAATCCAAATTTGTAATCGGATCTGGCTCAAATTTTCCAGGTCATGCTATATTTAACCTCGGAATGTCGTGGACTATAGACAGATGTTCCTCCTGTTTTGGTATTATTACCGCCGTAGAACCGTTATATTAAGTCGAATCTTTATAAAATTTTCCAGTTCATGGTTTATTTCACATAGAATCACCTACTATAGGGTCATATTGGTCCTATAGCCTCCAAACATGACCCCACTCAACCCCAATTACTGTCGTAGAACCCACATATCACTGCGGATTGTAGACTTATTGTAACTGTGGATCAGAATGCAATAATATAGCCCCGCACATATGCCCCTTCTTATCTTATCTTGACTTATCACAGTCAATCCTGGTGAAATTGGTCACATCTCGTTATATTTTTTCTAGACACAGCAATAATGAGAGAGGATTACTCCGCTTTGGATTCTGAATGGAGCTCATCACATGTTGTAGTAAAATTTTGTAAGAGTATATGTGACGAAAAGATTCTACCTTGAATATAGATGTTAAAATGTCTGGGTATAGGCGCAGATAGCGGTGTAGGGTATCATGTAGTGGACTCCTCCGTGAGTTTAGCCTCTCCTTATTATAGCCTCCACTTGGGTATTATTACTTTGTGCATTGGTTTGCAACATCCAAAAGGAAGCGAGATAGACACATTGTTAAGTATACCGATCGGATTAGAATCACCTTTTGAGTCGAATTAGCCATGTCTGTCTGTCCGTCCATTTATTCTTGTAATCAAAGTACAAGTCGCAATTATTGTCCGATCCTAACAAAAATTGGCACAATTGAGTTTCGCGGTCTAACCACATATTTTACTCGATTTGCTCCAAATTTGGCGCAGTACCTTGTAATTCAACTAGAAACATTTATGCTCAAATTGGGTTAGATCGCTTCATTTATAGATATTGTTCCTATACAAATTTCGTTCTCTATTCAACTTTTTGCGCTCTAGGGATCAGAACCTTATATTTAAACTAGAAATATCTGTGGTAAAAGTTAGTCAGATCGATTCAGATTTATACAAATACATACAAATTTCGATCCTGATTTGAATATGTCCTCTCTAGAATCCACGTATTTTATTAGATTTTCTTCAAATTTGGCACAAAACCTTACATTTGAACTAGAAACTGACAATCGGTTAAGTTTTATATATGTATATCCCCCATACAAAGTTTCAGTTTTATATATATATAGGACAGTTGCATTTGGAAATATTGTCCAATTTTCGGGTAGCTATTCCGACAGTAAATATAATATGATCTGGAAAATTTGACCAAGATCCGATGACAAATGCAAATTTTACAGCGGTAATGGGATAAATTGGACGGACATTTATAGGGGACCTATAACAACACTTGGGGGTTGTACCATAACATGGACCATTATAGTTCCCTTTAGGCATTCCTAGTGGAAATGAGTCATGATCTGAAAATGTTTATAAAGATGCAATGTAAGATATAGGTTCTGAAGCGGTAAAATAGAGGGGCCATTTGTACGAATATTGTGCCAAAATATGGACACATATAGTTGACTTTCATTGTAGGTATTCCTAGTTGAAATAGAACATGATCTGCAAAATTTGAAAAACTTCCGATGTAAAATGTTGGTCCTAGAAGGGTAATTCTAAACAAGGGGCCCATTTGTAAAGACGCTACATTAAAAAGTGGTCCCATATAGATCACTTTCAAAGTAGGTTTTCTTAGTTGAAATATTACATGATCTTCAAAATTGTATCGAGATCCAACGCACGATGTGGGTTCTAGAGCTGTACTAGAGTAGATTGGGGGCACAATTTGTATGGGGGTTATAACAAAATATGGAGCAATATATTTGACTTTCATAGTATGTATTCGTAGTTGAAATATAATATATAATCTGCAAAATTTGATAAACTTCCGATGTAAATTGTGGGTCCTAGTGGGGTAATAATTAAAATGGGGGCCAATTTGTAGGGTGATCTATAAGTGGGTCCTTATAGATCACTTTCAAAGTAGGTATTCTTTTTTTGAAATATAATATGATCTGCAAAATTGTATCAAGATCCGATGAAACATGTGGGTTCTAGAGCAATAAAAGTGTGAACTGGGGGATATATCAAACCATGGACACATGTGGTCCACTTTCCCTTTAACTGTTTCTAGTTCAAATATTACACGATCCTGAAAATTTTGTCATGATACCAACTAATCTGTATGTCCTAGAGCAGTAACAGTGTAAATTATAGAGATATTTGTATGGAGGATATATCTAAATCTGAACCGATTTCCCCCAAATTCAATACCGATGGTCCGTGGCCAAAAGAAAAATAACTTCTAAAGGTGGGTCTAGCTCGATTATTTCATGTTGGAAAACTAACTTATAATACCCTAGACCACGAATGGTGTAGGGTATAATTAGTTTGACTAAATATTTATTTGGCTTGGCGAGATTTGAACTAGAAGAAAGTTCATAGTTCATGTCGTACTTTGAATGAAAAGTTTGGCCTGGAAACCTTGCTTTAGTTCAATTTTACTAAATTTTATTTTAACTTATTGTAGGGTTCTCTTTTTTCTGAGTGTATAAACCGCATATTTTTACCGACATATTTAAAACTTGCCACAGTAAATTATATTGCATACGTATATTTCACATCTAAGGCTCACCAAAGTAAGTTTACAACCCTTTTTGACCTATAAACCAAATATTTGAAACTATTTTGTTCAAATTAACAATAGAACGTAGGCACATCTACGATTGATGATCTGTGAACCATAGGCCATAAAATTGGCCTAACATTTGATAAACATTGACATTGCATAAATTGGATTCACCACATACATCGGATAGTTATCCTAGCACTATCAAGTCGATCCATATTTCCATATAACCCCCAAATAAAATGTATTATTAGATTATTATTCTATTTAAGTTGTATACAATCAGCATGTAGCCATCTTTCTCCGTGTAAATTTCGTGATAAACGATTATTTCTGAAAACCGCAGATATATCATATATCAAGTGTCAATTTATCTAAAGTTTTCAGAGCCATCTTTGTGGATATTGACTAAACAATCTCATGCACCACCACGATAAGCCCAATACTCTGCAAGTATTGATAACAGCAATTATAAACAAAAAACCACCTGATTTAATGAGCTGTAACAAAGACAACCACTTTACAACAAATACCACTTAATGGGCACTATTAAATTCTGATAAGATCCAACAGCCGCAATAGTCCAGTAGCAGAAAAAGGGGGATTTTAAGTATATATGTACTCACAATCATAATAGTGGCTTAGGTTCGCTAAGCAAAAAATGTGTCTATATCACATTGTTTCGAATGTTCCTATGTTCGAGAAAACTTTTGCAAAATAAATTTTTTGTATACCCTTCTCTAGGCAATTATGACTATGTGCATTTGTTTGTAACACCCAATAGGAAACGAGATAGACCCATCGTTTATTTATCGGCTTAGAATCACTTTGTGAGTCGATTTAGCAATGTCCGTCTGTCCATCTATTCTTGTAATTAAACTACAGGCCGCAATTATTGTCCGATCCTTACGAAAATTGGCACAATTAAGTTTTGCGGAAAACACATTGGACACAAGTTATATTTCAACTGGCAACATACATTGTGAAAGAGGCTATCATCGATCCATGATATAGAACACAAAATCCTCACCTAATTGATTTGTGTGGTTCAGAATCAAAATCCATCGGCCAAAATTCAATAACTTTTGTACTAGTAGACATTTTTATATTACATTTACATTTATATATATTTGGAAATGTTGAATGGGGAACCCGTTTTTATTATACCCTAGACCACTTCGTGGACTAGGACTGTCGCTCCCGATTTGACTTTTTTCACTCTAGAAACCACATAATGTACCCGATTTTCTTTAAAATTGGCACAACTTCTTATAATCCAACTAAAAACAGCTATGGTAAAAGTGGGTAAGATCGGTTCAGATTTAGATATAGAATAAATAGATTTTGGCCAAACTTTACATATTATATTTCACATATTATATTTTCATGGTGAAAGCGGGTCACATCATTCCAGGTTTCAATGTACCACCATACAAATGTCCTTTCCGATTTAACATTTTTTTTTTTCAAACACATACATTTACATGATTCAAAAATCCTTCCCGATTTCACTTTTTTACTGCATTGAATTGTAATGGGATAGAAAGTGGGGTGTATCATATAGTGGCTCCGTCCGTCTTTAGCCTTTCCTTACTTGTTTGGGAGATGCCCATATGTCCATCCTTTGGAATAACCCAAATGGGGCCCATTCTGCTCTATTACAGATCTAGAAACTACATCTTACATCGGATTTTCATTAAATTTTGCATATCATTATATGTGTCAACTAGAAATACATACCGTGAATGAAAACTATGCAGGACCATATTTTGGCACAGGCCTCAAGTGTTGTTATAGGCCCCCTTCAAATGGCCGTCCGATTCATCCTATTACCACTGTATAATCTGTATTTATCATTGGATCTTGATCAATTTTTCCAGATCATGTTATATTTACTTTACTCGGCATATCTGGATCAATTACTTTATTATTTACCAGTAATGATTTATGATTTATTTATGATAGAAACTGTATAATTTATATGAACTACATAAAATTGCTCCCATGAAAAACCTGGGTTTTGTAATCAAAGCGTGGTGTATACGCAGGGAGTGGTGTAGGGTATTATTTGTCGGCCCTACCCGACTTTAGCCTTTCCTTACTTGTTTCCCGATATTGCCCCTTTGGAAGATTGGATACATTTCGTGCAAAAAGACAGATTTTTAGATTGTTTTAGTATTATTTTTTTGGTTTTTGGGCATATTTCCGGCAAATGAAATCCGTTACAAAATTTAACATGAGGATAAAGGAAATATGCTCATCTTTCTATCTACGTACCTACTTTTCAGAAGATAATGAGAAGAAGACGAGTAAATTGCGTTTTGGAACTACAAAATCGGTCTTTTGCACTATATGTCTGCTAAATCACGTATTATTTTGGTGTTTTGGATATATTTCCGGCAAATGAACTCCAATTGTTATAAAATTTAGCATGAGGATAAAGGAAATTTATTCATCTTTTTATCTGCGTACCTACTTTTCATATGTTATTAAGACGAAAATGAATAAATTGAATTTTGGAAATAAAAAATCTGACTTTTTGCACTAAATGTATCCTATCTTCCAAGGGTACAATTTCGTGCAAGCAAAAGTTACCCAACAAAAACGTGGAACTCTTCTACTTTTGCATATATATATTTCGTTAAAGGCTTTTGAAAGAAAAAAGTTGTGTTGGTCAAAAGTCAGACATTTGTTTAAAAAGGATATATTTTAAATAGTTTTGGCGTTATCATAAAGCTAAGAAACCACAATTTAAAATAAAAAAAATTTGAGACAAAATCGTTTAAAATGAGTGAGAATATTTGGACAACAAAATACGTTTTTTTAATTTGTCTGTAATACAAAAAAAATAATTTTTTTTCTTCGCATTATGAAAATACGTAAAAAAAATGTTAAAATAACATAAAAAATAAAAATTTTAATTTTCTTTAAAATCGAAAAATACGAAAGGAAGTCAACTTTGGACCGATTTCTAAAATAAATGCGATTTCCTGATTTTTAATGTTAATATCTCAAAATAATACTTGGCTCCTTGTATAATTTGGTTTTTTACAGAACTCAAAAATGTCGACTAGAACAAAAGTTATTGAATTTGTGGCTAGGGTGTCGAAAACCGAAACCGTTTAACCGGCCGGTTTTTGTAAAATGACACATATGTAACTTCCATAAGTAAAATTCTAAAGCCTCTTGTGTTAGAAATAATAGAACTGTCAAAGGACTCAGCAACACTCATAGAATCTGAAGTAATACAAAAATTTTTATTCAACAAATTAAAAAAAAAACGCCCAAAATTGCTCAAAAAGACGAAAGACAGGCGGCTTTATATGACGATTTCGCATTTTTTTACAAAACAAAGAAAACAACTGAAAAGCTAAGTTAGTTATATGATGCCTTGATGACTGTTAGCCCTACATCAACATTTAGCTAGTGTATTTTTTCTCCGTCAAGAAAACAAAAACACACAAAAAATCGCTTTAAAAATTATCACTTGAATTGTATACTTGTATTGCGATATTATTACAAGATGGATTCTACGTAAACTTTTTATTCATGTTTTTGTACGTAAAAATATTAATTATTTTATAGAATTGACTTTATTCTAAAATGATATCAAACAAAAATATGCTACTGAAGATCCCTATTTAATGTACCTTTACTAAAAATGAACTGTATTTACTTTCACAATAAAAATTTTAATTTAAATATTTTCGTGCTTTGATCTAAAAAACCCAGTTATAACTTGTTTTGTAAAAAAACTATAACCGAAAACCGGTTTTAAAAAAATTTAATTTTCGGTTATACCGAAAACCGTCTTTCTAAAATAACCTAAGTGTGGCGTAGAAAGTGAAGGGTATCATATAGTCGGAACCGCCCGACTTGTTTCAATTTGAAAAGATAAAAATATTTTTTCTATATGAGTCATTCCATGTCAAGCGATTTTTTACCTCGATCGCTGCGATTGTTTCGAAAGTTTATGTATGTATTCTTCTCATAAACATGTTGTATATGTATTTTTGGAAAAATATAATTTTTTTTACGATTTACGACCAATTTAACAGTGAAAAAAGTAAAATTTTTTTCAAAAAGGTCTGTTCATTCAGTCGCCTGTAACTCTTGAAATACTAAGCCGATGTTAATGTAATATACCTTGTTTTCAAAGCAATTTCAAGCCGCGTTATACTTTTTATACACTCCACGAGAGTATTATGTCTTTGTGCATTTGTTTATAACACCCAAAAGGAAGCGAGATAGACCCATTGTTAAGTATACCGATCGACTTAGAATCACTTCTGAGTCGATTTAGCAATGTCCGTCTGTCCATCTATTGTTGTAATCAAATTACAGGTCGCAATTATAGTCCGATCTTAACAAAAATTGGCACAAATAAGTTTTGTGGATCAAGGACGAACAAATGTCGCTCCCGATTTGACATTTTCCGCTCTAGAAACCTCATATTGTACCCGATTTTCTTTAAATTTGGCACAACAGCTTATAATCGAACTAAAAACACCTGTGCAGAAATTCGGTAAGATCGGTTCAGATTTAGATATAGCCCCCATACAAATGTCGCTCCCGATTTGACTTTTGCGGCTTTAGAAACCACATATTGTATTCGATTTTCTTTACATGTGGCACAACATCTTATAATTGAACTAAAAACACCTGTGCAGAATTTGGGTAAGATCGGTTCAGATTTAGATATAGCCTTCATACAAATCTCGCTCCCGATTTGACATTTTCCGCTCTAGAAACGACATATTGTACCCGATTTTCTTTAAATTTGACACAACATCTTATAATCCAACTAGAAACACCTATGCACCTATTTCGTCCTTTCGATTTAAAATTTTTTGTCAAGCACATACATTTACAGGATACAAAAATTCTTCCCGTTTTCATTTCGATTTGACAAATTGGAACAGGTCATACTAGCCTATGATTAGGAAACATACAAAAGTTCTTCCCGTTTTCACTTTTTTACCGAGTTGAATTGTATTTGGATAGAAAGTGGAGTGTATCATATAGTCGGCCCCGCCCGACTTTAGCCTTTCCTAACTTGTTTAAGTTTATACATTTTTACTTTTACTTTGATTTTCGAAATGATTACATTAATTATTTTTATCTTTAAAGTAATGGAGTAAGAGTTTGAAAGTGGTGAAATAATGGCTTCTACATTTTACGATTCTTTTCAAAATAATTGTTGCAAAATCATCCAAATTTCAATGAAAAATCATCAGAATGATAATTTCTTCCCTTACTGTAAAGTACATCAAGTATTTTTTTAGAATTTGTATACTTTTAAGGGAAAAACGAGACAAAAATTTTAATGTCATGCATAACAAGATATATGTATAATCGACAAATCATAGTTCAAATATTAAAGCTATTATCAATCAAAATTGGAATTAAAAGGCAGCAAAGTATTTTTTTCCGTTTCGGAAAGAACATTTTTATACTTTTATTGGATAGTGTTAACAACGCAAGAGCGAATGAAATAATGTGAACCAGAATATGATTGACTGAAAGGGAATGTGATTTACCATAAAACGATTTTTTTTTCAATCACATGCGCCATCTACAGGACGCGATATCAAACACAATTGCCAAATCGTTTTGTTTGGGTGGTGCCTGAACCAACTACGGTAATACAATTCAGCAAGTATAGCCCGCAATTCAGCCGTTGCACTATGTGGGTGTATGTATTCGCTACAAGCGTGGGTGGTTTGAATAGTAGGTGTTATAGCATCCCAAATACAATATTTTAGCACATAATATTTATGGTATAAAAAGTTAGTATTATGTTAAAACATAGATAATATTTGGAGAGATGTTTTCAGCATTATTTAGAAAATTGTCTGTTCCCAGAATATTTTGAAAAGTAAGACTAAAAGGCATACATGTGCTATAAAACTGTTAAGTTACAACATGTAATTAACACTGCATTAGAGTGGGTTAGCCTAGAACCAGAACTCGATATTCGAGTGCAATTTAAAATCTAGTAATCTTCTTTAATGTTATATTTTTTGGAAAAAAACATAAAGCACATTTTTAGCAATTGCAAAATGAGAGACTAACGGACATTTGAAATTACTCTTTTTAATTACTCTTTACTTAGAGCGGAGCAATTTCAACATACCTTTTATCAGTTATTCCCATTTGTAAACCGTTGTATATTGTTTGTTATTTTTGTATTGATCAGATTTAGTCTTAACTCTTTTAAAACAATAAGTCAGATCACATCTGCTTAAATGTTCAATTAAAGGCAATTATAGTGAATACAAACATTGCGAATGTATCTTTATCACAGAAACGGTAGATTAGGAACGGTTTCCAAAAATTTATAAAAATTCGTTTTTTTTTAACATAATAGCTCACATTGTATGGAAGAAAACAATGTATATATGGGCATCTCCCAAGTTGTATGGGCATATTGAAGTTAACTTGTTCTCTTTTATTTTTATTAAAAGTTGAAGTGTTATATCGAAAATTACTAATTTGTTTACTACGAGTGGATATTTTTGTCGCGTCCATATTTCTGCTGTACCTAATTAAAAGAATTTAAGAGATAATTCTCATATTTCATAAACCTACGAACAAAATATATCATCTGACCTTTATTTACATGTATATAAGAAAAACAAAGTTCTCAAAAAATCGCTGAACTTTGTATATTTCTATAAGACCTTCAAAAGTACTTCTGTTTTTTGTCGCGTCCGTTTCGATGCAAAATTGCTTATAATTTTGTACTAAATCCTGACGATATATTTTTAAAATTTAGTACTCTTTAAGCACTTTAGAGCACTAAAACGACTGATCGACTTTTTTAGTTTCTTTCTTGTTTTTGGCGTAGTTTAAGGCGTGTGAATGTCGCGTCTGGGCCACTGGGAGATGCCCATATGTAAAATATGTAATACAGTTGAACTTCGATTAACCGTGACTCTATTAACCGTGATTATCTATTAACCGTGAAGCTGAGTGGTTGATTTTTACCTCTATTAACCGTGATTTACCTCTATTATCCGTGATGCACATGTCCATATGACTGCTTGTTTGTTTTTTCGTATAATACACACACATCTCTCATATTAAAATTCAGTGATTCCCCTTTTTCATGAAAGTGTAATTTTCATATCAAATTTCATCAGTGTGAAATTTGATCTGTCAAGACGTGTTTTCCTTACATCATGCCACCGTCAAAAACTAAATCCGCGAAAAGAGCAAGAAAGGTTCTTTCAATTAAAGAAAAAATGGAGCTGATTAATGAATACTCAAAACGTAAAGTACCTTTTAAAATGTTGTCTGAAAAATATGGAGTTGGCATTCAAACTGTATCCGATTTAATAAAAAACAAAGATCGGATATTAGAATTTTGCTCCGATACTGATTCAATGCTTGGCCTTAAACACAGATATACACTAAAAACATCCGAAAATCCAAATGTTGATTTCGCAACATATGAATGGTTTCGGCAAGAAAGATTTAAGGGAACTCCAATTTCAGGTAAGTTAACTGAAATAGAGATATTGTATGAACTTAAACTGAAATTTGCTTCTGAACTTCAGGCGAAATGATTGTCGAAAAGGCAAAAATGTTCCATTTGAAGTTAAACATGAATTCAGAGTGCACTTATTCATTTGGTTGGTTGGATAAATTCAAAAAACGTCATTGAATCCGTCGACTGAAATCTACGGGAGAAAAGGAGTGTGCTGATTATGAGTCTGCTACGATGTTTGTGGACGACTTGGATGAAATCATTAAAAACGAACAACTTACAATTGAGATCTACAATGCAGACGAAACCAGTCTATTTTGGAGGTGTTTGCCTCAGAGTTATTTGGCTAGTGGTAATGAATATTCTATTGAAGGGTACAAGGAATCCAAGGAGAGAATCACAGTGCTAGTCTGTTCAAATGCTGCAGGAACTCACAAGTGTAAATTGATGATAATAAGATAAAGTGCCCATCCAAGAGCTTTAAAAAACGTTGAACACCTTCCTGTGATTTATAACTCTAATAAGAAAGCTTGGGTAACACAACAGCTATTTCTGGAGTGGTTTAATCAAAATTTTGTACCAGAAGCAAAGGAACATCAACGGCGCATCGGTCTCAAAAATAACTGTAAAATACTTTTACTATTAGACAACTGTCCAGCACACCCAGATGTAAATGCTATTATATCTATATTACAGTAAAATATCTTCCACCAAATTGCACGTCCTTGATTCAGCCTATGGATCAAGGAGTAATTCGGAGCTTCAAATGTCACTACCGTAAACTGATCGTTCAAAAACTTGTTGGTGCTAATGACAGACGTGAGTTCGTTAAATCTTTGAATATTAAGACAGCTTTGTGGGCAGCCGCAGCTTCGTGGGACTCTGTAACTCCACAAGTTTTAAAAAGAGTTTGGAATAACTTACTATCTCATAATGAAGATGCTCCAAATAGCCTTGTTGAGATACAAACAGATATAACCATACCGTCTGGATGTACGATTGATGCTGTCGAAAAGTGGATGGTGTGCGACTCTGATGTCGCTCCGTTTGTTATTATATCTGAAGACGAAATCGTAGACATGGTTACCAAAAGCCAAGAAGATGAGCGTGATTCAAATTCCGAGGAATCAGATGGAGGAAATGCGGACGAAACGCCTATATTGGCTCAGGCAATAGAGGCTAGTAGTATTTTGTTAGGTTTTTTAGAAAACTTTAATTGTCCAAGTATTTCAGAACCAGATAAAATGCAAATATATCGCATACAAACTCATTTGTTGGAAGAACAATCAAAAGCTAAAAGCATAAGACAGACTTCAATAAAAGATTTTTTTTAAATAAATGTATGTATTCCTAGAGATATGATAAGTTATTTATAGACGCAGATTTACATGTTTTTGACAAAAATAAATAAAAATTTATTTTTAAATTTTACCTAACATTACATGTCAATGTCATTTTTTAATATAGCCAAACCAAAATAAATTCAAATATTGAAAAACTAATTTTATAAATAAATATAAAATTTTTATTATTTCAAACCACGCTTAGCAAAACTACCAATAAGTTTATAATATATATCGAAATAATACTTCAAGTCAATGCAAAAAGTAAATATAAGACAGCAACCTTCAATAAAACTTAAACACTACAGTTGGTTGTATTTCCATCCATTTTAATTCCAAATGTACAAATTTTAAAAATTCATTATTTCTCACGTACACAGTGCAAGATAAACTAACTTTATGATTCAAAAGGAATCAAAAATATGAATTTGGAAAAATATTTTTCTTTTGCTTGTCTATGCTGTCAGAATGTTTACACCGAATTCCGTCATTCTAGCTGCGGCCATTTGGTTGATACCATTTTTATCCCTTTTTCCCATTTTACCCCCTTAAAAGTACGGCTTTCTCAAAAAATGCCTTTATTTTACTTGTCTACGCAATTAACGGTATGTACACACCAAATTTCATCATTCTAGCTGTAGCCGTTTAGGTGGTCCCATTGTATCCCTTGAAAGTACGAATTTTGAAAAACCTTTTTATTTTTCGTGTCTACGCAGTCATAGGAATGTATACTCCGAATTTCACGACTCTAGCTGCTGTCATTTGGTTGGTACTAGTTTTATCCCCTTTTTCCATTTTAACCCCAAAAAGTACGAATTTCGAAAAATCTCTTTATTTTACGTATCTACACAATGAGGGGAGGGGAACACCTAATTTCATTATTTTAGGTGCAGCCGTTTGGTTGGTACCCTTTTTATACCTCTTTTCCCATTTTACACCTTAAAAGTTCGAATTTTGAAAAAATAATTTTATATTATGTATCTACACAATTAGAGGAACGTACATACCAAATTTCGTGTTTCTAGCTGTTGTCGTTTGATAGGTACCATTTTTATCCCTTTTTTGCCCCCATTTCACCCCCTACGAATGAGAAGCACTTTATGGTACGCCTATTTGTTATAGGGGCTATGCGCATACCCAATATCAAGTAAGTACAAGCAGATATAATGAAAAAAACATGCCTAAATACAGTAAAAAAATAAGGGATTATTATGGGTATTTTTAGTCCTTGTGAGGGAAAAATTTTTACCTTTGGGCCTATTTCGCCCAGTTTCAATCACAACCGATCTACGACTTTAAGACGCACTTATGTTACATTTGGACGTCTTAGCTCCTTTCGTTTAGATGCTAGCGTGCTGTCAACAGACGGACGGACGGACATGGCTATATCGTCTTAGAATTTTATGACGATCAAGAATATATATACTTTATAGGGTCTCGGGTCGATTTTCAATGTGTTACAAATGGAATGACAGAGTTAGATATATATAAGTGAAGAATATCTGTTAAAAATACTTCAAATTCCATTTTTCTGTCTGTATCATTTAAGAATTAACAATTACTTCAAAATTTCCCCTTATTTAGTTAATTCTTGTTTTATTGTTTAAGGGGGAAATTTTGAATTTTGAAAAACTGAGTTGAGCGTTCTGGTATTCGCTATCAGATGTTCTGTTCTGTCTAGCTATAATTGTCTTAGTCACCCGGCTCAAACCCTTGACCCAAAATTTGGAAGATAAATTTAATTTGTATTGTAGTTCATAATATATAAATAAAATAATAATAGACAACTTGGTATGCAGTTTTGCTGTTGGCGACATATAGCGGTTCTTTCTGCCAGGTCCATCCAAATCTATTTTTTGTAGTATGAAAATATCACAGTGAGTGAAAGAAATTTTTACTTTATGAAAAAGGGATATCGAAATTTTGTATTTACAAAACTTCTACATGTTGATTTGCTCATATGAGGTGAAATTAGGCCACTGAACGCTTTGGAGCGTTAAAAATCTTGCGTGTATCGCGATTCAACAACTCGGAATTTGTCATTTTTCACAATCGGAAAAGTCGGTTCTGTTAGGCATGTTACTAATACGTACAAATTTTTAAATTGTCGAAGAAAATTGTGGATTCTTTTGAAACCACCAGCAGAAATAAGTCAAAACATAACATTAATTTTAGGATGAATTGGTGCTACACTGCCTCACAAAATTAAATTAGGGGTTGGTGTGAATGGTAAAAATATTCAACCTCAAATTTCACTACAAGTCACTGAACAAAAAAAGTTGTATCGTTTTAGATGATAGCTATTTTGTGTGGTCTAGAACCCAGGTGTGTTATATTTTGGGTCAAATTAGGCATATATTTCTAAAAAAACATAAACTTTACTACCCTATTTCTAGCAAATGATAACAAATAAAATAATGAAGATCATGCATAGTCAATTTCCTACTTTCACAGTTGTTAGATACCAGGTTACAAAAATCAAACTGATCACCCTAGATATAGTTATAATATCTGTATCACCTTAGATACTATTATAATATTCATTTTCTAATTCAATTGTGGTAATGACCTTAATACGAGGAAATAAGCCAAACTCATGAAGATGTTATCGACGTCACACAGTTGTTTCAAATAATTTTATTTTAATTAATTCTGTAGCTTTGAACGGAAAAGATATCACATTCTTAGAGCAAGATTGTTCACCAGATGGTTTGAAAATTTGTTGATACCTACCGGGAATGGGGGCTATTGGGTAACTCTACAACTTTGGTCACATTTTTCATGCCAAATTTTGAAGTCATTGCCAAATGATGTGAAAAAATTGATTTCGATACGATTTTATCAAATTTTGATCCCTAACGGGTGTAATACTTCATCTTTAGTAACCTAGGTTATGTCAAGTGCTTATCAAAAGTACAATTATGATCCAAGGAGAGTGCTCGTGAATACCTCCATTAGTTTAAGAAACATTTAAGATACATGAAACAATTTTCATATTTTTTGACGGGGTTAATTTCGTATTTCTGCAATCTAAATTTAAAAGGTCGATTGCAAACTATTTATTTTGCTAGATTATATATAAAATTTCTTATCCACTACTGCACAAAGTATATAATTCTAAAGGCAAAACTTCCAAAGATCGCATTTCCATTTTTTTTTTCGAAAAGGAGATAACATTATTACTTTTGTAATTTTGTTTAGTTTTGTTTTTTCTTTCTTACAGGTACAATTTTTATGAAGAAGACATAATTTCAATGCTTTCTTTGTCCCACCTGAGCCAATTGCCAATTTTTATATACTCCACGAGAGTATTATGTCTTTGTGAATTTGTTTGTAACACCCAAAAGGAAGCGAGATAGACCCATTGTTAAGTATACCGATCGACTTAGAATCACTTTTTGAATCAATTTAGCAATGTCCGTCTGTCCGTCTGTCTGTCTGTCCATCTATTGTTGTAATCAAATTACAGGTCGCAATTATAGTCCGATCTTAACAAAAATTGGCACAAGTAAGTTTTGTGGATCAAGGACGAACGCTATTTAATTTGAGGCATATCGTTTCAGATTTAGATATATCCCCCATTCAAAAGTCGCTCCCGATTTGACATTTTCCTCTCTAGAAAGCACATATTGAAACCGATATTCTTTAAATGTAGCAAAATATCTTATAATCCAACTAGAAACACCTTTACAGAAAGTGGGTAATGGAGATTTAGATATAGCCCCCACACAAATGTCGCTTCCGATTTGACATTTTCCGCTCTAGAAACCACATATTGTACTCGATTTTCTTTAAATTTGGCACAACATCTTATAATATTACTAGAAACACCTATGCTGAAATTGGGTAAGATCGGTTCAGATTTAGATATAGCCCCCACACAAATGTCGTTACTGATTTGACTTTTTCCGCTCTAGAAATAACATATTGCACCCGATTTTCTTTAAATTTGGCACAACATCTTATAATCCAACTAAAAACACCTTTACAGAAAGTGGGTAAGATCGGTTCAGATTTGGATATAGCCCCCATACAAATGTCGCTCCCGATTTGACTTTTGCCGCTCTAGAAACCGCATATTGTACCCGATTTTCTTTAAATTGGGCACAACATCTTATAATCCAACTAGAAACACCTATGCAGAAAATAGGTAAGATCGGTTCAGATTTAGATATAGCCCCCATACAAATGACGCTCCCGAATTGACATTTTCCGCTCTAGAAACCACCCGATTTTCTTCAACTTTGTCTTAATACCTTATAATCTAACTAGAAACAGCTATGCTGAAAGTGGGTAATGTCGGTTCAGATTGAGATATAGCCCCCATACAAATGTCGCTCCCGATTTGACTTTTTCCGCTTTAGAAACCACATATTGTACCCGATTTTCTTTAAATTGGGAACAACATCTTATAATCCAATTAGAAATACCTATGCTGGAAGTGGGTAAGAACAGTTCAGATTTATATATAGCCCCCATACAACTGTCGCTCCCGATTTGACTTTTGCCGCTCTATAAACCACATATTGTACCCGATTTTCTTTAAATTAGGCACAACATTTTATAATCCAACTAAAAACACCTTTACAGAAAGTGGGTAAGTTCGGTTCAGCTTTAGATATAGTCCCCATACAAATGTCGCTCCCGATTTGACTTTTGCCGCTCTAGAAACCACATATTGTACCCGATTTTCTTTAAATTTGGCACAACATCTTATAATCCAACTAGAAACACCTATGCAGAAAATAGGTACGATCGGTTCAGATTTAGATATATCCCCCATACAAATGTCGCTCCCGATTTGACATTTTCCGCTCTAGAAACCACATAGTGTACCCGATTTTCTTCAACTTTGTCTTAACACCTTATAATCTAACTAAAAACACCTTTACAAAAAGTGGGTACGATCGGTTCAGATTTGGATATAGCCCCCATACAAATGTCGATTTGACTTTTGCCGCTCTAGAAACCACATATTGTACCCGATTTTCTTTAAATTTGGCACAACAACTTATAATCTAACTAGAAACACCTATGCAGAAAATAGGTAAGATCGGTTCAGATTTAGATATAGCCCCCATACAAATGTCGCTCCCGATTTGACTTTTTCAGCTTTAGAAACCACATATTGTACCCGATTTGCTTTAAATTGGGAACAACATCTTATAATCCAATTAGAAATACCTATGCTGGAAGTGGGTAAGATCAGTTCAGATTTAGATATAGTTGCTCCCAAATCTTTGGCCAAACTATACATATATATTTCACCTATTTCGTTCCAGGTTCCAATATACCCCCATACAAATGTACTTTCCGATTTAATATTATTTGTCAAACACATACATTTACAGGATACAAAAATCCTTCCCGTTTTTACTTTATTACCGCATTGAATTGTATTCGGATAGAAAGTGGAGTATATCATATAGTCGGCCCCGCCCTACTTTAGCCTTTCCTTACTTGTTTCATATCAAAAATTTATTATTAAATTCTCAAATCGCAAAGCACCGATTGCAAAATGTTTAGTATATTTCGTAGCACCATATTTTTACATCCGTTTTTACCACATAACTGCGGTAAATAAAGAAATGGCTACCTCTTTAGTAAAAATCCTAAATTTTGGCACATATTTTCGCCACCTTAGGAGTTTTAGCATTTTGTTGCAAAAACACAGAAAAACTGTGGCAGCTTCCTCATACTGTTACGCAAATTTTAATCACAATTTTTACCAATTCCGTACAAAAATGTAGCTTAACTAAGGATTATTCGTTTAAAAAGTTAAGACATCAATTAAACAGTTCGTTCTTCAACTCAAATGTAAATATTCATTAACAAATTGAGTGTGTACTTCAAAATAAACTCTACGCGAGCGAGCTCACTATCAACAGCAAACTGTGCGTAATGTTTATGTTACCAAAAGTGTTACCTCAAGACTACTTCTACTTAGGATAATTAAAGTGCCTGCTTCTGAAATTTAATCAAATTAAACAATTGACAACAATTTTTAATTAAAACTCAGCCACAACAATCTCAATTGAATCTAAGCTAAACATTTAATAAATGATAACAAATTATAAGTTTGCCTCACACACTCACACAAACCCATAGACCGAAGGTTTTATGTCATGACCTCTAAGCCGAAAACAACACCTTCATATCCTCGGAGACGACGAGGAAAGACAACAACAACAGCACACATTAAACTTCATTAACATAGACTGAGTGTTAGAAATTAATTGACAATGAATTCAAATGTAAATATTATCACAACGACAACGTCAACAGCGCCGCTCAAGCTCAGTGCCAACATTAAAAGTCTTGAAAAGGACATATTTCAAATTCCCATACACATACAATACATACATACATATATGCATACATTTATAACAGCCAAGATGAAGCAAAATCCCAAATATATTTTACTTATGCGAACTTCTTCTCGCACACATACCGTGAGAATGAGAGGCACACAATGAAGACAGAGAGCGAGTACAGATGTGACATTGTGACCGAAGTAAAGGGTTTACCTTGTCTGCTCTCTGTGTGTTGATGGTGAGAGGAGAAGGTAAGTACCCAGCAAACATTTGGAGTCCGATATGAGTCCGATTGGACTCATAATTCGGAGTGTGAGCGCTCATTATGAGTTCTTTTAGGAGTCCAATTTGAGTGTGTTTCCCTTCTTGCGATGGTCGTCATATATGAGTCCGAATTCATATACCATATGAGCCTCTTTTAGGAGTCATATATGACTCATATTTTTGAGAAAATAAGAGTTCTTATAGGAGTCCAATATGAGTGTGTTTCCCTTCTTGCGATGGTCGTCATATATGAGTCCGAATTCATATACCATATGAGCCTCTTTTAGGAGTCATATATGACTCATATTTTAGAGAAAATAAGAGCTCCTATAATATATTTGTTTCTTTTATAGTAAAACAACAGAGAATAATATCAAGAACATAAATTATTTTTAATACTAAACAAATAAAGTAAAATTCAGTTTTTATTCAATTTTGGTAAAAAAAAACAAAAATTTAAAAATTATATATAAATATTCCTTTTTTTAAAAAATACTTAAAAAACTAATTAGATTCCTTGTTTTGAGTTTTCTTATTTCTATATTTAACTCGGTCTCGCGCTGTTTGAAACCACTTTATTGTTATTTTCTTAAAATCCACCTCATTGCCAAATTTTCGAGAAAACGCTTCTATAACAATAATAAAAAGTGAATTAAGAGCACCAAACCGCATTTAAAAATTATTACCCTTAAAAGCACTTGTTATGGCCATATTTTGATAATGACGAATCTGCCACAGCAAAACATTTTTCGTCTACATTCATTCTTTTTAATGATTTAATCACCGCTATTGCCTCTTTATGGTCTTTTCTTCGTGACATTAAGTAGACAAAAACCTCTTAATGTTCTTTATATTTTAGATATTTATATTAAATTATATTTTTATTCACTAACCACACTGATTTTTAGAAAAATAAAGCTAGTTAATCTTTTTGATGGTAAAAACTATTCTTTACACTTCAACAGTTGCGCTTATACTGAATTTTTGTTCATCGATGAACGCAGGTGTTCGTTGGTCGTTGAATTCGGGGAAACACAAGTAACGGCATTTCCAAAATACAATACACTCCGCTTCACTTGAATAGGTAATACATTTTTAGAAAACCCCAGACCATCACACCCCCTTTACGGCTATGATGGCGACACAAAAAACGTTCCTCTTTTCTAAAATCGTGATAATAATAGTTGAAATCATCAGGGCCATCAAAATTAAATTTATTTTCATCAGAGAACACCACTAAAGTTATAGGCCTTTCTTTGTATAAAAAATGTATTACCTATTCAACTGAAGCGGAGTGTAATTGCAAGAGATGATGACTAATAACTCTGAGCCTCATATTTCCTACATTGTTTCCACTCATTTCTGACTCATTTCGGACTCATAACTCTGAGCCTCAAATTTCCGTCATATTTAATACTCATTTCGGACTCATAATTCTGAGCCTCATATTTCCTACATTGTTTCCACTCATTTCGGACTCATAACTCTGAGCCTCAAATTTCCGTCATATTTAATACTCATTTCGGACTCATAATTCTGAGCCTCACATTTCCTACATTCTTTACACACATTTCGGACTCATTTCGGACTCATAACTCTGAGCCTCATATTCCCGTCATAATTTATACTCATTTCGGACTCATAATTCTGAGCCGTCCGAAAATGTTTGCTGGGTATGAGACGCCCACACACACACACACATGTGATGTATCATTATGGCAAATGTGCCTTAAGGCTTTAAGTGATTAATCATTTAAAGCAAAGGGGATGTTCAAACAAAGAGTGCGAAGCTACACTTGCATCGTATGTACGTAGTTGTGTTGATTTATGTAGCCATTAAATATTGTATGTTATATTAACATGATGTAAAATAACATGGCTGAAGGATAAATCCTTAATGATGTATTGAACAAAAACTATCGTTGCCATACAGAGTTACTAGGTAAATGGAATATATTTTCAATGATTTTAAGTTAGGAAGGAGTAAAGCCCTCTATATTTATTTTATTTCAATAAATTACCTATAAAAACTAATTTATATTCTAATCGAGAGATAATCTATATGAAATTTAGCCGGGTGACAGAGACCAGTTTACCTAGTTTTTTAATCCCAATCATGTTAAACTGATTGCCTTTCGGGCAAAATTCATGTTAGTTTGAGTTTACTAGAATTTTTTAAAATCAAAAATTCTTAACACCAATTAAAGTCACAAGGCTAGATAATTTTTAAATAAATAACATATCCGTATAAGGACATACATTGAATTGTGAATGCAATCAGAAAAACCTTCATTACAGAGTAGAGGGAAATAGACGCTTTTGTCACTTTTATTTATTTATTGGTAATTCCACGTCAAATCGATCGCAGCAGTAATTCTACGTCAAATTGACCGCAATGTGGTTTACGCACTAAAAGTTTAAAAATAGTATACGCGAAACAATTTCTTTTGCAGATGATGTTGATAAGTTGTTGTTGGAGGCAACGACAGTTAACATAAAGTAAGGAACAAATCAAAAACGAATTATAGATGCGGCGTTAGATAGCTTTGATGAGGATAACCCGGCGGAAAGCGTGTCTGAGGCACATCAATACAATATTGCTATAATTAATTTTGTAATTTTTTTCTTCAAATATTTTGATAAATCGTTATTTCTATAACCTAAACTCATATATAACTTTTCTAAATAATGTTAATTATAAATATATAAATATTATTACCGTTAATATGAGAAGCATTTCGTCAACAAATGCATTTAATAAATTCAAAACATTGCTTGCGAGTCTTCCGAAATTGCCTGATATTTTAGCAGTAAATGAAACATGATTCAGTGAGAATAGTTCGCAGTTGTACTCTATTCCAAATTACAACTGTGTGCACAGCTGTAGAAGTGATGGGTATGGTGGTACTTCTGTCTATGTCAGCAGCATTTTTAAGTATACGATACAAGAGTGTGAGAGCATTGATTTTGTAAACGTGGTTCATTTCTGATTATAAGTCAGATGTTGAAATCCGGTGTAATTATAGTAAATCGAGTATGTCTTGCCATTATGGCAACGTTGAAAGATATTTAAGCATGCATTTTCCGAGAGTGCACATTGATGATAATCCTTTGGATATGACGTCGAATTTCATTCAATATCTACTGAGATGAGGAATATAAATTTTGACTTAGCTCCTTGGATTAATATGAATCGGTGGTCCTTGATTAACGAAAAGAAGAAGCTTTTGAATAGAAGAAGGAAAAATTGTAATAATATATTATATACGGGACAAATTGAAAAGAATAAGCAAGATAATAAAAAAATCTATAAATTGAACGCGTATTTTGAACGAAACTTGGTAAAATTTAGTGCTGATTCCAGAAACTGTAGGAGATTTTTAAATAGTGTTATGGGCCGATCTATTGAGAGGAATATAGAAGTTATGGACTCGGATGGATTATATGTAGATAATGACAATGATAAACCGGATTTTTTTAATGATTATTTTGTAAATTCTGTCAAAACATTGAATGCTAGTATACAAAAGTTTCGTGGAGATCACTGTAATAACTTAAGATCAATGAGAAGTCATAGTCGCCGCTTTCATTTCAATGAGGTAACATCAGTGAAGTTATGGATGTTATACAAAATATGAATAGATCCAAGAGTCCTGGAGAGGACAAAATATCGGTGAATTTATTAAGAAAGTGCTGTAATATTTTGTCACCTTATACAAGTATTTTTAATGCTATGACAAATTTGACGACATATCCAGAAGTTCTGAAACTTTATAAGACTATTCCTATACCTAAAACTACGAGGGCGGATACAGCAGAACAATTTAGACCAATAGCAATATTATCATCTATCGACAAAATATTTGAGAGGATTATGCACACCCAAATTCTAAAATACTTTGATGAAGAATCGTTGATATGTAGGACGCAATTTGGATATATTAAAGGTGCAGGGACGGATGAAGCAATTTTAAAGGTGGTAAAAAAATATGTCGAGGTTTTGACGATAAGGATTAGCTGGAATATTTTATGATTTTAGATTTTGACTTGATTGATCACGAGATTTTGTTGCAAAAACTTATATTTTATGGAATTCTAGATAATGAAATGCAACTTATTAGAAGTTATTTGTCAAATAGGAGACAATTTGTGCAATGTGTGATATGTCTCTATCGATCTTTACCCGACATACTCAGCAAATGTTATTTATGATTCTTCAGAAAAATTAATTATAGTTAAAACAGAATCCATTGGATTTCCAGAAAGTTTCAGATCATATATATATATAATCGGTCGCTGGTAATTTTAAAATAAATTTTTAATGTCTCTCTCAATATCTCTCAAACAACAAAAGATATGACTAGTTCTCCATCGAAATATGAATCATTTCGAACTAGAATTTTTCGAACAAAATTTTTAAAAACGCGTTCACCAAATTTCAACAAAATCGGTCGACATGTTGCTAAATACCTAGAAAAAAATAAAATAGGATTTAAAAAATAAATTTCAATAAATTAACAAACAGCAACAGCCCAAATGTCCGTACCATTTTGATAGGAAAAGTGAAGATCCAATAAGTTTCGTGTTCACAGTACCTCATATCATCTCACCTAATTTCACGATTTTAGCTACAGTCGTTTACCCTAAAAGAACGGATTTGGAAAAAGTCCTCTCATTTTCCATGTCTAAGCAGTCAGACGAATTTCACAATTCTAGCTACAGCCGCGTGATTCGCACCAAATTTAATTAGATCTTGAAGGTACGAAAGATCTCTCAGACAGAGCTATGTACACAGATGTAGCCGTTTGGTTGGTACCATTTTTATCCCCATTAGCCCCAGTTCCGCCTAAAAGTACAAAATTCGAAAAAATCACTTATGTCTCGCGTCTATACACACATCTTTTGTCATCTTCAGATCCACGTCCCGCGATTCGATTTTTTATCTGTTTAGCGTCTATTTATTTGTCGTCGGCTAGATTGCCTTTTTTTTGAGCTACCCTGAGAGTTCCAGTCAATGGCATTTTATGTCATTGCGGGCTCTGTGTGCCCAATCCATTTTCGATTTCATTGGTTGATTTAAACTGCTATAGGAGTGTGGCATGTTATGGCCAACAGTCGTTGATTGCTGATGTTATTTGGCCACATTTTGTTAGAATTCTACGTAGAAAGCGGTTTGTCAATAATTTAAAGGCGATCAGGTCAGTGCTTGTGTTCTGTATAGTAGCACATATTACACACAGCTATTATCAGTTAGCTTGTCTAGCTTTGTTGATCTAAAGAAAACAGCATTCGATATGAAACCCCGTAACATGGTACCGAAAGCATCGTGCTTGCCGTTTGAACCCATTACCAACCTCTGTCTCCATATGGGCTAATATAATGAAATTAAATTTAAATGATAAAAATAAGATTCTGGCGATACTATGGCTGATATAGTTTAACTTTAAATTTCTTGAAGAATCGACGGAGTAAAAGTGTAAATCGAATTTGCGAGGCTGACAAGTCTGAACTCAAGACAAGTCTGAACTCTAGCAAGACGAAATTATTAAGATTTCGACCGTCCTTAACTATGAAAAATGACTTTGGCATTTTTGTAGATGGGAATTTTATTAGGGAAGACCATGAAATTAAATACTTGGGAATAAAACTAAAAAGTAATTTAAAATGGAATGAACATATAAAATACGTAAAATCAAAAATTTCTTCTGCAATTAGAATAATCTTCAAATTAAGGAAGAAATTGGATATTAAGACAAAGCTGTTGATTTATCAAGCGTTCGTCCATAGCCATCTTGAGTGTTTGGTAGTAGTAAAGAGTGATTTTTTTGAGGTTAGGATTTTCATGCATTAGTATTTGACAGATCACGTGGGATTTCAGACATGGTGTCAAAGAGAAAGATGCTCAGTATGCTTTGACATTTCATCATGAATCGTCTTACAAACGAACAACGCTTGCAAATTATTGAATTTTATTATCAAAATGCGTGCTCTGTTAAGAAAGTTCATTGCGCGCTTCCATTTTATGGTCAGTTTAATCGACCCACTGAAGCGGCTATTCGGGCTATTGTGACTAAATTTCGCACCAAATTTACATTGTTGGACATTAAACCACCAACACGCTTACGTAGAGTGCGAACTGAAGAAAATATCGCAGCTGTATCGGCCAGTGTTAATGATGACCACCAATTTTCGATTCGTCGCCGTTCGCACCAATTGGGTCTCTGTTACTCAAAAACGTGGAAATGCCAAAATTGGACTAAGCGGATGGACCACCTAAGACGCAGCCGCGGTCAACATTTAAATGAAATTATCTTCAAAAAGTAAATGTCATGGACCAATCTAACGTTTCAAATAAAGAACCGATGAGATTTTGCAAATTATATGCGTTTTTTAAAAAAAAAAGTTATCAAGCTCTTAAAAAATCACCCTTTATAAGGCCACAGAATGGACAGTGAGTTGAAATGTGTTTATAATTTGCATCTTCGTCATGGCACAGTATCATTGTACCGAGACTATGCGAAAAATATCTTGCCAATACGTGGTTTATATAAAAAACAATTACTAATGTACGTTTACAAATCCATCAATCAAATTGGGCACAGATCCATTTCTTTTAATTTAAACACAAATGTATTCAATATGAGAAACTCCTCGGATCTCAGAATAGCGAGATGTAGGCTTGAAACAACAAGACAGAGAATTGACTACGCAGGCAGTGTTGAGTTTAATAACTTACCCTTGCTTATAAGGCAAAGTAATACCTTGTCTATTTTTTAAAAAAGAATAAAAGATTTCTTCCTTGTAAATATTGAAATGCTTCTATAGTATTATTAACTCAAATTTAAATTATTGAATATAAAATGAATTAATATAGTTTAATTTTACCATATATTTTTATATATAATTTAAAAATACGTATATAAATTTGTAAATTTTGGTATTTTGTTGTCAACTTGCTCCAAAAAGCCATTATTGGCGCGGGGCACAATAATTTTTGTAAAACATTATATTGTTAATAAACATTGAAATATCTTCTTAAAAAATCTCCTTAAAGAATGTACTTTACATAAGAAACCAGTAAGAAATGGTTTAAAAATAGTGACAAAATTAAAATTGTTCAAAATTTTTAAGAGAAATATAACAGGGATTAATTAATTAATTTTAATTTTAAAATTTTAATTATTTAAATAACAGTGATGATGATGAAATGCTAAAACTGTAAAATATTTGTAACACCATATGGGTGGCGTATGAGTTATATTTATTAAGGATATTATTCATTCGGAATGGAATATATAAAGGGTGATTTTTTAGCTATTATCTTTTTGGCAACACTGGTTTAAACAGCTGACGCACGTTTCGTGTTTTGTTTCACTTTCAAACATCTTCGGTTTGGTCTATAATTTAACCATGAATCGTCTTACAAACGAACAACGCTTGCAAATTATTGAATTTTTTTATCAAAATGCGTGCTCTGTTAAGAAAGTTCATCGCGCGCTTCTTACATTTTATGGTCAGTTTAATCGACCCACTGAAGCGGCTATTCGGGCTATTGTGACTAAATTTCGCACCAAATTTACATTGTTGGACATTAAACCACCAACACGCTTACGTAGAGTGCGAACTGAAGAAAATATCGCAGCTGTATCGGCCAATGTTAATGACCATCAATTATCGATTCACCGCCGTTCGCAGCAATTGGGCCTCTGTTACTCAAAAACGTGGAAATGCCAAAATTGGACTAAGCGGATGGACCATTTGAGGCGCAGTCAAGGTCAACATTTGCATGAAATAATCTTCAAACTTTATTGATTCAAATAAAGATTTCATGCATTTTTCTGAATTTTATGTGTTTTTTTTTGAAAAACTTTCCTATAGCTTCACCCTTTCTATAGGGTCCGCCAAATAACTTTTTTTTGAAAATGCTATAAAAAACTACTGAATATTTTCTCAAATTCTTTTTTTATTTGAAAGTAGAATCCGGTTAATAATGGAAGATAATTCCATTCAAATGGTCCAACGGTTGAATAGTTGAAAAAAAAACGATGGCGAACCCTATATATTAACTTAATTGATTTTATTTACATTCAAATAATTATCTTTTTGATATTTAAAATCTAAAATGCCCATAAAAATATCTTATATCTTCAACTTATCCCATCTTACACTTAAACTGTATAATGTAGGGCATGCAAAACATTATGTTGAGGTAGTCCTTAAACAAACAGGGAAAAATGTGTATAACATGATGTTATCCAACACGATGTTGACTTAACATATTCCAGCAGTTTTCCCCTAATGCACTCTAAGAATAAAAGGGGAAAATGTAAGCCACAAGATGAGCAAGAGAGAGAATAGAAATATTGCAACGGTCTTGAATATTTCTGTTATTTGCATGCAGTGTGACTGTGTGTGTGAGTATTTAAAACGATTCTTGCATACATACGCTATGTGAGGATGTGCTACAACCACTTGTAAGTGCCTAACAAGCAAGAACTCAAACACCGTTAAGATATTGTTGTGCCCTTACTAGAGTGTTTGGTTGTAGTTGAGTTGTGTTTACACACAGACGTATGTGTGTATGGATTTACCT
Source organism: Polietes domitor (assembly GCA_947397865.1). Classification (NCBI taxonomy): domain Eukaryota; kingdom Metazoa; phylum Arthropoda; class Insecta; order Diptera; family Muscidae; genus Polietes; species Polietes domitor. The sequence continues at coordinate 67,155,917 of OX377620.1, forward strand.
ACACCTATACACACATTTATAGACACATGTAGATGAAGGAAGAGCAAGTGTAAATTGTCATTTTAATATTGCCCAGGTTTCATTGCAATTGTTTTGTTGGTATTTTGTATTATGACGCGCCGACTGACGACTTTACTGTCATTGCACGTTTATAGCCTTCAAAATATGGTTGAAAACAACAGCATCGACAACAAAACAAGTGTTCATGGTTTATTACATGAGAACTTTAACAATGTTTTCGCACTTCTGCTTCTCTTCTCTTCTGCTTGGGATTGAATAGACAGACGCTTTTGCAGGAAGACAACAGTTTATGTTAAATTCAAGGAAGTGGTTGTATTGAATTGATGTACATCAAACTGGCTGGGTCAAAAATTTGCGGTTTTTTGTGGCAATTCATTCAAGTTTTATGAAAATTTCTCTAATATTAACACTAAAATCTCAAATAAACTTTTTCTATTCAATTTTAATACCGTTGGATGCGGAATCGCACACTCGTCTAAAGTGTAATACAACCATCAGTTTTAAGATAAGGAACAAAATGTAGCTGAAATATTTTGAAAAGCAATCCAAGCTTTTTGTGAGGTGCGGAAAATGACCATAATAGGAAAATGAATGATCAGTTGTACATTAGAACGAGATTTATTGTTCGCGATGTTGCAGAAACAGAATTTTGTCTCGAATTCGGGTATTTTGTATAATGAAACCTAAGTTTTCAGTGGAAACATAAAGTCTGACCTTGTTGCGCGACACTGACTGATTGTCCAGTTTCGACACACCCCATCATTGTGGGAACTTTTCCAATGAATGTGTATTTCATTTAAACCAATGTACATCAATTTAAACATGATGAGCATCAGTTTAGCTTTATATACAGCTAAATACAAAAATTGAATCCTTTCCGCTCTCGGAGACACATATCACAACAGATTCTACTCAAAATGTAACTTAATGTTACAGAAAGCTCTACAGTATTATTGGACCACATCGGAGACTTACGATATTACTTCCTACTGCTCTATAAAACACAGGTTTTGGTAGAATTTGTCACGTTAATTTAGATTTATCCAACGATGAACCCAAATGTGTCTATATATATGTCGCCAAAGATTGAAAATCTTTTTTTTTTTACTTTTTAAATTTTGTCACGTAATGACAAATTTTAATAACAATCAATAGCTGAATATAGACTTGTCTATGGGTAAACTTTGCTTGCTACACATAACAAAACTTTGTTCTCAGTTTTTCATATGCTGTTCGCGTTTGAATTGCCTTGTCGTTTTTAAAGATATAATTATATTTTTTAATTCTGCTAGTCCTAGAAATGCGATGCTAGTATCAACTGAAAGAGCACACTTTAGACAATATAAATATTTTTTTCGGTGATGATATGTACATTAAAAAGTAATTTCTTACAAATTTATTAATTCAGTCACTTTTTTAATGCCAATAGCTAAAAAATATATTCCAAATTATAAACAAGTAAGGAAAGGCTAAAGTCGGGCGGGGCCGACTATATGATACACTCCACTTTCTATCCAAATACAATTCCATTCGGTAAATTGAAGACGGGAAGGATTTTTGTATGCTTCCTAATCATAGGCTAATATGACCTGACCCAATTTGTCAAATCGATAAGAATATTTGTATCGGGGCTATATCCAAACATGGAATGATGTGACCCACTTACACAATAGGTTCTTCCTATTCAAGTATAACGTTTTATGCTCAGTTTAAAGAAATTCTCTGAAAACACGTGGTTTCTGGGGCTGAAAAAGTCAAATTGGGAGCAAAATTTGAATGGAAGCTATATATAAATCTGAACCGATCTGACCTATTTTCACCACAGGTGTTCATAGTTTAAATATAAGCTGTTTTGCCAAATTTGAAAACAATCTGATAAAATATGTGGTTTCTGGAGCAGAAAAAGTCAAATCGGGAGAGAAATTTGAATGGAAGATATATAAAAATCTGAACCGATCTGACCTATTTTCACCACAGGTGTTCATAGTTTAAATATAAGCTGTTTTGCCAAATGTAAAAACAATCTGATAAAATATGTAGTTTCTAGAGCAGAATAAGTCAAATTGGGATCGAAATTTGTATGGGAGCTATATATAAATCTGAACTGATCTGACGTATTTTCACCATGGGTGTTTCTAGTTGAAACATAAGATATTTTGCCAAATTTGAAGAACATCTGATAAAATACTTGGTTTCTAGAGCGGAAAAAGTCAAATTGGGAGCGAAATTTGTATGGGAGCTATATATAAATCTGAACCGATCTGACTCATTTTCACCATGGGTGTTTCTAGTTGAAACATAAGATATTTTGCCAAATTTGAAGAAAATCTCTTGTAATATATGGTATCTAGAGTGAAAAGCTTAAAAGTGGGAGTGAAATTCGTATGGGAGCTATATGTAAATCTGAACCGATCGGACCCATTTTCACTATAGGTGTTTCTAGGACAAATATAATATATTTCACCTAATTTGAAGAGGATCTGTTAAAATATGTGGTTTCTAGAGCGAAAAAAGTCAAATTGGGAGCGAAATTTGTATGGGAGCAATATATGAATCTGAACCGATCTGACTCATTTTCACCATGGATGTTTCTAGTTGAAACATAAGATATTTTGCCAAATTTGAAGAACATCTTTTAAAATATGTGGTTTCTAGAGCAGAAAAAGTCAAATTGGGAGCGAAATTTGAACGGGAGCTGTATATAAATATGAACCGATCTGACTCATTTTCACCACAGGCGTTTCTAGTTTAAATATAAGATGTTTTGCCAATTTTGAAGACTAATAAAATATGTGGTTTCTAAAGCGGTTATATATAAATCTGAACCGATCTGACGATTTTTCACCATGGTTTTTTCTAGTGGAAAAATAAGATATTTTGCCAAATTTGAAGAAATTCTGTTAAAATATGTGGTATCTAGCGTGAAAATAGTAAGATCGGGAGCAAAATTTGTATGGGAGCTAATCGAAATCTGAACCGATTTTCTTCAAATTAAATAGCGTTTGTCCTTATCCGATAAAACATCGTTGTGCAAAGTTTCATTTTGTTCTAACAACAATTGCTACCTGGACTTTGATTACAGGAATAGATGGACAGACGGACGGACATTGCTAAATCGACTCAAAAAGTGATTCTAAGTCGATCGGTATACTTAACAATGGGTCTATCTCGTTTCCTTTTGGGTGTGACAAACAAATGCACAAAGACATAATACTCTCGTGGAGTGTATAAAAATATATGAACAATATATTTATTTGGAATGTACAGTTTTACGGTTTCTTGCTCATCTTCTGTTGATTACGGTCTGCCTCTATATTGGAAATAGGCCTCCACAATTTCTCTCCAATGTTGTCTGCTTGCTGTAAGAAAATACTTTTCAAACGAATCTTGGCGCGTCAAAGTATCTTAACTACGTCTAAAGTAATGGAATTTAGAAAACAGTATAAATCTCGATAGGAGTTAAGAGATCAATTCAAACTTTGCACATGGCAATATTTTTCTCAAACTTACTTTAAGTTCGTGGATGGGCCTCCCACACAAAAAGGTCATATTCCAATGTTAAATTAAAACCAATGTAACTTCAAAACGGATATTCGGAATCTGCTATATTTGATATATGATATGAGTTTTTATTATCACTGTAAGCGTATTTAATATCGAGGGTTTTGAATCACCCTTCTAGTACGGATGATCGGAAAATTATGAAACTTAATATTTGGCGTTGATTTTATAGAAGTTACATTCACATGGAATATGGGCGTTATGCCTTGGTTAAAATAAAGGCGATATAATTTCTTTACGGGTAGTTCAAATCGGCTGCAATTTGATATTTGAAAATGTTTTTTATAATCACATTAAACCTAAAAATATTTATGCTTTAACCACGCCCTTTCTAGTTCCTCGCACACATTGTCTTTATCTTAGTTTTACCTAGGATAAATGATATATAACGCCTATACCAATACCTGAAATCCATTATGACTTCATATTTGATCATGTTCTTACAATTCTTTACAAATGTGGAAGCTGGATCGAATTGTCACCAATTTCTAGTATCTCCCACACAGATAATCCAGCCCTAAGTAAAATGTAAGTCCTTCCTTTAGCCTCCTTTTTGTTGCTCAAGAAATTTATTCTACTTACCGAAAACGTGCAGATTTGTAAAAAAACTCTTATATTTATAAGGTAATATAATCTCACCATGTATGTGCTAATATATTATTACTATTTGTAAAATTATCCAGAGTTTGCAAATTCGAGGGTTTTTCATTCGACTTCGTATTGGAGAAATTATTAGCTACCCGAAATCCGTTTCATTACTTTCAGTACTTTGTGATAACATCTCAATATATTAAAAATAATTTTATGTAAATTTGTGGAGACATTTTGTCTTTATATTCCGGTTGCGAAGATAAAACAAAATTATTTAAAAATAATATTTCATCAATATATTTTAATTAACTCATTCTACCATTTTCTGCTCCATCTTAATGTATTCCCATTTTTATTGTCATCACGTCACATACTAAAATCTTTTCGGTTTCTGTCCAATGGTGACATATGACTTATGGCATGAAAACTGTTAAGATTCATCAAATCCACTTTAATCCTTTCGCTGAAAGCTCAAATGTCAAATGACAGCAATCAAGTACAACAAAAGCATATCAATCCTTGTGTTGTGTTTTCTTTCGGCAAATGACTATTTACTCGAACATCCGCTGGAATACTATGATTTCTTTGCGCATTGCTGCGGTAGAAGAATCGTAATCATCGTTATTAGCCATTATGATAATGTTCATGTTTATTCATTTGTTCATAAAACACTCGAGGAAAAATATCTATGGAGGGATGGAAAAGTGTTGCGATTGGCATCTATATATATATATATATATATATATATATATATATATTAGACCGGTCCTTATTTCTTTTTTTTTGAATTCGTATGACGGCAAGCGCTAAAACTACTCTATTTGAACCTAAAAATACACAAAAAAAATTTGAGCTTGATTGGACAATTTTTAGGCGTGCCCCCGCCAACAATTGTTTGTCATTAAAGTTAGTTACTATCATATAGGGGAAATTATCACCTTTGGTGCTCTTTTTTTGACATAACTCGAGAACCACTAGTCCGATTTTGTTTAAATAAATTGAAAAATAATTAAGAATTACAATTCCTTTAAAATGTGTATATATAGCGTTTTTCTATATAATCAACAGTTTAGCCGGTAAAAATAAATGTATGAAGAAAATAAATATTTTTTGCCTAAAATATTAATATTTTTTATTTTTTAAATTCATAGAAAATCCAAAACGAACAAATACATTTTAAAATTAAAAATCTAAAGCGATGACAACCAAAAGACTTCGATCGGATGATGACATTATGTTAATTGGCGTAATGGACCACCAAATTACTGGAGCTAAATTACCAGGAAGAAAACAAGTGCTACAAGTTTTATTTTATAATTTAAGAATAGTTGGCTTAAATTTAAGAGAAAGTTCTAGATTAGTTGTTGCTGAGGTCGGCACGTTTTGGCAAAAAGCTCGAATTCCAACACACCATGAAAAACACTGCATTGAGAAGCTGGAAAAATTATACAACAAGTGGAGAGATATTACAAAGCATCATGGTCGAAAAACAGAATGTCAAAACAGGAAAGAATCTGAATTTCAAGATAAATTAGATGATTTATTCGATATCGCACATGCAAACGCGTTTGAATTAATTAAAATACAAGAAGACAAAGAGTTCTTAAAAAAGCAACGAGAAAAAGGAAGACCAGGTTGTATGCTAGGAACGGATAAAATTGTAATGCAGAAAGAAAAGCGAAAGGCAGTCCAGAAAGAACAAGAAAACCAGCGTCGAATAAAAGAAGATGAACGAAAAGAGTTATATGAACAACAGATTCAAAGAGGTATACAATTAAATATTCTATCTTTTAAGCAAATCAGAATTATTGTTGTAAAACAGGTATGATTGACATTGACGACGAAAACGATATTGAAGTTGTAGCATCAACATCAACATCTGTATCAAATCCAAATCCAGGTATATCAGGTATCTCCAGAGGTAAAACAATTTTTTTACACCAAGACTGCTTTCAACTTTGGATAAGTGGAAAATCACTGATGGTGCTGCAGTTCATATCCTAAGCGCAACTGCTGACGCGTTGGGCTATGATATCGAAGATCTTATACTAAATAGATCATCAATTCGTCGAATGCGTCAGAAGCATCGTGCAACAACAGCACAAAACATTGCAGCAAACTTTGATGTAAGTACTGTAATGTGGGTTTTCCCTATGCTTCTTTTTTTATGTTTTGAGTATAAATTAAGAAACTTGAGTTTTTATTTCCAGATTCCACGTAGTTTTGTTTTGCACTGGGATGGTACAATGTTACCAGAAATTAGTGGCAGGGAAAAAGTTGACCGCTTGCCAATCATAGTCTCATCTCAAGGTATCGATAAACTACTTGGCATTCCAAAGTTAAAATCTTCGAGTGGAAAAGAAATATCAGATGCCGTGTTTAATTCAATAAATGAATATGAAATGCTTGATCTAGTTCAAATAATCTGCTTCGACACAACTGCTCATAATACACGAGTTCAAAGCGGTGCTGCTGCTCTGCTTGAAGGAAAACTAGGTCGCGATTTATTATATTTTCCCTGCAGACACCATATTTACGAGTTGTTGATCCGTAAAGTGTTTGAAATTAGAGTGGCTACTACAGCCGGTCCAGAAGTGCTAATTTTTAATCGCTTTAGCAAATACTGGATTAATATTGACAAATTAAATTACAAGAGTTGTTTAGAAGATGAACACATTATTACAGTATTGACTGCTGAAGAATTTTAAATTACTGTCTAGATAACTTAAAACAAGCTCATAGCAGACGCGACTACAAAGAATTATTGCAATTAGTTGTCACTTTTCTTGGTGGTACGGTGCCGAATTTTAACACCTTTCGTATACCTGGTGCAACTTCTCATGCTCGATGGATGTCAAAATGTATTTATGCACTTAAAATGTATTTGTTTCGTAATGAATTCAATATGACCAACCAAGAGTTCGTATTTATGTAAAAGCCTGGTTTGGATGCACTAAAGCAATTGAAGCACCAAATCAAGACTTAAATTTAATTAAAAATATTATGGCTTATCCTGAAAGGGATATAGCTCTTGCTTTGCTACAAAAAATCAGCAATCATTTGTGGTATTTGTCGGAAGAAGCAGTCGGTCTTTCATTCTTCGATCCTAATGTAAGTGTTGCAATTAAAAAAAAATGGTTCAGGCAATTAATGTTGAAGCAAATACAGAAAAATGCAAGCGAATAATAACTAATCCAACAAATATCGGCACATTTGCGCAAAAAGGTTTAAGCGATTTTGTAAATTCCAATACACACGCATTCTTTGATCGTTTAGAAATTTCAAAAGAATTTTTGCAAGTCGATCCATCGGATTGGAATGAAAGATTTGACTACGCTCACGGATCACAAATTTGTAAAAACCTATCTGTAGTGAATGATGCAGCTGAAAGAGGCGCCAAATTCATTACAGATTATAATAATAAATTAACCCACAACGAAGAGGAGAAACAATTCCTTTTTCAGGTGGTTAAAGAATATAACATGAATTATCCCACTTTTAAAAAGACTTCACTATTAAATTAAAATAATATTAATGTTACTATGAGTATGTAATTAATAAAAATATTTAAGTTTATTCTTAATTTTCAAATAAATGTAAATAAAATAAAAAATATATATATATTTGCCTTATTTCTCATAATAAAAACAAAAAGGTGCTTGGGGCACGGCTAAAAATTATCCAATCGTTGTCAAATTTTTTTATGCTTTTTGGGACTAAAACGAATATTTTTAGCGCTTGCCGTAACATATATTCGAGAAAATAAATTTGTCCATATAAATAAGGACCGGTCTAATATATATATAAATGAATCTGTGTTTGTAAGTTTGTATGTTTTTTCTTTATAGCAGCCTAAACTACTGAATCGATCTTCGTCAAATTTTCGTTTTTTATAAATTAGCATATTCGGAATACTGTTACAGCTAGAGTCTTGAAATTTCGTGAAAGTTCACTAGTTATTAGTCTGCATAGTTGTGTCAAAGAGGAACGATATTGGAAAAGTGGGCGTGGCACCTCCCATACGAAGTTAAAACCTATTATTGAATATTGTCAGTTATATGACACCTAGAGTGCTGTAATTTTGTGCAAGTGCATCTAACATCAATGTGCGTAGTTGTGACAAAAATGGGCGGTAATGGAAAAGTGGGCGTGACACCTCCCATACGAAGTTAAAACATATTATTGAATGACACCTAGAGTGCTGAAATTTTGTGTAAGTGCATCTAGCATCCATATGCGTAACTGTGTCCAAAAAAATTGGCGATATTGGAAAAAAGGGCGTGGTACCTCCCATACGAAGTTAAAACCTATTATCGAATATATTCAGTTCTATGACAGCTACAATACTTATCTTTTTGTGAGTGCATCTAGCATGAACCTGCGTAGTTGTGCCAAAAATGGACGGTATTGGGAAAGTGGGCGTGGTACCTCACGTACGAAGTTAAAACATATTATTGAATACGGTCAGTAGGTGTCATAGACCTAGAATTTTGTGTGAGTTGATCCAGTGTAAATAGTTATGCAAAGTTTGGCGGAAAGTGGGCGTGACCCTGCCCATATGAAAATAAAACCGGTTTTAGAGTATTTCGACACCGAGATGGGCGGAAAGTGGCCGTGACCCTTCCTATACGAAATTAAAACCTTTTTTGAGTATATTCTACACCGAGATTCCTATATTGTTGTGTGAGTTAATTTAGTTGTAACCTGCTTAGACAATATACAAATGGGCGGGATTTGAAAGATGAGGCATTTTTGATTTGAATTTTGTAAAATTACACTTTTCTGTGGATTTTCTTAGGGCAATAGTAAATAAAGGTTATAAAAAGAGAAATATTCATTAGTCAACAGCCGACTTAAGACAAGAAAACGAAAATTATATTAATTTTTTAGTTTTTGTGTTGTTTGATTAGTGAACAATTTGATTGATTTTCTATGTGTTTTGAATGTAATGTAATTTCTTCTTACGAATGAAGTTTTTGTTTAGGTAATAGAAATTAAGAGAATAACAAAAAATTAATTTGATTTTGACATTTTTTCCATTATTCGCCGTAAACTAACGTTCTGCATGGAACATATCCATTTCTTTAGTATCTCCGTGAAGAACCTTGATTATATATTATTATATTATTGGTGCATATATTACCGATCAGGACAAAAATTAATATGAAAGCAGATTTTAATTTTACTGCTTGTTTTTTTTTTTGCTTGGCGAAGCGGGCGGGGGTTCAGCTAGTTCATGGTGGCTGATGGAAAATATTGGGTGCATGAAACGTATGGCAAAGATAGATTTGGACATCGAATTTCCGAATTTAGCCTCCACAAAATTCAGTTTTTTCAATATTTATGCATTTGTAACACAAAATCTAAAATTATGAGAGTTTTTCAAACATCGGAAGTGACACCTTCAGGCCCCCTAGCTTTAAGTTTCATCCAACCAATATTTTCCATTTGCCACCATAAACTCGGAAAATTAACTTCCATTGGAATTTATGACCTATGTTAACTCCTAATAGTTTTCTGTTTACTGTGGTGCTCAATGTAAAACTTTGTGTCTTTCAATTTATTTTCAAAAATGAAGATTGGATTGTTTAATGATGATTTGCAAAATATTTCGTTCCTAGATCAAGCTGTGAGCTAAACGCTCTTGAAAACACTTCTCAAAATTTTTTGTGTTGTATTTTTGTCCATTTTTTTAATTTGTAGATACTTAGAAGCTCTTTAAATATCAATTTTTATTATTGTCTTATAATATCTCATTGGACGTATTCTTATACGTTTAGTTTGTTTTTTGAGGTTTTTCAAAATGACAGCTAAAAACTCATATTTGTTGGGAACATTTTATAAAAGATATTATGAAAAATAAATAGAAGGAACCAATACCTATCGAATGATGTCTAACTGATGAATATCGGACTGACTCACTGACTCACATCTTTGTAAAATATTTTAATATATGAGATGTATTTTCAGAGCCAACATTTTCAAACTCTTTTCACAAAAATGAGCGCTGCGGCATGAATTTCCTTCCGATTTTCATAATTTATGCTTCATTCGAGAGGTATTGAAATATACTACAACCAAATACGGAAAATTTTTTAGTTGTCAATATGCAAAAAAAACACAAAAAAAAACAACTATAAACGCCCAATATTTCGACCAATAAGTTACTCTAAGATAAGAATCAAAATTTATATTAAAGTGCTTCCAAGGGTCAATTAATTCAGAAAAAAATTACACGGGAAAAACATATTTATTGGGGGTGTTTTCAGGGGCGTTTAGCTCACAGACGGCTTGATCTACAAACGAAATATTTTGCAAATCATCGTTAAAAAATCGAAACTTTATTTTTGTGGGGTGACTGGAAATTGTTTCTCCATTCGTATGGCCCGCGACCCAGCCTAATTTCAATCTGGATTTCATATAATCTCCAAGAACTATGTCTTTCATCAGATTCTATCAAAATGTATTTTGTGTCTTCAAGGGACTCTTTCTAACAGACATTTCCTTCTGACGGTAGGCACATTGACAGACTGAAGTTTCCATTCTTATTTTTGCGCCCTTTGTTCATTTGGACAGTAAGGATATGTGTGCGTGTGTGTGTTTACATATACATAAGTGATGAATTAAGTTACAAAAATTTGTACAATACATTTTCCTTCTTACTCATGAAGTTTTGTACGTTTTTGGAGGCTTTCTTTTCATATTGACGTTCATCAGTATTTCAGACACATTCGACATACTTGTGGACGTTAGAGTGGCTAACTAACTACAGGTATTTTTGTGGGTGCAAAACAAAATATTTGTTACCATTTTTAGTTAGGACTTTTTGTAAATTAACCCTTAAGAGATTATATATTATAATTATATTTTATAATTTTTATTTTTACATACATATATTATAATTTGAAATCTGTACAAAATTTTCAACAATCGTAAAAATGTACATATATTTTTTCAAATGAAAGAAATTTAGAATTCACCTTTTTTAGTCATTCCGCGAGATTTTTGTTCAAATCAGATTCACATTTGTTTTGTTGTAAGAACATCATTTTTTATAACGTAGTATGTACTAAAATCACAAAAACATAACCATAGTGTTTATATCTTTTGTATTTATAATGTCATTATTTTGTTAAGATTTTCTCATTTTTGCAACCTTTCAAAAATAATTTTAAATTCAAAATCCTACACTTTTTATCGCCAAAAAAATATAAATGTTTTTAATGTGCGATATTTCACACGAATTTCAAATGGATTATTTGTGTCCATGTAGTAAATTCATTTTCCGCCAGAACTTTTATCTTCGAATTAGACTCATATGTGCCAGTTTGTATGGTAGTGGTCTAAGTCACATTTTATCCGTATCCGAGATTTGGTTTGCGTAAACTACTTAAAACCGTTATATTTGCAAAACAAAAAAGATCTATATTTTATATGTGTTTTGAATGTAATACATTCGAATTCCATCTAATCGATCAAGTAATTTCTTCTTAGGAAAGAAGTTTTTTGTTTTTGGTAATATAAAGGAGGAGAGCCACACTCAACCATACAAACATTTGACCATATACGTATATCATTGTCCTGTGTAGAGAGTGATTATTCTGTATGAAGTGCATTAACGTTTATATATACTTACATTTTATGAAAATATCCGTAAAAATCAACACGAAAAAAATTACGGGGATCTGACAATCGATTATGAATGAGTAGACCAAAAAAATATACGTGTGTCGGCCTTTTTTTGATCACATCGGAATTTCATTTTATATACAATTAAAGTTTCCCAACTCTGGCCTCTTCTTGCAGCACATCGTACCCTCTAGGGTCGCTTTAAGGGTTCCAGATGAAGGGTAGGTGTGTTCTGAAAAAATATTGGGGCTGAAAAAATGTAGGGGGTGCGTCTTACATTTGACCCCACTATCGGTCTCCTGGGGCCAGTAAAAGCGGTGGGGACAAATTTTATAATTTCTGTTGTATGGGATCTATCCCCTTAACGAGTAGGGATAGAGGGTATGTGTGTACGAAACAAATGTATGGGGGTCGGTCTTATATTTAACCCCTCTGGGGGCGACTCCGAGACAGCTTTGGGACTTTTCCTGTATTTTTACCTTTGACCCCGATGAGCGCCCACTTACACTCACCCCACCACCCCCATTTTTTGGCTCATGGATTTTATTTCCGAACCTCACAAAATAGGGGGTTCCAGCATATAAAAAAACCAAAAGTCGTACACTATCCCATCCCTACTGAACAATAACTAAATTAACCCTTAATGGGCAATCTTGACTTTGATTGATTTTTGGTGTTTGTGTTAAGTTTTCGGTTTTGGTATGTTTTGACATATATAGTAAAAATGTATGGCCAACATTTTTGTAGAACATTTCATCCCCGCCCTTCCCTCTTTTCGGGGCGTTTTTTTACAATTTGTTAAAATAAAGCCAAAAAATGCCGTTATGAGGGGTAGTTGGAGGGTCAATATGTTCTACAAAAATATTCGCCATATCATTATCTGCAAAGTTGCTGAACATACCCAATGCCTCAGATGTAAAGAAAACATAGTTTTATACACCGATATGCTGCAAGAATAGGCCAGAGTTGGGAAACATTAATCGTCTATAAAATGAAATTGCGATGTGATCTGTCAAAACGCCGACATACGCATTTTCTTAGTCTTCTCTTTTAGAATTTATTGTCAGAACCCCGTAATTTTGGAAAAAGTTTGAAATTGTTGTACAGTGTGATGAAAGAAGAAATCAAATATTTTATTTCACGACAGAAATGAAAATGTAAGTAAATTTCAGTCGGTTATGTTTGGAATGACTTACATTTTACTCAGCGCCGGTGTGTAGAGGTACTGGAAGTTTTTGCTAATTTGTAAATAATTGTAAAAACTTGATGAAATATAAAGTCATAATGGATTTCAAGCACAGGAATAGGGTATAGACAATTGCGTGGGAGGTACTAGAAGGGTAGTGGCTAAAACATAAATATTTTTTAGGTTTAATGTAATCACATTACACATTTTCAAATATCAAATTGTAACAGAGTTCGCCTATCCGATGGAAGTTAAATCGCTTATGTCACTTTGTGTGAGATTTACCAAAAGGAGTGTGGCAATATCGACCATATACCAAGAGTATGAAACGTCCGCAAAATCAAAGCGAAAGGTCATATTTAAGAGTATTTGGATCATCCGTACATAATTTATAACAACTTCAATTTTAGGAAGGTTAAGATGATTTGTGTGGGAGGTACTGAAAGGTGCGTGGCAAAAACCGCCATATCTTATATACATAAAGTGCTTCTAAAATCTTTATCATATACCAAACTATAGCTAATTCTGAATATCTGTCTGAAATCTTCATTTTATTTAATATAGAAATATGGACGATTTCTGTGGGAGGTATCAGAAGGGGCGTGGACATTTCGCCCATCTTTGAACTTAAACTATGTTTAGGAAAAATATTACCATGTGTAAAGTTTCTCTAAATTCCTTAACTTCTTTCGACAGTTATCTTGTACACCAGCCTGACAGACAGACGGACATGGCTCAAACAGCTTAAAATGTTGTGAAACGGATTTGGTATAAATATATACAAGGTGGCGCAAAAGTAATCCTCCTATCAGAAAATGCTATAAATTTTGCGATTAGCCCCTAATGTCAGTTCTGTTTTGACATTTGTGTAGTAAACACATGCGAAATACACGTTAATAAACAATGTTACGCTACACTGTTCCAGAACGCGGAATATTGGTGACTATTTATTTGACCAATAATCGGTCGGTGACTTTGGCACAACGTGAATTTCGTCGCAGATTTCCTAGCCGTCCAACGCCTTCTGGTGAAACACTGCGACGTTTAGCCGCTCGCCTCAAAGAGACTGGCACAACAAGAGATGCTGCCAGGCGTGGCAGACCCCGGAGTAGCCGTTCTGAGAATATTGCTGCTGTAGCCGAGGATGTCATGGAAGCGCCGTCGACATCGACCAGACGACGTGCCACGCAAATGGGTATCAGTCGACGGTCTTTACAGCGAATTTAGGTACAAGATTTGAAGATGTTTCCTGCTGACCGCCAATCGCGTCTAACATACTCTCAAGCCATCCTTAATCACCACCAACAGGAAGATGATTTTTCATCAAAAATAATCATGAGTGATGAGGCCCATTTCCATCTTAGCGGGTACGTAAATAAGCAAAATTTACGCTTCTGGGGCTCTGAAAATCCGCGTGTAACCCACGAAGAGCCATTACACCCGCTCAAAGTCACTGTATGGTGTGCTGTTTTCGCTGGAAGAGTCATCGGACCTTTTTTCTTCGAAGACGTCGCGGGCCAAACGGTTACTGTGAATGGTGAGCGCTACAGAGCAATGATAAAACATGTGGTTCCAACAGGACGGTGCAACGGCACACACTGCACGTGCCACAACCGATATGCTGAAGGATGAATTTCCCGGGCTCCCGTTTTGGCGATTTGCACTGGCCAGCAAGATCGCCTGATTTGACCGCTCCAGACTTCTTTTTGTGGGGCTTTTTGAAGTCGCGGGTTTATGTCAACAAGCCTCAGACTCTTGCAGCTCTTAAAGACAATATCCGTCAAGAATGTGAGGACCTATCGCCGGAAGTTTTGGCCAAAGTAATGGAAAATGCCATAAAAAGGGCTCAAATGACAATCAACTGTGGCGGCGGCCATTTACATGACATCATATTCTCGACTTGATGTAAAAAAAATTAAAACACCAAATAAAAATAATCCACAAGAAGAATCAAAGTTTTTCATTTTTTTTTAATTACAGCCAAAAAACATCGGAAGGTTATTTTTGCGCCACCTTGTACTTAGTGTCTTATGTCACTCCTTAAATGCGTTATACTTTTCTATCCCAAATGATAAAACCTACTTTTTAGAGTGATCGTATATTTACAGGTAGTTCGTCTAAGATCTTTTTATTGAAATTGCATTAGACAACAAAAATTTTGCCGAATGGCAATGTATGTAGTTTCTGGTGTATTGTGGCTTTCTAAACTAGAAAACGATAATAAAGTTTCTTTAATGGATCTTTTTTTTCATTTTTTACTAAAATTCTAATTTGCGCCGAAGGTACATTTAATAATTGCACTAATTTTGGAAATAATTCCGTTAGCACCCTCTTATATGCCCAATTATTGATTATCATTAGTTCTTGTTTTGTTTGATTAGTTTTATCTAGGTGTTGAGTTGATTGATTTCTATGTGTTTTTAATTTAATAAATTCGAATTCCAGCTATTTCAATAAAGTTTTTCTTCTGACGTAGGAAAGGGGTATTGAGAAGAAGGTGTCATTACTTCTACAGTTATGGATAGATTTTCTTCGAGAAGGTATGGTTATTTACAATTGTCTTTAACCACATTTTTAAAATGTCACGATTTAAAAAAATATTCTACAAAGAGGGCCACAGTTTCGACATTTACCCATAGATCTTTTGTATATAAATATTGTTTTTTTTTTTTGCGTTATAATATTCAATCTTTTCAATTTTCAAGCATTTTTCAATTGACCTATATCGCTTTGAGTGTAATTTCATGCCGACCCAGTTTAATACACAGATGCATTTACACCCAAAATATACTCAAAAAGTGAAAAATTAGAAAAATATGGAAAATAAAATAAATATCTAAAATATATCTGATGTTAATATTAAAAATATAAAATGAGGACAAAAAAGTTATTTTTGGAAAGAGAAGAAAATTTAAAATGTGTAAAATTAAAAATAAGCATTTTTCCAAATATTGTTACCTTCTTCGATCTAAAGAAGCTAAAATCGTTGACTAGAAGTCGTTTCTTTAAGATTCCTTCCAGCAATCGATAGGAAATAGAAATATTTAAATAAATACAAAAACACACCAACTGTGGAGGGTCTATACCGCATAAAGGGTATATAAAAATCCATATATATGTTATTCTATCTTAACTTGTGTTCTACTCTTGATGAAGTCGACTTCGTTGTGAGTTGTTTTTTTTTTCATTTTTTTGTTCACTTGCTGTGTTCACATCAATCAAGAAAATCATTCTCGTTGATTGAGATTTACTGTCGCAAATGAATCATTTCATTGTCAAATTGTGAAATGCTATTTTGCGGGTCCTTGTTTTTGCTATTATTGTTGTTGTGATATTTTATATTTTTTCAAGCGATTGCTTCAACTAATGGGTTATCCCGTTTCGGAGTTACAGACATTTGTGTGTTTGCAAACATTAACTTACTTTCGGTTGAGGAAGATTTGGGTCATTTCCTTGGATGAGTTGGGAAATTTGAGGAAGACGGAAATTATCCGTAGATTCCATTATAAACATTTTTCTTTGTAGCCTCTACAAACACAGGAATGATTAATGTCGACAACAATTAGGGACTACAACGAGACATATGAAGCTTATCCAAAAAGGCAATGGAAGGGATTTGCTCTGAAGTGACTTTTGTTCACAAATCACTGCTTCGACGTGTTGATGTTATTGCCGTTACGCCAGATAAACTATATGACTTGGAGAGCAGTGGTCCATTGTGGGTATGACATTGTATTACATTTCATCAGTCTCAGAGTGAGTGAAATCAGAAATGATCTTTCAAATACAATCTGTAATCTCTAGAACATATAAATATCAATTATTTTATGTTCTCACTGCATAGAGAGGGAAATTAACTAGAAACAAAATGTTTTGATATTAAAAAATATTTTAAATTTGCAGCAAACCAGTAAATTTGACTACCTGCACATTTTGGAAGATAATTGTTGTACTTTGGCTAAAAAATAATGAAGTTAAAAAAGAAAGAAATTAATTCATCAGTACAACAGTAAAAGTACTATTTATTAAACTGTTTCTTTATACCCTACACCACTTCGTGGTCTAGGGTATTATAAGTTAGTTTTCCGCCAAATGTTTGTAACACCAAGAAATAATTGAGCTAGACCCACCTTTAAGTATACGGATCGGCTTAGAATCGCCAGCTGAGTCGATTTAACTATGTCTGTCTGTCCGTCCGTCCGTCTGCTGTCCATCTAAACTTGTTCGCACTCTACAGGTCGCAATTGTTGTCCGATTGTCATGAAACTTGGCAGAAGTTATTTTTTCTGGCCAAGGACCATTGGTATTGAATTTGGAGGAAATCGGTTCAGATTTAGATATAGCCCCCATACAAATGTCGGTCCCGATTTGACATTTTCCGCTCTAGAAACCACATATTGTACACGATTTTCTTTAAATTTGGTACAACATCTTATAATCTGACTAGAAACACCTATGCCGAAATTGGGTAAGATCGGTTCAGATTTAGATATAGCCCCCATACAAATGTCGGTCCCGATTTGACATTTTCCGCTCTAGAAACCACATATTGTACACGATTTTCTTTAAATTTGGTACAACATCTTATAATCTGACTAGAAACACCTATGCCGAAATTGGGTAAGATCGGTTCAGATTTAGATATAGCCCCCATACAAATGTCGCTCCCTATTTCACTTTTTCCGCTTTAGAAACCACATATTGTACCCGATTTGCTTTAAAATTGGCACAACATCTTATAATCCAACTAGAAACACGTATGCAAAAATTGGGTAAGATCGGTTCAGATTTAGATATAGCCCCCATACAAATGTCGCTCCCGATTTGACTTTTTCCGCTTTAGAAACCACATATTGTACCCGATTTTCTTTAAAATTGGCACAACATCTTATAATCCAACTAGAAACACGTATGCAAAAATTGGGTAAGATCGGTTCAGATTTAGATATAGCCCCCATACAAATGTCGCTCCCGATTTGACATTTTCCGTTCTAGAAACGACATATTGTACCCGGTTTTCTTTAAATTT
This sequence comes from Polietes domitor, assembly GCA_947397865.1. Lineage (NCBI taxonomy): Eukaryota > Metazoa > Arthropoda > Insecta > Diptera > Muscidae > Polietes > Polietes domitor. The sequence continues at coordinate 67,173,934 of OX377620.1, forward strand.
TGCAGAACATCTTATAATCCAACTAGAAACACGTATGCAAAAATTGGGTAAGATCGGTTCAGATTTAGATATAGCCCCATACAAATGTCGCTCCCGATTTGACATTTTCCGCTCTAGAAACGACATATTGTTCCCGATTTTCTTTAAATTTTGCAGAACATCTTATAATCCAACTAGAAACACCTATGCAAAAATTGGGTAAGATCGGTTCAGATTTAGATATAGCCCCCATACAAATGTCGCTCCCGATTTGACATTTTCCGCTCTAGAAACGTCACATTGTACCCGATTTTCTTTAAATTTGGAGAACATCTTATAATCCAACGAGAAACACCTATGCAAAAATTGGGTAAGATCGGTTCAGATTTAGATATACCCCCGATACAAATGTCGCTCCCGATTTGACATTTTCCGCTCTATAAACGACATATTGTACCCGATTTTCTTTAAATTTGGCAGAACATCTTATAATCCAACTAGAAACACCTATGCAAAAATTGGGTAAGATCGGTTCAGATTTAGATATAGCCCCCATACAAATGTCGCTCCCGATTTGACATTTTCCGCTCTAGAAACGTCATATTGTACCCGATTTTCTTTAAATTTTGTAGAACATCTTATAATCCAACTAGAAACACCTATGCAGATTTAGATATACCCCCTATACAAATGTCGCTCCCGACTTCATTAATCGTATTTGGTCCAATCGTACCTATGGTATTAAACTACTTTTTTGATGCGTTGCAACTTTTGTATGTATCAACGTATATATACCCTCAACCCTCACATCGAATGCATGATTACCGCAACTGCTCGTGATACTTGAACTGGCGATAGCTTTAAACTAATAACTTTAGCCCGAAACGAAACGAAATCCATTAGTTGAAACTCAAGGGTGTTCTTAGCTGGAAAAAATAACATGATACAGAATGACACGTATTATTCGGATAATGTCAAAGTTTCCGTGCCATTATTAAATTACGGAAAAAGGCACACCATTGCGAACAGTTTAACTCGTTACACATTCACAATCAATTGAAAGCAATTCACATTTGATTCTGAATGACAGTAACTATGAAACAATATTGGGACAACTTTAACAAAATAAATACATACATACAGACATACATGCTGTTATTGTAACTGACAGGACAGCACAAAAAAGATGGAATACATGAAATACAAAAACAAATGTTGTTTTAAAAAAACTTGCCAACATACACAGCAGATATGAAAAATGCATTGTTAGAATGTTGTTTTTCAAAACTAGAACTGGTGAATGATACGATGGAGCATTGCAGAAATGTTGTCGAGTTGGTTTTTGTTCTTGTGTTTACATCAAAACATTTTCAAACTGAATGCAAATGATGAACGACAATTTTGTGCTGTGAGTAGAACCTACTATCAGTATCCTGCATTCTTCTCATATATACTTCCTGGCAACGATAACATTACTATATTATAGATTATTAAATGTGTGGGAGGGAGAATGGTAGAAGCACAAGCTTCCATTCAAATAGCTATGGTATAGTATAACAATAATGAGGCGTGCGACGTGTTGAGGTATATGTAATGCAGGCAGCTAATGTTGTTTGACACAATATTCCTGCCTTCATGTATGGTGGTACTCTTTGTAACTAATTTGCCAATTTGAACAAGGACACGGGGAGCTGATTCACCTTTTGTGATACCTTGAAATATGGGCTATGCAAAGATCGAAAGAAATAAAAAACAAGAAAAAACCTGCGTCAAGTTCTTTGTATACTCTCCACAACAGATTGTATTCCACAGAGGCTGTCGATTTGTAATTTGAATAAAAATATTGTAAAACAAATAAAAATATTGAAAAAAATAATTTTATAAATAAATATAATATTTATATTATATCAAAACACACTTATAAGACAAGGCTTCCAATATATATCGAAATAATACTATAGTCGAATAATACTATATATCGAAATATTACTTCAAGTCAATTCAAAATAATAATAAATAATACAGAAATATAATACAAATATAATAATATAATACAGAAATCTTCAAAAAAGCTTAAATACCAAAAATTTTGGTAGATAGTGGATGTTACAATTGGTAGTATTTCCATCCTATTTTTATTCCAAAAGTAAACATTTTTAAAATCCATTTTTGTCCCTTTTTCCCATTTTACCCCCTTAAGAGTACGACTTTCAAAAATCTATTTATTTTACGTGTCTACGGAATTAGAGCTTTGTACAAACCGAATTGCATCATTCTAGCTGTAGCCGTTTACTTGTAACCATTTTTATCCCTTTTTCCCATTTTACTCCCTTAAGAGTACGATTTTTTAAAATCTCTTCATTTTACGTGTCTACGGAATTAGAGCTTTGTACAAACCGAATTTCATCATTCTAGCTGTAGCCGTTTAGTTGGTACCATTTTTATCCCTTTTTCCCATTTTACGCCCCTTAAGAGTACGATTTTCTAAAATCTCTTTATTTTACGTGTCTACGGAATTAGATCTTTGTACAAACCGAATTTCATCATTCTAGCTGTAGCCGTTTAGTTGGTACCATTTTTATCCCTTTTCCCCCTTAAGAGTACGACTTTCTAAAATCTCTTTATTTTAAGTTTCTACGGAATTAGAGCTTTGTACAAACCGAATTTCATCATTCTAGCTTTAGCCGTTTAGTTGGTACCATTTTTATCCCTTTTTCCCATTTTACCCCCTTAAGAGTACGACTTTCAAAAATCTCTTTATTTTACGTGTCTACGGAATTAGAGCTTTGTACAAACCGAATTTCATCATTCTAGCTGTAGCTGTTTAGTTGGTACAATTTTTATCCCTTTTTCCCATTTTACCCCGTTAAGAGTACGACATTCTAAAATCTCTTTATTATACGTTTCTACGGAATTAGAGCTTTGTACAAACCGAATTTCATCATTCTAGCTTTAGTTGGTACCATTTTTATCCCTTTTTCCCATTTAACCCTCTTAAGAGTACGACTTTCTAAAATTTCTTTATTTTACGTGTCTACGGAATTAGAGCTTTGTACAAACCGAATTTCATCATTCTAGCTGTAGCCGTTTAGTTGCTACCAATTTTATCCCTATGTTGCCAATTTATCCCTTGAAAGTACGAATTTGGAAAAACCATTTATTTTTCGTGTCTACGGAATCAGATATACGTATACTCCGAATTTCACAACATTACTGCGCTCATTTGGTTGGTACAATTTTTATCCCCTTTTTCCATTTTAACCCCAAAAAGTACGAATTTCGAAAAATCCCTTTACTTTACGTGTCTATGCATTCAGAGGAATGTATACACCGAATTTCACTATTCCAGCTGCAGCCGTTTGGTTGGTACCATTTTATGCCTTTATTACCTTTTAACCAATTAAAAGCACGAATTTGGGAAAAATACTTTTATATTATGTATATGCTCAATTAGAGGTACATTCATCCAATTTTGTGCTTCTAGTTGTTTTCGTTTGATAGGTACCATTTTTATCCCTTTTTACCCCATAAAGTGAATCTTATTCGTAGGAGTCACCCCCGAATAAGAATCACTTTATGGTGCACGTTTCTGCTATAGGGGGAATGCGCATAAGTTATTAAAACGTATTTATACTTTGGAAATTAAAAGTCCTGTAAATATGACAAAAGATCATCAAATAATAAACTGAGTACACACTTTTTATACATACGATCTCTATTTAGATGTATACATACAGCTACGGTCAAACAATATGTCGACAAAGAAAAATATTAGTCTTACTTCGAAAAACCTAAAAGTTTTTACAGTGATTTAAAGGTGGCATTGTGTCATTCTTAATCTGATTTTAAATAAGGCTTTAGAATAAGATATGTCTATGAAACTAGTCAAAAATGACACTTCTAAGAAAAATTAAAAAAAATATATATATTTCACTTTGAACGATTTTTTCGTTGATTAATAACTAAAATAACGATATTTTTGAATTTATTACTTAGTTGTACTGTCTTCATTGATTGGTACTGCTTTACAACGTCGTTTCATGGAGTAGACTAGTATTTTGCATCTTTCATCCGGTATTATTTCCCAGGCCTCTATAATTGCGTGCCAAACCTCGTTATTGTTTTTCGGTTTTGCTAGTGAGACCTAAATTTGGACATCACAATTCAAAATTTTGATTAGACCGAGATGTGATGTCTGCGCGAACCATTCCTTAAAATCGATATTTTTTTATTATATTATCAAACCACCTTTTTGCGAGTCGGTTGGTGTGTTTGGGATAATTGTTCTGCTGGAAGTCCCATACAATTAAAAAAGGTCGTTACACTTGAACTGGATGATATTCGTATGAAACTATAGGCAAAATGGAGCTAACTGCCGTTTTTAGTCTTTCATTTCCTCATCCTGTTGCCCGTTCACAGGAATTTTCTTCTTCAAAATGCTCTCCTCGCCCTACTTATGAAAAATAAAGCAATGACATTTCAAAAGTAGTGTACATATCATAAATCTTACATATAACATAAAATCAAATTGAACAAGTAAGAAGGCGTTAAATTCGGCCGGGCCGAATCTTATATACCCTCCACCACGGAGTGCATTTCACAGCATTATCAGCAGATTAAAGGATGTCGACTTTACATAGAAGTACAAAAATTGTGATATTTTTATGCACATTACTATATTTGTTTTATTATAATGTATAAGTATAGCACTGTTTAAAATCTACTACTATATATAAATACATACAATGCTGTAATAGTGAAAGTGAACATGCCTAAATATAAGGCGATTGTCAGTCGCCATTAGGGAGAATCATTTTCAGATACAGACAAAGCGACTGTATTATTTTGATAAGAAAAGTACAAGTTTTAAAGATATCCCCATTCGCCCCAGTCTCCGCCCAAATGTACAATTTTTCGATATCAACTTCAGCTGTTTGGAAGGCCCCATTTTATCCCTCTTTTTCAATTATATCCCTTAAAAGTACGAATTTCGAAAAATCCCTCTATTTTACGTGTCTATGCAATTAGAGGGATGTACACACCGAATTTCATGATTCTTGCTGTTGTCGTATCATTGGTACCATATTTTATCCATTTTTGTCCCATTTCGCCCGCTAAAACTTTTATTTTCTTTGTGGTGCTTCCAAGCTACAAGAGGAATGTCCGCAACGGATTTCAAATGTATGAAAATCAGAAATTTAATTAATAAGCCAAGACTACCAATATTTTTATACTATGTATATATATATAATGGAAATAATACTTCAATTCATAAAGTAAATATAATAAATATAAACAAAAATACCCTAAATATTGTGGGACAGAGAGTGTATTTTCAGCTACAGTCCTTTGGTTGGTTATATTTCCATCCTATTTTAATTTCAAAAGTATAAATTTTGAAAATACCTTATCTCTCACGCTCGCAGTATAAAACAACTTCATGATTCTACCATTTTTTGTCGTAAAAGCAAAAAAATAAAGTACGAATTTACGTGGCTATGCTCTCAGAGGAATGTATACTCCGAATTCCATGATACTATCTGCTGCCATTTTGTTGGTACCATTTTTATTCCCTTTTTCGCATTTTACACCTTAAAAGTACGACATTCGAAAATTTCATCATTCTAGTTGTAGCCTTTTAGTTGGTACCATTTTAATCCTCTGCTCCCATTGAATTCCTTGAAAGTACGAATTTGGAAAATCCTTTTTTTGTGTCTACTCAGTCAGAGGAATGTATACAGCGAATTTCATGGTTCTAGCTGTATCCATTTGTTTGGTACAATTGTTATCCCCTTTTTTCCTTTTTATACCCTAAAAGTACGCATTTCGAAAATTTCCTTTTTTTATGTGTCTACGCAATCAGAGGAATATATACACCGAATTTCATTATTCTAGGTGCAGCCGTTTGGTTGGTACTATTTTTATCCATCTATCCTCATTTAACCCCTTAAAAGTACGAATTTAGAAAAAATATTTTTATATTATGTATCTGCTCTATTAGAGGAATGTACACTAGAGCGTACCAGGTTACAAGTAAAAAAAAAAAGTTCGCCGTACACCTTCGAATATGAAGTATTATTGAAAGGTAGTTTCAAAAAAATTTTTTTTATTTTTTTATGCCGAACGTAGGGGTCGCGCTTTTACATTTTTCTATATAACTTCTGCATTTATAAACGGATTTTAAAGTGTGATACATCGATGTTTTTGTCCGATTTTTTTGTCTTTGAAGTCATTGAGCTCAAACATGATTCATGATTTTATGCGAGCTTTAATTTTCGATTATTAGAGTGGTACATTAGGGTAGTAGCAACTGAGAAATGATGGGTAAGTACCAGAAGGGGGTGCTTGAGCTCAATGACTTCAAAGACAAAAAAATCGGCCTCGTCGAGACAAAAACATCGATGTATCACACTTTAAAATCCGTTTATAAATACAAGTTATATAGAAAAATGTAAAAGCGCGACCCCTACGTTCGGCATAAAAAAATAAAAATTTTTTTTTTGAAACTACCTTTCAATAATACTTCATATTCGAAGGTGTACGGCGAACTTTTTTTTTGAGGTACGCCCTAATGTACACTCCAAATTTCGTGTTTCTATCTGTCGTCGTTTGATAGGTACCATTTTTATCCCTTTTTGTCCCATTTCTCCCCCTAAAAATAAGAATCACTCTATGGTGCCCTTTTATCCTATAAAGAGAATACGAATTGCAAATATCAAGTAAATACAAGCTAATATGTTCAAAAAATATTCAGAAATACTATAAATATTAGGGGTATTTTCAGTCTTTGTGAGGGAAAAATTTTTCCCTCTGGGCCGATTTCGCCCACTTTCAATCCCAACCGATCTGCAACCATAGGACACATTTAGGAAAAATTTGAACCTTCGTTTGGCCGCTATCGTGCTTTCAACAGACAGACAGACGGACAGACGGACATGGCTATATCGTCTTAGAATTTTACCACGACACAGAATATATATACTTTATGGGGTCTCCGATGAATATTTTAAGGTGTTACAAACGGAATGACAAAGTGAATATACCCCCATCCTGGAGGTGGAGGGTATAAAAATCGTGATAAAATCCTATTTCTTGATTTTTTGAAAACAGATATTATTTTGACCGTTCCGAAGTGTCGAAAAATGTGAAATTTATAAAGTAAATAAAATTATATCACCAATTGAAGAATTATTTTATGTTTGTAATCTCATAAAAAATATCAAACAAACATGCTACTATTTTGACCGCAACTGTATATAGTCTGATATATAAGGAAGAAGAATAAAATGTTAAGATGCAACCATCATTTAAATGTGGGTAGTGAAAAGAAAGCAAATTGCGCAAAGTTTTTCTGAATGATTGGTCTAAACAGAAGTTCGTTGCGTTGGTGAGCTTGGACGGTTTGAACATAGTTCAGGGGTAGGGTTCACTAATAATAAGACCTGGGATTTTTTGCATATGCAAAATGTTTTTGGCTTAATTTTTTGCACAATTTTTGCATTGTTTTTTTATATAGGGTCCGCCAAATAACTTTTTTTTGAAAATACTATAAAAAACTACTGAATATTTTCTCAAATTTCTTTTTTTGTTTGAAAGTACAATCCTTCCGGTTAATAATGGAAAATAATTTCATTCAAATGGCTGCCTCGGCACCCCACAAATAATAGTCCAACGAAAAAAAACGTTAGATGGCGGACCCTTACGTTACCAAAAAAAGGGTGCGGCAAATAACTTTTTTTGAAAATGCTATAAAAAACTACTGAATATTTTCTCAAATTTCTTTTTTTTATTTGAATGTACAATCGTTCCGGTTAATAATGGAAAATAATTTCATTCAAATGGCTGCCTCTGCACCCCACAAATAATAGTCCAACGGTTGAATAGTTAAAAAAACGTTAGATGGCGGAACCTATATTTTTGACTTGATCTCAAATATTTTATATTTGAATGATAAAACTTCTAAATGGAAAGTCATTATGTTCCGTTAAATATTGAACATGGTATAAAATTGCCACTAGTAAAGAAACATTATAATTCCTCTTATTTGTACTTGCATATTAAATGGCAATATTATTCAGTATATTAGTAGTCCCAATAGGTAAAATTCGGCTAGGCATACTAAATGTCAATTTGGCTTGCTTCTAGTCCATTAACATCCATTAGGACTTATCATAGCAATGTCACTTACAAATAATGTTTATACTTATATGTTTTAGTATTTTATATGTATATGTTAAAGAGACATCATTGTGGTTGTCCACTTACCGTGTACAAGCACCACGTACATAGTTTGCACATCCTATGTGACATTATCGAAACAAACTGATTGTGTGGGAAATGTTAGAATAGTTACTTTTTATCACATTCTACTGATGTTAGCTTTACTACCACACCGCAAGACGTTGATGGGAAATTTATTGCTTTGCACCTGTAAACAATTAATTATCCGGAAGACAATACCTTAACAACACTATTAAATCTTAAATTGTTTGGGATTGTTTTTTATGTGAGGGTTGTATTGTTTACGGACAACTATAAAAATAATACTGTGCAATAAAATGAGTAACAATGGATAAATCTTCTACCAAATTAGGTTAAACATAAAAAAATTAAATTCGATTTCAATACAAAAAGGGCTTTAAGTTCGGCCGGGCTAAATCTTATGACCACCACCATTGATTTCACGTACAAGATGTGACATTTAAAATATTAAATTTTAACTACTGATTACTTTAACTTTGTAAGGTAGCATTTTTATTTATACTTTCAGGTTTATGCTTGATATTTGCAAAAAGGGGACGCTAAACGCTCGAACAAAATTGGGAAATATTAAAAGCATACTTCCGAAGTAGTGAGTCTTTAACGCAAACTGTAAGAAATTTACAATTTGTGAAAGTTCATGAAAATGGATCGTTATTGGACAAACCAACCCGTGTACGTTCTCGTCCAGAGCGTTCAATCGAAAACATTGCTGCTGTGGCTGAGAATGTCCTGAGAACGTCATCGTTCTTAGGAATTGAACATTTCTGGCACTTCTTTGAGAAGAATTTTGCTTAAAGACCTTGGTATGAGAGCTTACAAAATTCAATGGTGCAGCAACTGAAACCTCATGACCATCCGAGGCATTTTCGCTTTGCACAATCGGCTAAAGATTGTTTTCAGGTAAGGCTCATTTTCATCTCGATGGCTATGTCAACAAGCAAAATTACCGCATATTGCTTCAGAGAACCCACATGTCACTATTGAGAAGCCAATGCATCCACAACGAGTTACTGTTTGGTGTGGATTTTGTGAAGCTTGTTTTTTTTTGGTTTTCTTTTAGACACCACAAGAAGTTGGAGATGCTGTGCTATTTTATCAAAATCTTTCACAAAAAATTATACTAATATACATTATTTCTAAATCAGTGATGCTGGCTAAATTCAATATGAGACAAATGTGCATATAAATGTCATTTGCGAAGTCATATATTCGAAGATTATTATTTTTTGGTTGAAATATATATATATATATTTTATACGTTTCGCTGTTAATATTATTATTAAATACATATTTCATACTTTTTCTGCCTCCATCAATGCTCTCCAGTCTTTTCTTTTTTGTTGCCAAACAGATAGACGATACTATTAGACGTGAATGTAACAAAATTTGGATCGAATAAGACATGATTCCTTTAGTTATAAACCAGTAAAAAAATAGCAATTGCAGTCAATGGTGCCGATGTTACACGAAGCTATTTGGTATCAAGTTGGATTCAAGTCACACATCAATATTGTGAGAAAATCTTAACCCTTCGGTATTAATAGATCAGTTCCGTTTATATTCGCAACTACTAAACAAATCATCACTCTCACATTTTCTTGCGCATTTTTATTGTATGAAAATATTTTGTAATTTAAAAACCAGCTAACCAACATGAAAACACCGGTTTCGACGGTTTGTCAAAAATACAAATTAAAAAAAAAAACAGATGTACGGTTTGGGAGTTAAAACCGGTTAACCGGTTTTCGGTTTCAGTTTTGACATCCCTAGCTATTGTACTTTGATTGGTACCATTTTTATCCCTTTGTCCCAATTCCGCACCTGAAAGTATGGATCACTTTTTGGTGTGTGTTCATGCTATGAACTTACCACATATCATCCCAGCAAAAACTCTCATTACCAAGTAATGTGGGGAATAAAGCAAAACCAAAAACCTTCACTACTTATATTTCGGATCCGTTATTATTATTTTTATAAATTGATTGTAAAAAATTATGTACTTCCACGCACGCTTATAAAAAGTTGCGAAATAAGTGCTTCCACGCACGCTTATAAAAAGTTGCGAAGTAACAACTTCCACGCACGCTTACAAAAAGTTGCGAAATAAGTACTTCCACGCACGCTTACAAAAAGTTGCGAAATAAGTACTGGTTATTAAGTATGGTGGTTAACGTTGTCGTGTGTTGTGGTTGGAGGTATGAACACAAACAGAAAAACATTTCTAGCAACTTCAATTTATTGCAACTTGATTACATTTCAAATTTTGTATGATAAACAACGACACCACGGAGAGCGAACATATACACAAAAAAGTACAGTTTTGTTGTAGTAACAAAAGGAACAGAAAAATAAGATGAATGATGCGTGTATTTTCCTTTCTTCTTAATACTATTTTAACAATAAAATAAAACATTTTTTAATTCCAACATAGTTCAACCAGTTAACTTTAAGATTCTGCAAAGAAACAACCCACATTCCGCGTAACATGTGCACGCTCCGATTGACATGAAGCAAATAAATTTTCAATCGCAAATATCAAATCCTCTTAATCTTCGAGCGACGGTCGCGGCAGCATCGAAATGACTGGAAGGCAAAGCTGAACACTACTAAATGTATAGCAAAACATGGATGTTTTGTTACCAATAAGTACTTTTTTAAACCATTATTCATTATTTCACACTTCAAAATAATGCAGGACGTAACGGGCTCTCATTACTAGGTAATGTCAATAATAATGAAGTGTCATTACCAAGTTTTTGCTGGGATGTAACTACAAAGCAGAAATCTTCAAAATATTAGGGATTATTCTCTGTCCTTGTGAGGGCAAACATTTTCCCTCTGGACCTATTTCGCCCTCTTTCAATCGCAACCGATATGCAACTATTAGACGTATTCTTGGAAATCTTTGACGTCCTGGCTCCTTCAGTTCAGATGCTAGAGTACTTTCTACAGACGGACGGAAATGCCTAGATCGTCTTAGAATTTTATGACGATCAAGAATATATATACCTTATAAGGTCTCGATATTTCGAGGTGTTACGAACGTAATGGCAAAATTGGTATACCCCCATACTGTGGTGGAGGGTATAATAAATTAATTTTAAAAGTTAAATAATTGTATTTTTTAAGTTCGTTAAACAAGGAAACTCTATTTCCTCTGAATTTATATTACGACTATTTGGGTTCAGTTTAGTTCTCCGAAAAGCTCATAAAGTCTACATTAGCTTGGAAAACACATATTTGATTTAACTTTTCATATATTTGTTATGACAAACAACAGATAAATACTTTCAGTGGAATTCCCAGTCATTTATAGCTGTTGTTTGATTTATATCGGTGTATGGAAAATTTTATTGGATATGCCTTCTCATCCTTTTTTGTTTGCCAATTAGTTTTCATCATAGCAATAAATTTATTATCTCCAAAAGGGAAATATCTTCGGAAACCCTTAAAAGGGGCAAAAATTAGGTCAATAGCTTAATAACATGTGGTACTTATGCGAATGTCGTTACTCCATTTTCGTGGCAAAAACACTTTAAGATTTTTATAACTATAGAAAAGTTTTAAAATTTAAACAAAAGGTTTATTTGTTTTCGTTCCCCGACATAAGAGCCTTAAGTTTATTGTCGACAACATCTTGAAATGAAGCAGAAGCAAGAAAGAAAGTAAAATAGAACTTATGGGCTAACAAGAAGGGTCAACGCTGAGCACAACATGAGGGTATTGCATCATAACCATTTGCTGTCGTTGACAATAGCCGCGGCGTTAGAGGGTTGAAATTAATAGTTGTAATCGAATCGAAACTCGATTGGTTTTATTGGCTATGGTGGTGGTGGTGGCGGTGTTGGTGATGACGATGATGATGAGGACGATGAACTAACTATGGGTCATAGAAACGCATTGTTATGAGTTGACAGTAAACGTATTCAGACCTTTCGCATATGCCTGAATTTGTTACAGACCATTAGCAGCACACACTATAAAATCATTCGGCAGTGATGCCAAGACTTAGACTTAGAAATTCCACAAACGATAGTAAAGAATCTCTTACATTTTCACAATGATGCAATGGGTTTATTTTCAATATTTGGATTGATTAAAAACGGTATAGTGCAAGCCTGTCAATAATAATTAAAATAATAAATTATGAAAAAATATTTTAGTTTTTCGAGAACATTTATTTTTATACAGGAATCCCTTGGAGGTTTGGTGATGGAAGGTAAACAAATGGTGGGTAAAAGCACCCATGAGATAGAAAGTGTTGTGTCTGTTATAAAATATTTTGAGCTACGATGCGTTATACAGCGTAATACTCGAGGTAATATCAGTGTTCCCTATTTTGGTAAATTGTTGACCTCATTAAGGGATGGAGATGGAGGTTAAGTTTGTTCTGGGAATACTAAAATCATGGGGGTTGTTCATACATTTTACCACTCTAGGGATGACCCCTAAGCAGGGCCGTGCGCAGGATTTCCCCCTGGGGGGGGGGTTTCATCTAGTTTTGCAAAAAAATAAGATCAGTCTATGGCGCAATGATAAACGACGTTAATTTGATTATGTGTGATTACGTGAGCGTTTGGAAACTATTCATATTACCATTCATCGGCAAAACTGCAGGAATTTTTTAGTAAAAGAAAGCAGAAAGTCTATTGAAAGTGCAGATTTTCTGCTGAAAAAGAGGCAGCAGATTTGCTGATCTGCTTAGATAGTAAACAGCTGTTTGCTGTTTTTAGCAATATAGAAAAAACTTTAAGCATATGTACAGAACAGTATGACCGCTTAAATATACATGTTAACAAAACTTTTTTGAATAGAAGTTATTATAAAGCAATTTATTACCACGGAAAAATATTGCGATTGCCTTTTTATATTATCATTACAAAAAAACTCCAAAACATTTAGAAGTAACAGAAAATAGGTCACTTCCAGAGGGATCAAAATCCCGGGTTTTCCGCAATGTCGGGTTTTCGGGTTTTTCGAAAACCGTAATTTCAAAAAATATTATTTTCTTTTATAAAAAATTTCTTTCTATAAAAAAACCGGTCGGACCGGGTCTTTTCGGTTTTTTTCTTGAAACTGTAAAAAATGGGGAAATTCTTCTTTTTAGGCTAATACCACAAAATGTTGACCCATTGCGTATACTCGTTCTTGGGGATAAGACAATTCTGATGTCATAATCAGATTCACAGAAATCTTTCCAAATTAACTCCAAACATTCTTGTCTGAATTAGGATCATTTTGGTCCATTGCCAAAAATTCATTTGTCGATTTTTTAATAATATTTCAATCCATCATTACTTTTCATCCTGCATCTATTATTCCCAAAATTTCAGTTTAGAACAGGTGTGAATATCGTAAAAACTAAAAATTATATATTGCTGAAATAGGAAATCATTTTCAAAAACATCTATAATAAAATTACCCCCCTTCTTTGATTCTGATATCTTGTAGAGAATAAAAGAAGCTAAAATATATAAAAATAAGAAAATAAATCATAAGTTTAACATGAAATTCAAGGATTATGCGTTTTTTGGACTCTTTGAAATACAAGGACAATTCTCTTATATTCGCAAAGTTCATCAACCTCATATTACCTACAAGGACGAGTATACGTATAAGTTGAGTCGCGTAAAAGGTGATGATCTGCAAAATATTTCGTATTTGGGTAAAAATAATCACATATATTCTTATGCATATGGCTGGTCGACATCCGCAGCGGCAAATGATCAGCGGCGTCGATTTTTCTTCTGCCCATGAGAAATGCATGTGAAATCTAGGACGAACTTCTCCATTTTAGACTCACAATATTGCTGTGTTCGTAAAACTTTTTAAGTAAATTTGCAGTCCTTAATAAAAAAGTTCTATGAAGCTTGTGATAATATAAAAAGAGTCATATTATAAATAAATTAGCACCGAAAAAGAGACTTTTTGCACTATGAAAAACCGGTTGAGACCGACATAAAAATCCCGGGTTTCCTGGGTTTCCAAAAACCGCGATTTTAAAAACCCGTCGTGCGTTCTCCGATGATAAACCCGGTTGAACCGGTTTTTGGTCTTTATTTTACATACTTTCTTTTGCATAAGTAAAAATGTCTACATAAAAAATTCCTAGGTTATTCCAATACTTTTTCGCAGAAACGAAGAATTTCGTCTCGCCAATAGATTTTTGCATAATTATTAATTTAGATGTAAATTATTTTTCAATGATTTCATTCCAATTAGATACTCTACAAATTTGTCCAAAGTTTGGCACTCATAGTTAAGTTACGGGATAGCATCAAGCAAATTATTTGCTTTTTAAGAATGCATTTAGTTTTCATTATGATATCATAGTGATTCTTATCTACACTTTTTAAAATTACTAAAAGATTTTGTTATTAAATTTCCAAACTTTTATTGTACACAATTAAAAGTTCATAAGATATTGTTCTAGTCAAATGTCAAGAAGTGGTATCGGTTAATTGAAATAAAACTTTTCGAACAATTTGGTGTCCATTAGCGAAATTAGTACAATTAATCTCGAAATTGGCACAATTCGATTAATTTGTTTGTATTTTTCAAAACCTTTGTCCAAATTGCAAGAAAGTTTTCATGATTTTGCTGCAAAATTACCATTTCAGACGAGTTATTTTAAAAATAACTTAAAAATTCTATATTTTATTGATTCCGAAAGTGTAGAAGGTTTTAAAAAAGTATATGTTCGAAACCTCTCTGGGGGGTTTGAACCAATTAGACTTAAATGTTTTCTTAAAAAATATAAATTTTTAGTCCCATGATTGACAAATTGTGAATACCTTTACCCAGTTTAATCTTCAAAATCCCTTAAATATGTATGTATCTCTCGCATTGGCAACATTGTCTTTGCTATAACAAAAATTAGGTCAATAGGAATGTATGTGAAATTAAGATATCACATTTACAACTGGAAGGTGGGGGCCTTTTGGGTTATGACAATAATTTGAGGAAATAATAGTGGCGGAAACCAAAAATGTATCTTCACTATCATAAGGATGTGGTTTGAATTGCTCTGGCGGCGAGGTTTAGTGTAATCGGATATAGAGACGATAGGAAAAGGTCTGCAGACGTGGTTTAATGTAATGAGATGTAAATATAAGATTGTGACGATAAATTAATAAGTTGGAATATTGCTATTGTTATTGCTTCAGTATCTGGCATAATTCGCTTTACACCATTTGTTGCGTTGGATATACTGGGATTAACAAATCAAAAGTATATTAGTGTGTGTATGGGTAGGCGTTTCAACTTAGAATGGTTTCCCCAAACGATGTATTGTGAAGAGATGCTTGCGGATTTTTTCTTTCGTCCCTTCCAGTATGAATTTGATTTCTGGAGTGCATTTCGAACAGAAAATACCACGGGAACGCAATGATATTTAAATATTTAAGAGGCCAGAGGTGCAAATAAATTTGGGTTTATAATAAACCAAAATTAAAATTTTACCAAGATAAACATTTTCATAAAATAAGGAAAACGTTAATTTTGGACATACAGAATATAAAATTATTCGTACAGTGAACTTTCTCACTCTTGACAGAACTTTCACAATTATTGTAAAAACATTTTCTTGACACTATAATCGGTATTGAATTTGCAGGAAATCGGTTCAGATTTAGATATAGCCCCCATACAAATGTCGCTACCGATTTCAATTTTTCCGCTTTAGAAACCACATATTGTACCCTATTTTCTTTAAAATTGGCACAACATTTTATAATCGATCTAGGGGCACCTATGCTGAAAGTGGGTATGATCGGTTCAGATTTAGATATAGCCCCCATACAAATGTCGCTCCAAATTTGACTTTTTCCGCCCCATAAAGCACATATAGCACCCGATTTTCTTCAAATTTGGCTCAACACCTTGTAATCAAACTAGTAATACCTGTGGCGAAAGCGGGTTAGATCGGTTCAGATTTAGATATAGCCCCCATACAAATGTCGCTCCCGATTTCACTTTTTCCGCTTTAGAAACCACATATTGTACCCGATTTTCTATAAAATTGGCACAACATTTTATAATCGAACTAGAAACACCTATGCTGAAAGTGGGTAAGATCGGTTCAGATTTAGATATAGCCCCCATACAAATGTCGCTCCCTATTTCACTTTTTCCGCTTTAGAAACCACATATTGTACCCGATTTTCTTCAAAATTGGCACAACATTTTATAATCGAACTAGAAACACCTATGCTGAAAGTGGGTATGATCTGTTCAGATTTAGATATAACCCTCATACAAATGTTGCTCCCGAATGTTATATATTATATTTCAAAAATAAACATACATGGTGAAAGCGGGTCACATCGTTCCAGTTTTCAATATACACCCATACAAATGTCCTTTCCGATTCAACATTTTTTGTCAAACACATATATTTACAGGATGCAAAAATCCTTCCCTATTTCACTTTTTTACAGAATTGAATTGTAATGATATAGAAAGTCCGTCCGCCTTTAGCATTTCCTTACTTGTTGATGGAGATGCCCATATGTCCATACTTTGGTATAACCCGAATGGGGCCCATTCTGATCTATTACAGCTCTAGAAACTACATCTTACATCGGATCTTCATCAAATTTTGCAGATCATGATATTTTTCAACTAGGAATACCTACCGTGAATGAGAAATATATAGTCCCATGTTTTGGACCAGGCCTAAAATGTTGTTATAGGCCCCCTTTTGAAATGTCGGTCCGATTCATCCTATTACTACTGTATAATTTGTATTTGTCTTTCGGATAATTGGACCATATACGTTAAATATGACTAAAGATGAATTTATAGTAACTGTATAATTTATATGAACTACATAAAATTGCTCCCATGAAATAACTGGGTTTAGTAATCAAAGCGAGGTACATACGCAGGGAGTGGTGTAGGGTATTATATAGTCGGCCCCGCCCGACTTTAGCCTTTCCTTGCTTGTTTTTATTTTCCGTTTTTATGTTCGACATTTGCAAAATGGGACGCTATATGCTCGAACAAAAGTGGGAAATATAAAAAACTTACTTCCAAAGTGGTGAGTCTTTAATGCAAACTGTAAGAAATTGACGTGGAAATAATTTGGAAAATAAGAGATCGGCCTTCAGTTCAGCCTTCATGAAGCTCATTTTCATCTCGGTGGCTATGTCAATAAGCAAAATTGAGCATATGGGCTTCAGAGAACCACCACGTGACTTTTGAGAAGCCAATGTTACTTTTTGTATCAATTGCAGCGATTGGTTCTTAAAACACGAGAAAAAAATTAACCGGATCCATTTGATAGATCACGTGAAAATCACAAAACAACAATGTCATGCATAGAAATCATTTTATCCATACTCTCGCGAAAATGAAAATTGCGCAAAACTCTCCAATTTTATTTTTTGTTTACCGTGCTATCCACTTTTTGCCAAAAACTCGATCTTTAAAAAAACATGGACACGTTTCACAAATTTTAACCCTAATTATTCAGAAAAAAAATATTTTTATGATCCTTCAGAAGAGAACTTATAATTAAATCGGAACCCATAGAATTTCTATGCTGCAAATTTCATAATTCGCTGGTAATTTAAAAAGAAATTAGAATTGGTGGAATTAAAATATTAAAAAACAAGTAAGGAAAGGCTAAAGTTGGGTGGGGCCGACTATATAATACCCTACACCACTCCCTGCGTATATACATCGCTTTTATTACTAAACCCAGGTGTTTCATGGGAGCAATTTTATGTAGTTCATATAAATTATACAGTATAATTTCATCTTTAGTCATATTTAACGAATATGGTAAATAATTGATCCAATTTTCCGGCAGACAAATACAAATTATACAGTAGTAATAGGATAAATCGGACCGACATTTGAAAGGAGGCCTATAACAACACCGGCTCAAAACATGGGCCTTTATATTTCTCATTCACTGTAGGTATTCATAGTTGAAATATATCATGATCCAATGTAAGACGTAGTTTGTAGAGCTGCATTAGAGTAGAATGGGTTATTGGGTTATTCCAAAGAGTGGACACATATATTTGACTTTGTATTCTGAAATATAATATAATCTGCAAAATTTGAAAAAAAATCCGATGTAAAATTTGCGTTCTTGAGGGGTAATAGTTAAAATGGGGTCATTTGTAAGTGCTCTACATTAAAAAGAGGTTCCATATAGATCACATCAATTATAAAATGTTGTGCCAATTTTAAAGAAAATAGGGTGCGGAGAAAGTGAAATCGGGAGCGACATTTGTATGGGGGCTATATCTAAATCCGAACCGATCTTACCCAATTTTTGCATACGTGTTTCTAGTTGGATTATAAGATGTTCTGCCAAATTTAAAGAAAATCGGGTACAATATGTCGTTTCTAGAGCGGAAAATGTCAAATCGGGAGCGACATTTGTATGGCGGCTATATCTAAATCTGAACCGTTTTCCTCCAAATTCAATACCGATGGTCCTTGGCCAGAAAAAATAACTTCTGCCAAGTTTCATGTCAATCGGACAACAATTGCGACATGTAGAGTGCGAACAAGCTTAGATGGACAGCAGACGGACGGACAGACGGACAGACAGATATCGTTAAACCGACTCAGCTGGTGATTCTAAGCCGATCGGTATACTTAAAGGTGGGTCTAGCTCGATTATTTCTTGGTGTTACAAACATTTGGCGCGAAACTAACTTATAATACCCTAGACCACGAAGTGGTGTAGGGTATTATTATATTGTTAAACTACAAATATGTTTGAGTCGGAACAACATGTCGGAAACTACTACTCAATACCTTTTCAGCGATGCCTTAATTTTAAGAACTATTTCACACAGTTCTTAAATACATCACTTTTAATGTCAGCTCTTCGACAAAACGAAGATTTTTTTTGCGAAATAGGTATAAAATATTTTAGAGCGTAAAACAAATTGCAGAGAAATTTGGAATAGTGATACTAAAAAGTGTGAGGTTTGGCATGGAATTTCCGATATGTGTATTTATTTAACCCAATTTAAGTATTTTTGCAACTGAAAAAATAAAAATTAAATACATATGTACATAAGAATTACTCCGTATTTTCTATAATATATCTTATAGTGGAATTTGTGAACTTAATTGTAAGTCGTAATATATAATTTTTAGCGTCTTCAGTAAAATATATGTGTAATACAAGTTAGATACCAAGGAGATTCCATTCCCTTCCCCTCATTTACATTTGATGTCTTTATTCCTAAATTATTATACTACTTCATAATTTCACATTCAATTTATTAAAGCGAGAAATATGTCATTTCTTCTCTTGCTGTGCTATTGATGTATAACTCATTCTAGTATACATATCAAGTGACAAGGTTAAAATATTTTGGAAACTATTCTTTTATATTTTGTAAATTATCCAATGGGTGTTTCTTTGTCTTTTGTTTTGGCCATATCAAGTGTAGACAAAACAGAAACAGGAATAAACCTTTTGACCTAATTCCAAATAAATTGACACCAAAAACAGAAGAAACAGATAATGCCCGCATACAAATGCAGATACACACAAACACACGAGCACCAAAACAAAATACATTTGCTGTCATCTACATAATTTGAGTTGCCGACACAGCAATTCTAACCAATACTTGTTGTCAATGAAAGCCAAGGGTAGTACCCCAAAAAAATATTGGAGAGAGGGTGTAAACCATACATACCACCTACCAATTCACCAATGTTATGGGGGATTCCGCACGAACATTTTAAATTTGTATAATTTATTTTTCATGTAAATTATATTCATCTGGAAACATCAGTAGTAAAAGTGGATCAAATCGGGCCATGTTTTTATATAGCCCTCATTCAAAAGTTCCTCCCGTCGTCTTAGTTCTAGTCAAGTAGATAGCATGCTCGGCTATCAGCGTATAGATTGTGGGTTCGATTCCCACCAGAGGCTCTGATCTGTCGCTGCAATAGCTAGCTACAATGGTAATTCATAATAAAATGATTTCTTGCCACCCCAGAAGCAATATATTTTGAACCAACTATTATCGTGTGCAATGACCTATATGTCTAAACAAAATAAATAACTATGATCTCTGCAATTTTCGGGGAAAAATACTACGTTTGTTTTCCCATCCTTTTTGTTGTAGACGAATGAAACAAATTATGTCGGAAAATGTCGCAAGTCATTTTATGTGGAGCACAATATTTAAGCTGTTGGCGAGACGCTATGTTTCAGCAGAAAGCTGAATTAGGGTTGATTTTCTGGGAGGTTTCACTTTGTTTTTGTGAAAACCTTACAATAATATTCAATAAAAACGTCAGAGGCACACTCGCTCTGGTTGTTATCAAATGCGTTACAGATGATATAAATAAAGTACACGCGATGTTCCACTGCTTTCATTGGAGTTCCCTTTGTACTTCTTAAACGTTGATAACTTAATTTTATTTTATAGTTTGAAAGGTTCATTATTAAAGTTAAGTAGTGCATTAAACTTAAAGAGTTGCTTTTTCAGACATGTCTATAAGAGCAAGCTTAGTTGAAATATTTTACATTTAGGTTTAAATTTGACCTTTTATTTTTGGCTTTACTTTATCAGGGAATGGCCGTCCATCTTACATTACATGTTTACTAGCGACGGGACTAATATCATGCCATGATTGTAGTCCCATCACTATAATAATTACAGAACTCTGTAAGCGATTAGCAGAAACTGGCGATAATAGCCAGGATTTTGGAATGTTATGCAGCAAATGGAGAATCATATACGCATTACATTATTTTAATAAGTTCTTTTTATATCCTCCACCTCCAGGATGGGGGTATATTCACTTTGTCATTCCGTTTGTAACACCTTAAAATATTCGTCTTAGACCCCATAAAGTATATATATTCTGGGTCGTGGTAAAATTCTAAGACGATATAGCCATGTCCGTCCGTCCGTCTGTCTGTCTGTTGAAAGCACGATAGCGGCCGAACGAAATGAGCTAATAGGTTAAAATTTTTCCTAAATGTGTCTTATGTAAAATACCCCTAATATTTAGAGTATTTTAGCCTGTTTTTTTGAACATATTAGCTTGTATCTACTTGATATTTGCAATGCGTATTCCCTTTCTAGCATAAAAGGGCACCATGGAGTGATTTTTATTTGTAGGGGGCGAAATGGGACAAAAAGGGATAAAAATGGTACCTATCAAACGACAACATATAGAAACACGAAATATGTATTTTTTCTAAATTTGTACTTTTAAGGGGTTAAAATGGAAAAAGGGGATAAAAATAGTACTAACCAAATGACCGCAGCTAGAGTCATGAAATTCGGAGTATACATTTCTCTGACTGCATAGACACGAAAAATAAAAGGTTTTTCCAAATTCGTACTTTCAAGGGATTCAAGGGCAGCAGAGGGACAAAAATGGTACCAACTAAAAGGCTACAGCCAGAATGATGAAATTCGGTGTGTACATCCCTCTAATTGCATAGAAACGTTAAATACATAGATTTTCGGAAGTCGTACTTTTAAGGGGTAAAATGCGAAAAATGGGATAAAAATGGTACCAACAAAATCGCCGCAGATAGAATCATGGAGTTCGGTGTATAAATTCCTCTGACTGCGTAGCCATTGCTGCCTTATATTTACTTTATGAATTGATGTATTATTTCCATTATATATATACATAGTATAAAAATGTTGTTAGCCTTGGCTTATTAATTAAATTTCTGATTTTCATACATTTGAAATTTGTTGCGGACATTCCTCTTAGCGAAATGGGACAAAAATGGATAAAATATGGTAACAATGATACGACAACAGCTAGAATCATGAAATTCGGTGTGTACATCCCGATAATTGCATAGACACGTAAAATAGAGGGATTTTTCGAAATTCGTACTTTTAAGGGATATAATTGAAAATGGCATAAAAATGGGACATAAAAATACCACAATTTTCGTAATATGGTACTGTACTTCTATGTAACGTGGACATCCTTTAATCTGCTGGTAATACTGTGGAATGCACTCCGTGGTGGAGGGTATATAAGATTCGTCCCGGCCGAACTTAACGCCTTCTTACTTGTTAATTATTCCCTTACTCTACAGAGTAGGGGGCTATATATCATTTGGGAAATAAAAACTATATAACGCAATTATATTTTCTAGTCAAATCGAGTGCAACATTTTTATGAGGTCTATATCTAACTCTTTTACCATAAATGTTTCTAGGTGAAAGGTGCTATGGCAAATTCGAAGAAAATCTGTAAAAATATGTGGTTTCTAGAACGGAAAGTCAAATCGGGAATAGATGTTTCAAGTTGAAATATAAGATTCTGTGGCAATGTTGAAGAAAATCTGTGTGGTCCCTAGAGCGGAAAAAGTCAAACCGAGCGAAATTTGCATGGGACCTTTTTCTGAATCTGGACCGATTTACCATTTTTGTTAAGATCGGACAATAATTGGGGCCTGTACTTTGATTGCAAGAATAGATGATAGACAGACAGACATGGCTAAGTCGACTGAGACAGTG
Source organism: Polietes domitor (assembly GCA_947397865.1). NCBI lineage: Eukaryota > Metazoa > Arthropoda > Insecta > Diptera > Muscidae > Polietes > Polietes domitor. Next base: position 67,196,664 of record OX377620.1, read on the forward strand.
GTTCCAAAACCGACATGTAAAATAAACGGTATCTCGTTTCCTTTTAGGTGTTGCAAACAAATGCACAAGGACAAAATACCCTAGTGGAGGTTATAAACAATGTAACTTCCACACGGATTTTCGGAATCAGTTATATTTTGGTAATCGATAAAGTTTTTATAAACTTTTTGAACGTACAAAATATGGAGGAGTTTGCAACGCCCCTTCTAGTACCACCCACATAAATCGATCTAACCTAAAGTAAAATTGTGTTTTTTTTATCCTTTATACAAACAATCTGAATATTGAAAAATTTGATCCTTGAAAATATGTTCATAGATGCTGTACAGGGAGATATACACACAAATCGGCATAAGCTTTAGTTAAAATTGTATGCGAACGAACAACATACATTGGTCAAATCTACCCACTGTAAACATCGACCATTGTTTTTGTCCCCTTTCGTAAACACACGTTATGACCCTATCTGTGTTTTCAGAATATCTTCTTTAGACTCAACTATAGAAGTTTATAGTTTAATCTTTAGATTTAAGCCCACACGTCCGTCCATATTGATGTTTTCATATACAGTGCGAGCTCGATGATCGCAATCACTTATTGTCGCAACTGTTCATTGTTTGCAACAAACTAAATATTATGGTTGTAACAAAAATCTAAATAAAATGTTAAAATTTCACTCAAAATAAAAAATCCTTTTTTTTAAATTGTCGCCAAAAGCAATATCAATGTGTGTGTGAAAACAAATTTTGAAAAAATAATTTTGTGTTAAAATTTTTTGACTTAGCCTGGATGTCAAAATTATGGTTATCGAGGCTAAGCCCAAAAAAGTCAATACAAAATATTTTTTGAACATTTCTTTTAATACATATATTTATATTGTAGTTGGCGACAATGTGAAAAAATATTTTTTATTTCGAGCAAATAATTAAATTTTTATTAACGTTTTTGTTATCGCAGCTGGTTATTCCGGCTTAAAAAAACAGCACTATTAGCATTGGAGTTCTTTATAAGCGCAACTTATGATCTCGATTATCGCAACTTCTGTAAAAAATTTGTAATGTTCGTTTCGTATTTTTACTTTGAATTTAACCAAGGACGAAGCTGAATTAGAATTACCGCGCATTAGTAAGAACCCATATAAAATCATGTATTTTTAGTAGAGATTAGTGCAGGTTGTAAACTTCGTAGTTATCATGCCTTACAGTTTTTTTGCTTAGTTTATTTCCTGCTTTACATTATTACAGATTGTTTTGTGTTGAGTATAAATAATACACTGACTTTTTGTCGGAGATCCGTTAAATAACTTATTTGGCAAATTGTTGTCCGCAGATTACAAATCTCTTTACAGTATCCTTGGATAATCAGTTTTCGTGAAATCAAAAAAAAAAGTGGAAGACTTGCCTTTTTGATAGCTTATATTTTCCAGAGTTGATATCGAAGGCGGGAACTATAACACATTTATAGTTGTCAGGTGTTCAAATATTTTAAAATCCAAGCAGCTCTATTTCACGAAATGTCGAAAGAAATGATATTTTTAGAATTTCTGAGAGCTCATTCGAACGCTAATTATCCAGAAACAATTCGCCGACTTCCAAATCTTTCATACATTTGCAATATGATGTAAATAAATCAGAAAAAAACCAAACGAAAGGCTGGAAACAATGATATAAATCTATTGAGTTTAGTCTGAGATAATTATACAAAGGTTAATTTGAATCCAGAAACAATTCGCCGACTCCCTAATCTTTCATACATTTGCAAAATGATGTTAATAAATCAGAAAGAATCCAAACGGAAGGCTGTAAACAATGCAATAAATCTATTGAGTTTAGTCTGAGATAATTATTCAAAGGTCAATTTGTAGTTTGGTTATCGCAGTAATTAGTTGCTATCATCGAGCTCGTACTGTATATATAAGACATACAAATTTCGATATAATAAATCTTACTTACAACTTCGCTTACAAAATAAGCTGGAATATATTGAAAAAGAAATGAAACACATCGGCTGTAGAAAAAATCATCAATGAAAAATGGCCAATAAAGGGAAAAATTAAATTTAACCCAAATAGGTCATTTTTCATTGGGCGATTATGTCTGCTACTGTACACATCATTGCTTACGAAAGAGTTCGTTGCTGCCGTAGGCGAGAGTGTTTGAATCAGTCCGGGGGCATTGTATATAGGTTTTATTGGTCAACTCTAAAAAACTTAAAATGTTGTCTGCTACTGTACACATCATTGCTTACGAAAGAGGTCGTTGCTGCCGTAGGCGAGATTGTTTGAATCAGTCCGGGGGCATTGTATATAGGTTTTATTGGTCAACTCTAAAAAACTTAAAATGTTTTTTTTTTACATGGAATTTGGCATGATGTAATATTTTTGGCTCAGAAACTCTCGTTGAAAGTATACCTCTCAGGTCTATTTCGTACTTTTTCCGAATTGGTACTACGCCAACCAGAAAAGAAAGCTGTAGATATAATATACTAGCTGAACCCCCGCCCGCTTCACCAGGCAAAAGAAAAAAAACAAACGGTAAAATTAAAATCAGCTTTCATATTGATTTTTCACCTGATTGGTAATTTATGTACCACTTATAATCAAGGTACTTCCCTGAGATACTAAAGAAATGGATATGTTCCATGGAGAACGTTAGTCGAATAATGGATGAAATGTCAAAAATCAAGTTGATTTTTTGTTAAGTGTGATTCTCCTCCTTTCCATTACCTAAACAAAAAACTTAGAAGAAATTACTTTTTGTAACCTTTCTTTACTATTGTGCTAAGAAACTCCAAAGAAAACATGTAATTTTACAAAATTCAAATCAAAAATGCACCATCTTTCAAATCGCGTCCATTTTTATATTGTCTAAGTAGGTTACAACTAAATTAACTCACACAATATACAAAAATATAGGAATCCTGGTATCGAATATACTCAAAAACAGGTTTTAATTTCGTATGGGAAGGGTCACGGCCATTTTCCGCCCAACTCTGTGTCGAATATACTCTAAAACCGGTTTTAAATTCATATGGGAAGGGTAACGCCCACTTTCCGCCCATCTTTGCACAACAATTTACACTGGATCTACTACCACAAATTTTCAGCACTCTAGGTGTTATAGAACTGACAATATTCGATAATAGATTTAATATCGTATGGGAGGTACCACGCCCAGATTTCCAATACCGCCAATTTTTGGAACATCTACGCATATTGATGCTAGATGCACGCACACAAAATTTCCCCCACTCTAGGTGTGCTAGAACTGACAATATTCAAAATTGGGTTTTAACGCCAACTTTTCCAATAGCGCCCATTTTTGGTACAACTACTCACATTGGTGCTAGACGCACTTACACAAAATTTCAACACTGAATGTGTCATAGAACTGACAATATTCAATAATAGGTTTTTACTTCGTATGTGCCACGCCCACTTTTCCAATACCGCCCATTTTTGGCACAACTATGCAGACTAACGATGAGTGACTTTCACAAAAATTCAAGGCTCTAGCTGCAACAGTACTCCGAATATGCTAATTTATAAAAAACGAATAAAACCCCAATTTGTGTGGGAGGTGCCACGCCCACTGAAAATATCAAAAAATTATATAGCCTATTTTCACCACCGGTTCAGCATTTCAAGAAGATCGGTCCAGTAGTTTAGGCTGCTATATAGAACAAACAAACAAGCAAACACAGATTCATTTTTATATATATATAGATATAAAATATCAGTACCAATTTGGGTATTTAAACAAGAAATTGTTTATTGCATTCTTCGTTTAGTTCTTTGTAATTATATAATTCGACCCCATAGATTGATGAAATACGAAAAAGGTCATCTCCACCTTTCCTTCTTAAAAATAATTAAACTTGATCAAAAAAGCTGGAATTTTAATGTATTACATTCAAAACATATGAAAACTCCGCCTTTGTTACGTATCTAATTTTTTAAATTAATATTTTTGCCCAAAGTCATGCACTTTATGGGTCTCCAAAGTTTAAGGCATCGGTGTCGTTTTTGCAAAAAAGTGATAATTTTCTCAGGCTCGTATCTTGCAATCCGTTTGGAATTTTGATTTACTCTCTGAGGTAAAGTTGTAGATCTTGTCAAGGTGAAAAAGTAAAAATTCCCGAAACTTTTTTATATTTACGAAAATACGTACTATTAATTATATCTATATATATAAAAGAGTTGCGTTACTGACTGACTTATCATTGACCAGCCCCCCGACCAAACGGCTGACGCCAGGGTCATGAAAATTTCAGGGTAGTTCCCAAATATGACGTAGACGTCGACTAAGAAAGGGTTTTACAAAATTCGTACTTTTAGGGGGTAAAATGGCAGAAAAAGGGATAAACATCGAACCTTCGTCCTGACTAAACGGCAGTAGCTATAAACATGAAATTCGGTGAGTTCCTTGCAATGACCATGTAGATGAGCTACAAATAGGGATTTTTCGAAATTTGTATTTTTAGGGGGCGAGCGGGACAAAAAGGGATAAAAATTGTACCAACTAAAGTATTGCAGCTAGAATCGTGAAATTTGGTATGTAAATTCCTCTGACCGTTTCTATATGGTCAGAGGAATTTACATACCAAATAGAAGTAGAATTGGATTTTTCGAAATTTGTACTTTTAAGGGCGAGCGGGACAAAAAGGGATAAAAATGGTACCAACTAAAGTATTACAGCTAGAATCGTGAAATTTGGTATGTAGATTCCTCTGGCCACATAGAAACGAAGTTTAATTGGATTTTTTGAAATTTGTACTTTTAAGGGAAGAGAGGGACAAAAAGAGATAAAAATGGTGCCAACTAAAGTATAAAGGGATACAAATGTTACCAACTAATGTATTACAGCTAGAATCGTGAAATTTGATATGTATATTCCTCTGACCATATAGAAACGAAGTAAAATTGGATGTTTCGAAATTTGCACATTTAAGGGATGAGAGGGGCAAACAGGGATAAAAATGGTACCAACTAAAGTATTACAGCTAGAATCGTGAAATTTGGTATGAAATTCCTCTGAGCATATATAAACGAAGTAAAATTGGATTTTTCGAAATCTGTACTTTTATGGGGCGAGCGGGACAAAAAGGGATAAAAATGGTACCAACTAATGTATTACACCTATAGTCGTGAAATTTTGTATGTAAATTCCTCTGACCATATAGAAACGAAGTAAAATTGGATTTTTCGAAATTTGTACTTTTAAGGGGCGAGCGGGACAAAAGGGGTAAAAATGGTACCAACTAAAGTATTACAGCTAGAAACGTGAAATTTGGTATGTAAATTCCTCTGACCATATAGAAACGAAGTAAAATTGGATTTTTCAAAATGTGTACTTTTTGGGAAAGAAGTGCAAAAAGTTATAAACTGGCTGGCTGAATCTAGAAACATGACATCGAGGATATAAATGGTTGTAATATATTGTTCAAAACTTGGTAGAAAATTATAAAAATTATAAATACGATGTAGTTCAGCTAAAATAGTGCATATCGGTAAACATATTACTTTGACTGTGTGTGAGTGCTAGCTAATAGGAAGTTTCCGGATAAAATTAACAAATAAGTGGCTTTTCGCGTGCGAAGCTGCGGGTACTGCTAGTTATGTCATAATAACGTATACGTACCGTGTTGGTATGTTTTTTTATATGAATGATATTGGGATAAGATTTTGAGATTTGGATGAGAGTTTGCACGTGGGCGTATACTTACTATTATTATATTATATTTTAATTAAGTATACGTAATGCAAACAAAGTTGTATTACACTGTGTGGAAATATGTATAACCATATTCGGACGCTACTAAAGAAAGACCCGTGTCTTTTTAATTATTTTTGTAATAGATAGAAGAGTATATCAATGTTGAAGTATAGGAAAAACAAATGAAATTAAAAAAAAAAATCGGAAAATTTTTCACTTTTTCACTTTGAGAAGAGCAACAACTTAGCCTCAGAGATCAAAATTCCAAACGGTTTGCAAGATATGAGCCTTTTTTGCAAAAAGGACACCGAGGCCTCAAATATTTGGGGTCCCATAAAAAAGAGCAGTACTTTGGGGAAAACTGGGAGACTGGTCTTTTTTTGGTAATATTTTTTGGTGTTGCACTGTGTAATTTATACTATAATTAAAATTAAAATTATAATACTAATGACGTGTTGCCAAAATTCCGTCTCTTAGTCTATGAGTTAAACACTCCTTTGACAAAATATTTGTTGATTAGTGACATAATATTTTCAAATAGTACCATATCCAGAAACCGTTCGGTATTTTTGAAATTTGGATTATAATTAGGGCGCAAGGAAAATTGCTTAAAGGTAATTAAAAATTAAAGAAAAACGATTTTCGTAAGAAAAATACAAAGTATGTACTCTAAGTAGCATTTGCATTTATCCTACAGAGCAAAAAATATATGTCTTTGCTTAAATCAAAAACCAATTTAATTCTTGCATGCCCGCGAGATATTAATATTACAATAAACTTGCCATCATTTATTATTGAATTTGTCTGAAGACAACATGTAAAGTAGTTACAGAAATTTGCTACATTTATCAAATCCTTAAGTGTTTTCAGATTATTCTGAAAAAAGAAATCACAAAATTGAATTTAAAAGACCATATGTGTAACAAAGCAATTCGAATACCACCTGGGGATGTTATTTTAGCAAAATGCTTGTAAAAAAGATCTGTCAGTCACCAGTCGCGCCGTTTTTTCTTCTTCTCTTCATCTTGTTGATACAAGGGAAATGGAAAAGCTAACTGTGAACAGAACACACGTCGTTGGACGAGAAAATATGAAATGTTTGCTAAAAGGATAAACTCAGTGGGAACAAAAGCAGTTCACTAAACTCTCAGACAAAAGAAACCGCAAAATGTAAAATGTTTACACTGCACGAGGGAAGTACTTGCGAGACGTTTGTGTGTTCAACTTGAATTGGCGAAACCACAAAAACCAGCAGCAGCATAAAATAAATCAGAATTTTTTATGGTCGACACAAGAGCAACTACAAAAAATGGATATAATTACAAAGACAATGGAATGATTTTTATTGGAGCGCTACGGCTCTACATTACATTCAAGATAAATAAAGATGTCATCATCTATCATTCTGTGACGAACGCGTACACGCATATGTGTGTGTGTGTGCACTCCTCCGTGTCCTGTGCGACTACGTTGCAGAATCTTTTCTTACATTTCTTAAATTTCAAATTATTTCTGCTTACAAAGCAATTTCTGCTATCATATAGGAATGATTTATTTTAAGAGTGACATAAGTCATCAAAGTATGAAATGTAATGTGTATAGGCTTCAGGAAAAACCTCAAAAATATGAAGTGCATTCCTATAATATACCTCCCATAATAAATGCCAAAAATACTTCTGAACTTAATCTAAATGTCATATTGGATTCCATCACGATGTGATTCCATTAGAATACTCATATTCCATAGATGCGAGCAATGCAATGCTACATATTATCCGTTTTCATGATAGATAATCCGAGGTGAGATTTTAATATTACCAGGAACATTTGTTCAAAATCGATGAAAAATGGATTCTACATTGGTTCTGAACATTTTTGAGTTCTGTAAAAAACTGTAATTAGGTAACTACCCCAGGATTATTTTGATATTTTCTAGATTGACCCAAAGTTGAAAAAACTTATGTTTTCAAATTTGTCCAACTGTGTCTCATACATTTTAAGAGATTTTGCATTCAAATTAATTTTATTACAAATTGTGGTTTCTGTGAATTACTATGGTGCAAAAACTGTACTGTGCCAAAAAGATAAAATACATATTAAGAAAAAATGGGGAAAAAATACATATAAAGAAAAGATGAAGGCAAAAAGTCAGATTTTGTTGCCCCAAATCGTCAATGATAATAATAATTTTACTTCTCTTTTAAATTGATAAAAACTTTGGGTTAATTTAAAAAATAAAAATAACCTTTGGGTCATTGAACAATTTAAATTTCTACATTGTCGATGGATTTGCTTTAGAATTCTTGAGCAATGGTAATTGAGGAAATCCGAGGGTCATTTGTATAGGGGCTATATAAAAACCTGGATTACTATGGCACACTTTTACAGTAGATATTCCTTGGTAAAGTCTAGTATGATCTGGATCCGATGTAATTTGTGATTTTTAGGTGGAAAATATTGTAAATTCAAGGGTCATTAGTGTGAGGACTCTATCTAAATGTGAACCGAATTTGTTTTCGGTCTACATTTGTTACTATTAAGGATTTTTGCTTATACAGAGAACTTCTTAGAACAGAAACGTGGAAAATATTAAAGCTTTTTTGGAGTTTAATAAAAAAACTCTGGGTACTTGCAAGGATATTTTATAAGCAAGATTTTCATGACTCGCGGAATACGTATTTTTTTTTTTTTCAATATAATCCTACTATTGGAGATTATTTTGAAAGAGTTTAGTTTACGAAATCGTAATGATAAATCAAATTATTTGTTCACATGAATAAAACTACTGAGCTTTTTTTCCTTTTATCCAACGAAGCCAGCTTTGCTACTCTATGGAAGTGTGAAGTCTCATTAGAGTTATTATATTTCAATATTTCTGAAACCAATTTAATAAAATATTTTTAATATTATTATATATTTGTCCATATTTCTCTTTTTCTCTCTGAATGAGGTACGAGGGTTTAATGTTCTGACAGTTAGGATCAGACGGTAATTGCGAACTATATTTTGATTACAAGAATATATGGATGGATGGAGAGGAAGATGCACATGGCTAAATCGGCTCAGAAAGTGTATCCAAGTCGATCAGTATAATAAACGATAGGTTTTCTCTCTTCCTTTCGGACGTTACAAACACAAAAAGGTTATAAATATTAGAAAAAAAAAACTAAAAGTGCCTGTAGATGACAAATTTTATTGTTATACCCTCGAAGTTAGGATGGAGGAAATTTTAATTTTGTCATTCCGTTTGCAACACTTTGAAATATTTATCGGAGACCCCATAAAGTACATATATTCTGGATCGTGCGTCTATCTGCCTCTCTGTTGAAATTACGTTAGCTTAGATAGATTATTAGATTTAGATATTTAAGTATTTTTTTTTTTTGAAAATATCTGCTTTATGTGTATTTGAATACACATATTTACCACGTGTATTTAGTCATATACATAGGTACACATATTGGCAATATAGGTAGTTCAACATACTGTGTAGGCTTGTGGCGCTTCTGTATTGAGTTATATATTTAAATTTTTTTAATTTATATATGTGAAGTATATACACCCGAAAACCTCACCACAAATCCTTTTTGAAGAGTGTAATGATCTACGTGCAACATTTCACATTACCATTTGCTGATGAACATTAACTTTCACATTGAAATAGTGGTATAGTAACAATAGTCAAAAATATAATTTTGTCTTTATGAATACTCACGATAACTGAGTACGAGCAGATATTTGTGTGAGTTTATTTATTTGTAACCTAATTTGAAATGTACGTGTTTAAAATGTTATGTTGTATAGAATTGATCTGTATTATTTTCATATTTTCTTTAAGTGTTTGGATTAAATTCCCAAATAAATGAAAACATGATGTTATTCGTTTATTGTTTTATTTTCCCTTATATAAAATAAAAACAAGATATCGGTAAAACAAGATATTCTGTTCTTTATTTTTAAATTGTTTTTCGTGCAGTTATACATATGTACATTAAAAAACATGATCTATATTTCCAAAATTAGAGTAAAATTATAAAACACGTATGCGTTCACCTTCTGTTGAACGCATACTGCCACTATGATAGTAAAGGGTGGTTAAATTGTAAAGGCCGATGTTGAATGTGAACCACACCTAAACGTTAACGTTTTTTTCTGCATTTCATTTGACATTTATCAATTTCAGACTAACTCAATTTGAACCATGGAAAGATACACAATCGCGCAACGCGTTAAAGTTATTCAGGTTTATTATAAAAATGGGCGTTCAAATCAAAATACAAGTCGAGTACTTCGAAGAAAATCATTTTGACCTCAGTGGATTCGTCAATAAGCAGAATTGCCGCATTTGGGCGAATTATAATCCAAGAGTGATTGTCGAAAAACCAATGCACCCACAAAGAGTGACTGTTTGGTGCGTTTTATGGGCTGGCGGCATCATCGGGCCGTAGTTTTTCCAAAATGAGGTCGGTCAGGCAGTTACTGTGAATGATCTTCGCTATCGTGAGAAGATATGGATGTGGACGATACGTGGTTTCAACAGGACGGTGCCACTTACCACACAGCTAACGAAACAATGACTCTTTTACGCGACAAATTCAATAGCCGTGTTATCTCACGTGGTGGCGATGTCAATTGGCCGACAAGATCATTCGATTTGACACAGTTGGACTTCTTTCTTTCGGGTTATTTGAACGAAATAAAAATTTGGACCATCCGATGGAGGTGTGCCTAGAGAGATCAAAACCCCGGTTTTTCTGCAATGTCGGGTTTTTCAGAAACCGTGATTTCAAAAAACCCGGTTGCCCGGTTTTCTTTTTATGAAAAACCGGTTGTACCGGGTTTTTCTTGAAACAGTAAAAGATGGGCATATTATTCAATAATCTTGCGAATAGAACAATTCTTATGCATACTCAGATTCACTAAAATTTTTCGAAAATGAGTCCAAACATTCATGCCAGAATTTGGATCACTTTGGTCCATTGGCAAAAATTCATATAACGATTTTTTTAAAACCATATCAACCTCATTATCATTACTACTATTATCCCCAAAATTTCAGTTTAGAAAAGGTGTGAACACCGTAAAAAATAAAAGTTTTGTCTTGCCAAAATAGGAAATCGTTTTGAAAAACAACTAGTATTTCTGTACCAATTACCCCATTCTGCGATTGTGATATATTGTAGAGATTAAAATAAGCTAAAATATATATAAATAAGAAAATGAATCATAAATAAATAACTTTGACATTAAATTCAAGGATTATGCGTATTTTTGGACTCTTCGAAATACAAAAAACTATTCACTTGTTCTCTTATATTAACAAAGTTCATCAACCTCATATTAACTATAAGGACGAGTAATGTACGTTTACGGATGGATCGCGAAAAAAGTGCTGCTGTCACTGGCTTTTTTAATGATGATCAGCAAAATATTTCGTCCTTGGGTCAAACCGTCTGTAAGCTAAACGCGTCTAAAAATAATAAAATATATTTGTAGATGATCGACATCCGAAGCGGCAAATGGTCAACGGTGTCGATTTTTCTTCTGCATGCATGTGAAATGTAGGGCGAACATCACCATTTTGCTGCGTTCGTAATTTTTTTAGTTAATAAATAACGTTAAATAATAACGTCCCTAATAAAAAACGTTCTATGAAGCTTGTGATAATATAAAAAGTGGGATATTATAAACAAATTACCACCGAAACAGAGACTTTTTGCAATATAAAAAACCTGTTGAGACCTACATAAAAATCCAGTTTTCCTGGTTTTCCAAAAACCGCGATTTTAAAAAACCCGACGGTCGGTCTCATTTGAAAAACCCTGTAGGCCCGGTTTTCGGTCTCGGGTTTGAACACTCTAGGTGTGCCGACGAGGTCGCGGAGGCCATTTGGGAGATATTTTGTTCCATACATAATTGAACCATACCAATATTATCATAATCAAAAGAAATAACAATAATTTCCTAAACAATTTGTGTTTTATTCAAAATTAACATCGGCCCTTAAAATGTAACCACCCTTTACTAAATATATTTTTGACAGAAATAAAAAAATGATAAAAAAATAGGTACAGAGAACTAATAGGTAATGTGAACTAATAAGAACTGCGGTTGTTCACTTTATGGAATTTTTTCACATTTTCGATAGCAGATATTTATAGCATCATTTTTGGTTGTGTTGTCTAAGAGAAAAACCTGGTTTACGTGGCCGTGGCTCTAGTAGGGCCTGAAGACACCGTTTTGAATAAGAGTAAAACCTACAAAGAAATTGTGTACTATTAAACTATATATTATTAAAAGAACGTATAATTTGTCCGAAATTTGAACAGTTATTAGATCCGCAGTTAATATATGGGTCAATGAAACCTATCTTTAAAATTTGAAGAATTTATCTATTCTAACTTTGTGTTTTTATAGTGTACGGGGGGAGGGTTCTTAGATTTTTCTGTAACCAATAGTTTTATGGGATTCAGATGCATTTGCACAAAATGAAAACTTAATTCTTTGTCTTTCGCTTTATTGGATAGTTCACTAGAGTGGAAGAACACATTACCGAGAGTTCACTGTATATCCATACCAATATGTATGTTCTCACAAATTGTATTAAACATAGTTAGACCGAGTAGTTCATTAAGGATGAGCTTCTCAGTGTAGAAATGACAAATTCCAAGTCCAGTCCCACTTTGGCCAAAATTTACAGTAACAAATTCCGTATTAACTAATAATAATATATATCAATCTTTATTTTAAGTTTGGCGTAACTTCTTTAGTCTCAAATGCACACAGCCCTAGTTTTCAATAGCTGAGTTGTGCTACTTTTAAAATGAACGATTCATGTGCAATGTGGAGCATATTTTCAATTGATGTCAGCATGGCAAGCAGCGTAAGCATGATAGTTATGCCGGAAATCTTTTTAGTTTTGCGCTTAGCCAAGTTAGTTAATGAGTCATACAATCCCAGTACTTTCTCCGTGTGCAATTTATTTTCATAATAATATTACCAACACATCATGTGAGCGTTAGCAACATCAGCAATTTCATTCTTTAATTTCTCCTTTGTGCAATCTTTCCCTTTTTAGTTTGAGACCGCCAGAGAAGAACGATTGCGGGGGCATAGGAGGTGGTATAAAAAACGGCACTAACTGCAATGAAACTATAGCATTATTGTCTATAATTTATCATGATTCTGGCGTTTGTGTCTTAGTTAAGCCTCGACTTGTTACGAAGATGTATTCCACAAAGATACCGGAATGGCACAGTGATTTGTAATATGGTCATGTGGAAAGAAAGATAAAGTAGATGTATTTTGGACATGTACACGAATTCTTATTGCCTATTTACGGACAAAAAATGCTTTCTCATTACGCAATGAAATACAAAGATCATAGTAAGGAAAAAGAAATGTTTCTAAAGCAATTTCAAAGTTTCATTTAAATATAAGTTTTCAAAAGGAGACTGAACAAAAGTACATGATCTGTCTAGTAAATATAAACCAAAGACGACAAAATATAACTGAAGGCAGCTTGCTATTGAGGTGGTATAATTAATTTCATACGACATTCTCTAAATCGAGTTAGGAAATTCTGCTTTAAGTAAAGTGACATATACATACGTACCACACCGTATGTGTAATATTAAATTCAGCACAATTATTGCTCATACGCGATGGTTACCCCCAATGCTCAGTAAAGGTCATGAGGCAGACATTTCCAATGGTGCAAAGCAGTACTGGCGCGATGGTGATTCTGTGTTACAAACAAATGTTATTTTAAACCTCAATTATTATTACTTCATACGTTGCAATTTTACAATACATTATTGTAGGCCAGTATAAAACTACAAAAAACTTTTTTGTTATACTCTGATCATACCTACCTTCTATCTCCAACCCTTAAGGTGGTTCCCATTCTAAATCTGCCCCGGAATCGCCCCTAGCTGGGTTAAATGTAAGACCGAACCCCATTGATTTTCTCCCCCCAACATTTTTGCCAAACACACTTACCCCCTATCCACACTCTTTAATGCGGTCTCCATACAAAAACTATTTTTTATATAACACTAGTCAACAGTCAAAATGTACTCGGGATGCGATAATTTTTTCTGTGTAGATAACCTTGACATGAGCTCGAAAAACGCAATAAAATTTTTTTTTCGTTTGGTTTTTGTTTTATTTTTTTTTTAATTTTAAAATTTTTTTTGGTTAATTTGTTTTGTCCGGCATAACTCGGGAACCACTAGCCCGATTTAATTGAATTAAATTTTAAAAAATTTAAAATTACAATTCCCTTAATCTGTTCATATATTGTTTTCCTATACAAGCAACAGTTTCCAAGTTAAAAATGAATATATAAAGGAAAAAACTTATTTTTTGCCTAAAGATTTAAATTTTTTTTTTAAAAATCCATAACAAATCCAAAATGAAAAAAAATGTCAAATCTTATTACTTTTACGTAAAGTCACATAACCTATGAGCAAAATGAGACAAAGATCATGAAAATCGATGCACGCGTTTCGCTTTTAGTCGCAATTGAGTAAAGGTATGAATTTCAAAAATTTGCTCGACATATGCACAACTTTGTCTATGGTAAGGTTTTTTCTTTTTTTTTGATTCTCAGAATTAACAAAACGGAATAAACAAAGGGTTATTTAATTTTTATGATTGCGTAAGCAAAGTAATAAACGCTAATAAATGTGCGTGAACAATTAAAAGGAAAAAAGGAAAGGGGACTTTTTTAATTATTTGGGTTTTCCGTTGGCTACCTGTATGATTTTTTTACAGAAATGCAACCCACATTTAAGGGTGGTCATTATTCGGAAAATTTAAGACTCACACATGGTGAAACAGGTATGTAGCCACCGTAAAAAAATATACACCCATTTATAAGTACCTGTCAGTAAAATACTAAACAATACACAGTATAAATAGGTCTTCATTGATCGATTTTACTCATTCAACAAGTGTCGACGAACGCGATAGTTAAAATGAGCAAACGTTCGCGAGGATTTGAATGCAATACCAATCCAAGTAATTTTTGTTACATGTGCGGAGAATACGTTTCTGAAAAAAACAAGCGTTGTTTTTCACCTAAATTGAGAGATTCATTTGAAGAGAGCTTCAATTTAAAGGTCTCAAACATAGATGAGCGGTGGACACCAAGTGCTCTATGTCCAAGGTGCTACGTACAGCTAGCTGACTCAAGGTAAGTGTAGATTACGAAATTCAAGAACATATATAACTTATTATTGAAATTCTTTCAGACGACAGCCGAGAATCATCATGCCAATGCTTTGGAGAGCTCCGCTTTGCCATGTAACAGATTGCTACTTCTGTCTTAGCAAAAAAACAGGCGTGGGAAAAAATATACGATGGACTTACGCTGCTGTTTCAACAGTGAATTTTCCAGTGCCATTTTCCGAAGAACCAGTGGACCCGCAACCGTCCGTTTCAAGATGGGCATCTAATAATGAGGCGATACATCCAACATCAGATCCGGAGACAGTAGAAACCACATCAGAATGCGAGTCAACATATACATTGCATGGAGGTCAACGCTTATGTTCCCAAGCAGAACTGAACGATTGGGTTAGAGAATTGAAACTCTCCAAGGAAGATGCAGAGTTGCATGCATCGCGCATGCAACAGTTCGGTTTCTTGGCTCCTGGTGTGGTGACAACAATCTACAGGAAGCGTCATGAACCATACGCAAGGTACTACACAAAAAAAGACAACATCTGTTTTTGTAAGGACATTCCCGGATTATTTGGTGAACTCGGGTACTCTTACGATCCAGGAGAGTGGCGTCTTTTCATCGACAGCAACAAGCAGAGCCTTAAAGCAATTTTACTGCACAACGGCAACAAGAAACCTTCGATTCCAATTGCTCATGCCGTTGACACCAAGGAAACATACGAAGTCATGGACAATCTACTAAAGTGCCTTAACTATGAGAGGCACGATTGGAAAGTTTGTGCCGACCTTAAGGTTATCGGTATCCTTTGTGGATTACAAGGTGGATTCACAAAGTACTGTTGTTTTCTCTGCCTTTGGGACAGCCGCGATCGTCAACATCATTACACCAGGAGGAGTTGGACAGAAAGAGTTAACTTCATCCCCGGCAGCGACAACGTGAAATATACACCACTCATAAAAAAGGAAAATGTTTTTCTCCCACCTCTTCACATAAAGCTCGGACTCATAAAAAACTTCGTGAAAGCTATCAACAAAGATGGCGAAGCGTTCGCCTATTTAAAAACCATTTTTCCTCACCTTTCATCGGCAAAGATTAAGGAAGGCGTTTTCGACGGTCCGCAAATTTAAAAGTTGTTGCAAGACCAACAGTTTGAGCACATTTTATCACCAAATGAAGCTGCAGCTTGGAACTCATTTCGGCAAATTGTTTCCGGATTTCTTGGAAACAACAAAAGCTCAAATTACAGAGAGATCGTCGAACAACTACTCCAAAATTATAAAAAAATTAGAGCAAATATGTCGCTTAAGATACATTTTCTACACTCGCACTTGGACTTCTTTCCGGACAACCTGGGCGATGTGAGTGACGAGCATGGTGAGCGTTTTCATCAGCAAATGAAAGAAATTGAGCACCGATACCAAGGATTTTGGAACGAAGCTATGATGGGGGACTATATCTGGTTCCTGATAAGAGAAACAGACCCACAACAATATAAAAGAAAGACAAAAGCACATAATTATTTTTAATTTGAAGGTTTTTATTTTTGTGTTTAGATATTTTTTTTTTAAACTTTTTTATAATTAATTAATGTTGATATCCTTAGGATAATTTCTTGTACATATATCGAATTGTTTTTTAATTTAAAGTCATATATTTTTGTCACCCAACAAATTTTAATTTTTTTTTGTAATAAAAAAGAAAAAACCTTACCATAGACAAAGTTGTGCATATGTCGAGCAAATTTTTGAAATTCATACCTTTACTCAAAAGCGAAACGCGTGCATCGATTTTCATGATCTTTGTCTCATTTTGCTCATAGGTTATGTGACTTTACGTAAAAGTAATAAGATTTGACATTTTTTTTCATTTTGGATTTTTTATGGATTTCAAAAAAAAAAATTTAAATCTTTAGGCAAAAAATAAGTTTTTTCCTTTATATATTCATTTTTAACTTGGAAACTGTTGCTTGTATAGGAAAACAATATATGAACAGATTAAGGGAATTGTAATTTTAAATTTTTTAAAATTTAATTCAATTAAATCGGGCTAGTGGTTCCCGAGTTATGCCGGACGAAACAAATTAACCAAAAAAAAAAAAAAAATAAAACAAAAACCAAACGAAAAAAAATTTTTTATTGCGTTTTTCGAGCTCATGTCAAGGTTATCTACACAGAAAAAATTATGGCATCCGGAGTACATGAAATTTTTTTCATTTTGTTGAGTAGTGTAATTTTCTCTCACCGTTCTAACTGCCCCAAGGAGGCACATACCCTCTATCTTCAACCTCCAACATTTACCCTAAACATACCTACCTCCTATCACCACACCTTAAGCGGAAAATATAGATAGACTTGCTTCCTAAAAGCAAAATTTTATTAAAATTTGCTCCCACCGCTCTAGGGAAGTCAAATGTACATGTATATATATATATAATGTATATATATTAATGCAACGGCTCTTTTGGCAATGTTGGGGAGGGGTTCGGTCTTACATTTAACCCAGCTAGTCTTCGGGGAAGTTTTGGGCTTTATTGTCATAACAAAAATTATAAAACATAAAAAATTCGTATAAAGAAAAGGCGGGGGTTGAAAAATTAATGGGAACGGTCACACATTTGACTCCAAGGGGAGCAAATTTTATAAAATTTTAATTTTTATATGGGATATAGGTTGTCCAAAAAACCGGCTATTTTAGAACAACGGTTTTCGGTTTGACCGAAATTTCAATTTAAAAAAAACGGGTTTTGGTTATAATTTTTTACAAAACCGGTTATAACCGTTTTTTTTAAATCAAAGTACCAAAATATTTACATTATTTTTTTTTTTACGAAAGTAAATACAGTTCAGTTTTAGTAAAGGTACATTAAATAAATAACTTCAGTAGCATTTTTTTGTTTGCGATCATTTTAAAATGAAGTCAATTCTATAAAATAATTCATATATTTACGTACAAAAACTTGGATAAAAAGTTTACATAGAATCCTTCGTATAATAATATCGCAATACCAGTATTCAATTCACGTTATAATTTTGTAAGTGATTTTTTTTGTTTTTGATAAAGCTTGTCGTAGAAAAAACACGCTCGCTAAATGTTAATGTAGGGCTAACAGTCATCAAGACATCATATAAGTAACTTAGCTTTTCAGTTTATTCTTTGATTTGTCATATAAAGTCTCCTGTCTTTCGCCTTTTCGAGCAATTTTGGAGTTTTAGATGTGGTTCATTGTTTGGTGTAAATCCAACAATAAATTTAAAGAGTCTTTAGAAAGAAACAATAGAGCTTTCGCACGTGTAGTTTGTTTCGCATGACGAAAACGTATTATAATAGTTTTATTGTGCAACCTAATTAAAACGCGTTTGGTATGTCGTGTGCCAAATGCTGCACTGATACGACGCAATTACATATGTGTCAAAATCTGCGTAAAATGGTAGTGTTTCTGTGCAGACATTTTTATACCCTCCACCTCTAGGATGGGGGTATATTCACTTTGTCATTCCGTTTGTAACACCTTGAAATATTCATCGGAAACCCCATAAAATATATATATTTATGTATCCTGGTAAAATTCTAAGACGATTTAGCCATGTCCGTCTGTCTGTTGAAAGCACGAACGACATGAGATAGGAGGTAGAAATTTTTCATTATTGTGTCTTATGGTTGCAGATCGGTTGGGATTGAAAGTGGGCGAAATCGGCCCAGAGGGAAAATTTTTTCCCTAACAAGGACTGAATATACCCCTAATATTTAGATTATTTAAGCAATTTTTTTGAAAATTTCAGATTTTCATTCACTTGCAATTTGTTTCGTACCTTCCTCTAGTAACGTACAAAAGTACAAAAAATATATAGCGGGTAAAATGGGACAAAATGAATAAAAATGGTACCAATGATACGACATCTGCTAGAAACATGAAATCGGTGTGGACATCCCTATAATTACGTAGACACGTAAAATAGAGAGATTTTTCGCAATTTGTACTTTTAAGGGATACAATTTGGAAAGAGGGATAAAAATGGTACCAACCAAACTGCTGAAGTTACAATCAAGAAATTCGGTGTATACATTTATCTGACTGCGTAGACGCGAAACATGAAATTTTCGAAATTTTTACTTTTAGCAGAAAATGGGACGAAAGGGATAACAATGGTACCAATCAAAGGGTTGCAGTTAGAATAGTGACGGTGTGTATATTGCTGTGATTGCTTAGACACGAAAAATAAAGATATCTTTCGATATTCGTACTTTTAGGATCAAAACGTGATAAAATGTGTACAAAGCAAACGGATGTACCTAGAATCATGAAATTAAATGCGTTCTTTCCAATATGTGAGAAATCGGCCCTGAGGAATAATGTTTCTCCCTAATGACGACTGACAATATACCTGATGTTTATAGTACATTTTTAAAGATGCTCCCTCATGTTCACTTTGTAATTACTATTCCAGTATTATATTTAGTAGTAGACTATTAATATTATAAAATAACAATGCAATTTCTTTAAAACAGTACGCATAAATATGCGTTATAGTTTGAAATAGTAAACAGATATAGTAATGCGTATTAAAAAATCGAAATTTTCAAAATATTTTACTTCACTACTTTGTAAAGTCGACAGCCTCTAATATACCGGTAATACTGAGGAATGCACTCCGTGGTGGAGGGTATATATTATTCGGCCCGGCCGAACTTAACGCCTTTTTACTTGTTCAATGTTCACTTATTTACCAAAACCGGTTAACCGATACGAAAAACCCGGTTTTATCGATTAACCAAAAATGGCCATTTTACAAAACCGGCCGACGGTTGCATGTGAAGAAACCGGTTTCGGTTTTGGACTCCCTAATGGGAGACCCCTTAAGGGGTTATGTGTGCTCAAAAAAAATGTTTGGGAGGGGAAATTAATGGGGGTCGGTCATACATTTAACCCCTCTGGGGCGGTTTCGAGACAGTTATGTTACATTTTGTGTATTTTTACCCTTTTGCCACCACCATTGATCCCGATAAGCGCCCACTAACATTCACCTCAACAACACAGTTTTTTGGCTAATGAATTTCTCTTCTCAAACTCGGACTCACCAAATAGGGTGTTCTAGCGTATCCAAATCAAATTCCTCAAATTCCCATATAACACTATTCCACCCCTAGTGTCGTTTTTAAGTTATATATAGGGTGGGTGATTTAAAATTACAATCAGCTATAAAAAAGAACTGATTATTTTTTTTAAATTTCTGGTTTTATTGGAGAGGTGGAACTTTGTCATTGAATGATGGAACACAATATCATTCATATGACTACCACGACTGGCTCGGCAGTAACTCATCCGACCAACCCAATTTTTCTCAAAGAAGTGCGAGAAACGATTACGAGTTGATGGATGTTCTTCGATATTCTCGGAAACAGCAGCAATGTTTTAGATTGAACGCACTGGACTTGAACATACACGGTTTGGGTTGTCCATCTTATAAATTTTAATTTTATAAACTTCAATAACAATAATTCTGAAACTGATTATTACATGGGGGCGCTATTCAAATGGACAAAAAACAATAGTAAATTTTTCACACATTACAAAGAAAATAGCTAATTAAAATAACAGAATACTTCCAAGCATTGAAATTTTTTGTGAATGAAGTATAGGTAGGTTATAAAAACAGGACCGATAAATACAGTAGGATGGGTCACGAAAATAAATTGCAATAAATTGCAGTCACCCAAAAGAAATGAAGATTGGATTGTTTAATGATGATATACAAGATATTTCGTCGCCATCTGTGAGCTATTTTTTTTTCTGAACTAAGAGACCCTTGGAAGCACTTTAAATAAAAGAAATTATTATTGTCTTAGAATAGTATTATTGGACATTTATATTGATTTTTTGTGATTTTTCAAGGAGACAGCAAAAAACTCATATTTCTTGGAAACATTTTGGTAGATGTGTTATGAAAAATAGGTAGAAAGAATCAATACCATTCGATGATTTCGAATACATGTTGAATATCGGACGAAAAATTACATCACAGACTCAATGTTTGTAAAATAATTTAATACAGGAGATGAATTTCCAAAGCAACATTTTTAAACTCTTTTACAAAACTGAAAGCTGAGGCGTCAATTTCCTTCCGAAGTTCCTCGTTTAGGCATCATTTGAAAGGTATTGACTGCCGCTTTTTATTTTTTCCAAAATACTACTTTTACTTACTTTATAAAATACAATATATTTTACAAATTACTACACCAAATACAAAAATTTTTCAGTTATCACTATGAAAAAACTCAAAAAATTACTATAAAGTTCCAATAATTCGACCAATAAGTTACTCTAAGACAAGAAACAAAATTAAAGTGCTTTCTAGGGCCTATTATTTCAGAAAAAATAAATTGGCAAAAATGCATCAGGAACGAAATATTTTGCAAATCATCATTAAACAATCCAAACTTTATTTTCGTGGGGTGACTGGAAATATTTTTTCCATTTGTATGGACCGCGGTCCAGCCTAATGTACAGTGTGCTTTGCAAGACTTTGATTAGTGAAGATACTTTGATTAATAAGACATTTCATCGATAAGGACAAAAATTATATGATCAAAGATAATATGTTTCGTTTGATAAATATATGATGGTTAGGTTTAGATAACGACTCCAAAGAACGTTCATCTAAATACATTTAATTAAAAACAAGAATGATGTTAATTGTTTTTATTGTTTTTTTTCGTGCCAGCAAAAAATATTTTTTGGGAAAAAATTTTAATTTTTGGGAGGCAGTTCATAACTGGTTTTATGTGAAATTGAAATTCGTAACATTTGGAAATATTAAAGGAAAATATAAGCGGGTGTTTCTTATATACTTATATTTTCCAAAAATCAGAGTACAAATATTAAAAGTACCTATAGTTATATCATTTGAAAAAAAATAAGAGTGCTTTTTTCATATCCAGAATTTTTGGTGCCAAAAAAGTTTTATTTTTACGGACAGTGCCAACTAATGTAATATTCCGACAAAGTAGTTGAATGGCAAGATTGTATGTAATAAAATGTAATTGTGCATTCCTTTGGAAGAGGGTCTGATAATGTTAGCACCAATCTCTCACCTAAATTAAAAATATGGATATATAATAAACGTTTCTTATCGGTGCAAATTTGTCACGAATTCTTCTTTCTTCTCTATCTTCAGAGCTGTCAAACCGTAGGCACTGTGATGTTCGCAAATCGCTAGGTCTTCCGTTTTTTTCATTCCACAAACTAGTGAGATTTTCTCCATGAGATTTATAAACTCCTGCCATTATTTGTAATCCAACATATGCATCAAGCTCTATCATATCAATTTTTTTGCCAATTTTTCCATATAATTCTACACCTTTTTGATTTGTCATTTGAATCACAATATGTATTTTTTATATTTGTTGATATAAACAAATCGAAGGAAGACATTATATATGTAACCATAGATGTTGCTCTTTTAGTAGGTCCAGGCTTATTCAATAAAATTTGATCTTTTGCTAACCTGCCTGTTTGAAGTGGTGGCTGTTCTTTCCAAACTACACTTTTGTCCTTAGATAAATATGTAACTGAAGTTCTGTGATCTATTTCTACTGCGTCTTCCACCTCCACGCTTTCAACGCTATTATTTGACGATGAATATGATTCGTCTTCTGCATCGCTGTCGGGAGAAAAAATTTCGTCTTCATCACTATCATCAAAAATGTCATCATCTTCGTAATTCATTATTTATTGCAACTGAAGATCACTAAGAATCTGAAACAATTTTATTATGGAACAATCATATATTAGAAATTTTATTTTACAATACTTACTTTTCTAATTTGTTCCATTATGTAAAAATACTCAATACTATGATGAGTTACAAAAAAATATATGTATGCACGCCGATCACCAAAAATTAAAATGAACTCATTGAAAGAAAATATTCTAATGAGACAAAAGTTCTAGCATCATCATAGCGAAATATTTTTATACCCTACACCACTTCGTGCACTAGGGTATTATAAGTTAGTTTCGCGCCAAATGTTTGTAACACCAAGAAATGAAAGAATCACCAGCTGAGTCGATTTAACGATGTCTGTCTGTCCGTCTGCTGTCCATCTAAGCTTGTTCGCACTCTAAAGGTCGCAATTGTGGTCCGATTGTCGTGAAATTTGGCAGCAGTTACTTTTTTTGGCCAAGGACGATTGGTATTGAATTTGGAGAAAATCGGTTCAGATTTAGATATAGCCCCCATACAAATGTCGCTCCCGATTTGACTTTTTCCGCTCTAGAAACCCCATATTGTACTCGATTTTCTTTAAAATTGGCACAACATCTAAAAATCCAACTAAAAAAACCTATGGTGAAAGTGGGTAAGATCGGTTCAGACTTAGATATAGCCCTCATACAAATGTTGCTCCCGAATGTTTAACCTATTTTGGCCAAACCTTACATATTATATTTCACCAATAAACATCACATCGTTCCAGGTATCAATATACCCTCATACAAATGTCCTTTCAGATTAAACATTTTTTGTGAAATAAAGGGTGATTTTTTAAGAGCTTGATAACTTTTTAAAAAAAAAAACGCATAAAATTTGCAAAATCTCATCGGTTCTTTATTTGAAACGTTAGATTGGTCCATGACATTTACTTTTTGAAGATAATTTCATTTAAATGTTGACCGCGGCTGCGTCTTAGGTGGTCCATCCGCTTAGTCCAATTTTGGCATTTCCACGTTTTTGAGTAACAGAGACCCAATTGGTGCGAACGGCGACGAATCGAAAATTGGTGGTCATCATTAACACTGGCCGATACAGCTGCGATATTTTCTTCAGTTCGCACTCTACGTAAGCGTGTTGGTGGTTTAATGTCCAACAATGTAAATTTGGTGCGAAATTTAGTCACAATAGCCCGAATAGCCGCTTCAGTGGGTCGATTAAACTGACCATAAAATGGAAGCGCGCAATGAACTTTCTTAACAGAGCACGCATTTTGATAATAAAATTCAATAATTTGCAAGCGTTGTTCGTTTGTAAGACGATTCATGATGAAATGTCAAAGCATACTGAGCATCTTTCTCTTTGACACCATGTCTGAAATCCCACGTGATCTGTCAAATACTAATGCATGAAAATCCTAACCTCAAAAAAATCACTCTTTACATACATTTACAGGATGCAAAAATCCTTCCCGATTTCATACTTTTTGATAATTTAAATATTTCAGTGAATTTAAAAAAAAAATATTTTTTTTTCAAAATTTGACAATTTGAATTAAACTAGAAGCCATACGCTTGAAATTCGCAATGAAAAAAGCTACCAGAAAAAATCTACCTTATTACAAAATTCCTGAACTTCGATCCACCCTTGTGTCTACAATTTAATATTTTTGGAAATTGGGAAATGCAGTTCTATTTCTCTTATTCAGAAGCACACATTTGCAAGCTTCCATTAAAATCGGAGAAGCTAAAAAACTTCTTTTCCATTGCACGTGGATTAGTCCATAACAAAATAACCAAATTCTCAAAGTGGGGAAATATGTTTCAAAATTTTCCATAACAAAATACCCAAATTCTCAATGTGGGAAAAATATGTTTCAAAATTTTCGATTTTTTACGAAAATGTGCGAAATTTCTTTATTTATCTCATCATATTCGTCTCAGTAATTTCAATCAATGCGTGAAAATTTATAGTCCTACACCACTGTCCTTTTGCGCCAGGAATTGCAACACGCTGTGCAATATGAACACCGTGCGTATGGCGCAGTGTGGCATTCGCATGAAAGTGTTGCCACATACATCAACTGCTGTCGTTCTAATCTTGTTTAACGAAGTGTTAGTAGTGGCTATAGTGGGCGATGTGGACGATGTGGTTTACAACACGTCGACTTCCTTAAAGGAAACCAAGCGAGAGGGGTTGGGGCGTTGTTGGCATTTACTTTCAAACCAACTTATATTTGTAAAGCTTAAAAAATTAAGAGATGAATAAGAATTAATTGTTTTAGAACTGCACATTTGGGCGGTAGAGAGTTTTGCATAGTTTAATGGCACACAGATGATGATGCTGCTGCTGCTGTTGCTGATGACTATGCTAGCTGGAGATATGCTGTCGAAGCTACCCTCTCATTTCCCCCCAACGAAACACCAAAAGTTATGGTAACATCTTGTTCTTCATTTCCCTTTCAGAATGCACATGATCTTCCCTGATAAACTACTGACATTTATAATGTTGCAAGTTTTCTTTAGTTTTGCCATTGCCACTGTCGTTGTAGTTGATGTTAAGTGGTTTTGCTGAGGTGGGTGGAAAGGCGGTGGTGGGCTACGAAGGAAGACATTAGTTGGCGGTGATGATGTAGTCGCCCAACCGCCACAACACAATGAAAGAACGACATGAACATAAACATGCACTACAACTGTCAAATGACAATGGCATTAGTGCCAAACTCAGATGGCTTGTTGCAGCTACAGCAACAGCAGCAGCCATAAGCATATTTTGTCAACTGAGGGTATATTTCCGGCATATAATGACAATAAATGGCCTTCAGAACATTTGCATTTCTGCTTGTATTTCCGTTATATAATCGTTGTCTTCAACAGGAACACAACACGACACTCAACAATGGCACCGCCACCATCACAGCAGCAGTTGTAAATGAAGTCGTGAAATTATGGCCGGGATTTGTCAATGAAATGATGTACATTCAACCGCACACATTAAATAGAGTAATGGCCTTAATGACAGTGTCCCCTGAATATGGGAGACATTCGTTATGTCTATCTTCCATAACAACGATAGGATATTAAATAGTGTGGAATTTTTAAAGATAGTAAAAATCTAAATTCGAATTTGGGTCGAAATAATAAGAACAACTCTAAATTTTCAGGGTAAGGTACTGGTGATATAGTTGCAGTCAAAGGTTTCTAGAGCATTATGGAAAAAATTGTGAAGGTTCTAAATGGTGTTTTTTATTGGGGTATAGAGCTTTTAGTTGGCATCACTTTTTTAACTGGCGGCCATTTTGTCAGCTGTCAAGTGATTAATATTTAGTTTGGTTTGCCATTTCATCATGAACAGGTTGACAAAAGAACAACGCTTGCAAATCGTGCAAATTTATTTCGAAAGTAATGGTTCAGTTCGCGAAGTTCACCGCAAGCACCGTCCATTTTATGGTCGACATAATCGTCCATAAGAGCAATTAATTCGGTTAAATATGGATCGTTTTCGCACTACGTTTACTCTATGTGATAATACGCATCCGCAGAGACGTCGAACAGTGCGCACCGAAGAAACAATTGCCGCTGTAGAGCAAAGTGTTGAAGAGGACCCGAATGAATCGATTCGCCACCGTGCACAGCAATTGGAGCTTTGTCCATCAACTTTATGGAAGATTTTGCGCAAAGAAAAATTGGACCTGTAGAATTGGCTATATTCGAACCAGCCGCGGCGGCCACATGCCCGAAATCATATTTAAACATTAATGACATAAAATTATCCTTCCAATAAAGCCAAATTGATGGACATTAAAACGATTTTCTTGTGTTTTATTTCAATTCGAAGTTCTATACCTCAATAAAAAAACACCCTTTATTATGTTAACTTTTTATTCATTAGGCTTTCCTCCACATTTTTTAATAATATGTTTCAAATATGTTAATCAGGATTTCCAAATAGGAGGGATATTTGTCGATTGTCCACTGGACACATATTCCAGAGATTTTCTACTTGCTCAAATATAACGCCAGGTATCAAATCTGATCTAAATAGTTTGATATAGTGGACCTTTGCAACAAAATTGTTCATATAACAAAATGGTCCAAATTTTATTCTAAATATTCTCACAGGGTATTATGTCATTTCGAATATGTTTGTAAGACCCAAAAGGATATAGATAAATATATTTATACATTTATTAAATATTTCCTTCAATGTTGGAATATTAACTACAATTTAGTAAAGTTTCCACACTTTAAGGTTACATTAAATAGTTAATTTACTAAAAATAGGATAGAAATTATATTAAGAACAAAATCAGTGAATCAAGTCAACAATTCTTGCAATTGTGTAAATTTATACTTGGCTGGAAAACATTTCTTCGAGTACAAGAAATTAAACAAGTTAAAAGACGATAAAAAGGCCGGAATGAATCTCATATATAATTTTCCTTCCTGAGTATTACCGCAGATTAGGGGCTATCGTCTTCACGTGATATGTTAGGAGAATTCTGCAAATATCGCATTTGCTGAAAATATTGTGATGTTGATTGACTATAATTTTGAATTAAAACTAATTAATTAATTTTGAGGACACTTATCGAACGAGAACCTCTAATTTCAAAGATTTACAAGATCCATGCTCATTGTTTTTTCGGTTTACAGTCAGGGGTACTGTACTGTCTGTATTAGAACTGAACCTTGCTGATAACTGGACGCCGCAGCAAATAGAAGGTGATGTCAATTACCTAGTCCTTGCCGTGTTATCGGGGACTATGTTGCGGTATACCTCATATACCTCTCCCCCACACTCGTGGAAATCAAAATGAATATTAGCGAAATTAAAATTAAAAAACGTTAGTCAGACCCGAATACCCCCGAAAAACCATCATTCTCCCTCCTAAGTGGTGTTAAACCTATCACCGCTGCACTATGGTCCCAAATCCATATTTTTTTGGCAGAAATTCAAAAAAAAAATAATTTGGAGATTGTTAAATGTGTATATATTTTCTTAATGGCAACACTCCAAGCTATCAAGAAAATGTATTGGAGTAAACTAGGTGGCAACACTACAAGCCTGAGAGGCACTTAAAGTTTGCCGTTGAAACGAGTGGGATTAATTCGGGTCTAAAGCAGTTATACAAAATACGCCATAGTACACATTTTTGATCATATCTCTGATTCAGATATCAGATTTGTGTATGAGACACATCAACATCTCTGGTACATACAATACCTTTAAAATGGTGTATGAAGTCATTAACTTTTCTGTACACGTACATATTTTATATTATTTCCTGAAATAATTATTTAATTGCAGTGTCAAGCAGAATATTAGTATGCTATATTTTGCTTTTGTAATAATGTTCAGAAAAACATTGTTCGTCAAAGCGAAATAAGTTTCATTATTTTAAGCATTCATAAAATTTTGTTTTTGGTCACTCTGCACTAATACAGGGTGATAGTTATGTTGGTTATATATTGAGTTTATATGGAAGGTGGTAGTGGGCATTGTCCGATCGGCCCAATTTTATTTTTAAGTATGTTAGGTCAAGTGTGCAAAATTACGAGATTGTCTCATTATTTTTCGACTTTATGCTGGTACGTCTGACAGTGGGACAGCTTCATACATTTGAGTGCAAAAAATATAAGGAATGTTCCTAGAGTGATGAAACTTGGCACTGAACTTTTCCTGAATTAATTTAAGGCAAATATGATGATTCATCAAAATCGTCCACGCCCATGAAACTTAGAATGACTTTTTCATACAAAATTTTATTGTTTTAGTACGAATGTCTTGTATTCATATTTTTGGAAGCACAATTGGAAATTTTTTCAACAGTTATTTAACCGTGAAAAAATAAATTTTGAAAAAAGGTATTTTCATTCAATCGCCTGAAATACTTGACCGATTTGTATACCCTACACCACAGGGTATAATGTCTTTGTGCATTTGTTTGTAACACCCAAAAAGAAACGAGATAGACCATCGTTTCTTATTCCGATCGACTTAGAATCACTTTTTGAGTCGATTTAGCGATGTCCGTCCGTCTGTCCATCTATTCTTGTAATCAAAGTCCAGGTCGCAATAGTTGTTAGAGCTAAATGAAACTTTGTACAACAAAGTTTTATGTGACAAGGACGAACGCTATTTAATTTGAAGCAAATCGGTTCAGATTTAGATATAGCTCCCATACAAATTTTGCTTCCGGTTTTACTTTTTCCGCTCTAGAAACTACATATTTCAACATATTTTCCTCCAATTTGGCAAAACGCCGTATATTTCAACTATAAACAGCTCTGGTAAAAATAGGATAGATCGGTTCAGATTTATATATAGCACCCATACAATTGTCTCATCCGATTTGACTCTTTCAGCTCTAGAAACCACAAACTTTGACAGATTTTCTTCAAATATTTCAACTAGAAACAGCTCTGGTAAAAGTAGGATAGATCGGTTCAGATTATATATAGCTATCGATTTGATTCTTTCCGCTCTAGAAACCAAATATTTAACACTCCATAAAATTTGGGAAAGCGTCTAATATTTCAACTAGAAAACCTTTGCTAAACATTGGTCACATCGGTTCAGATTTGCATATAGCTCAAAGTTGGTGTTCAAATTTTCTTACAAATACAGATAGAAGTATGGAAATTGTAGTATATTCTCCTCTTATAGCTGCATCGTATATCACCCGGTTCAAATGTAATGACCTTTTTATATACTACACCATAGGGTATAATGACTAAGTGTAGGGTATCATATAGTCGGCCACGACTTTAACCTTCCTTACTTGTTATGTATTATACATTGTTTCGCAGACAATTTCAATTACTTTTATAATAATAGCCCTTTGAGTCCCGCATTTTTTCTGTGATAAATACGGAAAATTGGTTATACTTGTTGACGAAGTGTGGGTCTAAATATGATTTCTAATGAGTTTTTGGGGTTTCTTATTTACACAGGACATGAGTAACTAGATGTGTAATAAAATCATTATCCTGCAGATTCCGGTTAAATAGAAAATTATGATGAAGTGATTATTTTGAGTGAGGGTATATATCATTTGGGGCAGGAAGTGACTTCAGACCCCAAGTATGTTTGGATCAAATCCGTTTCACGACTTTTTAAGCTGTTTAAGCCATGTCCGTCCGTCTGTCTGGCTGGTTGGCTGTTGTACACGATAACTCTCGAAAGAAGTTACGGAATCAATGAAAACTTTGCAAATGAAAATATTTTTCCCAAACTTATTTTAATTTCGAAAATGGACGAAATTGCCAAGCACCTTCTGGTACCTCCCACACAAATGACCCATATTCCTATGTTAAATTAAAACCAATGTCACTTCCACACGGATAATCGGCATCAGCTGAGTTTTGGTATTTGATTAAGTTTTTATAATTACTTTAAACGTACAAAATATGGGGGTATTACTACGCCCCTGCTAGTATCTCCCACACAAATCACCCTAACCTACAGAAAATTAAAGCAGTTCTAATTTCTATAAGGAATACTACGAAATTTGATGTTTGGCAGTCCTTTTACAGAAGTTGCATTCATGTGGAATATGGGCGATATTGCCACACCCCTTCTGGATTTGATTAAAATAAAACCGGTGTTACATTCGTACGGGTAGTCAAAATCATTTGCAATTTTATATTTTAAAATGTTTTTATAATCACTTTAAACCAAAAAAAATATTTATGCTTTAGCCACGCACCTTCATGTGCCTCCAACACAATTGTCTATATCCTAGGTAAAATTAAATCTTCCATAAATTCTATACTGGTATATACTTGTTTTTGCAATTGTTTTATAAATGTGGAAGCTAGGACCTTATGTACCTTAAACACAAATCATCCGACCCTAAGTAAAGTTTAAGTTCTTATAATTTCCATTGATATGTTCTTTGAGAGTGAGGGTATATATAACTCTGTTTAGCCGACTGACGTTTTCCTACTTGTTATAATCTTAAATATATACTACTTCGAATAACAAATACAGTTTTTTTGTCCTCAATGCCAGAAGATATATCAACAAAATTGAATTCCAAAAAAAAATAAAATAATTATTAGACTTATCTTTGACTTAACATTGTGTGAACTAGTTTAAAATTGCTGCTGGCATTGATTCATTTTTTCTAACATTTCAAAATAAATTGGCGCCAGTTTCTAATAAACAGCGTATGATTCAGTATCCCGCATTTTATGCTCAGCTGTATTGTGGCTTAGCGGTGAGGAGCTCATAAATTTTAACCAAGTTTTGATATTGTTGATGCAATTGTATTGCCAACTCAGTTAAACCAACCATCCAACCACAGATAGCGGCGCCACAAGGAAACGCTCACCAGTGTATTGTCGTACATGCGGCAGCAGTAAGCAGAGGAAGAACAACTTTTCATGAAACAAACACACATTGTCTTGCGTTGAACTT
Source organism: Polietes domitor (assembly GCA_947397865.1). NCBI lineage: Eukaryota > Metazoa > Arthropoda > Insecta > Diptera > Muscidae > Polietes > Polietes domitor. The sequence continues at coordinate 67,227,698 of OX377620.1, forward strand.
GCAGAAACTTTGCCTTTCTATGCATATGATTTTTGTCTTAGAGCAACTTCTAAATGCCCGCACACCCCAACGTTTGGTAAGCAGAGTCGAACTGCGAGTCTTGAAATAAATCGAAAAGAGAACGAAAGTTGACTAAGAAATAATGAATAAATTCGTTGGGTAAAGAAATTAAAAATGTATGCTCAAGATCATATCACGACACTTTCATGCTTCTATTATTCTTGCTTGGCTGGTGTTTTTCGGCGAAGTTTTCTCCAATTTAGTTACAGTGACTCAAAGTATGAAGATAGTTACTTTGAGTACTGATCCTAAACCGAAGAAATTAAAAGGGCCGATAAGTTATTGCCCTTTCAATGCCGGGGGATGTAAACGAATCTCCAAAATTAACATTTTTTTAAATTAAAGTTAAAAATTTTCAAATTGCAACACAGAGATTACAAAGTGTTTACTAAATTCATTTAACCCCATATGTTGTAAGTGGTCAACAAACAACTCAGAATTACTATGGTAATGCTGGAACATATTTTCCCCACTCTGGGAATTTGGCGCTTTTGTTACAGTAATACATTGTTTATTGTATTATTTTGCCGTTTTTGGAATTGTGAGATTTTTTTAAATATATACAAAAACTGTTTTTCAATAGTAACAGATTGAAAATTCGTTTTTGTCTTCAAAAACAGTTTTTGTGATACTTCAGACAAGTCCCAAAACGGGGAAAATAAATCCCAAAAATTCGAAAAAAATAGATCCAAAATTTCAAAATTAAACGCTGTCGATGTTTCCGACTAAAATGAAAATTGTGTTTTTATGCGTTCCATTCGTGAGCTGAACGCTTACAAAATAACCTCTATAGAACAGGTTTTTCCTGAAATAAATTCTTGGTTGAAAAAAAAAAAACGTTCCAATATGATCCAGAATAAATTCCAGCTTTTGATGATTTTATTGTTATTTTTTTATAAAATCCACAATACTTCTACATTTTACTTCGATTTGTGGAGACATTGAAAGCTAGTTTCGATTTCTGGCTTTTCCCGAACCATTAAGTCCCTCAAATTTGTTTCAAGCTGTTGGTCCTGAATGGGTTAAATGTGAAGTAAAAACTTAAATATATGGTTATTTGTATCGTAAACTCATAGTCTATAGTCTAATGCAAAGCAGATTTTTGGAGTAAAATTCTGAGATTTGTTAGTGTTTCACAATTTCATTGAGCCACTGTGTATTGTCTCATAAGATTTCCCACTGAAAAACATGCAGCGCCAAAGAGCATTTGGAGCATATGTATGTATGAGAAACTTACGAAACTTCCTAAGCAGTTTTGTTGCTCATTTAGTGTTTGACACAAGACAAAGCAAAGATTGTACGAAAAAGCTGTTTCGGAAAAACAAAAAACCAAAGGATTTATTAGATGGAGAACATGAAATTTAAAACAAACTTTTAATTGAATTACTTGTCTATTAAGACGAGATGTGCTGAATATGAAAAAACAACGCAAAACATGGTTAAAGCGAATTAAAAATTCATTCATTTGTACTTGAATGTGATAATTAGGAGAAATTGGAGAGACGTGTTGGGAGATATTTTTTGTTTTTGTTAAATAACCAGGTCACATTACAAGGATGCTACAATCATGAGAACCTCATGGCGTATGAGTAATTATCATTAACCAGAACGTGTTGTATAAAATAAATTTCAGGTTTTCTTTTTTAATTTATGTCAGATGTTTTAAGGTACACTTTAATACTGTGTAGCCGAATTAAATTAAAATCCAAATTGTGTTCACATTCTGTTATAATTAAAAACGCTCTTATCCGTTTGATCTTATGGGTTGAGAAACAATTTGTCCGCAAGCACATTTTACTCTGCTCTACAGTCTTTTAGAATGCAACACATAATGTGGCATAATATTTTGTTTGATTATATTTATTATACACTCGACGAGAGTATTATGGCTTTGTGCATTTGTTTGTAACACCCAAAAGGAAGCGAGATAGACCCATTGTTAAGTATACCGATCGACTTAGAATCACTTTCTGAGTCGATTTAGCAATGTCCGTCTGTCTGTCTGTCTGTCCATCTATTGTTGTAATCAAATTACAGGTCGCAATTGTAGTCCGATCTTAACAAAAATTGGCACAAGTAAGTTTTGAGGATCAAGAACTAACGCTATTTAATTTGAGGCAAATCGGTTCAGATTTTGATATACCTCCATACAAATGTCGCTCCCGATTTGACATTTTCCGCTCTAGAAACGACATATTATACCCGATTTTCTTTAAATTTGGCACAACATCTTATAATCCAACTATAAACAATTATGCAGAAAGTGGGTAAGATCGGTTCAGATTTAGATATAGCCCCCATACAAATGTCGCTCCCGATTTGACATTTTCCGCTCTAGAAACGTCGTATTGTACCCGATTTTCTTTAAATTTGGCACAACATCTTATAATCCAACTAGAAACACCTATGCAGAAAGTGGGTAAGATCGGTTCAGATTTTGATATACCTCCATACAAATGTCACTCCCGATTTGACATTTTCCGCGCTAGAAACCACATATTCTACCCGATTTTCTTTAAATTTGGCACAACATCTTATAATCCAACTAGAAACACCTATGCAGAAAGTGGGTAAGATCGGTTCATATTTAGATATAGCGCAAATACAAATGTTGCTCCCAAATGTTTAACCGATTTTAGCCAAACTATACATATTATATTTCACCTATTGCGTTCCAGGTTTCAATATACCCCCATACAAATGTCCTTTCCGATTTAACATTTTTTGTCAAACACATACATTTACAGGATACAAAAATCCTTCCTGTTTTCACTTTTTCACCGAATTAAATTGTGTTCGGATTGAAAGTGGTGTGTCATAGAGTCGGCCCCGCCCGACTTTAGCCTTTCATAATTTTGGTTATACATATGAACTGTAGGTGGGAATGTCAGAAACATTCCTAAACGGTAATTTCTTCACAGGATGTTGTATTTTGAGGGCATACTGTGTGCCTATTCTTGAAACAGGTATCCATTTAAGATAATTGATGCTGTCCAAACAGCGAGTTTATTGAAAAATATGCTTATTTATTCTGGCGTTTTCATTTTTAACAGTACTACAAAATGTAGCGTGTTTTGAGCTGTATATCAAATTAGCTTGACGAACTAGAAAAATTAAGCCATTAAAGGCCAAAGAAAACTATTGTTCAAAAATCAGACAGCAAGCAGGTGTCCTCATATGGCAACAAATGGCTAATTATACACTCCACGAGATTATTATGTCTTTGTGCATTTGTTTGTAACACCCAAAAGGAAACGAGATAGACCCATTGTTAATTATACCGATCGACTTAGAATCACTTTTTGAGTCGATTTGGCAATGTCCGTCTGTCCATCTATTCTTGTAATCACGATACAGGTCGCAATTGTAGACATAACCAAATGAAACTATGCACAACGAAGTTTTCGGTACAAGGACGAACGCTATTTAATTTGAAGAAAATCGGTTCAGATTTAGATATAGCCCCCATACGAATTTCACTCCCGATTTGACTCTTTTCACTCTAGATACCACATATTACAACAGCTTTTCTTTAAAATTGGCAAAACATCTTATATTTCAACTAGAAACACACGTGGTAAAAATGTTTTAGATCGGTTCAGATTTATATATATCTCCCATACAAATTTCGCTCCCGATTTGACTTTTTCCGCTCTATATACCACATATTTCACTTGATTTCCTTCAAATCACCTTGCATTACCTTATAATTCTACTAGAAACATCTGTGTTGAAAATAATTAAATCGGTTCGGATTTTGATATAGCCACATACAAATTTCACTCCCGATTTGACTTTTTCCGCTCTAGAAACCACATATTGTATCAGATTGTCTTCAGATTTGGCAAAACATCATATATTTGCACTAGAAACATCAGTGGTGAATATAGGTCAGATCGGTTCAGATTTATATATAGCTCCCATACAAATTTCGCTCCCAATTTGACTTCATCCTCTCTAGAAACCAAATATTGTATCAGATTGTCTTCAGATTTGACAAAACATCTTATATTTAAACTAGGAACACCTATGGTGAAAATAAGTCTGATCGGTTCAGATTTATATATAGCTCCCATTAAAATTTCGCTCCCGATTTGTTTTTTCTGCTCGAGAAGCCACATATTTTACCAGATCCTCATCAAATTAGGCGAAATATCTATATTTGTTCTATAAAAAGTCATGGCGCAAATGGGTCAGATCGGAAACACCCATGGTGAAAATGGGTCATCGGTTCAGATTTGCATATAGCTCCCATATAAATTTTGCCCCAAAAATGTCCCATACAAATTTCGGATAGACTTTTTCCGCACTAGAAAGCACGAATTTTCACAAAATTATCTTAACACGTTATATTTGAATTGGATGAACTTATTGTGAAAGTATATTCCATGTTTGGATATAGCACCGATAGAAATATATCCGATTTGACAAATTGGATCAGGCAATATTAGCCTATGATTAGGAAACATACAAAAATTCTTTCCGTTTTCACTTTTTTACCGAGTTGAATTGTTTTCGGATAGAAAGTGGAGTGTATCATATAGTCGGCTCGCCCGACTTTAGCCTTTCCTTACTTGTTTGTTTGTATATTTTGGGATTTTTATCTATATATATAAAAATCAATGTGTGTCTGTATGTCTGTATGTCTGTATGTCTGTATGTCTGTATGTCTGTATGTCTGTATGTCTGTATGTCTGTATGTTCCGTATAGGACGCCAAACCGGTGGACCGATTCGCCTGAAAATTTTACTGTATCTATCTTTTGGACAGAGGATGGTTACTGGATAGTCTAGGTCACGATAGGACAAAGGGGGTGGTACCTCCCACACAAAAAATATTTTAAAACTATCACAACAGGCATAACGATGGATGGATTCGGTCGATAATTTCACTGCAGCTAACTTCTGGGCAAGGGATGGTTCCAGGATATACTGGGTCATTATACGAAAAAAAAGGCGTGGCACCGCCCACACAAACTATATTTTAAAACTTTCATAAAACACGTTCCGAAGTGCGGATTCTCTTGAAAATTTTATTGTGACTAACTTATGAACTGAGGATAGTTTCTGAATGGTGACTATACAATGGTGATGATACAAATGGACGTGCGACTGCCCACACGAACAATATATTAAAATTATCACAAAACAAGTAACGAATAACGGATTCTCTTGAAAATTTTAGTGTATCTAGCCTGTGGAAAGGGGACGTTTTCTGGCTATAATAGGGGAAGGCACGACAAATGGGCATCACAAACACTATATTTTAAAACTATACCAAAATACATTGATGCATTTCAATATTTTTTTGTAACGAACAGAGGATGACCCTTGACTATAAAAAGGTCATGCTACAAAAAGGGACTATAAAGTAACACGATTTTTTTCTGCTCTTGAATATAAGAGGTCATGGTATGAACAACTGGCGCGTTTCCTCATACTCGAACCAAACAAGGTGTTCCAGTAGATGGGTATCAAATTGTTTACGCTTCATATGCATTGGGCCGTGTTTATACCGTACACCCAAACAACGCAGAATGTTATTATTTGGGAATGTTATAAGTTAACGTGAGAGGACCCACTTCAGTTTAAAATTTAAGAGCAGTTGAGAGAGGCGTGTCAGAAACTGGGGGACCACATTAATGTATGCTTGTTTGCGACAATATTAAGAACTTGCTCGCCATCTAACCCAAAAGACATGTGGGAAAAATTCAAAGAGAGTATGAGTGAGGACATTTTGCAACATTATCGGACCGTTACGATTCTATATCATTTGCGATTAACACTTTCAACGATACGCTGATAAAAATTTAAGACATATTCCTAGCCATCAGCAACAAAACTCTTAATCAACTTGGATTGATGGTGCCTGAACGTTCTATCGTTGACATTATTGATTGGGACTTGCTAAGAGAACGGCAATTCAATGTTGAAGACTTTGTTTGTTTGTCGCAACAAAAAAACTCTATTAATTGCAAATTGTGGCCTTTGATAAAATTAAAACTGCAGTAACAAATGACAGCGGCGGCCTTTTTTCTCGATGCACCAGGAGGCACAGTTATAACCTTTCTCATCACTTTGGTATTAGCGCACATCCGCACTCAAAATGGGATAGCTTTAGATATTGCTTCCCCCGGTATTGCTGCTACATTATTGGATGGAGGACGAACGGCACATTCAGCGTTGAAATTACCATATATTATGGAATTTGTTGATTCTCCAACCTGTAATATTGCAAAAGTTCAGGCATGCCGAAAATGCTGAAAACATACAAGCTGATTGTGTGGGATGACTGCACCATGGCACATAAGAAATCCCTACAAGCGCTTAATCGGACACTTCAAGATTTTAGATCAAATACACAACCATTATGTGGAACTCTTATTTTACTATCTGGAGACTTCCGACAGACCCTTCCATTATTTAAATTTTCATGAAGTTTTTACATTTTAAAAATGTAACTTATGAATTTAAATAAATAAGTATTACTTTAAACTAATTTACAGAAGTAAAAATATACAAAACAAAAATTGCGAGCATACAAAGTTATATACATAAGGAAGACGAAAACCCGTGCAACGCCGGGTACAAAAAGCTAGTGATATAATAAAAAATACTAAAATTTAATTTTTCGTCGAATTTACATTTAATATTTAAATTATCATTTTGTTAATATAAATCCTATCATATCGGATGTGCAGCCAAGTAATAAATGTAATCTTACCATTTGTACATAAATTTGTACTCTATAAAATATAGACGCAAAATTGTCTTAAGCAGAAGCAATATCCCAGTTCAAATCAAATATTAATTACGAACCGAAATAAAACAAACGAGAAAAATTAAAACAAATGGTAAGCTACATGAATTCAACTTTCGACCAAGAAGATTATGAAAAATAATGAACTTGTATGACAAAAGTTCATCGAATGAAGAACTGCATTTCATAGTTTCTAAGTAATGTTTCATAAATTCTATAACGCTTTTCATTGATTTGTGTTTTATGAAACATATTTCATTAATTTTATGAAGTGTTTCATTGGCGACTTTTTGATGCAATTTTTTACTGAGGTTAAGACAAAATCATAAATGTATGAAGATAATTCTTTCAATGTGCCTCGAAGAAGTCTACATTTATGCATGGATAGTGCTAAACCCACTGTATCTATATGGAAATGGAATTCACAACATTTATAGTCATCAAAATCACGTTCTGCCCCATAGAAAATATCTTTTACCTATTTTTTCTAGTTTTTAAGTACTAAAACCACTGTTTATATCGCAATATTTGTAGTCATCATAATTACTTTTAAATATTTATATTCTTATATTCTTAACGAAATTATATTCTTATATTCAAAACGAAAAAATTTAATGTACCTACGATATGAATTGGAATTTTGGTAAATAAATGTTCAACAAATATTTGGCAAAAATTTCCTCTCGACTGAGACCCAGAATATATACATTTTCGATCCACTCCACAATACAAACGAAAAAACTAAAACAAATGAGCGTTTGCACGGCAGAAGTATTGCTGGGTAACTATACCTGCATATACACATACTTACATATGCAACTCAATGAGATGCTTGTAAGATGACATGTGTACTTTATTACTTGGTGCGATTTTTTAAACGCAAATTCTGCAAATGAGTTGTGCTTCTCGTTCGTTTGTGAGAATCATCTCCTTATACAGGCCGGGTTTGATGTTGAAAAGTCGCTGCGAACCCACTTGAAAAGACTTTTGACATGGTCGAAATCATGATCGTGGCAGTCTGCAGCCAAGTAGTAAATGTCACCATGCCATTTGTAAATAAATTTGCATTCTATTAAATATAGATGCAAAATGGTATTGAATCAAAATTTCAACATTATAAGTACTGTTTGATTTGAACTCGAATATTGTCCTGGCTCAAGACCATTTTGCATCTATATTCAATAGAATGCAAAATTTATTTACAAATGGCATGGTGACATTTATTACTTGGCTGCACACTACCACTAACATGACTTCCACCCTGTGAAAGGTTTCTTCAGGTGGCTTCACAGTGACTTTTCAACGGCCTCTTTAAGTAAATGATTCTCACAAGCGAACGAGAAGCCCATTCAATTTATTTAATTTTGGTACCACCTCACATGTGATTATAAATTACGAAACATTTATGTCGTTTATTTTCATAATTCAATCACCTTTAATGAGTTTCGATGACGGATTGTTCAATTATAATTAATGTGATAACAATTTTGATGATGAAGAACAAAACCCAGCTGATGTTTTTCTCACGAATGAATGAATTCAATGAATATTTATTAGGCCATTTAGTGCTAAAGTTTCTGTCCAGAATATAAAGAGGCAGATATATCTTCCTATTCAGTCGTATGTGTCCTATACAAGGATTAGAGTATAAGTGGCAGTTAACACTGCAATACAATATCTATTTAACAGAAATATCCTTCTATCTTTCACCGGCTATTTAACACTCATCACTACCGCATAAATTACTTTGATCCGATAAATAACCAACTAACCGATATATTAACCACCACAACAATAGCAGATTAAATCCATTGTGTGTGGTGATTGAATGTTCTTGCGAAAATCATCAATGCTTTATAATTAAATCAAAGCATAAATCACCCGACGCTACGGTCTACTCTATACATGGTGATGCGCTCAGTGCTGTGAAGTTGGTAACAACACACAAGCTGACCTATTGCTGATTGAGCGAGAGATAAGAATAAGTCCAATTTTGTTAAATGAACTAAACAATGTTTACAAAAATTCAGCTAGTACGTTACAATAAGTTGTGGATAAATATATTGCATCCCTAATGTGATAAAAGCGTGATATAGTGGATTATAGCTGAGGAGTTGATTGTATTTTTTCGTATGACCAATAGTGTTGATATTTTCATATTCTGCACATTAAGTCTATAGAAGTCTATATAGCTTTTGGACAGACAAAAAGTGTAACGCTTTGAATTCGTTAACTGGCAAATTTAAAATTTTAAGTTTGAAGTACTGATTATGTTTTCAAATTTCTGATTTTATGGGAGAAGTTGAACTTTGCCATTTAATAATAACCCCATATGCGGCAATTTTGTATAATGACCTAACCAATGAGATGAAAATTAGCTTCATGAAGACTGGACTGAATGCCGATCTCTTCTCGAAATTTGTCCACGTTTATTTCTTACAGTGTGCGTTAAAGACTCACTACTTTGGATGTAAGTTTAAAATATTTCCCAATTTTGTTGGAGCGTTTAGCGTCTCATTTTGCAAATGTCAAGCATAAACCTGAAAATAAAAATGAATGTCCTTCTGCCTTTCAAAGTCAAAGTAATCGGCAGTTAAAATTTAAAATTTTAAATGGCCCACCCTATAGTAATATTTTGCCCATATCTAGTTTAAGTTCGGATGCGGACGATATTGATATTACCCGGGGTTAAAACAAAAACTATGAGAATTCCATATGAATAGCCGAAATCAATTGTAATTTAATATTTGAAAATTCCTCTAAATTTAGTTTGATTATAATTGATTCAAGGAGACTTACGCAGTTTTCCAATGTATCAGTATTTTGCTGCTCAGTTTTTGTGGTAGACTAACACCAGCAGCAGTTGAAACCATTGTCAGTGCTACAGCAACGGTTCTATTTTGCTAATTGATAATGCCCGAGTAGCCGAACCCAGCACAGAATTACCTGTTGTGCGATATCATGTATTTTAGATGAAGCAGGGGGTGTGATGTGGTCAGAGTTAACCACAAAGTAAAACACGTTTTAGCAGTCGGTTAAAACACTAACTTCATACACACACCAGCAACTGAACGTAACGTCCTTTATATACACACACACATATATAATGGACAGCAGCAGGATCAACAGCAAAAGGGAACGTAATTGTTATTTACTTAGTGTAAGACTATAATAAAAAACCTATTACAAATTTAGTGGGACCTTTTGCCAACATTTCGATTTACTGTGGGACAAAATAAAAATCGAGATAATTAATTAATTCAGATTGCAGTTGCTGTTATGACTGCAGTTCAAAGATATTGGTCATACAGAAACAAGAGTCTATTTCGACTGCTTTCATTGGACTGAAAAAAAAAATAATTCAGCTGCATATGCGTTTAATGCATTTTCACCAATAATATAAAATATGGAAACCGAGTTCCAAATAAAACAAGTAAAAAGGACGCTATGTTCGCCCAGGGCGATCCACAGAGGGTTGAAATCGCCAAAAATGGAGATTAATGCAAAAATCTAATTTTTTTGGAAAATTTTTTATTATACGATTAAAGAATATAAAATTCTACATCACTACCGAAAATATCAATGACATGTGTTGTTTACTTTTCCAGTTGCACCGCCTTAAAGTCAAGCATGTTTTGAGTTTTAAGCGAACAGTTCTGAAAATTGTAAATTGACATACTTCAAAGGTTAATATCTTTTTCCCCATTGTAAAAAGTAGCACTTTGATTATAGAATCTTCAAGTTCAGGTATTTTAGAGTGATTTTACTAAAAAGCGTTTTAACGAAAGTATTTTACGAACATTTTTAAAAAATTGTTGAAAATATGTCTAAATTTAAGGTATTTTCAAAATATATGTGGGGTTCTAAATGTGTATTCTGTAACATACCGCCAGATGGTGAATTTCTAATTAAATTACAATGTGTTAGCTTCAATATTCTGCAATTACATGTTGCGCGTTTTTGCGCCAATATATTTCATTAAATATATTGTAAAAATAGTCACTTTTTATGGGTGCTTATAGACTAAGTTTTATTGTAAAACTGGAATTTAGAATATGACGAAAACTTAATATTTAAATATTATGTAATGAAAAATAAGTCTTTTTATTTTCTTAACACTTAAATGAAACAATTATTTCTAATGAAAAGCATTCACAGAAGCAGAATGAGATTCCCTGTATAAAAACGAAGTGGTGTAGGGTAGAAAAAGTACGGAAATACTACGGTCGGGTGATGCCGGCTATATGATACCCTGTATCTTCTATCCTATTTAAAGTAATTTACTGCCAATTCAAAATGTCTTAAAATATCTGTGACAGTTTAATGTCGGACACATTGTCTTTTATGAACAAATGTCACTAATTCTGGTGGAACATTTGTATGGGGGCTTTATCAAACAATGGCCCGATGACATCGAATTTAACTACAGCTGTTTCCAGGTGCAATATAACGTTATGTGCCAAATTCGAACAAAATCGGGTAAACAATTTTGTGACTAGAGCGGAAAGTAAAATATGGAGCAACATTTTTATGGGAGCTATATTTAAATCTGAACCGATGTGTCCCACTTTCACCATATATGTTTCTAGTTGAAATATAACGTGTTGTGCCAAATTTGAACAATATCGGTTAAAATATGTGGTATCTAGAGCGAAAAAAGTCAAATCGGGAGTGACATTTGTCTGGAATATATATCCAAATCTGAATTGATTTGCTTCAAATTTAATAGCGTCCATCATTGATGCAAAACAATTAGATGTACCAAGTTTTGTTGGGATTGGATAATAGTTGAGACTTGTACTTCGACAACAATAATATATACACGGACGGATTATTATTTTTTTTTCCAGGAAAACCATTTTTCCACTAAATTGTACACAAATTGTGTTTTCTTTTACTGATTATGGTATAAATAATGAAAAAATATAAACATTACCTGACCCGAAGGCTTCCCCGAATTAATCTCCATTTTTTGCGATTTCAACCCTCTGTGCGATCCTTATATACCCTCCACCTTGAATGCAATCCCACTTTTGCAATCTCAATTTTACACAAAAGTAGAACAACATAATAAAACAATTGTGATATTTTTATTGTTTACAGTCTCTATAGAGAAGAATTGTGCAAACTGTTTTTAAAAAAATGGTGACGCTTTATTATTATAATATTAATAGTCTTGTACTATATAAATAGAAAACTTAAAAGAGAGAAGGCAATCATCAAAAATATGCCTTAAATATCAGGTGCATTGTCAGTCGTTATTAGGTAGAAGCAATTTCCCTCAGGGACGATTTTCCGATATGCAATTTCCAGCTACAGCCCAAATCTCCGTACCATTTTGAGAGGAAAAGTACTAATATTGAAGATCCAATAGCAGTTTGGTTGGTACCAATTTAATCCCGAATATCAAAAGATATCTTTATTTTTCGAGTCCTCTCAGTCAGAGAAATACACATCACTATTCTAACCGCAGCCGTTTGGTTGGAACTATTTTTATACCCTTTCGCGTCATTTTCTCCTTAAAAATAAAAATTTAGAAAAATTCCCTTACGTTTCGCGTCTACGCAGTCAGATTACTGTCTACAAAGAATTTCATGATTTCAACTTCAATTTCAAAAAATCCTTTCTTTTTGTGTGTGTTCGCATTTTGAGGGATGAACATACCGAATTTCATAATTCTGGCTGTTGTCGTATCATTGGTTCCATTTTTATCCCTTTTCGTCCAAAAAATACGATTTTTGAAAAATCCGTATATTTTACGTGCGTAGACACGTAAAAAGAAGAAAAAAAAGAAAAAACAAGTAAGAAGGCGTTAAGTTCGGCCGGGCCGAATCTTATATACCCTCCACCACGGAGTACATTCCATAGCATTACCGATAGATTAGAGGTCGACTTTATAAATAAGTGAAGTAACATATTTTGAAAATTGTGATATTTTTAATGTCCATTACTATATTTGTTGACTATTTCAAACTATAAGGCATACTTATGCGCATTGTTTAAAATAAATTTCATTGCTTCATTATTATAATGTTAGTCTACTAATATATATATAATACTGCAATTGTAATCAAAATATGAACATTACGTAGCCATCTTCAAAAATGTACTCTAAATATGAGGGATACTGTCAGTCGTCATTAGAGATAAACACTTTCTTTCAGGGCCGAATTCTCCCATTTGCAATTTATTGATTCAGCTACAAACTGAGTGACTGTATCAGTTTGATAAGAAATGTACAAATTTCTGTTCTGTTGTAATTCGCGTCTATATTGGAATGAACGCATTTAATTTCATGATTCTAGGTACATCCGTTATTTTTTAAAATATTAACCCAACAAGTACGATTTTGGAGAAATACTCATATTGTACGTGTCTAACAAAATAGACGAGTGTAAACACTGAATTTCATGATTCTAGCTACAGGCGTTTGCGTGGTACCAATTTCATCCCGTTTTTATTCTAAAGGATCATACCGATATAACGAAAGATATCTTTATTTTTCGTGTCTACGCAGTCACAGCAGTGTACACACCGAATTTCACTATTCTAACTGCAACCCTTTGATTGGTACCATTTTTATACATATATCATTTGAGACAGAAAAAAAGTGTAACGCATTGAAGGAGTGACTTATGTTTGGTCCAACTCCGTTTCATGACTTTTTAAGCTCAAAATTTATTTTTGACTCAAATTTACACGGATATTCGGGAATTAGCAAGCCCCTTCTTGTACCTCCCACACAAATCACCCTAACCTACGTAAAATTAAAGCTGTTATAACTTCTATAAGGATGATCGGAATACTATTAAATTTGATATTTGGCAATGCTTTTATGTGGAATATGGGCGATATCGCCACACCCCTTCTTGTACCTCTCACACAATTGTCTATACTCTAGGTAAAATTAATTCCTCCATAAATTCTATGCTGGTGCATGGATTCCACTATAACGTGATATTTGTGCCAGTTAGCATGATAGTGGTCTAAGTCAAAAATCCAAAAATATGCCAATTGTCTCTTTAGTTTGATCAGATCTGTAATTTAAGTACTTTTATTTCTGACATTTATAAAAAGTGTACCCTTACAATGACATTTCCCATTTTATGCACACTAAAATTGGCTTTAGTGTTAGTTAGAAAGTGGTCTACGTCATACTATATCCACTAATATTGGTGTGTGGCGATGCAAACAAACATTTTTTTATTTATAATGTCCATTTTAGGCGATTCAGATAATTTGAATAACATATAAAATGAAATTATTTGAAAAGTAAAAATAATTTCAATATAAATTTTCTAGCCGAACAACCTGTCAATATTTATATATTTTCTTTTTCACTTTTTTTTTTAAATAAAATATTTTGTGTATTCTTTAATTTTTGGTACTACTTTTGGGAAAAAAATAAAAATTTTCAATTTTGAGAAGAATGGAAGTAGTCTAAGTCAGTGCGTCCTCTGAAAGAAGTGCTTCCCTGAGAGGTAAAAACTTTGTCGATCTTTTTTATAAAATTTCGATATAATAGAATTTGTTTTAATTGACTCAAACATAAACCATTGTATATCTCAGAACGGATAAAGTGTGACTTAGACCACTAACATAGTTCTAAGAAAAAATTTTATGCTTCGGTGGAGAAATATTTTTTAATTGACTCAAACATAAACCATTGTATTTCTCAGAATGGATAAAGTGTGACTTAGACCACTATCATTCTAACTGGCACATTCGATCATGCTTTTGCAATTGTTTTGTAACTGTGGAAGCTAGGACCAAATGCCATGAACCTTCTAGTACCTTCCACACAAAATTTAATAACTTATATTTCCATAGATATGCGCTCTGAGAGTCGGTTTAGCCGACTGACGTTTTCTTACTTGTTTATTATTCTCTAACAAAAAATAAATAAAAAAATTTCGTCAACTACATTTTATTGCTTTTATACCTTATGTTAATTATCTTATGACAAAATTATCATTCTGATGATTTTTCACCCAAAATTCTGATTGATTTTGCAGAAAAGGAAAAATCGTAAAAAATAGAAGCCATCATTTCAAAACTTCCAAATTCACACAGACACTAAAAAGACATCGAAAAAATAATCAATGTTTCCTTTCGAAAATCAAAATGAAGGAAATTAAATTGTAAAAAAATGCAAAGTGGTCTTGAGACAGGAAAATATCACGGTTCAAATCAAAAATTGTAAAAATTTTAAAAATATGCAATACTAGCTTAACCCCGCCCGCTTCGCCAGGCAAAAGAAAAAAACACACGGAAAAATTAAAATCTGCCTTTATATTGATTTTTCTCCTGATCGGTAATATATGTACCAATTATAATCAAGGTACTTCCCTGAGATACTGAAGAAATGCATGTGTTCCATGAAGAACGTTAGTTTACGGCGAATAATGGAACAAATGTCAAAACTCAAATTGATTTTTTGTTAAGTGTGATTTTCCTCCTTTCCATTACCTAAACAAAACACTTCATTCGTAAGAAGAAATTACATTACATTCAACACAAAAACTAAAAAAAAAATAATATAATTTCCGCTATCTTGAAAAGAAGAAAATCAAAAGAAAAAGTGTAATTTTACAAAATTCAAATCAAAAATGCCCAAACTTTCAAACACAGCCCATTTGTATATTGTCTAAGCAGGTTACAACTAAATTAACTCAGACAACAATATTGGAATCTCGGTGTCGAATATACTCAAAAACAGGTTTTAATTTCATATGGGAACGGCCACGACCACAAAATTTCCGCACTCTAGGTGTCATAGAACTGAATATATTCGATAATAGGTTTTAACTTCGTATGTGAAGTATCACACCCACTTTCCTTTACCGCCCATTTTTGGCACAGCTACGAACATTGATGCTCTCAGACAAAATTTCAGTATTGTATCTGTCATAGATCGGAATATATTCGAAAATGGGCTTTAACTTCGTATGGGAGGGGCCACGCCAACTTTTCCAATACCGGCCATTTTTGGCACAACTATGCACATAGATGCTAGATGCACTTATACACAATTTCAGCACTCTAGGTTTCATAGAACTGACAATATTCAATAATAGGTTTTAACATCGTATGGGAGGTGCCACGCCCACTTTTACAATTCCGCCCAGTATTGACACAGCTACGCACATTGATGCTGGATGCACTCAGACAAAATTTCAGTATTGTATCTGTCATAGAACGGAATATATTCAATAATAGGTTTTAACATCATGTGGGAGGTGCCACGCCCACTTTTCCAATACCGCCCATTTTTGGCACAACTATGCAGATTGATGCTGGATGCACTCAGACAAAATTTCAGTATTGCATCTCTCATAGAACGGAATATATTTGAAAATGGGTTTAACTCCGCCCATTTTTGGCAAAACTTTACAGCTTAATAATTAGTGAACTTTCACAAAAATTCAAGACTCTAGCTGAAGCAGTATTCAGCATATGCTATTTTATAAAAAACGAATAAATCCCCAATTTGTGTGGGAGGTGCCACGCCCACTGAAAATATCAAAAAATTATATAGCCAATTTTCACCACCGGTAGTAGTTTAGGCTGCCATAAAGAACAAACAAACTTACAAACACAGATTCATTTTTATATATATAGATCACTTCAATATTTTAAAAGATTGTAAGTTTAAAAAAAAATTAATTTAATCATTTCGAAAATCAAAATAAAAGAAATAAAATTGTAAACATTTTAAAAAATATATATACAACATTTTATAAGTAATTGAAATTGCATTTAAAATGATGTGCACTACACAGGCGAGTTACAGGCGATTGAATTTTCCTAAAATGTTACTACGAAAGGCGACAACATCTAATCTACCTGTAATACTGTGGAATACATTCCGTGTTAGAGAATATATAATATTCACCTGACCGAACTTTACTCATTTTACTTAATTTTACTATTTTCTTCTCAAGCCTAACATTGTTGGCAGGTGTTTGAATAGCAGAAAATTATTTATTTTAGTAATTAAACTGATTGAAGTAAAAGGATCCAGGCTACCTCAATTTCAAGAATACCTCAATTTGTGTAAAGAAAAATTGTAAATATAATTATTATGCAAAGGCACTGCTTGTCGGCGACTGCTAATCTAACGTTAATACTCTGGGCTGTACTGCAAGTAGTTGAAAATAACTCCATTCCATCACACTGTGCTTAGAATATAACCACCCAGCCAACTTTATATAATCCTGGCACAACAAATAACTTATTATGCTCATTGTATAATTAGGGAAAGACAATCTCTGTCGTAGTCCATGGAAACATAAAAAACGCCGTGGACACAGTTACGGTTAAATTAATTGCACGGAAGTGTTGCTGATGATGCGGTCGCTACTGCTGATGCCGCTGGTGCTGCCTTGGTTGTTATACCGGTGTTTAACAAAGTTTTAAGGCTCATTACCAATGACCTTTAAACAGCTGAAGCAACTCTTTAAACAGGAATCACCTGGTGCACCTAAGTAAATGTTAATGTTGCTTTAATGAAAACCCACAACTTTAGTATGTTTTCAATGTTCTCTTTAAATTGGCACAATTTTTGTCCTTTCCCCATTTAGGCACTGTGTGCGCTATGGCGGGCATTAGGTGGGAACCGGACCACTTGTTTTCTCATGGTGTTAGGTGTCACATGAAATTTTGATAATGTGATATGGCCTTTTTTGCACTTAACATCATTTTGCAAATTAAATATTAATTTGAGTTTCATTTTTGCTTTTGTTGCTTTTACCACCGCTGTCATCGTGTGCAGGCATTTGTGTGGCACTTATTAAATATTTATAAACAACAAGTGTTGCTATTATTGCAGTTATCCTACTTTTATTCTACCAAAACTTTGTAATTATTATACTTTGGTTAGTTAAGTAAAGGGTGAGGTTGCGGTGGAATAATTGACCTTATAGTTTACAATTGACGGTTTTGGTATTTAACAAAAAAGATTTCAAGGATTTTCTGTTAATCATACATGTTAGTCCGGAGTGGTCTTGCAAAATTCCTGAAAATCGATTCATCTTTATGTGAAATTATTGACTAGTCTTAGTGTGTAAAATGGCAGATATAATGGACTGGACTTTGGAATTTTGGTTTTTTTACACTAAATATATCAGATAAATAAAATGGACATCAAGTTTTGATATATATTTTTTTGATATTATTAGAATGAATAAAATATGTAAAAATATGCCACATTTAAAAAATATTTCCTCTACAAAGTCTAATGTACACGGAATTCTGTGTTGTTTTATATCTAGAGTAAAGTAATGCATACACAATTTTTCATAGAGCTATATTACAAAAGAGGAACTTTGCGTAAAATATATTTTTTAATCAAAATGAAAAATCCACCAAAGTAAAAAGAAATATCATCGAAGGAAGCGAGTCCCAAGCAATAAAATAAAGTAATATATTGACTCTATAAGTGTCCATTCTCTAGCCAATTTTTGCGATTTTAGTGCTACTATTATTGATTTTTTATGAAGTCCGCTATAACTACAACATTTTTGGATCGATTTGTAGTTTAAAGATGACACTGGAAAGGTACTGATCGTAAACTGGAATTTTTGGAATTTCTTATCCCATTTAAAATTTATTTTTTTATTATGTGATCTTTTCTTTCCAAAGTTTATTGTAACTACATACTCAGATTCAAGATCATTTGTTGTTTTCATAGTGTTTGGTTCGGTTGCTAGCAGGGCAGGCGATCGTTTCAAGGGACCGGTGTATATGTAAGTTCGAAGCAGTTCAATTGAGTTTGCGAGACTAGATTATACAAAACTGATAATCACTGGAGTAGTTGTTGCATTGTAAAGGTCATTTAAAATTTATGTTTAGATTGCTTTCAACGGTCTGTTAATTCAGCCTAGAAATAAAAAAACTATAAAACTAAACTACTAAGAAAACTTGCCTTTTATACCCTCACTCTACAGAGTAGGAGGGTACAGAAAAAAGTGTAACGCATTGGAGAAGTGGCTTAAGACCCTATGAATGTTTGGATCAAATCCGTTTCATGACATTTTAAGGTGTTTGACCCATGTCCATCTGGCTGGTGTATACGATAACTCTCGAAAGGAGTTAAGGATATGGTAATATTTTTCCCAAACTTACTTTAAGTTCGAATATGGGCGAAATTGCCACGCAACTTCTGGTACCTCCCACACAAATTGCCCAGATTCCAATTTTAAATTAAAACCCATAAAACCCATTAACCCAAATGTCGCACCCGATTTGACTTTTTCCGCTCTAGAAACCATATGCTTTACTAGATTTGCTTAGAATTTGCCACAGTACCTTATAATTCATATAGAAACATCTATGGTGAAATTTGACCAGATCGGACCAGATTTAGATATAGCCCGCATACAAATTTTGATCTCTATTTAACTTTTCGCGCTCACATATTTTAACCGATTTTCTTCAAATTTGGCAGACTTATAAAGGGTATCCCAAGAAGAGCGCAATTTTTTAATTTTAAATAAAACACAGATATTTAAGAAAAAATCGTGAAACTTTATTATATCGTAAAGTAGACAGAATGAGGTTATGTATGGAACAATATATCGTGCAGATGGCCACCGCGGCTTTGCTGGCATGCACGCGATCTTTTAATGAAATTTTCAATGACCGTTTTGCATGAATGCTGCGGTATTTCATTAATGCAGCGTCCAATTTCGTCTTTTAAGGTTTGAGTCGTCGTCGGCTTATTCGCGTAAACCATCAACTTCAAAAAACCCCAAAGAAACAAATCTAATGGTGTTAAATCGCACGATCTAGGCGGCCAATTCTGATCTCCAAAACGCGAAATAACACGACCGGGAAATGACTGATGCAGCAATTGAATTGTTTCTCTGGCTGTATGACATGTGGCGCCGTCTTGTTGGAACCACATGCCCTCCACATTCATTTCTTCAATTCTAGGCAAGAAAAAACTGGTTATCATTTCACGATACCGAACACCATTGACTGTTTGCGCTTGATCTGCCTCATTTTCATAAAAAAAAGGTCCAATGATTCCTCCAGCCCAAAAACCACACCACACAGTGACACGTTGATGATGCATTTGCTTCTCGTGAATCACTCGAGGATTTTCCGCACCCCAAATGCGACAATTCTGCCTATTGACGAAGCCATCAAGATGAAAATGGGCCTCGTCACTGAAGATGATTTTATCGCGTATTTGCGAACTGTAGCCGCAAAACTTTCACCATTTTGGTAAAACAATTTCACAATGAGAATGCGTTGTTCTTTCGTGTAGCGCTCCATTTTTACTAACCTCGTACCTTCTACTAACAAACAATAACAATTGTTCAAATGTCAAACAATGACACTTCGAATGTTGCCAGATTTAAAAATTGCGTTCTTCTTGGGACACCCTTTATTTGAACAAGAAATATCTGTTGGGAAAGTGGGTCAGATCGTTTCATATTTCCTTATAGCTCCTATACAAATTTCGATTGTCTTCAAATTTGCCATAACAACTTATATCTCAACCGGAAACATTATGGTGAATGTCACTCCCGATTTGAAAGTGGGCCACATCTTTTCAGGTTTTAATACAACACTCAAAATCTACAAATGTCCTTCCCGATTTAAATTTTTATCTCTCAAAGTATAACTGATTTTTATCCAACACGTTATATAGCAGATGGAATCTTACATTGTGAATGTAGGTTTGGTTTATTATAAAGAACCCATACAAAAATCGTTCCCGATATCACATTTTTCTCCGGTGTAGTAAGTGGAGGGTATCATATAGCGTACAAATATGGCCGAATTTGCCATACCCCTTCACCACATAAAATTAAAACTCTTATCTTCTATACGAATGTACGTAATACTCTGAAATTTGATATATCTCAATAGTTGTTATACCCACCTAGAATATGGGCGATAGCTAAAATAATATGAGCTATAGTTGAAATAAAATTTGCAATCATACAAACGGATAGTCGAAATTAGTTGCAATTTTTTATTTGAAACTGTTTTTATAGTCACTTTAAACGTATAATATATTTATACTTTTGCAATACCCCTTCTAGTAGCTTCCACAAATTAAATCCTTTATAATTCAGTATATAGAATCTGAAATCCATTTCTGGCATAATTAGTTCGGCCCTAAGTAATATAAGATTTCTTAAAAATACCAAACAAGTGATTGGAATTTTGTTTCTGAGAGTGAGGGTATGTATGAGTCGGTTTGGCCGACTGAAACCTACTTACGTTAGATGTGTTTTCAGGAGCGATTTGCTCCCAGAAGAAATATTTTGCAAATTATTATTAAACAATCCAATAATCATTGTGGGGGGTGACCACAGATTATTCTCGTAAACCAGTCTAGTATACATTCTTCCGTATTTAGAGGAATTCCATATAAAACCGAAGATCTTCCGATTTTGATGAAATTTGATGATATTATGTCGGATGATATTTTTTTTGATCTGTGGCAACAAATTCACTTTGAAAAACTTCATAACTTCTTGACGCTTGACGAACATTTTTTTTAATATATTTCAATATTTACTTTGAAAATATTTTTGTTTTATGTTTGTTTTTACAACTAGAAACACATATGCAGAAATTTGGTGGTACAAATGTCGCTCCCGATTTGACATTTGGATGAGAGTTTGCACTTGCCTTATAAATACGTGGGCGTATACTTACTATTACTACATTATATATTAATTAGCTATACGTAATTCAAACAAAGCTATATTACACTGTGTGTAATTTTTTAAGTCATGGAAATATAACCATATACGGACACCACAACGTGATACAAGTCCAAAAAAAGACCCGTGTTATTTATTTATTTATTATTTTTATAATTTATAATATTATAAATTATAATTATTTTCGTACATCTGCGTGATATGCAATGGCGTATATACAATAAAAGAGAAGAATATGTGTTAAAATACTTCAAATTCCATGTATCTATCTGTCTCAGTTCAGCATTAATAACTATTTCAAATGAGCCCCTTAAAACGTTAAAGTTTTTTAGTTAGTCATTCAATTTGCAACACTTGGAATCGACATAAGACCCTATAAAGTATATATATACATATTTTTGATCGTTATAAAATTCTAAGACGTTCTAACCATGTTTGTCTATTGAAAGGACGCGTGCATCTAAACGAAAGGAGGTAGGACGTCCAAATGTTCCAAAAATACATCTAATATTTGTAGATGCGTTGGGATTGAAAACGATCGAAATCGGTCCAGAGGAAAACATTTTTCCCCAACAAGGACAGAAAAGACCCATAATATCACCTAATATTTCGAGTACCGTTAAACCGTTAAACGAATCTTATTTGTAGGGGGTCAAAAAGGGATAAAATCGAGTGTAGATTCCTCTAATTGAGCAGACACGTCAAATAAAGGAGTTTTTCCATAATAGTAATTTAGATGGGTAAAATGGGAACCGAGGGATAAATATGGTACCACTCAAACGGTAACACTGGATTAAAGATTTATGCTGTGTATTTACGTGGTATTTGGTAGCTCCAATCATACTTTTAGTGAGTGAGAAACAATAGAGAGAAATCACTCCAATCGCATGTAACGTAAAACCAAGAGATTTTCATAATTAGTATTTTTAATTGGGGTGGAAATGCGGAAAAGGGATCAAATTGGTACCGACCACATGGCAGCAGAAATTCGCTACATACATTCCTATAAATGTAGAGACATGGAAAATAAAGAACATTTTCGCAAATTGGACTTTTATGGGTAAACGTGGAGAAAGGGGATAAAAAAATGGTACCAATCAGAATAAAAAAATCGGTGTATATTTCGCTCTGATTGTGTAGACACGAAATATAATACGAACTTTCGATACCCGTACTTTTAGGGTCAAAATGTTAGAATGTTCCTCATTAAAGTCTTATAAAAATTTTTATACACTGCACGAGAGTATTATGTCTTTGTGCATTTGTTTGTAACACTCAATGTCCGTCTGTCTGTCTATCTATTCTTGTAATCACGATACAGGCCGCAATTGTAGCTAGAACCAAAAGAAACTTTGCACAACAAAGTTTTTCGGGATAAGGACGAACGCTATTTAATTTGAAGAAAATCGATTCAGATTTAGATATAGCCCCCATACGAATTTCACTCCTTATTTGACTTTTTTCACTCTAGATACCAAATATTTTAACAGATTTTCTTCAAAATTGGCAAAACATCTTATGTTTAAAGTAGAAATACCTGTGGTGAAAATGTGTCAGATCGGTTCAGATTTATATATAGCTCCCATAGAAATTTCGCTTCCATTTTGAGTTTTGCCGCTTTAGAAACCACATATTTTTTCAAATTTTCTTCAAATTTGGCAAAACAGATTAACACCTGTGGTGAAAATAGTTCAGATCTGTTCAAATTTATATATAACTCCTATTCGAGTTTCGCTCCTGATTTGACTTTTTCTGCTCTAGAAACCACAGATCTTCTTCAAATTTGGTGAAATATCTTATAATTCCACTAGAAACATCCATGGTGAAAAAGAGTCAGATCAGTTCATATTTAGATATAGCTCCCACACAAACTTGATTGCCGATTTGACTTTTCCCGCGCCAGAAACAACGTATTTTCACCGAATCTCTTCAAATTGAGCACAACACGTTATACTGAAGTGGAACAGGAAGAACCTATTGCGAAAGTGGGTCACTTCATCCCATGTTTGGATATAGCACCGATACAAATATTCTTATCGATTTGACACATTGGGTCAGGTCATATCAGCCTATGATTACGAAACATACAAAAATCCTTCCCGTTTTCACTTTTTTACCGAATTGAATTGTATTCTGATAGAAAGTGGAGTATATCATGTAGTCGGCCCCGCCCGACGTTAGCCTTTCCTTACTAGTTATGCTTATTTTATATGTATACTTCGCTGATATCAATATTTAATATTAAAATTCAATAATATAATTGGAATTTATGTCACTCCACACGATAATACCCTCTACCCATTGCTGGTATTTTTGTAAGTGCCGCAATTCTTGTTGTAAAACCACACAAACCAAAGGCTCAGCAAAATGAACTTAAACCACACAATTTGTTGGTGGTTTCATGATAGGAAGAGAGCAAAGTTTTGGGAGGTGGAAGTGTGGCATTTAGTGTCATTGAAAGTTTAGTTAATTGTAATGTGTAATAAAACGGACTCACACCGTAAGTAGTGTGTAATTTAAAATTTACAATTATAAATACTTAATGAGTTCCCCCTGAACGTATGAGCAACAATATTAAGTATACGCAGAGAGGCACTACTAACAGAAACAGAAATCAATATTGTGGATGGAAGGTTTGGATACATACAACGTATACCAACTAATCCTAAACACATATCGATTAGTTTTGGTACTATGCATTTCCTGGAATATCAAATTCGTACGTTGTTTAATATCTCATGACTTGACTAATATCAGCAAGCGAGTGGAAAATGCACTCTGATTGAAAATAACGAAAGTGAACAGCACAACGCAGCACTTTTCGAATGACACCAAAAATATTTTGCTCACAAAAGTGCAAAAGTCAAGCACAAATGATTTTTTAACTATGCGCTTCTCAACGGCTCATACCCCGATCCCCCTTCCAACACTTGCATCGTTCGTGCAACGTACGTTACTGGCGCGAGCACTTAAAAAACTACTGATGCAGCACTTGCAGAGTATTAACTACCGAACTATTTTTAATTTTCATTTTATCCCGCTCGTCACTGGGTACGAAAAGTAAGCACTTTTTTGCATCATCGCCAAAAACGGCACGTAACGGATGGAAAAAAGTTATGTTTAAAACAAATATATAAGGAATAGAGTTTAGTCACGCCGAATCGTATAAACACTACTGTCAGTATATATCGTTCTTTAATTATGCTTTATGAAAATGTACAATTGTTCGGTTAATCGAATAATTCTTGAGGTCATTATTTGACTAATTAGAAATTCTTTGTTTTCTAATAAATGATTAATCGAATAATATAAAAGTCCGAATAATAAGATCCCAAAAAACAATTGAAAAATTGTTATTGAATCCAGAAACTGGAATAGTGGTACTGAAACCACATCTAGGGTCATTGAATCATATACCTTCTCCTATCATTTCACCTCAAAGAGCCGTTTTAGAAACACCTACAAATAACAGAACAACTGTATGATTTTATCTATTAAGAAGACATCGATAGAATGTGATTCTCTTTGTCACAATTATAAGGGTACGTATCTTATAGAATTCCATAACTTTTTTGTGGCTAAAGCAAACAATATGACAAAATGTATATACCAACCAGCATTCCCCAAGACTGACAAAAAACACTTTTTATATTAAAAACTATATGTTTTTCGGTGGTGGCCAAAAACGTATAGCCTTTGGTGGGTTAAAGGCCTTTGTTGGAAAAAAGTTTTTTAATTAAAAGCGAAAAAAACACATGCACACACACACACAAGAGACTCTTATATGAATACTGACATGCACACTTACACTTATTTATACACACATACATATATATAGAGACAGATACACACTCACACGCTGCCACTTCAAATAAGATATGGAACTATTCTCAAACACGGTGATTGAATACTTGAAATGCCAAAGTTTTTAATTGAAGGAAGTGCGTGAAAGATGTTTCGTATAATTAATTATAAAACAATGCGAGTGTATTCCGAACAAAACGACAAATCAAAGTTTTATATGACTTTATTGGAAAAAATATAAGTCAATAATTTCCGTTTGTGAAGGTGTGTTCGAGTCGA
The DNA here is from genome assembly GCA_947397865.1 of Polietes domitor. Classification (NCBI taxonomy): domain Eukaryota; kingdom Metazoa; phylum Arthropoda; class Insecta; order Diptera; family Muscidae; genus Polietes; species Polietes domitor. The sequence goes on from OX377620.1 coordinate 67,253,287, forward strand.
GGATAAGGCATTAATGGCAGTAACGGTCCTGATTATTGAATATTGGAGCCAAACTGGATGTGATGGCTGATGCTGCATGGAAACAATTAGGGTACACTTTTTCAAATTTAATTTGTTTGGTGGTTCTAATTAATTTGTCATTATCTATGTTTAACATATATTAAATTGTTTTGTTCTATAAATCACTATCTATATATATAAAAGAGATGCGTTACTGACTGACTAACTGACTTATCATTGACCAGCCCACAGATCAAACGGCTGAAGCCAGGCTCATGAAATTTTCAGGGTAGTTCCCAAATATGACCTAGACGTCGATTAAGAAAGGGTTTACAAAATTCGTACTTTTAGGGGGTAAAATGGGACAAAAAGTGATAAACATCGAACCATCGTCCTGACTAAACGGCAGTAGCTTGAAACATGAAATTCGGTGTGTTCCTTGCACTGACCATGCAGAAGAGCTACAAATAGGGATTTTTCGAAATTTGTACTTTTAAGGGAGGAAAGAGACAAAAAGGGATACAATTGGTCCCAATTTAAGAATTGCAGCTAGAATCGTAAAAATCGGTATTTACATTCCTCTGACAACGTAGACTTGCAATATAAATTGATTTTTTCGAAATTTGTGCTTAGAAAGGGTGAGTGGGATAAAAATGGTACCAACGAAAGTATTGTAGCTAGAATCGTGAAATTTGGTGTGTAAATTCCTCCACCATATAGAAGCGAAATATAAATGCACTCTGTACTTTTAAGGGTTGCGCGGGACAAAAAGGGATAAAAATTGTACCAACTAAAGTATTGCAGCTAGAATCTTGAATTTCGATATGTAAGTTCTTCTACCCATGGAGAAGCGCAGTAAAATTGGATCTTTCGAAATTTGTACTTATAAGAGGTGATCGGGACAAAAAAGGGATAAAAATGGTACCAACTAAAGTATTGCTGCTATAGTCGTGAAATTTGGTATGTAAATTCCTCTCACCACATAGAAGCACAATATAAGTGCATTTTGTACTTTTAAGGGTTGCGCGGGACAAAAAGGGATAAAAATGGTACCAACTAAAGTTTGCAGCTAAAATCTTGAAATTTGATATGTAAGTTTTTCTGCCCATGTAGAAGCGCAGTAAAATTGAATTTTTGCGAAATTTGTATTTATAAGAGGTGAGTAGGACAAAAAGGGATAAAAATAGTACCAACTAAATTATTATAGCACGAATCGTTCAAATTTGCTATGTAAATTCCTCTGACCATGTATAAGCGCAATAAAATTGGATTTTTCTAAATTTGTACTTTTAAGGGCTACGAAGTATAAAAAGGAATAATAATGGTACTAATTTAAGTATTGCAGCTATAGTCGTGAAGCTTGGTGTGTCAATTCCTCTGACAACGTAGAAGCGCAAATCCAAATAGATTTTTTAGAAATTTATACCTAAGGTGTGAGCGGGACAAAAGGGATAAAAATAGTACCAACTAAAATATTGCTGTTATAGTCATAAAATTTGGTGCGTAAATTCCTATGACCACGTAGACTGGCAACATAAATAGATTTTTCGAAATTTTTACTTCGAAGGGGAGAGCGGGACAAAAAGGGTTAAAAATGGTACCGACTTTAGGATTACAGTTAGAATCATGAAATTTAGTATGTATGTCATCAAAATGTTTTTTTTTAATTGTAATTTTTTGTTAAAAACTGTGTAGAAAAATATAAAAAATATATAAACGTTGGGAATTCAGGTAAAACAGTGCACGTCGATAAACAAATTCCTTTGACTGTATATGAGTGCTATTTTTCCAATTTACTATTTTAGAAAAGAAAATAAATACTATCCTAAAACAGACACGGATAAAACTAATAACAAATACCTGGCTTTATCGCGTGCGAAGCAGCGTGTACTGCTAGTTATTCAATATAGCAATAAGAATGGGAAGTTAAATCTATTTAGTATTTTAAGAACCTAACTCGCAGGACATATATCAATAAAATGATACATATATGGTAGGCCATTTTTTAAATTTGAACTAACGATTGCTTTTACTTTAAAATGTCGAATAACATTCTTATTTTCAGGTTGATGTTTGAAATTAGCAAAATGGGACACTCGAACAAAATTGGGAAATATTAAAAACTTATTTCCAATGTAGTGAGTCTTCAATGCAAACTCTGAGAAATTTACGTGGAAAATTTTCGAGAATAGATGGGCCTTCAGTTCAGCCTTCATTCCATCTCGGTGGCAATGTCAATAAGCAAAATTGCCGCATTTCACTATTTAGAAGCCAATGCATCCACATCGAGTCACTGTTTGTTGTGGATTTTGGGCTGCACTGAACATAGGGTTTATCGGACGAGATACTGCCGAACCAGTCTTGGTGATATTGTGTTCCATTATTTTGTAATTTGAAACAAAAACAGTCATACTTTTTATAGCCGATTCTAATTTAAAATTTTAAATGGCCCACCCTATATTTGCAAAGTATCCACATACCCACAGTATCTGCCACAATGGCTCTAGTATCTATCCCTAATCAATAAGCTTGTAGCTCGAGATGAGTATTTCTCAATCACTGCATAATATTTAAAATGTGAACGTAGAGTCTGTATTTACAAATTAATGGCATCACATGCTTAAACAATTTCACGTCAAACGTCCAACAGGCATTATATTTTTCTTCCCAAATGACAATATCGATGCCTCGAAATATAAATTTAGGTTTCAAAGCAACAAAAAATTAACTGAGAATTTAATGTAAATTAGAAATAGACTACACGATGAATCCATAAGGCATTGTATTTATTATTTAAAATTATTATATTTATTTAAATTTAAATTTATTATATTTAAAATGCCTCCTAATTTAATATATGTTCATATGTTTAATCAGTTTGTGATCCTTGGAAAAAGTATTGAAGTATTTTATTTCTTTACTAATTCTTTAAAACTTGATTTCTGTTTCCGAAATTTCTTCGGATAACAACGAAATAATATAATTTTCTTTAATTAAGTTTAAATATTTTTAAAAAATTGTTTTATATAGACTGTGTATTGGTGATTTCCAGTCCAGTCCGAGGATTCCGATAAGCTGGCAAAATAATTGTAAAGTATGGGAAAATGCGAGCCCTGAAAGCAATGTCATCCTCATTTTAATTGAATTGTAATAATGGATATATTTGAAGAACAATATTTTTGTTTATTTATTTAATGTTTTGCTAGGGTTTGCGGATGAAAAGTTTCATTCCCGGGAATTCCCGGGAAAAAATAATTAATTTTAGGCACGTCCAATATGTTTTTAAATATCAACATTTAGTAACTGCTATACTTTAGCCCATTAACGACCGCCTGTGTACAGCCATAGAATGGATAACTAAGCTGCGATAACAAAATAAATAAATAAAAAGTTAAAATTTTATTCATAATATTTTTAATAATAATATTTGTCGCCAACAGAAATATCAATGTGTGTCTGAAAAGAAATTTTGAAAAAATAATGTTATGGAATAAAATTTGGACTTGGATCCTCGATAATTATCCACTGTAAGTCAAAATCATGGTTATCGAGGCAAAGTCCAAACAAGTTAACACAAATTATTGTTTGTTTAATAGAAATATTTATAATGTAGTTGGCGACAATAAATAAAACATTACATTTTTATTAAAGTTTCTGTTATCGCAGCTTCTTATACCGGCTTAAAGAAAAATAAATACTATTTCAAGGTTTTCGTTATTTTCAATGTGAATGCAATTCGTCATTATTAACCTATATGATGATCTATTCACCAGCTTGGTGAGAGTAAGGTCGTTGCTCTAGATATCTCCAAGGCCTTTGATAGAGTTTGGCACGGCGCACTCATATCAAAGCTTATCGCTTTTGATGTTGGTAGTGACTTCTCTCGTTTTATATTGAGCTTCCTCAGAGATCGCACTATACGTGTTGTTGTAGATGGGTTCTTATCCGACGAGCATAGGTTAACCGCAGGAGTACCACAGGGGCTCTGTCCTTTCCCTCTCCCTTTTTCTTATTTTCATCGACGACCTCTTGGATCGGACTTTGAATCGCGGATGACAGCAACCTCTGTCGATTTTCTATTTTATTTCGATTTTAATGAACGGTGAAGATATTGGGCAATCAGATGCTCTCGATGTATTTGATGTGTCGAAAGAAGCATTCAAATGTTTAGGCTTTTTCAAACGGTGAAATAAATATTTCACACCCTCTGATCTGCTCAATATCTACACTACCTAGATCAGACCAATGATGGTATACAAATCACATATATGTTCGGGTGCTCCAGCTTCATCACTGGAGCTACTTGACCGTGTCCAGGGGAGGGCGATGGTGTTGATAGGTATCCAATTCTATTGTCTCCCTTGAACACCGTCGTAATGTTGGTTGTGTGTCATTGTTCTATCGATACTTTCATGGTGTTTGTTCTTCGGAAATTCGTGATATTATACCGCCCGTGAGAACGTTCAGTAGAGATACGTGACTCTCCAGGAACGCTCACCCATTTGTTGTCGATTGGACAACCGGCCGCACTACACATTACAGAATAAATTCGTTCTTCGCCCGTACTGTCCTTATGTGGAATCGACTTCCAATTACGACATTCAGAGTTTCAAAACAAATGCCAACAGACACTACTCCCTCTTTCCACCATTCAATACCTGATCTTCATTCCGCCAACGCAATGCACTGCCATTTATAGGGGACATCCCCTGAGGGTCGGTTCAGTGAAAAAAATACAGACATATTACAAATTTAAAACGGATGTTTTTGTCAAAATATTTTAGAAATTATTTTTCATTTTACAAATAGTTTACTCTAGACAAATTGTCAGTTCAATTGAAGGAGTCATAATATTGGACATTTAAATTATTGGCATTTAAATTAAGTTAGAAAAGAAGAAAATATTTTATGGATACAGGGGGAAAATATTCTAAACTGTAAAAGCAATAGAAATATTTAAAATGTTAATATTAATTAAATAAATTCATAAAAAATAAAAACATTGAAATAGTGCATTCATTTATTCTTACATAGGGTCATTTAAATGACACATTTTATATTATTTCGTCGATTCGTCTGGTAAAACAAGAAATTTAAAGTTAAAGCACATAACACGAGGGGTCAAGTATTGACCCCATGTCAGCCATAGTATTATCAAAATAATATTTTCACGATAAAGATCGTGCAAATATCCTCACAAAAAGTTTGTGTTTCGTGTCAAAAGTAACGAATAGCGACTTAGCAAATGTAAAAAGTTTTGTTTGTAGAAATATAATATAAATAAATATAAATATATCGCCAATAATGTAAATATATGAATTTGAAATAAATCTACATTTTCCCAATTGTATAGTAAAACGAAATTAGTGCTCAAAATAATCAATAAAACATTTTTTTAATATTTCCCGTAAATTTTAAATTTTTTCCCGGGAATTCCCGTCCAAATTTTTTCGGGAATTCCCGGACCCCAAACCCTATGTTTTACATAAAATAAGTAAGGAAATTCCACCCATTCTCAATTCCGTTATAAAAATATATTACAAAAAATGACAAAAATACAATGCAAATATAAAATAGCAATTTGAACCAAAAACATGAAATATTTAGGTTGGGTTTGGTGTCCGCGAATTCTCGAGTCGGAAAAAAGTTTTAAATCTTCCGGGAATACGTGAAATATAGAAAAATATTTTATTGATTATTTTGAGCACTAATTTTGTTTTACTATATAAATGGGAAATTTTAGATATGTTTCAAATTAATATATTTACATTGCTGACAATAACAATAAGCATTTGTAGTAATATACAAAAAATACATCTTAAATTAGCTAAAACACTATTTTTTGCGAAAACTAGATAAGGGAATACATACTTTTTGGGAGAATACTTGCAGGATCTTTATTGTGAAACAAAAATATCATACTGTCAATACTCAAACTCTCGTGCTCTCTGGTTTAACTTTAAATTTCTTGTTTACCAGAAAAATCGACGAGGTAAAAAAGTTCTCAGAGAACAAGTTGAGTCATTCCATGTCAAGCGGTACGATTTTTGACCTCGATAGCTGCGATTGTTTTGAAAGTTTGTGTATGCATTCTTTTCACAAAAATATTGTATACGTATTTTGGGAAAAAAAGAAACAATTTGTCAGGACTTATAACCAATTTAATAGAGAAATTTTTTTTCAAAAGGTGTATCCACTTAATTGCCTAGTTTTGAAGGTACGAATTGATTACATTAATCTTTCTTTTTTTGAAAATTTTAAAGTAGTGTTTTTAGACGTCTGTTTAGCGACTTTGTGAGTTAAGAAGTGGTGAAATAATGGATACTATTTTTACATTTTTTTTTATTTTATTTTTGCCAAATCAACAAGAATTTCAGTGAAAAATCATCAGAATTATATTTTTCATTAGTTTATATAAACAAGGTTTAAGAACAAAGAAATGTCTAAGAAAAAGTAGGTAATGGACAAAGTATTATAAAAATCTTGTTCGTCTGCTTCGCCAGACAAAAAAAACAAATGGTAAAATTAAAATTCGGTTTCATACTGATTTTTATCGTAATATATACGTACCTATTTTCAGACTTTTAGCACTAAAAACACTTTTGCCACGCACCCACCGTCCACAAAATCCAAAATTCAAATTCGGATATTCGTAATCAGCAATATTTTGGTATTTGCCTATGTTTTCATAATCGCATTAAGTTACTAAATATGGCGGGGTTTTCCACGCCCCTTCTAGTACCTCCCACATAAATCACCATAAACTACGTAAAATTAAAGCTGTTATAACTTCTAATTGGATGATAGGAATACAACGAAATTTGATATTTGGCAATGCCTTAATAAAAGTTACATTCGCATGGAATATGGGCGATATTGCCACACCCCTACAGGTACCTCCCACACAAAGTTGCAAATCCGTGCTTTCAATAAAACCGATGTAACATCCACAGGGGTAGTCAAAATCATTTTAAATTTGATATTTGAAAATTTTCGTATAATCGCTTTAAACTTAAAAATATTTACGCTTTAGCCACGCCCCTTCTTGTACTTCCCACAAAATAATATTAAATCCTTCATACCTGCATGGAATCCGCTATGACTTGATAAATGATCATGTTTTATAAATGTAGAAGAAGAAGAAGAAGAAATGTGTGACACAAACATCCTAGTACCTTCCACGCAAATTATCTTGCCTTTATAACTTCCGTATATATGTTCTCTGAGAGTGAGGGTATATATAAGTCGGTTTAGCCGACAGAAGCTTACTTACTGTTTATTCTCTGATTATGCATTGTTTTTATACCGTGTGTTAAACTAATAAAAAATTATCATTTCGGTATCAAGTTTCAACTTTTTTAACCTTTTTCCCCTGTTCAGGTCCATAGTAGCAAACCGTTCAAAATGCGGGGAAACAATCAACTACAAAAATGTACCTAAGATCTAAATAAACAACTTCATAGAACATATGAACTTCCTTGGAATGATTCTTAACACCGTTTAGATAGGAAAAATATATCTTGCAGGACTGTTTCTGTTAATGGTCAGTCCGACTGCAGTGCGTATGAGTGATATTATCCTTAATCAACAGCACGTATACGCTACCTACACACACTACAGCCTATAAGATTTGTGCGACGACATTTGCGATTTTGACCTTGAAGATAATTTCCTATACCTTGGGATGTGGGTGTACTAACTTTGTCATTCCGTTTATAACACCTTGAAATGTAGACCTGAGGCATAAAATTCTAAGACAATCTAGCCATGTCAGTCCGTCCGTCTGTGTAAAGCACGCTAGCATCTAAACGAAAGGAGCTAGGACGTCGAAGTTTTCCTTTTATAGTCGTAGATCGGTTGGGATTGTAGCTGGGCGAAATCGGCCCAAAGGGAAAATTTTTGCCCTTACAAGGACTGAAAATACCATAAAAATTACTTACTTGATATTGGCTATGCTTATCCACCTATAACAAAAACGTGCATCATAAAGTGATTCTTATTCGTAGGGGGTGAAATGGGACAAAAAGGGATAAAAATGGTACCTATCAAACGACAACAGTTATAAACACGAAATTCGGTGTGTACATTCCTCTAATTGAGTAGATACATAATATAAAAGTATTTTTTCCAAATTCGTACTTTTAAGGGATAAAATGGGAATAGAGGAATAAAATGGCACCAACCAAACGGCTGCACCTAGAACAATAAAATTCGGTGCATACCCGAATTGCGAAAACATGTAAAATAAACTGATTTTTCGAATTTCGTCTATTTGGGGGTAAAAATGGAAAAAGGGGATACAAATTGTACCAACCAAATGACCGCAGCTAGGGTCATGCAATTCGGAATATACATTCCACTAGCTGCCTAGACACGAAAAATATAAAGTATTTTTCAAATTCGTTCTTTCAAGGGATATAATGGGAACAGAGGGATAAAAATGGTACCAACTAAACGGCTACAGCTAGAATGATGAAATTTGGTGTGTAGTACCTCTAATTACGTAGACACATAAAATAGGAGATTTTAGAAAGTCGTACTTTTAAGTGGGATAAAGGGATAAAAATGGTACCAACCAAATGGCCGCAGCTAGAATCATGGAATTCGGTATATACATTCTTCTGACTGCATAGACACGCAAAATAAAAAGATCTTTTCAAATTTGTATTTTTCACTTTTATGGCAAAAATTGGTTGAATCAGAATGTTAGGTTATCTTATAGTATCGCTGTGTATGCGTAAGATTTTCAAAATTTTTACTTTTGGAAGTAAAATAGGATGGATATGCAACCAACTGTAATGTTTAAGCTTTTTTGAAGATTGCTGTCTTATATTTACTTTTTGTATTAACTTGAAGTATTATTTATATAGTATAAACGTGTTGGTAGCCGTGACTTTAAAGAGTGGCTTAAAATAATAAAAATTTTATATTTATTTATAAAATTATTTTTTCAATATTTTTATTTGTGTTGGTTTGGCTATATTAAAAAATTTACATTTTCCTGTATTGTTACTGCACTTCTACGAAAATCGATAGCTTATGTGGAACGCAATGCATGGTGAAGGGTATATAATGTTCGGCCCGGCCGAACTTTACGCTGTTTTTACTTGTTTTTATTTTATATGTTCACAATTTTTGTTCTGTATGAGAAGAGCACAACTTTGCCTCAGTTTCCAAACTGTTTGCAAGATATGTGTCTGAGACAATGATCACTGTTTTGCAAAAATGAATAAAGTACAGGACTTTGGCAAAACCCGGAGATACGAGTCTTTTTTGGTCTTTTATCACATAGTTGTGTCCGTACATGGTTATATTTCCATGACATAAAAAATTACACACAGTGTACTACAATAATAAAGACTTTTTATTTTTAGATAATTTTTATTTTGTTTTATACTTTTCGATCATTATTCGATTAATTATTAGGAATTGCATTTATATTGAAAATTAAAAAAATTTTCGAAAACATTGAAATATTTTACACGGACGTGTACGGTGGGCGTTAGTGTGTTAAAAAAGCACACAAGTTACTAAATGTTGATATTTTAAACAATATTGGACATATCTAAATAAACACGACCGGGAAACCCCAAACCTTGGTTGTACGCGTCAAGAAGTCAAATTGACCGATTTGATCATTCTTCATAATAGATGTTTCTAAGTAAAATATATTATTACCTGACAAATTCTAACAAAGACGGTTGTAATATATGTTTTCTAGGGCAGTAAACTGGTTGGGATATTTGCATGGAGGCTATATCAAAACATGGGCAGATGTGATCCTCTTTAAAATATGTGGTCTCTAGTGGAGAAAATTGGAAATCGGGAGTATGTAGAAAATATATAAATATCAACAGATTTTCTTCAAAATCAGTAGCGTCCCTCCTCGCAAAAAAACATTTGTGCCACGTTTCGTTCCAATTGGGTAACAATTCTTCTGTGATTGCAAGAATAGAAGGAAATACAGACAGATAGCCAGGCGTACAGACAAACGTACATGGCTAAATCCGAACGTTATTATAAGTTGATCGGTGTAACAAATAAACGCACAAAATCACAAATAGTGCAGGGTATAATGATGAAAGCAAGCTAAAATCAACCGTAAGTTTTCATACTTATTGCCAACCTCATCTGAAAGCTTAAAATAAATTTTGATAATTAAAACAAGTAAGGAAAGGCTAAAGTAGGGCGGGGCCGACTATATAATACACTCCACTTTTTATCCGAATACAAGTCAATTCGGTAAAAAAGAGAAAACGGGAAGGATTTTTCCTGTAAATGTGAGTGTTTGACAAAAAATGTTAAAGGAAAGGACATTTGATATACTGACTGGTTATACTGAAACCTGGAACGAAATAGGTGAAATATAATATATATGGTTTGGCCAAAATCGGTAAAACATTTGGGAGCAACATTTGTACTGTAGCTATATCTAAATCTGAACCGATCTTACCCACTTTCTGTATAAGTGTTTCTAGTTGGATTACAAGGTGTTAAGCTAAATTTGAAGAAAATCGGGTACAATATGTGATTTCTAGAGCGGCAAAATTCAAATCGGGAGCGACATTTGTATGGGAGCTATATATAAATCTGAACCGATCTCACCTATTTTCACCATGGGTGTTTCAACTTGAAATATGAGATATTTTGCAAGATTTGAAGAAGATCTGATAAAATTTGTGGTTTCTAGAGCGAAAAAAACTCAAATTGAGGGTGAAATTTGTATGGGAGCTATATATAAAACTGAACCGATCTGACTCATTTTCACACTGGATGTTTCTAGTGGAAATATAAGATACTTTGCCAAATTGGAAGAAAATCTGTTAAAATATATGGTATATGGAGTGAAAATAGTCAAATCGGGAGTGAAATTCGTATGGGGACTATATCTCAATATGAACCGATCTAACTCATTTTCAGCACGAGTGTTTCTAGTTGAAATATAAGATATTTTGCAAGATTTTAAGGAGATCTGATAAAAATTGTGGTTTCTAGAGCTAAAAAATCTCAAATTGAGAGTGAAATTTTTATGGGAGCTATATACAAAACTGAACCGATCTGACTCATTTTCACCCTGGATGTTTCAAGTGGAAATATAAGTTACTTTGCCAAATTGGAAGAAAATCTGTTAAAATATATGGTATCTGGAGTGAAAAGAGTCAAATCGGGAGTGAAATTCGTATTAGGACTATATCTAAATATGAACCGATCTGATTCATTTTCAGCACGAGTGTTTCTAGTTAAAAAAAAAGATATTTTGCAAGATTTTAAGGAGATCTGGTAAAATTTGTGGTTACTAGAGCGGAAAAAACTCAAACTGAGAGTGAAATTTGTATGGGAGATATATATAAATCTGAACCGATTTGAACTATTTTTGCCATGGGTGTTTCTAGTTTAAATATAAGATGTTTTGCCAATTTTGAATTTTGATATGTGGATTCTACAGCAGAAAAATTCAAATCGGGAGTGAAATTCGTATGGGTGCTATATCTAAATCTGAACCGATTATAAATTAAATAGCGTTTGTCCTTATCCCGAAAAACTTCGTTTGCAAAGTTTCATTTGATTCTGGCTGCAATTGCGGCCTGTAATTTGATTACAAGAATAGCTGGATTTGATGATAGACAGACAGACCAACATTGCTAAATCGCTTCAAAAAGTGATTCTAAGTCGATCGGTATAATGGGTCAATGGGTCTATATCGCTTCTTTTTGGGTGTTACAGACAAATGCACAAAGACATAATACTCTCGTGGGGTGTATAAAAATGGTTATAAATGTTGAAATTTACGATATATGTATTGGTTATGACTTTTCAAGAGATAAACATGAATGGGATTATTCACCATGAATCTTGCTCATAAAATAAAGAATTATATTTATTAGATTTAATTTGACTCATTCAAAAACTTCTGTCAATCAAACAAATTCAACGGAAATACATGAGCAGAAAAAAAGCAAAAACTCACATAGGTAATGGATGGTGACATTTGTATTTTTCAAATATCAATACAAAGAAGAATATGTAAAATTATATTAAATATATTAAAAATTAAATGCTAACGTATCATAAAATACAAACCACAGGTATCATACTAAATGTTTTTAATTTTGATTTGAACTGGGATATTGTCCTGGTTCAAGACCACTTTGCATCTATATTTAATAGAATGCAAATTTATTTACAAATGGCATGATGACATTTATTACTTGGCTGCAGACTACCACTATTATGATTTCGACCATGTCAAAAGTCTTTTCAAGTGGCTTCGCAGCGGCTTTTCAACATCAAACCCGGCCTTTATAAGGAGATGATTCTCACAAACGAACGAGAAGCACAACTCACTTGCCGAGTTTGTGTTTAAAAAATAGTAATAAAGTACACATGCCATCTTACAAGCATTTGATTAGTTGCATATGTAAGTGTGTGTATATGCAGGTATAGTTATCCAGTAATACTTCTGCCGTGCCAACGCTCATTTGGTTTAGTTTTTTCGTTTGTATTTTTTTGGTCTGCAATCAATGTTTGATTTGAACTGGGATATTGTCCTGGCCCAAGACCATTTTGCATCTATATTTAATAGATTGCAAATTTATTTAATTTAATTCTTTTTTTAATTGTTTAACTCAGTTCTATTAAAAGGTCGTGCTGGAAAAATAATACGACCTAATGTACTTAAACTCTCAGCAGATATTGTTCTCAAGAATATATATATGTTCATAGACTATTCACTATCTCCAACTGTATCGGTGAATTATCCTTGATATCATTCAAGCTTAATGCTCATACTCACATACATACGTACACAAACTCGTACTAAGCCAGCAACAGTCTCGTTTCGTACGTACCATCTACTGATGCTATTGATGCTCCGACTTGTGTGCTGCCAGTTTACTGAATACATATGACATATTTAACATGTTTTGCACGTCTCTGTGTCTGAAGGACACATTGTGTTGCACTGACTAACTTTTAATGTTGCATTATGGAAAGTTAAGGTTGCTATGACGGCGGCGACGACGCCACCATCGTCGACCATGCGACAGTAGTTGAAGTAATATTTCACAAGAAACCCTAAATTAAATATATTTTCTCTGTAAAATAGTACATTTAAAGAATTAAAATACCTTATGCTGTAAGTGTAATCACGGAAGTGGTGATTTTCAAAATCATTCAAACTTAAACCAAACAAAAAAACATCGTAAATTCAGCTATGTTTCACTTTAATCATTTTTTCATTCACGTGTATTCACAAATGTTACGTCGAGTTTTCTTATATAAAATTTTGTGTTAATGGGATAAATTGAGATAGTGGGTATATTTGAATGTGTGAAATAAAACACATCGATTTTTGTTTGAAAGTTAAACGTAAATTATGAAAAAATACTTAAAATAGTTTTTCGTGGAAAACACTGCAAATAAATAGCAACACACACAAAACGTGTTTTGCACATTTTTTTCATTGGAAGGAATCTCAGGCCAAATCAGGCCAACTTCCAAAGAAGAATAAATTTATCTACTGCTTATTTATAAATGTGTGAAATAAAACAACTCAATGACAAAAGTATGTTTTCCTGGAAAACTCCCAGCACACAATAAAAAGAATATTTACGTATTTAATTGTGAACATTTCAAAGTTTAATAAAAACAAGTAAGTAAGCTTCAGTCGGCTAAACCGACTCGCTCTCAGAGAACATATATACGGAAGTTATAATGGCAGGATAATTTGTGTGGAAAGTATTAGGAGGTTTTTGTCAGACATTTCGTCCACATTTATAAAACAATTGTATATATGCACCAGTATATAAGTTTGAAGGATTTAGTATTACTTTGGATAGAGGCAATTGTGTGGGAGGTACAAGAAGGAGCGTGGTAAATATTTTTTAGGTCTAAAGTGATTATAAAAACATTTTCAAATATCAAATTTCAAATGATTTTGACTTCCCTATGGATGTCATGTCGGTTTTATTGTAACCACTTTGTATGGGAGGTACCAGAAGGGATGTTGAAATATCGCTCATATTCCATGCGAATGTAACCACTTAAAAAGCATTGCTAAATATCAAATTTCACAGTATTCCGATCATATATATAGAAGTTATAACAGCTTTATATTTACTTACTTTAGGGTAATTTGTGTGGGAGGTACTAGAAGGGGCGTGCAAACCCCGCCATATTTAGTACACTTAATCTATTTATATAAAAGAGTTGATCACTCCCCAGACCAAACGGCTAGAGCTAGAATCATGAAATTTGGTGTGTACATTTTTCTTACAGTGTAGAGGTGTGATAAGACGGGATTTTTCGAACTTCGTACATTTAAGGGGTAAAACGGGGTAAAAAGGGATAACAATGGTACCACCGCAATGACCAAACGGCTGGGCCTAGAATCTTGAAATTTGGTATGGATATTCCTCTAACGGCATTTTAAAAATTCGTACTTTTGGGGGGTTAAATGGGACAAAAATTGTACCAACAACATGGCTGAAGCTAGAATCATGAAATTTAGTATGTAAATTTCTCTTACAGCTAGATCAGATTTGAAGGAAGTTTTTCGTAATTCGTACTTTTAAGGGTCAAAATGGGTTAAAGATGGATACAAATTGTGCCACCGCAATGACCAAACGGCTGGTACTAGAATTTTGAAACTTGGTAAAAAATTCCTTTTATAGCTACAACGCGCCCAAGAAAATATTTTTCAAAATTCGTACTTTTTGAAGGTGAAATCGAGTAAAAAGGGATAAAAATAGTACCAATAAAATGGATGGAGCTGAAACCATAAAATTCGGTGTGCACATACCTCAAAACCCTTAGAAACGCAAAATGATCGAATTTTTTGAAATTCGTACTTTTAATAGGTAAACGGGGAAAAGGGGATAAAAAAGGTACCAACAATACGAATGACGGTACAATAATGAAATTCGGTATGTATATTCGTTTTACAGCGCAAATCACTGATAAGAAGACATTTTTCGAAATTTTTAATTTTAAGGGATTAAATGGGATTAAAATTGTACCACAGCCCAGACCAAACAACTGGGATCAGGTATTACTTTTACAGCACGAATGCGACTAAGAAAATATTTTTCAAAATTATTACTTTTTGTGAGTGAAGGGATACAAAATGGTACCAACAACATGGATGACACTACAATAATAATATTCGGTAACATTTTTACACTGTAGATGAGTAACAACAAGGTATTTTCCGATATTTGTACTTTTAAGGCATTAAATGGGTTAAAAATTGTACCACCGCCAAATTGCACCAAAAGATTGGGACTAGAACCTTGAAATTTGGAACGCATATTACTCTTATACCCGCGAATACGACCACGAAAATATTCTTCATAAATTTAACTTTTAGATGTGAATTTGGGTAAAAACGGATAACAGCGGTACCAATCATGAAATTCGGTTTGTACATGCATAGAATCACAAAATGAATATATTTTTCGAAATTCGTACCTTTTTATATTCCCATGGTACCAAAAACACGGCTGAAACTAGAATCGTGAAATTCGGTGTGTAAATTCCTCTGATAGTGTAGACGCGAACCATTAACTGATTTTCAATATTTATACTTGAACTTGGAAAAAAGCGATTAAAATGGATACTTCAATACAATTGGATTGTAACAAATGTATACTTTAAAGGGTGAAGCGAATCAAAAGTGGTACAAATGGTACCAACCAAATTTGGGGATTTGGGATGAAGACAGTACCAACCAAAGTTTTCAGTTAGAATATGAAAAGAAATTCGGTGTGTACATTTCTCCGAGCACATAAATTAATTTTTCGAAATTTGTATGTTTAAGGGCACAAGCGGCACAGAAAGAGTTCTGTGTGAACATTATAGTCAAAATAAAAGATAGATACAAAATGTTTGTTCCACTTATAAGTTCAGATTTCAAGTCACGCGCCTGTATAGAAGTTATGGTTTTAATTTTCACTTGGATAGGGACTACAAAGGACGCGGAAAAGCATACATATTTTGTAGGTTTATAGTGATTATAAAAACATTTTAAAATCTCGACAACTAATTTCAACCATACGTATGTAATATCAGTTTTATTTTGACCAAAGCTTATGTCAATTTGAGTGGAAAGTATAGTAGTTATATTAGGTTAAATTTTAGTACGTGTCGTTTGTTTTGGAACGGGTCGTTTGTTTGGGTACCATAAGGTGTATATCAATTTCTCAATTTCCGAATTTAAGCTAAGTTTGGGAAAATAGTACTATGTGCAGAGTTTGAATAAATTCTTTAAATCCCTTCCAGAGTTATCGTGTATACCAGCGAGTCAAACGGACGTGAAAGATACTTGGGACATACTTATGGTGTAAATCTCTCCTTCAATGCGTTACACTTTTTTTCTATCCCTAATGATATATACGCTCCTACTCTTTAGTGAGGGTATAATTTTCACAGCTTAAGAAAGAAACGTGCAAATAATTTTCTACTTTATATGATTTTTTGTAAAAAATTATTTCCATTTTGTGCCTATAAATTAAACTATTGACTACGTATAAATTTTTCCGCGTACGAAGTAGTGGGTATTTGCTAGTGTGATTATAAAAACATTAGCAAATACCAAAACATAGCGGATTCCGATTGAACGAATTATTGTATTTTCTGATTATTTTGTGTTTATCTACATGAAATCCGTCCAATAGGTACGGTATGTAAGTCTGTTGTCATACAAGGATATATAATGACTTTGTTCAGTAAGTAACAAAGCTTGTACTGTGAAAAGTGTTTTCTCCATTAATATTCCTGAGGATGACCAACGACGTTGGTCGAAGTACTGGAATTTTGCTATAAAACAACAAATTAAAAGAAACTCCTTAGTCTTTTATTTACATGACATGTAGCCGAACGAAACCAAAGAATAAAAATATTTATTTTTATTGAAAAATTGGCAATTTCGGAGAGGAAAGAAATTTACAAGAAATAATAATGAGATCCCAATGTTAAAAATACGAAACCGTCCTCACCAATTTTTATACCCTCCACCTCCAGGGTATACCAATATACCTTGAACTATCGACCTGAGACCCTATAAAGTATATATATATATTCTTGATCGTCATAAAATTCTCAGACGACCATAATCATGTCCGTCTACCCGTCTGTTGAAAGCACGCTAGCATATAAACGAAAGTAGCTAGAGGGCCAAATTTTCCATAAATGCGTTTTATAGTCGTAGATCGGTTGGGATTGCATATGGGCGAAATCGGCCCAAAGGGGACGATTTCAGTCTTCAGCAGGACTGAAAATACTCCTAAAACACCCAACATTATAGTATTTAAGCACTTTTTATTCAACATATCTACTTATATTTACTTGATATTGGGTCTGTGCATTCCCCTTATTACAAAAACGTGTACCGTAAAGTGAGTCGTATTTGTAGGGGATGAAATGGGACAAACAGGGATAAGAATGGAACATATCAAACGACAGCAGCTAGAAACACGAATCGGTGTGTACATTCCTCTAATTGATTGGATACATAATATAATTTTTTTTCAAGTTCATACGATTAAGGGGTAAAATGGGAATAGCGGTATAAAAATTGTAACAACAAAATGGCTGCACCTAGAATAATAAATAATTAAAATTTTATATTTATTTATAAAATTATGTTTTCAATATTTTTATTTGGTTTGGCTATATTAAGAAAATGTAAAATTTTTCTGTAATGTTACTGCACTTCCACGAAAATCGACTATGGAATGCAAACCATGTTGGAGGGTGCGAACTTAACGCAGTTTTTACTTGTTTATGCCTAGTATTTGGTGCAAAATATTGTACAGATCGGTTTAGTATTTTATATAGCCTTCATACATATAAGTTTTGCATTGTATACGGTGGGGGGAAGAAATTCTTATTACAAGTATGAAGCAGTAAAATACACGTTTTATAAAAAAGTTTTACGTTTTTGGAAAGGGCTTTAATAATATAATTAATATTATGTGACAGATATCACTTTTTTGCGTAACAACACCGCGACCAATTTTATCAGAAGAGTACTAGACATAAGTGATGAGGACTTCCATAAAAATAAAAATAATATAGAGAAAATTAAAAATATTTTAAAAAGAAATGACTTTCCCATAAAAACAATAAGACAATTAATTAGAACTGTACGAAATCCCAAAGGTCACATAGAAAAAACAATGAAGCTGTACAAGACTATAACATATATACCCAGATTCTCGGAAAGATTCAAAAACTCAGACTTATACGACAAAGAAAAATATGAATTAGCCCATAAATCTCACAACACGGTCAACAATTTATTCAGCAAGACAAAATCAAAAATAACAAGTAAGATGGCGTTAAGTTCGGCCGGGCCGAATCTTATATACCCACCACCACGGAGTGCATTCCACAGTACTACCAGCAGATTAAAGGATGTCGACTTTACATAGAAGTACAGTACCATATTACGAAAATTGTGATATTTGTATGCACATTACTATACTTGTTTACTATTTCAAACTATAATGTATACTTATGCGCACTGTTTAAAATCGACTACTATATATAAATAAAATGCTGAAATTGTGAAAGTGAACATGCCTAAATATTAGGCGATTGTCAGTCGCCATTAGAAAGAAGCATTCTCAGATACAGACAAGGTGATAAGAACAGTATAAATTTTAAAGATATCCCCATTCGCCCAATTCTCCGCCCAAATGTACAAATTTCGAAAAAAACCTTTTTCGAGTCTTCATAGTCAGAATGTATACACCGAATTTCATGATTTCAACTTCAGCGGTTTTATCCCTCTTTTTAATTATATCCCTTAAAAGTACGAATTTCCAAAAACCCCTCTATTTTACGTGTCTACGCAATTAGAGTGATGTACACACCGAATTTCGTGATTCTAGCTCTTGTCGTATCATTGGTATCATATATATATATATATTAATAATAATATATATATATATATAATAATATATCAATTATATCAATTAATATCAATTCATAAAGGAAATATAAGGGAGCAATCATAAATACCCTAAATATTGGGGGGTAGAGAGCGTATTTACAGGCACAGTTGTTTGGTTGGTTGAGTTTCCATCCTATTTTAATTTCAATAGTATAAATTTTGAAAATACCTTATCTCTCACGTACGCAGTATAAGACAACTTCATGATTCTACCAACAACAAAATAAAGTACTAATTTAGAAAAAAAGTATTTTACGTGGCTATGCAGTCAGAGGAATGTATACGCCGAATACCATGATTCTAGCTGCTGTCATTTGGTAGGTACTATTTTTATCCCCCTTTTCCATTTGAACCCCAAAAAGTACGAATTTTGGAAAGTTCTTTTATTTTACGTGTCTACGCAATCAGAGGAATGTATATCAAATTTCATTATTCTAGGTGCAGCCGTTAGGTTGGTACTATTTTTATCCCTCTATCCCCATTTAACCCCTTAAAAGTACGAATTTAGAAAAAAACTTTTATAGTATGTATCTACTCTATTAGAGGAATGTACACGCCAAATTTCGTGTTTCCATCTGTTGTAGTTTGATAGGTACCATTTTTATCCCTTTTGTCCCATTTCGCCCCCTACAAATAAAAATCACTCTATGGTGCCCTTTTATGATATAAAGTGAATGTGCATTGCAAATATCAAGTAAATACAAGCTAATATGTTCAAAAAACATGCTGAAATACTCTAAATATTAGGCGTATTTTCAGTCCTTGTGAGGGAAAATTTTTTCCCTCTGTGCCGATTTCGTCCATTTTCAATCCCAACCGAACTACAACCGTAAGACACATTTGGTAAAAAATTGAACCTTATACCTCATTTTGTTCGGCCGCTATCGTGCTTTCAACAGACAGACAGACGGACATGGTTATATCGTCCTAGAATTTTACCACGACCCAGAATATATATACTTTATGGGGTCTCCAATGAATATTTCAAGGTGTTACAAACGGAATGACAAAGTGAATATACCCCCATCCTGGTGGTGGAGGGTACAAAAAAGAAGACAGAACGGACGTAGTATTTATATAAAATTAAGTGTAATGGTGACAAGTCCAACTTATGCAATAAAGTATATTTATACATATATATATATATATATATACTAAAAACAGCTGTGGTAAAAATAGGATAGATCGGTTCAGATTTATATATAGCTCCCATACAAATGTCTCCTCCGATTTGACTCTTTCCGCTCTAGAAACCACAAACCTTGACAGATTTTCTTCAAATTTTGCAAAACATGGTGATGAGTTAAGATATATATATATATACTACACCATAGGATATAATGACTTAGTGTAGGGTATCATACAGTCGGCGCCCGACTTTAACCTTCCTTACTTGTTTATATATTCGGAAAGTCAGTTGTGCTTCTCTTTCGTTTGGGAGAATTATTTACTTTCAAATGATCTGGAAAACACCTCTACTCTATGCGAGTGAAATTTCGTTACGATATCTCTTTCCTTTCAAAAGTTACAGAATTAATTAAAAATGATGATTTGGAACCACTGTCCAGCGAGAACGCGCAGCATGAAGTGATTCTTAATTTTAGGTGGTCAAAATGGGCCAAAAATTTTACCACTCAAACGTCAACAGCTAGAAATTCGATGAAGTCAGCTTAAAGAAAGATCGAAATTCGTCCAAAGAATTATATTTCTACAAATTCATACAAAATTCTTCTGTTTCTGTTATGTTTCACATGGAGTTAGTCTACTACTGGAGACGAAGTGCAGAAGCCGAAAATTTGTAGTCGAATTTAATTAATGAATGTTGCTGTCAATTAACGAGTTTGATAATTTCCATTAATACCGAAAGTTTAGCAAAAGCAGCAACGCCGACTACACTGCAGTATAGTGAAACCACTTTTGGTCAAACTAATCTTAACTCCGTTATAACTTGTTATTAATCATGAAGTGTATATGATTTCCGCTTGTTTTCTTAATCAATTCATTCAGCTGAATACGCAGTTTTTAATTTATGTTAGATAACACAAAACTTCTGAGATTTGAGTGACTATTAAAAAGCCACTTTGTTAACCATTCTTATCTGTGTTCCGGAAATATTAATATTAATGTTAAAAGTTTCAGCAAGTTAAAGAAAACCAGAAAATCATTGGCTATTTTGTTTTCCCTAAGAATACATTTTCCTATTGAGAAGGATAATAAAAAGGACAAAGTCATTGATAAGCGATTATGTTAATTGAATTCGTACACAACATTGATATTCTAATTTCAGCAAAAGGGACGCAAACGATGATGGGTGATAAGTAACTTAATATTATGCGAGGGTCAGAAGTGAAGTTTTGCGCTGATAACATCTTGAAATTTTCATCCGTATATCACAAATTATTTATATCGCCAAAACAACCTACGCAGGGCTTCAGGGCTTCTTTTATCGAAAGCGGGAAAATAAGGCAACATTATTTTAATTACATGCGTATAAAATTGATTCCAAGAGCCATATCCATCTGTCTGCACGTTTGGATGTTGAAAACACACTAGTATGCTAACGAAATGAGATTGAGGTTTCATATTTTCCAAACATGTATTCAGATCGATTGGAATAGAAAATGGTAGAGGTTGGGCCAGAGGGGAGAAAATTTCCCTAACAAGAACTGAAAATATCAACTTGTATTTGGAGTATTTACATACATTTTTTAAAAGTCTGCCTTAAGTTCAGTCGAAATTGGGTAAGTACACCCATTTTATAGCCTGAATAAGCGACAAGTACTTTTAGGGAATAAACATTTTTCAAATTAGACAACAGTTGGAAGCGTGAATTTTGAAATATATATCCCTATAATTGTACAGACTAGTAAATAAAAAGTTTTTTTTTTTCGAAATCCGTTCTTCTAAGAGATAATATGGGAATGTGGGGATAAAATGGTACCAACCAAATGACTCTCTCTGACTGTGTAGACGTGAAACATTAGAAGAAATTTCGAAAAGAGTTAACAATTGTAAAAAGGGCTGCAAGTAGAATCTTGACTGAAAATTAGTTTTAGAGGGATATATGAAAGAAGATCACTGTTTGGAGTAGAGCACTGTTCGGACGAAGTCCTCATTATGACGCATTTTATCCGCAATGGACTATCGAACTTCTCTATAACGAACATCTCTATAGCGAATTCTCTTCCGTAACGAATCTTACCGCTACTTTATATTGAAGTCCGACTGTATTCCTAATTGTAACAATTGTTTGTAATATTTCTGGTAATCATAGAAACGCAATATTGGTAGTATATTAACGAGGACACTTTGGATAATCCAAATAATTTATTGCAATTCTATGCAATGGAACAAAAAGTTGAAACATATATTTTTCAAATTTGAGTCCTGATTTTCCCAAAATATATATTTTATTTTCGTTTCTATCTTAATTCGTTTAATTTTTATACCTTCCACCTCCAGGATGGGGATATACTAAGTTTGTCATTCCGTTAGTAAAATCTTGAAATATCAAAGTATAGGGTCCCAGACCCTCTAAAGTATATATTATATATATATATATATATATATGTATTCTTGATCGTCATAAAATTCAAAGATCTGGCCATGTCTGTCCGTAAGCACGATACCATCTAAACGAAATTAGCTAGGACGTCCAAATAGAACATAAATGTGTTTTATAGTTGTAGGTTGATTGGGATTGAAAGTGGGCAAAATCGGCCCACAGGGAAATTTTTTTCCCTCACAAAGACTGAAAATACCCCAAGGAACCTAAATATTAAGTATTAAGACAACATTTTTGAATATGTCTGCTTATACAGGGTTTACCAACAAGAGGTGTTATTTTGAATCACCCGGTATTTCGGTAGCTGTCACTTTTGAAGCTTTTATTCTTTGACATTTGATAAGTAGAAACTACGCCATACTACAATGGAACGATACACGCTTCAACAAAGCATTGCAATTATTAAAATTCATGAATGAAAATGATCCGGAATTCCATCGAAAAATCATGTTGACTGATGAGGCTCATTTCCACTTCTGTGGCTACGTCAACAAGCAAAGTTCGCATCTGTGGCTCGGAAAACCCAAGAGTTATTGTTGAGAAGCCTCTCCATCCTCATCGTGTGACTGTTTGGTGCGGTTTAAGGTCCGGCGGTCATTGGAACTTACCTTTTCGAAAATGAGGTTAGATCAATAGTTACGGTGAATGGATTGCGCTATTGAGATATGATTAATGATTTTTTATGGTCGGAGTTGGATGGTATTGATCTGGACAACGTTTACTTTCAACAAGACGGCGCTACGTACCACACAAGCAACGAAACCATTGCTCTTGTACTGGAAAAGTTTCTGGACCGTGTTATGTCTCGAAGAGGTAATCACAATTGGCCACCGAGATCTTGTGATTTAACACCTTGCGACTTCTTCCTTGGGGGTCACGTGAAAGATAAAGTCTACGCCCAGTGTCGATTCAAGACTTCAAAGATAGAATTCGTGAGGCTATCGGGGACATAGGAGAGCCACTTTGCGGTTTGGTTATGTAAAATGTCATGAAAAGGATATGGTCCTGTAGGCGTGGTGGTGGCTGATGTTGTTTTTCATTATTAACGGCATAGCTTCCTCTTTATTATGAAATAAACATCCTTATAGCAAAAAGGGATAAAATGGTACCTATCAAACGATAACAGCTAGAAACACGAAATTCCTCTAATTTTTACAAATTGGGAGTTAAATTGGAATAGAGGGTTCAAATGGTACCATCTAAAGGAATGCAACTAGAATAAAAAAGAGCGTCCCGGTAGTCGAGTTGGTAGCATGCTCGACTATCAGCATTCCCACCAGAGGCTCTTGTCTGTCGCTGCAATAACTAGCTACAATGGTCTTAGTCACCCCGGCTCTATCCCTGGACCCAAAATTATAATATAAATTTACTTTGTATTGTAATTTATAATCTATATATATATAAATGAATCTGTGTTTGTATGTTTGTTGGTTTGTTTGTTCCTTATAGCAGCCTAAACTACTGATCCGATCTTCTTGAAATTTTCACAGTATGTTCATGCAGAACCGGTGGTGAAAAAAGGCTATATAATTTTTTGATATTTTAAGTGAGCATAGCACCTCCCACACAATTTGGGGATTTATTCGTTTTTTATAAATTAGCATATTCAGAATACTGTTGCAGCTAGAGTCTTGCATTTTTGTGAAGGTACACTAATTATTAGTCTGCACAGTTGTGTCAAAAAAGGGCGGTATTGGAAAAGTGGACGTGGCACCTCCCATACGATGTTAAAATCTATTATTGAATATTGTCAGTTCTATGACACCTAGAGTGCTGAAATTTTGTGTAAGTGCATCTAGCATCAATGTGCATAGTTGTGCCAAAAATGGGCGGTATCGGAAAAGTGGGCGTGGCACCTCCCATACGAAGTTAAAACATATTATTGAATATTGTCAGTTCTATGACACCTAGAGTGCTGTAATTTTGTGTAAGTGCATCTAGCATCAATGTGCATAGCTGTGTCAAAAAGGGGCAGTATTGGAAAAGTGGGCGTGGCACCTCTCATACGAAGTTAAAACCTATTATTGAATATTGTCAGTTCTATGACACCTAGAGTGCTGAAATTTTGTGTAAGTGCATCTAGCATCAATGTGCATAGTTGTGTCAAAAAGGGGCGGTATTGGAATAGTGGGCGTACCACCTCCCATACGAAGTTAAAACATATTATCGAATAGTGTCATTTCTATGACACGTATAGTGCTCAAATTTTGTGTAAGTGCATCTAGCATCAATGTGCGTAGTTGTGCCAAAAATGGGCGGTATTGGAAAAGTGGGCGTGGCACCTCCCATACGAAGTTAAAACCTATTATTGAATATTGTCAGTTCTATGACACCTAGAGTGCTGAAAATTTGTGTAAGTAGATCAAGTGTAAATAGTTGTGCAGAGATGGGCGGAAAGTGGTCGTGACCCTTCCCATATGAAATTAAAACCTCTTTTATAATATATTAGACACCGAGATTCCTATATAGTTGTGTGAGTTAATTTAGTTGTAAACTGCTTAAAAAAGATACAAGTGGGCGGGGTTTGAAAGATGGGGAATTTTTGATTTAATTTTTTTAAAATTTCACGTTTTCTTTGGATTTTCTTAGCACAATAGTAAAGAAAGGTTACAAAAAAGTCAAGAAAACAGAAATTATGTTAATTTTTTAGTTTTTTGTGTTGTTTGATTAGTGTACAATTTGATACACTTTCTATGTGTTTTGAATGTAGTATATTCGAATTCCAGTTTAGGGAGTATTTTGTTTTGGTAATGGAAAGGAGGAGATTCACACTCAACCAAAAATCAAATTGATTTTTTCGCCGTAAACTAAAATTCTGATCTTCAATACTCTCCATGGAAAATATCCATTTTTTTTATCTCAGGGAAGTACCTTTATAATAATTGGTACATATATTACCGATCACAAGAATAAACAATATGAAACCTGATTTTAATTTCCGTCTATTTTTCTACCTGGCGAAGCGGGCGGGGTTTCAGCTAGTAAATAAATAAAATAGAATAATAATATTCGGTGTGTACATCCCTCTAATAGCATGTACACGTAAACTGAAGTGATATTCAAAATGCGTACTTTTAACGAAGGAAATGTGGAAAAAGGCATAAAATTGGTACCGACCAAATGGCAGCAGCTAGAATAACGAAATTCGGCATGGACGTTCCTATGACTGTAGGGACAGACATGAAAAATCAAGGAAATTTAAAAAAAATGTACTTATATTGGGAAATGGTGAGGAAAGGAATAACATTGGTACCGATCAAACTTCTGCAGCTAGAATAATGAAAATCGATGTATATTTCGCTCAGGTTTCGTAGATTTAAAATAGAATGATATTTATCGATACTCGTACTTTTAGGGGCAAAAAGGGAGAAAATTGGTGCCGACCAAATAGCTGAAGATAGATAATCATAAAGTTCAGAGTGTACATTAAGTGGGTCGGAAAAAAAGTTGTGGCGGACTCCAGCTAGAATTGAAGATAATTTGAAGACAATTTAAAAAATATTGTTTTTTTTTTGGCTACGCACTTTGTCTCAATTTATACACTGAAAGACTTATCTTCATAATATTATCACTTTATAAAATATTTGAAACAAGTTTCAAAAAGCACAAATCAATGAAAGGTGTCATAGAATTTTTGAAACATTTCTTAGAAACCATGAAAAACAGTTCTTCATTCAATGAGTTTTGCCATACAAGTTCATAATAAATAAATAATATAATTTATGAAACATTTCATAGTTTTTATAAAGAAAATTCATTTTTTGATAAATTTTATAAATATTAATAATTTAATAATTAATATTTTCCGATATAAACGAAATAGCAAGCAAGGTCCGACTCAGGCTCATATCTTGCAAACCATTTGGGATTTTGATTTACCCTCTGAGGCGAGAGTTGTTGCTCTTGTCATAATGAACAAAAATTGTGAACATATAAAAACAAAACTTCATCTTTAAGGTCAAAATCGCAAATGTCGTCGAACAAATCTTATAGGCTGTAGTGTGTGTAGGTTGCGTATACGTGTTGTTGATTAAGGATAATATCACTCATACGCACGGTAGTCGATGTGACCATTAACTGAAACAGTCCTACAAGACATATTTTTCGTACTTAAACGGTATTAAGAATCATTCCTAGGAACTTCATATGTTCTAGAAAGTTGTTTACTGAGATCTTAGGTAAATTGGTTGATTGTTTCTTTGAATTTTGAACGGTTTCCACCTATGGTTCGGAACAAGGGAAAAGGTAAAAAAATCGATTTTTTTAAAATGAACACGACGTTTTTTTCATTTCATATGTTGAGGGTAAACCAAAAAGAAATGAAATGACAAATTCCAAGCTTTCTAATCAAACCAGAAATTTCAAAAAATAATCAGTACTTTTTATAGCTGATTCTAATATAAAATTTTAAATGGCCCACCCTATATTTAAAAACATTTATCCCGCAAAAATACTAAGCTGATAATAAGCGGACCCACTTAAGCTCTTTGTGAAATAACTTTTTTCTGATAATTTGAAATTTTAAAAATTGATCATTTTTGAAATATTTAAACTATATTTATATAGTTTATCATTGGCTCTTCTAAATAAGTAGAAACAAGTAAGGAAAGGCTAAAGTCGGACGGAGCCGACTATATGATACACTCCACTTCCTATCTCATTTTAATTCAATTCTGTAAAAAAGTGAAATCGGGAAGGATTTTTGTATCCTGTAAATGTATGTGTTTGAAAAAAAATGTTAAATCGGAAAGGACATCTACATTGGGGTATATTGAAACATGGAACGATGTGTCCCGCTTTCGCCATGTATGTTTATAGATGAAATATAATATGTAAAGTTTGGCCTAATCGGTTAAACATTTGGGAGCAACATTTGTATATATATAAAAATTTATATCTAAATCTGAACCGATCTTACCCACATTCGCGATTGGTGTTTTTAGTTGAATTATAAGATGTTGTTCCAAATTAAAAAAAAACGAGTGAAATATGTGGTTTCTAGAGCGCAAAAAGTCAATTCGGGAGCGACATTTGTATGGGGGCTATATAAATCTGAACCGATTTACTTCAAATTAAATAGGGTGCGTCCTTGATCCACAAAACTTATTTGTGTCACTTTTTGTTAAGATCGGACTATATTTGCGACCTGTAATTTGATTACAACAATAGATGGACAGACGGACATTGCTAAATCGTCTCAGAAAGTTATTCTATGCCGATCTGTATAATATATGATGGGTCTTACTCGTTTCCTTTTGGGTGTTACAAACAAATACACAAAGATATAATCCTCTCGTGGTGTGTATAAAATGTATGAAACATGAATATATCAATTTTTATCTAATTTTTATCAGAATTTTAAAATTGAAAAATTACATATATATGAAATATATATGAAAAATTACATATAGTCGATACACACCATCATTGAGAGAATCTTTGCAATGGACATGTCTTTGACCTAAATCAGGGTACATACTTATGTCAGAGTTAACATAGGACAAATGAGAATTACTAGCATTCAACCTAGTAAAGTCGACACAGTACGACACGTTTCATAAAAACAACAAAATCCTTCAATATATTTATGAAGACATTTCATAACACAGATCTTTTATTGGTTATAACATATTTCATAATCTTTAAGAAGTTTTTATTTAATACAATGAAATGTTTTTTTGATATTATGAAATAATTCAAGAATTTTATTTTATGAAATATGAAATGTTTATGAAACAAGTAAGTACGCTCCAGTATGTGGGAGGTACAAGAAGGGGCGTGGCTAAACGTAAATATTCTTTAGGTTTAAAGTAATTATAAAAACATTTTCAAATATCAAATTGCAAATGATTTTGTCTTATATGTCTGATGTTATATAGGTTTTATTTCAAACAAAGTTTAAGCCACTTTGTGTGAGAGGTACCAGAAGGAACGTGGCAATAGCGCCCATATCCCATGTGAATGCTACTTCTATAAAAGCATTGCCAAATATCAGTGAAAAATACTACTTTTTCAAAAAGATGTGTTCATTCAATCGCCCGTAACTTCTGAAATACTTGACGTTTTTTAAATATACCTTGTTTTGAAGGTAATTTCAATTACTTTTAAAATATTGAAGTGGTACGTTATAGATGGTTAGATTTCTTACTTTATTATTACAATTTTAATTCTTTTGTTTTGGTTTTCGAAATGATTACATTAATCCATTTTTTGAAATTTTTAAGTAGGTCCCTTTTTCAGCGACTGTGTGAGTTTGGAAGTGATGAAATGATGTGTACTATTTTTTACGAATGTCTTTCATTTTTTTGCAAGATCAGCCAGAATTTCAGTGAAAAATCATCATGATCATAATCAAAATGATAATTATAATTATATAAAAACAATGCAAAATCCAAGAAAAAATAGGCAATGGAAGAAAAATATATACGGCTGGAATCATGAAATTCTACTTATAATTTTCTCTCACATCGTAGACGCGTAAAACAAAGGCATTTTTCCAAATTCGTACTTTTATTTACAAAATGGGATAAAAGAGATAAAACTGGTACCAAGAAAATGGCTGTAGCTAACATTAGGCGTACACATTCTACCGTGAACCCATTGCAATCCATGGTGGAGGGTATATAAGATTAGACCCGGTCGAATTTGGTCTTCTTTTCGTTCAGAAGGACTTAACCCTTTTATATCCTCCACCTCCAGGATGGGGGTATACTTACTTTGTCATTCCGTTTGTAACACCTTGAAATATCGACCTGAGACCCTATAGAGTAAAGGGTGATATTTTAGCTATTATCTTTTTGGCAGTGACAGTCAGCTGTTTAAGCTGATGCACGTTTCGTCACGAAATTTTCGTGTTTTGTTTCACTGTCAAACATCTTCAGTTTGGTCTATAATTTAACCATGAATCGTCTTGCAACCGAACAACGCTTGCAAATTATTGAATTTTATTATCAAAAGAAAGTTATTATATTAAGAAAGTTCATCGCGCGCTTCCATTTTATGGCCAGTTTAATCGACCCACTGAAGCGGCTATTCGGGCTATTGTGACTAAATTTCGCACCAATAAAACTGGTACATATTAAACGACAACAGCTAGAAACACGAAATTCGGTGTGTACATTCCTCTAATTGAGTGGATACATAATATAAAAGTTGTTTCTCCAAATTTGTACTTTTAAGGGGTAAAATGGGAATAAAGGGATACAAATGGTACCAACCAAACGGCTGCACTTAGAATAATGAAATTCGGTACGTACAATCCTTTGATTCCGTAGACACGTAAAATTCGAAATTCGTATTTTTTGGGTTAAAATGGAAAAAGGGGATAAAAATGGTACCAACCAAATGAAATAGTTGAATAGTACCAAATAATGAAATTCGGTGTATACATTCCTCTGATTGCAAGACACGTAAAATAAACGGACTTTTCGAAATTCGTACTTTTTGGAGTTAAAATGGAAAAATGGGATAAAAATAGTACCAGCCAAATGACCACAGCTAGAGCCATGAGTATACATTCCTCTGACTGCGTAGACACGTAAAATAAAGGATGTTATAAAGTCATACTCTGACTGCATAGACACGCGAAATAAAAAGATTTTTCCAAATTCTTACTTTTTTACTTTTAAGGCAAAAATTGGTTGAATCTTGAAGTTAAGTTATTTTGCACTGTGTACGGCAGGTAATGGATTTTCAAAATTTTTAATTTTAGAATTAAAATAGAATGAAATGCAAACAACTGCAGCACCCAATATCTACCAATGTTTATGGTATTTAATCTTTACGAATATATAAATATAAGAATATTTATTTTTTGAATTGACTTGAAGTATTATATCGATATGTAAACGTATTGGTAGCCTTGCCTTATAAGCGTGGTTTGCAATAATAAAAATATTGTATTTATTTATTAAATTATTGTTTCGATATTTGTATTTGTTTTATAAGTTTTATAGTATTTGTTATAAAATTATATTTTCCTGTGATATTATGCACTTCTACGAAAATCGACAGCCTCAGTGGACTGAAAGCCATGGTGGAGGGTATATAAAGTTCGGCCCGGCAGAACTTAGCGCCGTTTTTACTTGTTCAAAAATGATTTTTTATTTTTTTTTTGTTAACTTACATCAAGCCGACGCTTTGATATCCAATTTGTCTCAGTAGTACTTTCATATAATTGTGGCAATAATTCTGTCAATTTTAGTACGCAGATTTGTTTAGTACACAGAATTTTATATCGTTTTCATGATTTTTGTCGTACTGTGTAATTGTCCAGGTGAGTGGTAGAAAAAATATGACCAGATGTATTTTATAGAGGATACTTAGGACAACAAAAATATGTTATTCTACATCAATACATCCCTAAATTTCTTTGCTTTCTAAACATTTTTTGGTTATATATTTTTTTATTTTTTTTCATGCTTTGCCTTTAAAAACAAAAGCACTAATAATTTCTCAGATAAATGAAGAGCAATGAAGTAGGGCGTCAAGTTTTTAGGACGTATCTATTATTGTGTATCAGATCACAAATATTAAAAAGAAAAACAAATAATTTCGCCCAAAGATGTATGGTTCTCAAAGGGTTAAATCTTCACTCTCACTATACGAATAATTATTTTGTAAAGATAATAGAAACATATTAGCCCTTCTCAAGTGATGCGATTACCAACGTAAATCATTTCTTTTTTATTACACAGAGATTGCACTACACATCCAAATACGAGGTAATCCTCACACGAACAGACATTGGATATGTGACTTGTGGTGCTTTTCATAGCTCGAAACTGACGTTCCCCCTCTGCAAAATAATGTGGTTATTTTTGTGTCTAGCCAAGTTAAAATCTTTAATCATCAACTGCTTGACACAAGTATTCCATTAATCTTCATAAAGTAAAAATGAATTCGGACGTTGTTGGAATACGAAAAAAAGCAGCGACGAACACGATTATATGTATGAAGAAAGTTTAAGGCAAACGACGGAGTCCTAGAAAATAACCAAACATTGTAAAAAAAGTAAGTTATTGACCGATGTTAGAAAACTTTAACTTGGCGCTATGCTAACTATTAACTCGATGCTCAAGGCTGTGCCCTCTTTACTCATTTTCTTCACACTTAATGTGGCATTTATTTAAAAATAAACCACGAAAATATGTGGGTGTGGAATCTGTGGCTAAATGGCAACCTCATTTTTTAAAATGATTCTTTGCACAAAAAATCAATGACAGCATGGCAGATAAAATGGAATACCCGTACGTTCATATGTCCAGATTTAAGAATAATGATTTCCGCATCCTGTCCTAAATCAATCCATTGCTCAAACATCCCAATCATTCTAAACAAATTTATTCAACTGAGGTTTCTTTTTATTTCTCTTTTCACTTTTTTTTTCGTTTTTCTTTTCCATCAATATCTTTTAATCCTCCGACCTTCGTTGCTACAATCTTTCTTCGGAAAGTGAGGATTCCGCAAAAAGTATGGAGAGAAAAGTTTCACATTGAATGTGTGGGTGTGTGTTGCCACTGTTTCGCACGTAGTTTTTGGCCACTACGAAAGTAAATTAATAAATCATGTTTGTTGGCAGACCAAAACATGTTACTAAATGCTATGGTTTCACTCACTATGGTCGTCATTCCACGTTTTTGTTTTGGCAATTCATCTCAAATCCTAGTCGGCCAGCCAGCCACCCACCAGCACACCTACAGCAGCGGCATGAGGGCAGACAAAAGAAACTATCGTATGGTTGCTTCTCGTACTCGCACTTGTACTCGTACATTTGACCTAGTTTTGGGTATTTTGTATCTGCGAACAAAGTGAAAATATATTTTCGATTCAGTTGAATTTTCCCACTTTATTTTTTGTCGTAGACAGAAAACTTTTACGTTTCTTCATCTCTTCGCTCACGTACAATAACACTGTCTTGGTGAGATCAAAAGCAAACGGGGTCGTCTGCTAATGTTGGTAAAAAGTTCAAACTTCAAGTTATTCAGACGTGCCCTGACCACTATGTTCTATGACAAGTGGGTTTTGTGTGTTTAGAGCAACTTATGGTCCACAAAATCGACCATTGTAGATATCATAATATCCAATCATGTTAAATATTCCGGAAATACCCGCACATATATCTTCAAAAAAATGATATTTGAGCCAAATGCAAGAAGACAAATGACAATCTGCAATACATATCCAAATGCAGATTTGCCTATGTAATTTACATGAAAACTGATAAATAGTTGCAGTCAATAATTTTCGAATGATGCCTATATGATGAATATCGGATGGAAATTGACATCGCAGCGCTCATTTTTGTAAAAAGAGTTTGAACATTTTGGCTCTGAAAAGCCATCTCTTGTATTAAATTATTTTACAAACATGGAGTCAGTGACGTCATTTATCGTCCGATATTCATCATTTAGGCATCATTCGACAGATATTGATGCCTTCTATTTATTCACATTTTACAAAATATTACCAAGAAATGTGAGTTTGTAGCTGAATATGGGCAAAAATGTTCTCTAACAAGGACAGAAAATACATGTCTTTCGAACAAGTCTTCTTATTTATACTTGATATTTGAAGCGATTCTTATTTCTAGGGAGTGAAATGGGGCAAAAGGGGAAATTCGGTGTGTACATTCTTCTAATTGCGTGGACACGTAAAATAAAGGGTTTTTTCAAATTTGTACTTTTAAGAGGGTAAAATGGGAATAGAGTAATTAAAATGATACCTACAAAGCGACTGCAGCTAGAGTAATGAAATTCAGTATGTACACCCCTAATCTAATGACAAGTACACATAAATTAAAGTGATTTTCATAATTCGTACTTTTGCGGGTGGAAATGTGGGAAAATGGGATAAAATTGGTACCGACCAAATGGCTGCACCTAGAATAAAGAAATTCGGTATGACTGTATAGACGTGCAAGGAAATTTTCGAAATTTGTACTGAACTTGGCAACGGTGAGAAAAGGGATAACATTAGTACCAATTAAACAGCAGTAGGTACAGTGAAAGAATTATCTTCATACTATTTATGAATTCGACTTAAGCTCAGGGAAAATGTCATTAAAAGGTCACCAAAGAAAAACTTCATAAAGAACAACTCAATGAAAAGTGTTATATAATTTATGAAACATTTCTTAGAAACTATGAAATGCAGTAGTTCATTCGATGAACTTTTTTCTTACAAGTTCATTATTATACCCTACACCACTTCGTGGGCTAGGGTATTATAAGTTAGTTTCGCCCCAAATGTTTGTAACACCAAGAAATAATCGAGCTAGACCCACCTTTAAGTATACCGATCGGCTTAGACTCACCAGCTGAGTCGATTTAACGATGTCTGTTTGTCCGTCCGTCCGTCTGACCGTCTGCTGTCCATCTAAGCTTGTTCGCACTCTACAGGTCGCAATTGTTGTCCGATTGTCATGAAACTTGGCAGAAGTTATTTTTTCTGGCCAATGACCATCGGTATTGAATTTGGAGGAAATCGGTTCAGATTTAGATATAGCCCCCATACAAATGTCGCTCCCGATTTGACTTTTTCCGCCCTATAAAGCACATATAGCACCCAATTTTCTCTAAATTTGGCACACCATCTTATAATACAACTAGAAACACCTATGCAAAAACTGGGTAAGATCGGTTCAGATTTAGATATAGCCCCCATACAAATGTCGCTCCTGATTTGACATTTTCCGCTCTAGAAAATACATATTGTACCCGATTTTCTTTAAATTTTGCAGAACATCTTATAATCCAACTAGAAACACGTATGCAAAAATTGGGTAAGATCGGTCCAGATTTAGATATATCCCCCATACAAATGTCTCTCCCTATTTCACTTTTTTCGCTTTAGAAACCACATATTGTACCCGATTTTCTTTAAAATTGGCACACCATCTTATAATCCAACTAGAAACACGTGTGCAAAAATTGGGTAAGATCGGTTCAGATTTAGATATAGCCCCCATACAAATGTCGCTCCCGATTTTACATTTTCCGCTCTAAAATCCACACATTGTACCCGTTCTTCTTTAAAATTGGCACAACATCTTATAATCCAACTAAAAAACCTATGGTGAAAGTGGGTAAGATCGGTTCAGATTTAGATATAGCCCTCATACAAATGTTGCTCCCGAATGTTTAACCGATTTTGGCCAAATTTTACATATTATATTTCACCAATAAACATACATGGTGAAAGCGGGTCACATCGTTCCAGGTTTCAATATACCCCCATACAAATGTCCTTTCCGATTTAACATTTTTTGTCAAACACATACATTTACAGGATGCAAAAATCCTTCCCGATTTCACTTTTTTACCGAATTGAATTGCAATGAGAATTGTTTGGGTGACGTCCATATGTCCATACTTTGAAATGACTTTGGTATACTACTGTATAATTTGTATTTGTCTGTCGGACAATTGGATCAATTACCATATTCGTTAAGTTTGACTAAAGATGAATTTATAGCATATAAATTATATGAATATAATTTATATAATTTGTATGAACTACATAAAATTGCTCCCATGAAATACCTTTGTTTAGTAATCAAAGCGAGGTACATACGCAGGGTGTGGTGTAGGGTATTATATAGTCGGCCCCGCCCGACTTTAGCCTTTCATTACTTGTTTTTCATAATATGATTTATAGATTTTATAAAGAAACTTCATTAAATTTATGAAAAAGTTTCATAAATATTAAGCATTTATACTGAAGTTTCCAATATATACAAAAAAGCAAAAAGGTATGACTTGTTGACTAACTAATCAACACACACCACCATTGCGAGAGTCTTTGCAATGACTATGTCTCTGATCTACTTATGTCAGAGTTACCAGAAGACAAATGTGAATTGCTAGCATTCAACCGAATAAAGTCGACACACTAAAAATGCAGTAAACATTTCAAAAAACTGTGAAATTCTTCATTATATTTCATAACAAAAATATGTTATTGGTTATGACAAATTTCATAATCTAGGAATTGTTCTTTCTGTTTACATAGTTATATGTCGTCGTCAAGTGTGTTTAAATCAATCTAAGTAAATACATTGTAAAAATGACTTCCAAAGGAGGGGTTATATCTACATTTATCAATAGAATTTCTTCATCGTGGCCTTGGTTTCTTCGTTAAGGTAAGCTTGTCAGCTATTATGTTTCTAAAATGTTTTTCTTCCGATATTAATAAAATTAAAAAAATAAAATATTATTTTTTATTTATTTTGCGTCAGCAATATCTTTTACATACAGATATTGTTTTTTTTTTCGTTAGAATCTTAGCTATTAAATTCTTTCGTGGCAGCGAAAAAGTTTATTTCGAAAAAATATTTTTTTTAAGAATTTCCGAAACCTCAGGTTCTATATGGAAGGGAAATTAGTAACGTTAGTAGCCATCATAATTACTAATAATACCAAAAATGAGAGTACAAGTATTAGAAATATCTTCCACTTAAATTTAAATTTTAGTATAAAACAAGTAGAAACGGTGTAAAGTTCGGCAGGGCCGATTTCTGCATTTGATTTTCTTAGAAGGGAAGTAACACGACAGGAGTATGCTTCTTAATATAGCCAAACTAAACCTAATAAAGATATTTAGAAAATAATATTATTAATAAATATAAAATTTTAATTACTATTAATACGCTTATACGATATGTATTGAAGGAATACTATTTTAAAAGTAAATATAAGACAGCAATCTTCCAAAAAGTTAAACAAGTAAGGAAAGGCTAAAGTCGGGCGGGGCCGACTATATAATACCCTACACCACTCCCTGCGTATGTACCTCGCTTTGATTACTAAACCCAGGTATTTCATGGGAACAATTTTATGTAGTTCATATAAATTATACAGTTACTATAAATTCATCTTTAGTCATATTATCGAATGTGGTTAATAATATGGTAACTGATGTAATTATCTGACAGACAACTACAAATTATACAGTAGTAATGGGATGAATCGGACCGACAATTCAAAAGGGGGCCTAAAACAACATTTTGGGGCTGGTCCAAAACATGGGCCTATATATTTCTCATTCACGGTAGGTATTCCTAGTTGAAAAATATCATGATCTGCTAAATTTGATGAAGATCCGATGTAAGATGTAGTTTCTAGAGCTGTAATAGATCAGAATGGGGCCCCATTTGGGTTATACCAAAGTATAGACATATGGGCATCTCCCAAACAAGTAAGGAAAGGCTAAAGACGGACGGACTTTCTATCTTATTACAATTCAATTCGATAAAAAAGTGAAATTGGGAAGGATTTGGCATCCTGTAAATGTATGTGTTTGACGAAAAATTTTAAATCGGAAAGGACATTTGTATGGGGGTATATTGAAACCTGGAACGATGTGACCCGCTTTCACCATGTATGTTTATTGGTGAAATATAATATGTAAAGTTTGGCCAAAATTGGATAAACATTCGGGAACAACATTTGTATGAGGGCTATATCTAAATCTGAACCGATCTTACCCACTTTCGCCATAGGTGTTTCTAGTTCGATTATAAAATGTTGTGCCAATTTTAAAGAAAATCATGTACAATATGTGGTTTCTAAAGCGGAAAAAGAGAAATAGGGAGCGACATTTGTATAGGGACTATATCTAAATCTGAACCGATCTTACCCAAATTCTTCATACGTATTTCTAGTTGGATTACACTGTGCAACATTTTTGAAGTCATTTCAAAATAACCATATACGGACACCGCTACATGATAAAAGACCAAAAAAAAAGACCCGTGTTTTTTTCCCCCCCAAAGTCATGCACTTTTTTTTTTATGGGCCCCCAGAGATTTGAGGCCTCGGTGTAATTTTTGGAAAAAAGTGATCATATTCTCAGGCTCATATCTTGCAAACCGTTCGGAATTTTGATTTACTCTCTGAGGCAAAGTTCTAGCTCTTGTCATAAAGAACGAAAATTGTGAACATATAAAATCAAAAAAACTTCATCTTCAAGGTCAAAATCGCAAAAAACTTAAAAAAATTCGATTTTTTTTAACCTTTTTTCCCCTGTTCAGGTCCATAGGTAGCAAACCACTGAAAATTCAGGGAAACAATCAACTACAAAAATGTACCTAAGATCTCAATAAACAACTTTCTAGAACATATGAACTTCCTAGGAATTATTCTTAACACCGTTTAGGTAGGAAAACTATATCTTGCAGGGCTGTTTCTGTTAATGATCAGTGCGACTGCAGTGCGTATGAGTGATATTAGCCTTAATCAACAGCACGTATACGCTACCTACACACACTACAGCCTATAAGATTTGTTCGATGACATTTGCGATTTTGAGCTTGAAGATGAAGTGTTTTTGATTCTATATGTTCACAATTTTTGTTCTTTATGACAAGAGCTAGAACTTTGCCTCAGAGAGTAAATCAAAATTCTGCATAGGTATTTCTAGTTGGATTATAAGATGTTGTACCAAATTTAAAGAAAATCCGGTAAAATATGTGGTTTCTAAAGCGGAAAAAGTCAAATCGGGAGCGACATTTGTATGGGGGCTATATCTAAATCTCAACCGATCTTACCCAAATTCTGTATAGGTATTTTTAGTTGGATTATAAGATGTTGTACCAAATTTAAAGAAAATCGGGTAAAATATGCGGTTTCTAAAGCGGAAAAAGTCAAATCGGGAGCGACATTTGTATGGGGGCTATATCTAAATCTGAACCGATCTTACCCAAATTCTTCATACGTGTTTCTAGTTGGATTATAAGATGTTGTACCAAATTTAAAGAAAATCGGGTAAAATATGTGGTTTCTAAAGCGGAAAAAGTTAAATCGGGAGATACATTTGTATGGGGGCTATATCTAAATCTGAACCGATCTTACCCAAATTCTGCATAGGTGTTTCTAGTTGGATTATATGAGGTTCTGGCAAATTTAAAGAAAATAGCGTAAAATATGTGGTTTCTGAAGCGGAAAAAGTCAAATCGGGAGCGACATTTGTATGGAGGCTATATCTAAATCTGAACCGATCTTACCAAAATTCTGCGTAGGTGTTTCTAGTTGGATTGTAAGATGTTGAGCTAAATTTGAAGAAAATCGGGTACTATATGTGCTTTATAGGGCGGAAAAAGTCAAATCGGAAGCGACATTTGTATGGGGGCTATATCTAAATCTGAACCGATTTCTTCCAAATTCAATACCGATGGTCCTTGGCCAGAAAAAATAACTTCTGCCAAGTTTCATAACAATCGGACAACAATTGCGACCTGTAGAGTGCGAACAAGCTTAGATGGACAGCAGACGGACGGACAGACAGACATCGTTAAATCGACTCAGGTGGTGATTCTAAGCCGATCGGTATACTTAAAGGTGGGTCTAGCTCGATTGTTTCTTGGTGTTACAAACATTTGGCGCGAAACTAACTTATAATACCCTAGACCACGAAGTGGTGTAGGGTATAAAAACATAAATATTAGTGATAGTGGGTGCTACAGTTTATTGTATTACCATCCTATTTTAATTCCAAAAGTACAAATTTTGAAAATACGTTATCTCTCACGTACACAGTGCAAGATAACCTAACTTCATGATTCAACCAATTTTTATTTTTATAAAAGTAACAAAGTACTAATTTGGAAAAATCTTTATATTTTGCGTGTCTATGTAGTCAGGGGAATGTACACACCAAATTCCATGATTCTAGCTGTGCCATTTCGTTGGTACCATTTTATTCCCTTTTTCCCATTTACGGCCTTAAAAACACGACTTTATAAAATCACTTTGTTTTACGTGTCTACGCAATCAGAGGAATGTATACTCCGATTTTCATTATTTTAGGTTATTTGGAAAAAATACTTTTATATTATGTACCTACTCAAGTAGAGGAATGTATACACCGAATTTCGTGTTTCCAGCCGTTGTCGTTTGATAGGTACAATTTTTACCCCTTTTCATCATCATCAGAAAAAGAATCACTTTATGGTGTACGTTTTTGTTATAGGGGGAATGCGCATACCCAGTATGAAAATATAAACAGTATATCGAGCCATAGCCGCCGAAAAAATGTATCCCACAAACTCGAAATTTTACTGGGGAAGGTTTTTTTAAATAAAATCAGTTTGAATAAAGCTATTGTTTTAAAATTTATAATGTAAACATTATAAACAAAACATGGAATTTTGACAGATCATGCAAATGATGTTGAAATATCGATTTCGATAAAAAAAAAAACAAAAATCGATTATATTGTGGGATACATTATTTTGGCGGTAATGGCTCGATATATTAGCAGACAAATTGAAAAAAACATGATTAAATACTTTAAATATTAGGGATTATTGTGGGTATTTTCGTCATTGGGGGTCCCTGTGCATCGATTTCGCTCAGTTGCAATCCCAATCGATCTACGACTATGGGAAATTTTAACGCCCTAGCGTGCTTTCTTCAGACGGGCAGAGAGGCTGACGGACATCACTATATCGTCTTAGAATTTTATGACTTTATATTTCAACGTGTTACAAACGAAATGACATCCTGGAGGTATATAGTTGGAGCAAAAAGTCGAGTTTTCGACTGTTGCAAATAAATAAAATGTCGACTTTTGAAATGAATGAAAAGACGAATAGACTAAATCAAAACCAAATAGAGCGACATTTATATTAGATATAAATCTGAACCGATCTTACTCACTTTTTGCATATATGTTTCTAGTTGTTGTGCCAAATGTGAAGAAAATCAGATACATGATTTGTTTTCTAGAGCGACAAAAGTAAAAGCGAAAACAAACCTCGACTTTTAGAAAGTCGACTTTTTGACATTTGGAATGTTGACTTTTCGACTTTTGGCAATGGTAAAGTCGATTTCGACTTTTCCTACCAAAAGTCGATTTGTCGATATATAGATCCCTACCTTGAGGTGGAGGCTATAAAAATAAAAATATCAATAAAGTTTTTGGTATTCATTTTATGCATACACGAAAAATAATTTAGCATTCGTCTCCCTGCACGTGACAGATATGTAGTGTCTTAAGAAAATTATAATTTCTCATTGATTACATAACAGCAAAAATTTAATTATAAATATAAATTCGTCGGCGACAAAAAATATTTATGGCTGCTAGAAGTTTATTAAAACATTGAGAAAAAGCTGAAATAACACTGTGCAACATTTTTGAAGTCATTTCAAAATAACCATATACGGACACCGCTACATGATAAAAGACCAAAAAAAAAAGACCCGTGTTTTTTTTTTTTCCCCCAAAGTCATGCACTTTTTTTTATGGGCCCCCAGAGATTTGAGGCCTCGGTGTAATTTTTGGAAAAAAGTGATCATATATGTTCACAATTTTTGTTCTTTATGACAAGAGCTAGAACTTTGCCTCAGAGAGTAAATCAAAATTCCGAACGGTTTGCAAGATATGAGCCTGAGAATATGATCACTTTTTTCCAAAAATTACACCGAGGCCTCAAATCTCTGGGGGCCCATAAAAAAAAAGTGCATGACTTTGGTCTTTTATCATGTAGCGGTGTCCGTATATGGTTATTTTTTTTCGTGTTGCACTGTGTAATACAATTAGGATTGGAAATACTCCAAAAATTGCAATATCTTCGAGGTAATTTAAGAAGATAATTTATTTATCTTCTTGGATAAATAATAAGAATAATTTTATTCTTCGGCATTGATTTCGGAAAACAACTAAAATTTACACACCCTACCATACTTTGTTCGGAAGATGACAGTAGCAGCAACTTACACAATCATAATTCTCACTTTACTATTTAACAAATTTCTCTGCATTGTCATTCACCCATCGTATAAACAAACCTGAAATAGGTGAACACCGACAAAGACAACAACGTATTCTACTGACATATGTATGTACAAAAACAATGCGTAACCGACGACCGAACGGCAGCCAGTTAAGTTGCCTAAATGGGCAGAAAGCCAAAATGAAGGCATACCTTCAACCAGTAAACTCGCCCACCTACCGAACGACCGACCGACACCCACACCAGAGACAAATGAGCAAACAAAGATAATAACAAATGTAGCAGACAGCTACTCATACAAATAAAAACAACACGTTTCCTTTTGTCCTTTATTGTAAAACCATTCAGACAGGCCAACAACATCACACTCTCAAACCACCGCCCCCCGCCCCACAAAAAACACCAGGACACCATTATGAGGGCCAGCAGAGACAATCCTGAGAGATGCGTTATGCGAAGCGTCTGTTTGTGTGAAATAAGCCAAATTTAAGGTGAAATCGAAACTTATTCGAGCAATTCTGGCGTTCTCTTACATTTTTGGGTTAAACTTGGGAAAACTTTAATACAATGGCAGAATAGCAGAATGCGATGTATGTAGAAAGAAAGACAAAAGTCATAAAATAAGATCTGTTGATGTGATAAGAAAACAATAAAATCGAAGATGGAAGACGACAACACCCAACGACCGCACCGCACAGAACAAAGTGAATAAAAGGAAGTAATAAAATCTGATACAACAAAAATCACGAGCACACACACACGACCAATTTTTCCTTAAATGTTTGTTTAAGACATTTATTTTTTGTTTTTTCGCTTGAAAAATGACAAAAAGTCACAAGGCCGAAGAACTTTCATGCAGACAAGGCAGTTTAGCCTTTTTGTTGTTTGTTTTTATATTCAAATCATTTGGCGTTATCTTTGGATCATCATAAACCTGACCTTAATGGCATCTTCTCGAAAAGGTCATAAAACAGTGAAAGGCGAGAAAGAAGTGTTGTGGGTCTGTGACAAAAAGTGAATAATAACTCTAAATTAAGATACATATGTGCGATACCACCTTAATTGTTATTGCCGAAATAATCACTTTGCCACTTTTCATCTGAAGGATTTTACGCATTTATACAATCTTAAGCGATCTATAGCACCGGGCAACACAAATATTCTAATGTGTTATGAGAAAGATCAGTATAGTTACAGTACACCACTCTCGAACATGGTTTCAATTAAGAATGTGTTTAATTTCTCTAAAGGCGCAATCAGACCATTCGGCCGAGGCCGACTTTATGATAACCTCCACTTTCTACCTTATTACAATTCGTAATTTTGGGTGTGTCCTACATCATGAACCAATGAGACCATTAATGTATTTCGTTACCAAAATATAAAAAAGACTGAACTAAAATTTTTTTGTAAAATCAAAATTTTTGCTATTAAAAAAAAAAACAAGTAAGGAAAGGCTAAAGTCGGCTATATAATACCCTACACCATTTTACAGTTACTATAAATTGATCTTTAGTCAAATTTAATGAATATGGTAAATAAATCCAATTTTCCCGCAGATAATCCGAGTAAAGTAAATATAACATGATCTAAAAAAATTGATCAAGATTCAATGATAAATACATATTATACAGCGGTAATAGGATGAATCGGACGGACATTTGAAGGAGGCCTATAACAACACTTAAGGCCTTTGCCAAAATATGCGCCTCTATATTTCTCATTCACGGTAGGCATTTCCAGTTGAAACATATAATGATCTGCAAAATTTGATGAAGATCCGATGTAAGATGTAGTTTCTAGATCTGTAATAGAGAATGGGGCCCCATTTGGGTTATACCAAAGTATGGAAATATGGACATCTCCCAAACAAGTAAGGAAAGGCTAAAAACGGGCGGATCTGACTATATGATGCACTCCACTTTCTATCTCATTACAATTCAATTCAGTAAAAAAGTGAAATCGGGTAGGATTTTTGAATCCTGTAAATGCATGTATTTGACAAAAAATGTTAAATCGGAAAGGACATTTGTATGGGGGTATATTGAAACTTGGAACGATGTGACCCGATTGTATGTATGTTTATTGGTGTAAACTTTGGACAAAATTGGTTAAACATTCGGGAGCAACATTTGTATTGGGGTTATATCTAAATCTGAACCGATCTTACCCACTTTCAGCATAGGTGTTTCTAGTTCGATTATAAAATGCTGTGCCAATTTTAAAGAAAATCGGGAACAATATGCGGTTTCAAAAGCGGAAAAAGTGAAATCGGGAGCGACATTTGTATGGGGACTATATCTAAATCTGAACCGATCTAACCCACTTTCGTTACAGGTATTTCTAGTTAGATTATAAGGTGCTATGCAAAATTTGAAGAAAATCGGGTATTATACGTGCTTTATAGGGCGGAAAAAGTCAAATCGGGAGCGACATTTATATGGGGGATATATCTAAATCTGAACCGATTAAGAAAAAAATAACGTCTGCCAAATTTCATGATAATCGGACCACAATTGCGACCTATAGAGTGTGAACAAGCTTAGATTGGCACAGACGGACGGACGGACAGGCAGACATCGTTAAATCGATTCAGCTGGTGATTCTAAGCCGATCCGTATACTTAAAGGTGGGTCTAGCTCAATTATTTCTTGGCGTTACAAACATTTGGCGCGAAACTAACTTATAATACCCTAGTCCACGAAGTGGTGTAGGGTATAAACACAATTTTACATTGAAACGGAACCTACAAAAA
The DNA here is from genome assembly GCA_947397865.1 of Polietes domitor. Lineage (NCBI taxonomy): Eukaryota > Metazoa > Arthropoda > Insecta > Diptera > Muscidae > Polietes > Polietes domitor. The sequence continues at coordinate 67,297,298 of OX377620.1, forward strand.
ACAGAAGTACCTTTGAAGCTCTTATAGAAATATACAAAGTTCAGCCCCTGTAAAGTGGCCTTTAAACAATAAAAAATGTTTGAATGATTCTACAATTTTACAGGTTTACTATTGCCCGTCCGAATTTGTACCCTTGGAAGAAAGGATACATTTAGTAAAAAAAGTCTCGAATTACTTATTTTTTCTCATCTTTCATCATTAAGCTAAATATTGAAAGCAAATCCAGACATTCAGTTGTAAACATTGTCATTGTCTTAATATAAATCAAATTCTCGTCAATGGGCCTCAAGTTCACGCACTTCTGTTGTGTTTAATTTAATTTTAGGGTTTACTGCTTTATATAATTTTTTAAACAAATAGAAATAAAAAATTGGGTTAGTATCTCAAAATAATCCCTAGATCAAAAGTTATTGAATTTTACCAGATGATATTTAATTTTTGATCACTGTGTGGTATGCGATAATCTTGACCTGGCAGACTTTAATTCCGCACATCACCCAGTCTAGTTTAATTTGCTATATACCCGTTTAAAGCATATCACATTTTCTCAAGTAATTCAAACTGAAAGTCCTTTGCTGTAAACACTTAAACAATAAGAGAACTTGTCACCTTATCTAACATCAAAAGGCTTAGAAGAGAATAAACATCCACTCAACCATGAAATTTGTCATAATCAAAGATTAAAACAACACACATACTTTTACATGCAATTGTTCATTCATTTGTTGGCATACAGTGTACATATATTTATGTATAAATCCAAGCGTTAAAACGGAAAAGACGTATGACCTTAGAAAAGTGATTACCAACATCCTGTACATCGTGAACAACATTTATCCGCGTACCATTTATTGAAGTCTATAATAGAGCACATCATGTTAGAACATGTTATCATACGAAAACAGTCGTACCCCTCAAAAACAGCAAAATAGAAATTATGAATACAAACCCACATAATGCCAGATGAAATGTAAACTGATCTAACGCAAAAAACCAACAAATACAAGAGTTGAAATGTATATATGGGATAATTATAATTTGAAATGCGACCTCAAATAGTGACGCAAATAGTGTTGTGACCAAATCCTTCCAATGATTTCCAACTGAATCATCACGATGTAATGCCAAGAATCAGCTTGTTTACAAGTTGTAAGTGTATTCGATTCGATTTCATTTATACAACAACAAAAATGTGATCCAATAACCACTATATATTTTAGGGTATAGTATATAGTATTTTAGGATATAGATAGAAATTCAGAAATTCCATTTGAAATTCAGAACTCATCAATTGAAAATCAGAACTTGTTATTTGAAATTCAGAACTCATCAAATGAATTTCAGAACATTTCATATGAAATTCAGAAGTTATCAAACAAAATTCGAAAAACATTTATAGAGAAATAATTGGATATACTCCAAAGTCAGTCATACATAAATAAAGGGTGATTTTTTAAGAGCTTGATAACTTTTAAAAAAAAAACGCATAAAATTTGCAATATCTCATCGGTTCTTTATTTGAAACGTTAAATTGGTCCATGACATTTACTTTTTGAAGATAATTTCATTTAAATGTTGACCGCGGCTGCGTCTTAGGTGGTCCATCCGCTTAGTCCAATTTTGGCATTTCCACGTTTTTGAGTAACCAATTGGTGCGAACGGCGACGAATCGAAAATTGGTGGTCATCATTAACACTGGCCGATACAGCTGCGATATTTTCTTCAGTTCGCTTCTCTACGTAAGCGTGTTGGTGGTTTAATGTCCAACAATGTAAATTTGGTGCGAAATTTAGTCACAATAGCCCGAATAGCCGCTTCAGTGGGTCGATTAAACTGACCATAAAATGGAAGCGCGCAATGAACTTTCTTAACAGAGCACGCATTTTGATAATAAAATTCAATAATTTGCAAGCGTTGTTCGTTTGTAAGACGATTCATGATGAAATGTCAAAGCATACTGAGCATCTTTCTCTTTGACACCATGTCTGAAATCCCACGTGATCTGTCAAATACTAATGCATGAAAATCCTAACCTCAAAAAAATCACTCTTTATATTTTAATTGATAAAATTCATTAAAGAACACAATTAATTATTTTAATATGTTGTTTATTATTTGCATTATACATATGCAATGGTAGAAATAGATTGGAAATGGGAGAATACAAGCTTTAATAATATTTAACAGACAATTGATAGCGAATCACTTTTTGACCGTCAATAGACGTGAAATTAGAAACAACAAAAAGAGCATTTTTCTGTAATCGGTACATAATTTTCATTTCAAACTTTAACTTGGCCGAGTTAACCAACTTTACAAGATAAGTGGAGTGTTACCAAAGACTTTCTATATTCAAGACAAGTAATCTCGATCTTTGCTGTTATTACCGACACAACGTTGAGAGATGACAGAGAATGCAAATTGTTTACATGTTAAATCAAAATATGAAAATGAGGAAAACAATGAGTACATTCAAAAATATACACGAAAACGAAAAGAATACATATCTTTTATTGTTAGATGTTGTAAAATATTTTGTTTTCTTAGCAAAACCTTATAAAACAATAAAATAACAACAAACAAATGTGCTTTGCAGAAGCAATTATTACTCTTGCATTTCTGGAAGTTAGCATACAAATAGTGAGATTTCTCCTCCTGTAGTTTTACGATATTTGTGTGTTACCATTCTACTCTTTGTATTAAGAGATTTACTTGATTTAATTCCGACGATCTATAAAGCTAAGAATATATACAACCGTAATTAATAAATAATTTACATTGTATGTAAATATCTTTTAAAAAGTGTTACATACGTAGAATATAATTTCTGAATTGATAACTTCTGAATTACAAATGAAAAGTTCTGAATTTCATATGAAATATTCTGAAATTCATTTCATGAGTTCTGAATTTCAAATAACAAGTTCTGATTTTCAATTGATGGATTCTGAATTTCAAATGGAATTTCTGAATATCAAGTGACGAGTTCTGAATTTCAAATGGAATTTCTGAATATCAAGTGATGATTTCTGAATTTCAAATGGAATTTCTGAATATCAAGTGAGAGTTCTGAATTTCAAATGGAATTTCTGAATATCAAGTGATGAGTTCTGAATTTCAAATGGAATTTCTGAATATCAACCGATGTGTTCTGAATTTCAAATAGAATTTCTGAATTACAATTGATATTTTCTGAATTACGCTTGGAAATGTTGTACTAAACACTTTTGAGTTATGTAAAAAATGGTAATCAGTCTATTGAAAATCGGAATAGTCTAGAAATAAACCCAAAATTGACTACTTTTCTTATTTTTCAATTTAGAAAAAAAGTATTTTTGTTTTCGATTTATGTCATATTTTTACGTATTTGCAGATTTATTTTAATTTTTTCCTTATTACCGACTTTCAGATTCTGAAGATTGAGAAAGATATTTTCTTTTTTCGATTTTGCCGAACTGTTTCCTATAGATTTAAAGAGTTTTGCCTTCAAATTTATTATTAGGAAAATTATGATTCTTTGTGTGAACATTTTGATACGTGTCATCGTAGCATACACGTTATAAACATGAAATTATTTTTCGAATTGTGAAACGCATACTCTCTACTTTGTGAATATCAAAATTACTTGTGAACAGGTTTCCATCAGGATAATGGAACTGTTGGTCTCCCCTAGACGGAGTCTAGAGGAGACAATTTATAAAAAATAATACAACACAAATAGATTTTAATATTTTATTTCAGCACGTATTGCTGCTCCGTACGAAGTACACACAAACAACTATGACAAACATAAAAACAAACATAAAACAAACAATAACGCCATCTGCATGTGGATGTCACGGTATGTCATATGTGCATCAGGTGATGTCGATCATATGGCCGATCTTCCACAAGCCAGCATCAGCTGATGTCGATCATATGGTCGATCGTCAACAACTTGGAAGCTGCTTTAATTTTCATTTTTCTTGGCAAATGGCTGCAGATATTTTATAAATACACTGTAAATTTCAGACTGTGTTTTTCAATAGTATGTGACATATCAAACGTTTCGGTAACGTTAATTACTTGGCTGCTCACTACCATCTTCCGCTGGTCAGAAAAGAAATGATAATAATGTTATGACTATATGATACACTCCACTTTCTATCCGAATACAATTCAATTGGTAAAAATGTAAAAACGGGAATGATTTTTGTATGTTTCCTAATCATAGGCTAATATGACCAGACCCAATTTGTCAAGTCGAGAAGAATATTTGTTTCGGGGCTATATCCAAACATGGAATGATATGTTATGCTCAATTTGAAGAAATTCGGTGAAATACGCGGTGTCTGGGGCGGAAAAGTAAAGCCGGGAGTGAAATTTATATGGATCTATATATAAATCTGAACCGATCTGACCCATTTTCACCAATGGTTTTCCTAGTTTAAACATAAGATGTTTTGCCAAATTGAAGACAATCTGATAAAATATGTGGTTTCTAGAGCGGAAAAACTCAAATTGAGAGCGAAATTTGTATGGGAGCTATATATAAATCTGAACCGATCTAACACATTTTCAGCACATCTGTTTCCAGTTGGAACATAAGATGTTTTGCCAATTTTGAAGAAAATTTGTAAGTGAAAAGAGTCAAATCGGGTGTGAAATTCTAAATCTAAATCTGAACCGATTTTCTTCAAATTAAATAGCGTCCGTCCTTGTCCCGAAAAACTTCGCTGTGCATAGTTTCATTTGATTCTGGCTGCAATTGCAGCCCGCAATTTGATTACAAGAATAGATGGATTTGATGATAGACAGACAGACGAACACTGCTAAATCGACTCAAAAAGTGATTCTAAGTCGATCGGTAAATACCAATGGGTCTTTTTTTAGTTTCTTTTAAAGTATTTAATAAATCAATAAAAAATTATATTAATGACGCTACAAATTCCTATAATCATTCACTTTCATAAAATAAAACATCATCCGACACCTGACGGTTAACATATTTTTATACACTCCACCTCCAGGATGGGGGTATATTCACTTTGTCATTCCGTTTGTAACGCCTTAAAATATTCATCGGAGACCCCATAAAGTATATATATTCTGGGTCGTGGTAAAATTTTAAGACGATATAGCTATGTCCGTCTGTCTGTCTGTCTGTTGAAAGCACGCTAGCTTCCTAACGAAATGATCTAGGAGGTTCCAATTTTCCCTAAATGTGTCTTATGGTTGCAGATCGGTTGGGATTGAAAGTGGGCGAAATCGGCCCAGAGGGAAAAATTTTTCCCTCACAAGGACTGAAAATTTGTATATGTCGGCTTGTATTTACGTGATATTTGGAATGAACATTCCCCTTATAGCATAAAAGCGCACCATAAAGTGATTCTTATTCGTAGGGGACGAAATGGGACTAAAAAGGGATAAAAATGGTACATATTAAACGATAACAGCTAGAAACACGAAATTTGGTGTGTACATTCAGCTAATTGAGTAGATACATAATGTAAAATTATTTTTTCCAACTTCGTACTTTTAAGGGGTAAAATGGGAATAGAGGGATAAAAATGGTACCAACTAACGGCAGCATCTAGAATAATGAAATTCGGTATATATATTCGTCTGATTGCGTAGACACGTAAAATAAACGGATTTTTGGAAATTCGTACTTTCAAGATATATAATGGCTACAGAGGGATAAAAATAGTAGCAACTAAACGGCTACAGCTAGAATGGTGAAATTAGGCGTGTACATTCCTTCAATTGCGTAGACACGTAAAATAAAGAGATTTTAGAAAGTCGTACTCATAAGGGGGTAAAATTGAAAAAAAAGGGATAAAAACGGTACCAACCAAATGACTGCAGCTAGAATCATGGAATTTCCTCTGTCTGCATAGACACGCGGAATAAAAAGATTTTTCAAATTCGTACTTTTTACTTTTACGGCAAAAATGATTAAATCATGAAGTTAGGTTATTTTGCACCATGTACGTGAGATAATGGATTTTCAAAATTTGTACTTTTGTAATTAAAATAGAATAGAAATACATCCAACTGTAGCACCCACTATCTACCAATATTTGTGGTATTTAAGCTTATTTGAAAATATAAATATTTGTAAGAATATTTACTTTTTGAATTGACTTGAAGTATTATTTCGATATGTAAATATTAAAGTAATAAAAATATTATATTTCTTTATAAAATTATTTTGTCAATATTTGTATTTGTTTTGGTTTGCCTATATTAAAAAAAAATATTTTCCTGTAATATTACTGCACTTCTGCGAAACTCGAAAGCCTCTATGGAATGCAATCCATGGTGGAGGGTATATAAATTTCGGCCCGGCCGAACTTAACGCCGTTTTTATTTGTTATTGTTTATATTTATTTTAATAATTTTTTTCCAATGATTAAATATTGAATGTAAAAATTACAGTATTCATAGTCCAAAAGGAAAAAAATCCTAAAATTAACGTACTTGCTCAAATGTAATAAAATTTACTCAAAAATAGTTTTATTTACTCATTTAAACTACAAATGCATTTAAATTAATTTTAGTATCAAATAAAAAATCATCTGCCCTCCTTGGCAGAAAAAATATAGCCGAAATTTCACGGCGAACGGACAGCAATTGTCACTTGTTCTTTGATCACAAGTTTTATATGGACAGCAGACAGGTCATGCGACTGGCATACATCGCTTAATCGATTGAGATTTGGTGCTACAAACAATTGGCATGCAACTGACTTATAATACCATATTCCACAAATTGGTGTATGGAATAATTAGAATTATAGAAAAAATTATATCCATAAATAATTTCCATATAAAAAATCGTCTAAAAATTCAGCTTTTTTATAAGAAAGATCCCCCAAAATGCGTCTTATCTGAGGTATCCGCCTACGCAGAGTCTTCTTGTGTACACGTCCTACGAAGAGTAAGGGTTGGGCTCATAGATTTTCTCCTCTGAGGCAGAGTGAAGGCTCTTGTGTAGGCCTTCTGTAGGCTAACAAATTTTCTCTCTGGAGTTTGTCCAAAAACGTGTCCAACAAATTAAACAAGCCAATTTTCTGTCATTCATATAAATATTTATGGTAGCCGATTTTACGACATATCATCTAATAGTTATGAGTAAAGATCCAATTTTTTGTTTATTCTTTGGTAGTATTTGGGGGCCAATTTCTCACATTTTGTTTTGGGTAATTTTTCATTGGCCGATTTTCCGTAGCCCAGATTAGCTACTGCCTATTCGAGATTGCTAGAAACGATTGTCAATTTAAAAATGTTGAAAAAAAACCATCCTAATTTGTATTTTATTTTAATAATATGATACTTACACTATTTTGTAGTTCAGCCAACGTTACATAGGCAATTTATAAATATATCTAATGTATGTACACAGGTATTTGTCTGGACATACAAACATACTTCCATTCTGCTATGACTTCTTGTTTGTTTTGATTTCTAAAATGTTACAAAAACAAACAAACAAACAGGAGTTGCATTCAAACAGCTGGTTTCCCACTTGAATTACATTTCTGAAGCGCATGTGCTCAGAGAGCTGAATATGAGTGTGAGAAAATCGTATTAACTGCGAAGGTTACAACTGCATCTACTACGGTAGGCCAAAGAGCGAAGAGAGAGAGAAAGAGCTCAAAAAGGGGAACTCCAATTTCATTGAATGAATTGTGAGTTTTCGACGAAATTCTCCCCGATTCGTCGAAATATCATGTTCAATGTAACAGCAAAATTCAATGTTGATAATAAGTGCGACTGATGAGGACCTCAGTCAGTTGCAAACGGAATCCGTAGCGATGTGGACGTACACGAAAAGTGACCGCTTAAGTGAACTAACAACATAATAACTGGTGTAAACAAATGAGTGTGAACTTCTTTCTATAAGTTTTAGTAAGGAAAGTTGAAAATTTTCAAAAATCAAAATGATTTGGAAAAAATAAAAGCTAAAATGTGAATTCAAATTGTGTAAGAATATTTGCAAAAAATATGCATACATACATAAGTGTAAGGCACACACAGACCAATAATGGAATTGTTTAGAAAGTAATTAAAAGTTTCAGTAAAATTAATGAAAAGTTTAAGAATTATCTTAATATAAAATAAGCTGAGTGTCATCAGGATGTGTGCTGTCATGTAAGGATACAACCGAGAAAAATGTCTTAAACGTAGTGATCTATCTACTGCTTTAAAATTCATCATCACTCATACGCCATGGTGTAATGTGCAGAATATTCTACAAACACCCAGGTGCTTACATTAAAATAAATTAATATAATTCGTAATTTGCAGTCAATCATATGCGGGATGATTTATTTGTCACATTAAATTACCATACTTTCAATCATCAGCTTGAAGAAGATTTATAATAAATGTTTTTTGTTGGTCATACTTGCGAAAGTTTCTGAACTTTTATATGCCTTTTCTATGTTTTTTTTTACAACGCAGTGTCCTGTCAAATACATTTCGTGCTTAAGGGACAAAGAACTAAGGCACTTGAAAACGCCACTTGCCAAAAACTTATGTCTCCCATTGAAAGATATTTTCATAACTTAAATTGAGAAGATTTTTTTCCATAAAGTTTCCTTTATCCATGTGCCTTTTGTATGGTCATGTATTGTATGGGTATGCAATTATTCGAAGCTTTAAGTTATTCGACTATTCGTGTGTTCGAATAATTGTCCACTACATTAAAGCATAATTAATAAGAGTTTTTAGGCAAGCAAAGGTTATTACTATCGAACTGAGATAAATAAGTTTCAAAATTGGCTGATTTCACTTCATCCTATGGAATTTAATTATGCATCGATAGTTCTCTTCTTTTCTCTTCAATTATTAATCCTGTATTTCATATAACGAATATTTCTTAAGCTGCAAATGGGCCAAACATACTATTTTTAGAAAAAAAATATTTTTCCAGAACAGATTTTAATCGATAAATAATTCATTATTATAGAATGGATAAAATTTGTGAAGCGTGTCCATGTTTTTTGGAAGATTGCATTTTTGACAAAGTGGATATTTGGATACAGCACGGTAAATTGGATATTTTTGCAAAATTTTCATTTTCGTGGGAGATATGGCTAAAATAATTTTTACATTTTACATTTTTGTTTTGAGATTTTCTCACGATCTAACTAACGGATCCGGCTGATATTTAGTATGTGTATTAATAACAAGTGTCACTTGTAAAATATATTTGGTCATTCGAGAAAATCTCTGACATGGTTGCAAATATCCAAAATTTACGGTTACTATTGCATATATTTCATTTAACTCTCTCTATCTGGGCTTCTGAAACATTTCTGACACAATTATCAGTTCACACTCTTCACAAACATGTATCTAAAATTTAAGATGCAAATTACCACGCGGTACACTGATCCCAAATCCATATTTTTTGGCAGAAATTCAAAAAATGTAAATAGGAAATTGTTAGAAGTGTATGTACTTTCTTTATGGCAACCCTAGGTGGCAACACCGCCTGAAAGGTATTTAAGGTTTGCCGTTCAAACAAGTGGGACGAATTCGGGTCTAACGCAGTTGTACAAAATACTTAAAATTAAGGCGTAAAAAATAATAAAATTAATATAATATTGGAAGTGAAGGCCTGCGTAAGTAGCTAAAAATTACATTTAACATTTCCTGATAACTGTAGACTTGTCAGTTTTCTTAAGTGTTGATATTTTATGATTCGAAGTGAGGATAACCTCAAAATGTCGTGGACCAAAGTAGGACTCAATTCATATGTAGGACTCAACTTGACTCTAAGTGTAAACGTGTATGTGTTCATCTGAGTGTGTTTATGGTGGAATTAATATCTCGTCAGTACTTTACGGCAAACACCTACAATTGCCACTTTATTTTTTGACAATTTTCGATTACATTATACATATTATACATATTATTATTAATCATATCTCTGAATTAATTTTGTGTACGGGTCTAGTAGATCTTATTTTAAGGATTGTATCTTTATTTTTCGACTTTATGCCATACAAACTGGATTTGCGCTGGCGGCTTATAAATCCGGAGGAAAATTCTGCCCAAAATTTGGAACCTAGTCTCAATTGTAAATACTATTTATTTATTATAGTTTAAATTTTCAAAATTGAAGTTTAAAGAAAAGTAATTTTTGAAGATTGTATTTAAACTTTAGCCTCTGGCTGAATAATTTTATTTATCTATAGATTTTCATAGGATAATTCACTAGTAATTTTTTTTTCAAGAATTTAGTTTTCTTCAAATTTTGGTTATAAAATGATTCCTCGGCGCTTTTTTACACAGTTCAAAAGTTATTCTTCAGATTAAAAATAATTACAATAACACTTGTAGATAACTCATTTTTGGATTTTTTGTTATGTCGCACCCAATGATTCCGGTAAAAATGGTAAATTAATGAGACAAATATCTATCAGCAATACTTCAAGTTTCATGCTTCTATCTGTATTATTTTAGCGTTAAGTTAAGTTAAATGTTCCCTATTAAAAATTAAGATATGAACAAACTAAATAACCTTTAAATTGTGGTTAATACTAAACTAATACATATAAAAGCTTGAAATTATTTTTAGGAGATATTATACATATATATATATATATATATATATATATATATATATATATATATATATATATATATATATATATATAAATGAATCTGTGTTTGTAAGTTTGTTTGTTTGTTCTTTATAGCAGCCTAAACTACTGAACCGATCTTCTTGAAATTGTCACTGTATGTTCATGCTGAACCGGTGGTGAAAATAGGCTATATAATTTTTTGATATTATCAGTGGGCGTGGCACCTCCCACACAAATTAGGGATTTATTCGATTTTTTATAAATTTGTCTTGAGTCTTGAATTTTTGTGAAAGTTCACTAATTATTAGTCTGCACAATATGCCAAAAAGGGGCGGTATTGTGAAAGTGGGCGTGGCACCTCCCATACGATGTTAAAACCTATTATTGAATATTGTCAGTTCTATGACACCTACAGTGCTGAAATGTTGTGTAAGTGCATCTAGCATCAATGTGCGTAGTTGTGCTAAAAATGGGCGTTATTGGTAAAGTGGGCATGGTACCTCCCATACGAAGTTAAAACATTTTATCGAATATGGTCAGTTCTATGACACCTAGAGTGTTGAAATTTTGTGTGAGTTGATCCAGTGTAAATAGTTGTGCAAAGATGGGCGCAAAGTGGCCATGGCCCTTCCCATACCAAATTAATTAAATTAAATGTTTTGAGTATATTCGACACCGAGATTCCTATATTGTTGTGTAGTTAATTTAGTTGTAACCTGCTTAGACAATATACAAATGGGCGGTATTTGAAAGTTTGGAATTTTTGATTTGAATTTTGTAAAATTACACGTTTTCTTTGGATTTTCTTAGCACAATAGTAAAGAAAGGTTACAAACAGAGAAATATACATACGTCAACAGCCGACTTAGAAAGACAAGAAAGCGGAAATTATATTATTTTTTTAGTTTTTGTGTTGTTTGATTAGTGAACAATTTGATTGATTTTCTATGTGCTTTGAATGTAATGTATTGTAATTTCTTCTTACGAACGAATTTTTTGTTAAGGTAATGGAAAGGAGGAGAATCAAACTTAACAAAAAATCAATTTGATTTTTGACATTTCTTCCATTATTCGCCGTAAACTAACGTTCTCCATGCAACATATCCACTTCTTTAGTATCTCACTGAAGTACCTTCATTATAATTGGTACATATATTACCGATCAGGAGAAAAATCAATATGAAATCAGATTTTAATTTTACCGTTTGTTTTTATTTTTGCCTGGCGAAGCAGGCGGGGGTTCAGCTAGTTTAAAATATTTCTTGAAGAATTATATCCTTTAAACATTTTTAGTCCATTTGGGGGCTCCATTTTTACTCCATCTTACCTATAGTTTAAATATATAACAACACCAAAAGGAGCCATCGATTTGTTTAAATCAATTTATATGACAGGGTTGCGCAGAGTGAGCTTTAAGGTTTAAATGGTTTATAATTTGTTTTATTTATGCGATTAGTATTCATTATATCCTGTAAGTGGTGAGCTTTTTCTCCATTGTACATACGTATTCTCTATAACATATTTTCCATAACTTAAAAACATAAAAATCTATTGTTTTTGTATGATGGTCGAATCCCCAAATTCTAAAAATTATTAAAAACCCATTACTATTTTAAAAAGTTATAAAGAATGCAAACCATATATTTTATGTAAAATTCATTGATTAATCGATTATTTGGAACAATTTATTTGAATGAATTCTTCGTTGTTCGCAAAATTGTTGAGATAAATATAAACAAATTAATTATTGAAGCAATCGGATAAATATTAATCGGTATGTCTAAAATCCTACTAGTACGTATTCATAACAAAATGTCCTGTCATCGGCAGACCGTGCTCTAGTGGCCAAATTTTTGGGACGCTTTCAATATGATGGCAGCAAACTTAACTTCCACTGAAAGATGCATTGACAAACGATTTCTTCTTTATTTACTTGTTTAAATTCGTAGCATGGTGGGCGCTAACTACCTAAGTGACCTAAAAGCGAATTGATACTTAATTTAACTAAGCTGGGTCCTTATCTCATCTTTTTTCTTGTAAAAAGTGTCAAATTTACACTGTGCCATTCCTTATGAAAATGTTTAGTTCTATCTGAAAATAACCACCTACTTATGCTAACTAAATTGGCAACCAAGCGTTACCATAAAAATGATTCGAAGGAATTGTGTTAATGAAGAAGTTAATTTCCCAGAAAACGCGGCCAATTGAGCCATTAACCAATATCAATTTCAACTTTATTGATTTCACAGTAAATTAAACTTCGACAATTGTTTGGTTTTTGTGAAGCGTCAGTTTGATTAATGTAAACTCTTAACAAAAGTACCGGAAAATAATTAATTTGGTGTTGAGACATGAATCAGATCAGAGTTAAGTTAAATTAATAAACAAAAATAAATGTAAACAATTAAGAACAGACTGTATCGACGATTCGAAACAATAGGTTGCTAAGTCGACTAATCATGTTTTCAAGTACTCTACGGTCTTTGACTTATATTATCTCAAATTGTGGTAACGATCGGTCAATCCAATGGAAAGTTATGCTCAAAAATGTTCTAACTTTTATAACTAACTTTTATAAAGTAAAAAGGGCCATCCCAAGAAGTGAAATATACCCTGGAAATGTTTTTTTGATATATTATTTGCTAATTAAATAGGGAATATTTGTGACATAGTAGTATCAGAAACCCATTTTTTGCAACAATTGCAGCAGCGACTGACTACATATATATTACAAGCGACATTGGTTCTTAATTGAAAAAATCAGTCGTATCATTTGGTTAGATCACAAGAAAATTACAAAACAAAATTGTTGCACTTTAGCCCACAAAAATTAAAATTTTGCAAAAATATTCAATTTGTATTTTTGGTTTACCGTGCTCTACCGAAATATCCACATTATTGTCGGAAAAGATCGATCCTCCAAAAAACATGGACGATTTTTAACCCTAATTTTTGTATACAAGTTGGCGTGTTTGTTTACAACTTTGGTATCTTTGGTAACCGGCAAATGTTTTCGTAGAACATTTTAATCCTTTAATGTCTTCTCTGAAAGATTTTTTTTTGATTTTCTTCAAAACTGAAACTGAAAGTCATAAATAAGTAATAACAAGTAAGGAAAGGCTAAAGTCAGGCGGGGCCGACTATATGATACACTCCACATTCAATCCAAATGCAATTTAATTCGGTAATAAAGAGAAAACGGGAAGAATTTTTGTATGTTTTCTAATCACAGGCTAATATAACCTGGTCCAATTTGTCAAATCGAGAAGAATAGTTGTATTGGGGCTATATCCATACTTGTAATGAAGTGACTAAATTTCACAATAAGTTCTTCCGGTTCAAGTATAACGTGTTATGCTCAATTTGAACAAATTCGGTGAAAATACGCGGTTTCTAGAGCAGAAAAAGCCAAATCGGGAGCGAAATTTGAATGTGAGCTATATATAAATCGGAACCGATCTGACCTATTTTCATCCTGGGTATTTCTAGTTGAAATATAAGATATTTTGCAAGATTTTAAGAAAATCTGTTAAAATATGTGGTTTCTGGATGCGGAAAAAGTCAAATTGGGATCGAAATTTGTATGGGAGCTATATATATAAATCTGAACCAATCTAACACATTTTTATCACATGTGTTTCCAATTGAATTATAAAATGTTTTGCCAATGTTTAAGAAAATCTATTAAAATAGGTGGATTATATAGCGGAAAAAGTCAAATTGGGAGTGAAATTTGTTTGGGAGCTATATATAAATCTGAACCAATATTCACTACAAGTGTTCCTAGTTTAAATATAAGATGTTTTGCCAAATCTGAAGACAATATGGTACAATATGTGGTTTCTATAGCGGAAAAAGTCAAATTGGGAGTGAAATTTGTATGGGAGCTATATATATATAAATCTGAACCGATCTAACACATTTTTACCACAGGTGTTTCTAATTGAGTTATAAGATGTTCTGTCAATATTGAAGAAAATCTGTTAAAATAGGTGAATTCTAGCTAGGAGCTATATATAAATCTGAACCTATCTGGCCCATTTTTACTGTGGAAGTATCTAGTGGAAATATAAGATATTTTGTTAAGTTTGAGGACAATTTGATAAAATATGTTGTTTTTGGAGCAGAAAAACTCCAATTGGGAGCGAAATTTGTATGGGAGCTATATATAAATTTGAACCGATCAAACACATTTTTACCACAGGTGTTTCCAATTGAATTAAAGAGTGATTTTTTTGAGGTTAGGATTTTCATGCATTAGTATTTGACAGATCACGTGGGATTTCAGACATGGTGTCAAAGAGAAAGATGCTCAGTATGCTTTGACATTTCATCATGAATCGTCTTACAAACGAACAACGCTTGCAAATTATTGAATTTTATTATCAAAATGCGTGCTCTGTTAAGAAAGTTCATTGCGCGCTTCCATTTTATGGTCAGTTTAATCGACCCACTGAAGCGGCTATTCGGGCTATTGTGACTAAATTTCGCACCAAATTTACATTGTTGGACATTAAACCACCAACACGCTTACGTAGAGTGCGAACTGAAGAAAATATCGCAGCTGTATCGGCCAGTGTTAATGATGACCACCAATTTTCGATTCGTCGCCGTTCGCACCAATTGGGTCTCTGTTACTCAAAAACGTGGAAATGCCAAAATTGGACTAAGTGGATGGAATATTCAACGTAACGTAAGTTCGTTTTTCGAAATAAAAGTTAATGTGAGACAAGTAAAGTTTTTGTCTTTTTTCTTGTATTATGTAGAAATTCATGATGCTCCGAACATTCATTTGTTTCTTAAGTTGCTAATAGATAATGGCACCTCATTTGATGTTTTTTAATTAATTTTGATAGGTAAAAATCTTGGCTTGGTGCTAAAAGACAATATATTTGATGAACAAGTAAAATTTCTTTAAGAACGAATCTTATTTACTCTTCACTATTTCACTGTACTACAAGCAGATTACATTATGCCACAAAACATTTTACGACATTTATGACGTATTTTGACTTGAAAACAATATTAAGAAAATATGGAAAATTTATTACCAAAATTTCAATTTTCGTCAAAGTTACTTTTTATATTTCTGCTCTCTATAACTCTCGCGTATATGCTTAATACTGCTTATATGTTCCATAAAAGATACTTATGATGGCTACAAATGTTGTGAGTATTACAATCACATAAAAAACATTGGTTTAGGAACAGTCTCCAAGAAATTGAGAAAAGTTTATTGTAAATATATCTACAATTTCAACTTTTAAACATGAGCTTAAACTTTAATTTTTGCAAAATATAGAAACACTTCTAATATGAACAAGTCCAAATTAATGTAATTGTTATCTTAATTTTGAAATGCACGTATAAAAAAAAATATTGATAGCTATAAAGTTGCCTTTTCAGGGGCTTCTAATGTATATAATTGTGTATAAAAACTTGAAATAAACAATATAACTAAAAAACCAGTAAGGAAAGGCTAAAGTCGGGCGGGGCCGACTCTGTGATACACTCCACTTTCAATCGGAATACAATTCAATTCGGTGAAAAAGTGAAAAAGACAAGGTTTTTTGTATCCTGTAAATGTATGTGTTTGACAAAAAATTTTATATCGGAAAGGACATTTGTATGAGGATATATTGAAACCTGGAACGAAATAGGTGAAATATAAAATATATAGTTTGGCCAAAATCGGTTAAACTTATGGGAGCAACATTTGAATTTGGGCTATATTTAAATCTGAACCGATCTTACCCACTTTCATCATAGTTTTGTTTAGTTAGATTATAAGATGTTGTGCGAAATTTAAAGAAAATCGAGCACAATATGTGGCTTTTAAAGCGGCTGAGGTCAAATCGGGAGCGACATTTGTATGGGGGCTATATCTAAATCTGAACCGATCTTACCCAATTTCTGCATAGGTGTTTCTAGTAAGATTATAAGATGTTGTGCAAAATTTAAAGAAAATCGAGTACAATATGTGGTTTCTACAGAGGAAAATGTCAAATCGGGAACGACATTTGTATGGGGGCTATATCTAAATCTGAACCGATCTTACCCAATTTTTGCATAGGTGTTTATAGTTGGATTATAAGATGTTGTGCCAAATTTAAAGATAATCGGGTACAATATGTGGTTTCTAGAGCGGAAAATGTCAAATCGGGAGCGACATTTGTATGGGGGCTATATCTAAATCTGAACCGATCTTACCCAATTTTTGCATAGGTGTTTCTAGTTGGATTATAAGATGTTGTGTCAATTTTAAAGAAAATCGGGTACAATATGTGGTTTCTAGAGCGGAAAATGTCAAATCGGGAGCGACATTTGTATGGGAGCTATATCTAAATCTGAACCGATCTTACCCAATTTTTGCATAGGTGTTTCTAGTTGGATTATAAGATGTTGTGTCAATTTTTAAGAATATCGGGTGCAATATGTCGTTTCTAGAGCGGAAAATGTCAAATCGGGAGCGACATTTGTATGGGAGCTATATCTAAATCTGAACCGATCTTACCCAATTTTTGCATAGGTGTTTCTAGTTGGATTATAAGATGTTGTGTCAATTTTTAAGAATATCGGGTGCAATATGTCGTTTCTAGAGCGGAAAATGTCAAATCGGGAGCAACATTTGTATGGGGGCTATATCTAAATCTGAACCGATCTTACCCAATTTTTGCATAGGTGTTTATAGTCGGATTATAAGATGTTGTGTCAATTTTAAAGAATATCGGGTGCAATATGTCGTTTCTAGAGCGGAAAATGTCAAATCGGGAGCAACATTTGTATGGGGGCTATATCTAAATCTGAACCGATTTGTCTCAAATTAAATAGCGTTCGTCCTTGATCCACAAAACTTACTTGTGCCAATTTTTGTTAAGATCGGACTATAATTGCGACCTGTAGTTTGATTACAACAATAGATGGACAGACAGACAGACGGACAGACAGACGGACAGACAGACGGACAGACAGACGGACAGACGGACAGACGGACATTGCTAAATCGACTCAGAAAGTGATTCTAAGTCGATCGGTATACTTAACAATGGGTCTATCCCGCTTCCTTTTGGGTGTTACAAACAAAAGGACAAAGCCATAATACTCTCGTGGAGTGTATAAATAGATATATGAGCAGGGAGTAGTGTAGGGAATCATATAGTCGCCCGTCTCTGCGTCAATTTTTAATCATTCTGAACAGTTTGCCTTCCAGAAAACAATTGTTATCAACGACAAAAATCTACGTGAAAATGTAGCAAAATACAAAATTTACGTGGATTTTATATCACCCTTTAGCTTTCAAGAATCAGCTCAGCCTAGCATGAGCTTTAGTTAAGACCCTAATAATAAATTTTTTGTTTTTGTTGGTTTGTAACACTCATAAATAAATCATATACAGAGAATACATATATATTCATAATTTACAGTTTAAAAATGCACCACATAACTTTTCCATGCTATCGTTGCACAGAGGTCGATTTTGCACTTTTAGGTGGCCAAAATTATTTTTGTATAAAAATGGACTTAAAATAATGGTTAGATAGCAGAAAAAAATTAAAAAAAATTCTAAGCATTATGGGGGTGGTTTTTTAGGGGATTGAGTAAGTAAAATATTTCTTCGCACCAAATATGTTGGCGCTCTCCATAAAAAATTATTTTTAATGAAAAAATGATTATTCATTTATGGATAAATCTTGATCCGTGTCTGAAATATCGGATTCGGTATTCGGGTCAGCCGGCAGTAACATATTGATCGTTTCAGGGCAAAATGATCTTGGTTTGAGCCTTTTTTTTTGTTTCATGCTACTTAATAGTGGGTCTGAACTCAGTAATAGTCTATTGTATATATCACGGTTGCATTCCTCCCTCGAGAACTTTCTTGCGTAGTTTTCGCGGTATAACCGAAAGTGCTTATTTCTTGCTTCTGCTGCCTCTTCCGACAACTGTCCTATGGGTAATAAGGCATTTTCAATTACAGCTGCACCATGAATTAATATTTTATGCATGGTCGGAGTCATTGGGTGCCATTCATATAGGTCGACATACAATTTCGCAGTTGCCATTGCATATTCATCAAATTGTTGGACGTCTATTTGGTGACCACTTGAGATAGTTTCCAGTATAACCTTCAATCTATATATTAATTCAAAATCAATTTTTGTTATATCGGCTGCTAATTGAGGGTTTTCAAAGAATCTTCGGCTAGTGTTACCATTATTGGTATTCCCGAAATTAACTTTTGGCATGTCGACTAACAATCCAGTTTCCTTTCGAAATCTTTCCTGAATATGTTGTTTTTGACGCACTTCTAACTCCTTTTCTTCGTTAGTTCTCTTCTCTCTATACTTTTTCACTGGTAATTTATACGCCAGATGTAAAACGCTTTCGAACAATCGAATCCTGGCGTGTAGTACAGATAGTCCAAATTCAATAGCGGTGGAACTTGTATTTAACTTTTGGGTCAGATTGTTAAAATCTTTAGATGTTGCTCCGCATATATAACACCGACTTGTTGATTTTGTATCGGTTGCAGCGTTACACACTTTGCCATCGATCATCGTCATCTTAAAGACATGTTCAAACATGAATTTGCTCCCGTGCAAAATTACTTCAGTAGGTGTTAACTTCTTGGCGGATTCGTCAACGTAACTGATTTCCTCCTTTATTACATCAGTAGATTCTTTGACAAACCTAAATCGTATTGGTCTGCAATATCTAGGTGATGACGGTGTTGGGTTTTGCCAAATTATTTTTTTGCCTTCTTTGCCACAAATTATTCGAAGTGGTACAAAAGAGCTCATGAATATATTTGCGTCTGAGGCAGCGTCATCTTCGAACTTTTGTGTGTATTTGGCTTGTTGGGATCCGTCGCAACCCCATTTACAGATAATTTTCAAAGAATTACGTTCATTATCTTTTAGAGAACAAAGGATTCCTTCTAGCGCCATTGATAAGCGCGTAACTGTATTATCAATTAAGCTTTGTAAATTGCTTTCTGCGCAGGTACTTGTGACCCTTATACAATTTTCGGGCGGGTAACATTCTTTTTTTGCTCTTAACAACAGGTCGTAGCACGGATAAAACGATTTATTTGTGTTCCTGATGATTTCATATTGTCGCTTGGTCAAATCAGCTTCAACAAACATTGATAGGGCTTGCAACGGTGTAAAAGAAGTAATTTCTTCTTGATCTGATCTTCTGTATACTTTTCTGTATTTCCCTGCACGAGTTGGAGAGTTTGTGATTTCTCTTAGTATTTTTGAAGCATCCCTTTTTCCTCGAGCCTGTAATATTGTTTGCGCTGCATGAATGATTACTTTTTCACTATGCGAAGAACGCATGTCTTCTGTCTTTCTTCTTTTAGTCCTCTCACTAGAATCTTCAAATGATTTAGAAGGCCGACCTGGTCGAGTTTGTTTATTTGCTGCAAGTACAAATGTTCCTTCTAACCAAGCTTCATTGGTTTTAAGAAATCTTGCTTCTTTTCTATGGGCTTTGTACCATTTTTCTTTCATTGATGTTTTAAAGTTTGCAAATCTTTGTTTTAAACTGCTTAGATTATCTGGAGTGTCACCATAACAGGACATCAGGTGATTCTCAAGATATTTAATTTTTTCATCCAAACTAGGCAAATCTTGCTGTTGTATTTTGTCGTAAAGATATCTACGGCTCACTATTTTTGTACCCGAGGTACCAGGTGTACCTAAAACACAGAAAATCGCACTTTATTACATTTGAAACCAAACTTGATTTTTTTTATTGTGTCATCCATAAAAAAAAACTATAATTTTGTCAGCCGCAGCTAGCTGCACCCAAATTGTACGTCATTAATTAGCCAAATATATGTAGTATTTAATAAAATAAAAAGTATTTCTCAAGAGGAGGCAATAATATAACAAAATGTCTTACAATCATGAAAATTAAGGAAACATTTCATTACAAAACAACCTTTTTTGGAAGATCTATAAATATTTCAAATAACGTCAAAAATAATTTAAAAATATCAAGAAATGTTGATTTTTACCTGAACTATTTGAATCCATCACAATCACTACTAAAAGATTAGGTGGACAACACAAAATTTCTGTTGTTTAAATCTTTATATTGAGAGCGCTGATAACAATAATGTGAACTTTTTGAAACGACCAAGTTTGAACGGTGACAGTTTGTGAACGGTGACAGTTTCGCCAGTAGGGATGGTAAATTATTGTTACTGGAACATTCCATTAGCTCTGGGATTTTTTTGGGATTTTTAACGTCACTTTTTGAAATTTGACTTTTGACCGGCTAATTCTTAATAATCGACCTCTGTGCGTTGTTGGTCGCTAGCATTCTCTAGGGAATATAATTTATTTTAAAATTTATTAAATTAATTAACAACCATGAGCCTGCCGCCCGCGTGCGGAATGGTGATCATATGCAAATAATAAAATATGAATTTTTCATTTAAACAACATCACCAAAGGCATCGAAATCGGCAAACTGAATCCATTTGTTTAATGGCTAATTGTTTATCAAACCCACAGCGAATAAAAACAATATATTTTTAATGAATATATTGACATTATGGGGCAAATAAATCAATGTATACTTAAATGTAATTATAAGAGTAGACTAATTAGGGCTCAATTCTGTGAAACTTTACTGAACTTGCTAACTTTTTCGAGGGGGGAGGAGTTAATATTCCCCTTTGAAGGCAAACAAAGAAGTTTTGTTTCGAGTACGAACACACACTATCGGCTGTGAAACCGCCAAATATTGTATTAATGGGTTTGTTATGCCTTTGAAATAATATTATTCATACGCCTTCGAATTCAATGAAGATTAACTAGAAATTTATGAAATACAATAAAATTCACAATAAAAAAGAACCGAGAAGTTCATGGTCTAAATGCGGGCAATAGCAATAAAACCCCCTCCCTTATAATGGAACATTAACATTCAGTCAGATTTTGAAATCATATAATTTTTAACACTTTCGACAACATAAATGCCAAATGTGCCTAATGTGGGTAGGCGAGTGTGGAATGATTCACTTTGTAACCGCTTTTGCTTGACAAGCAAAGGACTAATCACTTCATAAAAACGAAATAAATATGAATTTTTATTGCGTGAAATAAAGACATCATAAAAACAATGAACGAAGTTTAAAATCAACGACGGAGTGTGGCCTTGGAAAATTTACAACCAGAGTTGAAAAACATCAAACCAGCATAATGTGTTGAATTATATGCCACAGGAAAAATCTCGGATTTGCATGTGTTGGCCGTAAAAAAGCCTTAAAAAATGGATGAGCACCACACAGTGGACAGGACAACTGTAAAAAGGCGTTTTATATTTAGCATAAATTGTAGCACATCTAAATATAATTTAAAAGATCATTTTTAATTGTATTGAACTCAAAGCAGCTTCTGCAGTAACAGGGGTCAAAAGCACTGCCCTGAAGGATTCTATTAACGCTATTAATAATGTTTATTGGGGATATTAAAAGAAATAAGCAGAAACGTTGTTGTGGTATTGATAACAATTATATGCCAACAAGCATATCGTGCTCCAGAATAAACTCGTCAGCAGTTCAGAATCGTTTTCCATTGGCCACTGAATTTCTTGATACAATTGATATATTTGAGTTTACTGTTAATAGATGATGGTAATATTGACGACTAGATATATTAGATGTATAAATTAGCTCCAACTTGGGCGCTTTCTCTTTCTATTTAAGGCAACAGTATCGTTTCTTGGCCTCTAAAAAAACTCCTGCTCCGCTGCAGAGGCCTAGTAAGGGAAATATACAATATAAATAATAATAATAAAAATATAATAACAAAGCTGCCAAACAATCGCTGATTGTTGTGGAGGATTTAGAGGAATTTCTCAAATGAAACGGCTTAAACGAAAATTAGTTTTTCAAAACCCACTTTCGGCTATTGTTTCATAAAAGAATTTTATCTGGATTACAGGCTGGTGAACAGTATTATTTTTTATTTCGACAGCAATCATGTTTATCTTATGGAGAGTCTACGGAACTATTAACTAGTATAAATTTTACAAAAGTCGAAGGTATAATTTGTATTTTTAAAATAAATAAGTAATTTTATTTTATGATATTTTCCAAAAAGTTATTTTTCTTTCTGAGTTAAATTGAAATGACCTCTCGGGATCTTTATTTTTATATAATAACACATTTTTAAATATAATAATATTTTTTAATTTATTATTATATTTCTATAATAATATATCACAGCAAAATTGTCGATTGCAAAGAACCGGTTGATGAACAACTTGTACTGCCACAGAACTTGTTCTACTTCTAGTTCAAGCATCGGTTAGTTTTGTTCGAGTTTGTCTCAAAACCAACAGGTTCTTTTACGAAAAACTAGAACAGATAACTGTTCCGTGGAAGCAGTTGTGGAATCTGCTGTTTCATGGGTGAATTTTGTATGCGATTTTTTAAACTTTATATAACTATATTTTAAACTATTATTGATACAGATGAAAAAAGAGTTTGTGTTCCAGTCAATGGCACGGAGAATCCAAGTCTGACGAAATAATGAGTGAGAAGAAGCGGTTAACGTGAAAATATCCCTTTTTGTAAAAGGGTTTCTGCTTTTTTGTAAAGGATTATGTAAAATCGATTTCGCTACGCGAAAGTAAGAGTTACAGTCGAAATATTTTGTGGGTAGACATAAAATAATCCAAGCTTTCATTTTAGGTGTGGATAGGTGAGACATTTGGGGAATATTGTGGTTTTCTTTATATTAATTAAAAAGGTCAAATTAAATTTCTGTATATACATGTTTAATGATATGTTTGTATTCCACGAAATCAATATGTAAACACTTTATCGGTTCTTTGGAACCATTAGTAACAGTAGTAACAGTAGTAACACACACTTTAGAACACATAATGTTTGGAACAGGTTCCAAAATTTTTTCCTCGGATATTTCTTATTTTCAATATAATTTTGTAACTTAATATCCAAGGTCAAGATCACAAATGTCGTCGCACAAATCTTATAGGCTGAAGTATGCGCAGGCAGTAGGGTATCCAATTATTCGCATTTTTAATTTATTCGATTAATCGTTTGTTCGAAAACAAAGAATTTCCAATTAATTGAAAAATGGCGATAAAAGTTATTCGATTAACCGAACAATTGGTCTCACAAATAAATCATTATTATTAAGAGTTATATAGGCAAGACATTGTAGTCCATGAGAACACTTCAGTATTGACAATCACATTTTTCAATAAGGGAGTTCGAACTAAAATCTCCGCAAAGACAGCCCAAGTTGAAAAATAATTTAAATTCTAGTCAAAAAAGGAGCCTTCGCATAATTGAGAATAATGATAAGGGTTATTCATCGATTTGTTTATTTTCATCGAAAATGTTTATTTTCATTCGCAACAGATCTGACTTGACGACCACCCGAACATTTCCTGACATTATGAACTTATCTTTCTTTTAAAGATAAATCTAAAGAATAATTCTTATTCATCAGATTTAAAATAATTTGAATAACATTTGGTATAATTCATTTTTTGATACTTTTATAAACAAAGTTGGATAAATCGCTCTCGAGTTATGATAAAGTCTGGAATACAAAATCGATAATTTAACATAAAATCGAAGAAAAACTTATCCATTGATTCTATAATTTTGATTTTTTTGTAATGGGGCACCATAATGCATGGAAAAATGGAGCACAGTGATTATCTAAGATCAATTTACCATACAAACCAAACGTCAATTGCTGTGTTTTTATGCAAAACTTATAATATCGATTAATCGATTATTTGGGACAATTTATTCGAATTTTTCGTTATTCGAAAATTGTTCATTATTCGAACAAAATATTTGAAATAAATTATTCGATTAATCGAGAAAATTTTAATCGGCTGGATACCCTAGTAGGTAGCGTATACGTGCTCTTGATTAAGGATAATATCACTCATACGCACTGTAGTCGGACTGACCATTAACAGAAAGATATATTTTTCCTACCTATACTGTGTTAAGAATCATTCCTAGGAAGTTCATATGTTTTTTATTGAGATCTTAGGTACATTCCTGTAGTTTTTTGTTTCCTTGAATTTTGCTACCTGTGGACTCAAATATTTTTTTACCTTGAAGATGAAGTTTTTTTGACTTTATATGTTCTTTGTGACAAGAGCTATAGCCTTGCCTCAGAGAGTAAATCAAAATTCTAAACGGTTTGCAAGATATGAGCCGGAGAAAATGATCACTTTTTGCAAAAATGATACCGAGGCCCCAAATCTTTGGAGGCCCATAAAAAGTGCATAACTCTATAGTTCATTTGTCGCCCGATTCGTTATACTCCACCCCATTGTGTGACGTGTGGAATCATAAATTTTTGCCTTTTGGAAGAAAAACACAAAGACAGTCAAATCTCTGGAATTGAATGCCGTAAAAACTCGCAGACATTAAAGTTATGCTTACATTTATAAGTATGAATGAATAAAAAATTAAACGAAAAGGATATACGACGTCTGCCTGCGCCCATATAAGAAATGAGGTACTTTCTACTTTTTATGATAATTCACACATGATGAATGGTACCCACGTATGGATGTGTGTGGGAAATTTATTCAATTCAATTCATTAAATGTATTCCCACAACCATTGTTTAAGGACGGCTTTTTTGTCTACATTCGCTGTGGAAGCTGTAAAACAATTAGGAGCACCAAACAAAGTTCTTCTTAGTTGAAGATAAAAACATTTATATTTTTCCACGAGTTCTTTGGTGCCTTGCAGAGAAATAGGAAGCGAAACGAAAAGTATAAATTATGCTGCGAATTATATTTCCAGCCCAGCTTGGGTTGGTGCTACGTTTTCATCACGTGCTTCGTCAATTTACATTGTTGTTGTGGCTGTGTATAATGTTACCAGACAGCAGCGATGAGTACGGTTTGTGGGGACATGACAATTTTGGAAGTGTTAGCTAACGCGAACATGGGTTGTTTCATAAAAACCCTTATGGAAATAGGAACATTTGAGTGTAACCGAACACGAACAAATGTAAAGCACCAATATCAGTTTTATCTATAGTAACATAATTTGTATATTTAAAAGGATGTGTTATTAAAGACTTTACGTTATCAGTTATTTTCATGAAAATTTACTATGAATATGAAGTGTCTTTTTACGCTGCAAAATCAGGCAAAGCTGGTAACATCACCATTTTCCCGACACGAAAAAGTTTATCATTACTTTTAGTGGCCCTATCCACGTTGCACAGTGGGATTGATTTGCCTGCATACAAACAATGGTTTGATAGTTACACAGCAGGACTATTTCACAAAAAGTACAAAGAATAAGGCAGAGAGCGACTATTTTATCGAAGGGCTCTGTAAAACACTTTCACTTCCAGTATAGGGTTTACTAAGCGTGGCATTCCGTTTGTAACACCTTGAAATATCGACCTCAGACCCTGTCAAGTATATATAATCTTGATCGGAACACGAACTAGTCATATCCTTCTGTTCAAAGCACGCTAGCATCTAAACGAAAGGATATAGGAGATCCAATTTTTCCATAAATAAGTCTTGTAGTCATTGCAACTGGGCGAAATCGGTCAAAAGGGAAAAAATTTCCCTCACAAGGACTGAAAGTACTCTTAATAACCTCTCATATTTAGAGTATTTCATCGTGTTTTTTGAATATGCCTGCTTATATTTGTTTGATATTTTGTATGCGCATTCCCCCTATAGCAAAAATGTGCATATTAAAGTGATTTTTATTTGTGGGGGATGAAATGGGGCAAAAACGGATAAAAAAACGACTACAGCTAGAACACGATATTCGGTGTGTACATTCCTCTAATTGATTGGATACATTATATGAAAGTAATTTTTCCAAATTCATACTTTTATGGGAAAGTGGGAATAGAGGGATAAAAATGGTACCAAATTGCTGCACCTGGAATAATGAAATCTGGTGTATACATTCCTCTGACACGTATAATAATGGGATATGGGAATGGGGTAAAAATTGTACCAAAAAATTGACCACAGCTAGAATATTGTAATTCTGTGTAGACAATCCTCTTCGTGTCTACACAAAAAATAAATAGGTCTTTTAACATTCGTATTTTCTAAGGGATACAGTGGGAACAGAGGGATAAAAATGATACCAACTAAATGGCTACAGCTAGAATGATGAAGTTCGGTGTGTATATCTCTGTAATTTAGTAGACACGTAAAATAAAGAGATTTGCGAAAGTAGTAATTTTAAGGGGTTAACAGGGAAAAAGGTTGCCAACCAAATCGCCGCAGCTAGAATTATGGAATTCAATGTATTCATTCATCTGACGGCATAGGCTCGCAAAATAAAAAGTTTTCCCATATTCGTACTTTTTACTTTGACGGCAAAAATGGGTAGAATCATGAAGTTAGGTTATCTTGCACTGTGTACCACAAATAGAGTATTTTCAAAACTTGTAATTTTGGAATTAAAATTGGATAGATATACAACCAACGAACTGTAGCTGAAAAGGCACCCACTATTCCGCAATATTTATGGTATTTGAGCTTTTTGAATATTGCTGTTTGAGCAATTTTATGTAGTTCATATAAATTATACAGTTACTATAAATTCATCTTTAGTCATATTTAACGAATATGGTTAACAATATGGTAATTGATCCAATTATCCGACGGACAAATACAAATTATACAGTAGTGATATGATGAATCGGACCGACATTTCAAAAGGGGGCCTATAACAACATTTTGGGCCTGGTACAAAACATGGGCCTATATATTTCTCATTCACTGTAGGTATTCGTAGGTGAAACATAGAATGATCTGCAAAATTTGATGAAGATCCGATGTAGTTTCTAGAGCTGTAATAGATCAGAATGGGGCCGCATTTGGGTTATACCAAAGTATGGACATATGGGCATCTCCAAAACAATTCTCATTACAATTCAATTCGGAAAAAAGTGAAATCGGGAAGGATTTTTGCATCCTGTAAATGTATGTGTTTGACAAAAAATGTTAAATCGGAAAGGACATTTGTATGGGGGTATATTGAAACCTGGAACGATGTGACCCGCTTTCACCATGTATGTTTATTGGTGAAATATAATATGTAAAGTTTGACCAAAATCGAATAAACATTCGGGAGCAACATTTGTATGAGGGTTTAGTTGGATTATAAGATGTTGTGCAAATTTTAAAGAAAAACGGGTACAAGATGTGGTTTTTAGAGTGGAAAATGTCAAATCGGGAGCGACATTTGTATGGGGGCTATATATAAATCTGAACCGATTTTCTCCAAATTCAATACCGATGGTCCTTGGCCAGAAAAAATAATTGCTGCCAAGCTTCATGACAATCGGACAACAAGTGTGACCTGTAGAGTGCGAACAAGCTTAGATGGACAGCAGACGGACGGACAGACAGATATCGTTAAATCGACTCAGCTGGTGATTCTAAGCCGATCGGTGGGTCTAGCTCGATTATTTCTTGGTGTTACAAACATTTGGCGCGAAACTATCTTATAATACCCTAGTCCACGAAGTGGTGTAGGGTATTAAAATTAATCTGTGTTTGTAAGTTTGTTTGTTCTTTATAGCAGCCTAAACTACTGGACCGATCTTCTTGAAATTTTCACAGTATGTTTTTGCTGAACCGGTGGTGAAAATAGGCTATATAAATTGTTGATATTTTCAGTGGGCGTGACACCTCCCACACAAATTGACAAATACTGAAAATGTAGCATTTGTTCATCTAGCATGAAAGTGCGTAGTTTTGCCAAAAATAGGTGGTAATGGAAAAGTGAGCGTGGTACCTCCCGTACGAAGGTTAAACCTATTATTGAATATATTCAGTTCTATGTATTTCCTAGAGTGTTGAAATTTTATGTGAGTGCGTCCAGCATCAATGTGCGTAGTTGTGCCAAAAATGGGCGGTATTGGGAAAGTGGGTGTGACACCTCCCATACGAAGTTAAAATCTATTATTGAATATTGACAGTTCTATAACAGCTACAATACTGAACTTTTGTGTGTGCATCTATCATAAAACTGCATAAATGTGAAAAACACACTACATACGAAGTTAAAACCCTTTACCGAATATTGTCAGCTCTATAACACCTAGAGAGCTGAAATTTTGTGTGAGTAGATCCAGTGTAAATATTTGTGCAAATATTGGCGGAAAGTGGGCGTGACCCTACCCATATGACCCGTTCCTAGACGAAACTAAAACATGTTTTAGACTATATTCGACACCGCTTCCTATATTGTTGTGCGAGTTAATTTATTTGTAACCTGATTAGGGAATATACAAATGAATTTTGTAAAATTACACGTTTTCTTTAGATTTTCTTAGCACAATAATAAATAGAGGTTGCAAAAAAGATATCTTCTTTCGTCAAAAGCCGACTTAAGTCAAGAAAACGGAAATTATATTATTTTTTAGTTTTTGTGTTGTTTGATTAGCTAAAAATTTGATTGACTTTCTATATATTTTGAGCGTAGTCCATTCGAATTCCAACTATTCGATGAAGCAAGTTCTTCTTACGTAGGATGTTTTTTTGCTTTGGTAATGGAAAGGAGGAGAATCACACTCAACCTAAAATCAATTTGATTTTTGACATTAATTTCTTTTATTCGTCGTAAACTAAAGTTCTGTTCTTCAATATTCTTCATGGAACATATTAATTTCTTTAGTATCTCAGGGAAGTACCTTGATTATAAGTGGTACATATATTACCGATCACAAGAAAAAACAATATGAAACCTGATTTTAGTTTTTCTGTTTTCTGCCTGGCGAAGCGGGCGGGGGTTCCGCTAGTATGTTATAAACATATTGGTAGTCTTAATAATTATTTAAAAATTTATATTTTCAATATTTTTATTTGTTTGGTTTGACTATATTTAAAAAAATAACATTTTCCTGTAATGTTCTTCTACAAAAATCTAAAGCCTCTGTGAAATGCAATCCTTGGAGGAGGTTCGGCCCGGCCGAACTTAGCACCGTTTTTACTTGTTTTTGATAAAATAATGCTTTTTATAGCTAGCATTCTAACAAAGAAAACAATGTATATATGATAAAAATATACATATTATTGTTATAAGTATAAGACTTTTAGTTAATTATTCGTCTGAAAAATTAATAGTTCACGCTCGAAGCCAGATGTTTTTTGAGAGATTGTACTTGTCACTAATTATTTTTACGCCACTATCCATCTTTTGGAGATCCGTTACTTATTAAATGTCCTTCTTAAAATAAATATACATAAATTTAATTCTACGATCAAATTCGTATTTTTTATAAAACCACTTAAAAACAATACGAATTATGTCCCGAAAGTTCCTGTGTCCACAGTCATCCTTCTTACCCACTGTGCGCTGTGCGCTATGATGTTTGGTGTTTTAGAGTGTGGCATTTTTCAAGTGCTGTTGGGGCTTTAGTGTTCAAGGACGTGTATTGAATTATTATTATTCTCCAGCAAGAATATTCATGCTATGTAAAGTCTACAGCAGCAGCAGCAACAATAACAACAAAAGAAACATAAACAACAAATCATAAACTTTACAGATTACGATTTGGTGTACTTTACCACCCTCTCTCTACAACACCACCAGTTTAAAGAATGAAAAATAAACATAAACTTTTTAAACAAGACTCCAGAGTATTTTATAAATCAATTATAATTTCAGCATAAAAGAAATTGAATTAACCTTTTGTTGCAGCCAGCCATTCGCTTGGTATTTTTTGAGCAAAATTTCGCAGAAAGAAACCAGCAACAATGGCTGTGTAATTAGTGAACCGCCGTATGATAACATACACACACTCATACTCCCACATAAAGAAAAACATCGAATACAACACACGCACATTATATTGCAACTAATTACCGTTACTTCTGACGATGGTCATACCTAAAAGCACAGTTCAAACCACAACCGACAACTACACATACAGCGCCCACAACCCCTCAGCAAACAAAGCAACTTCATACACAACCACCACCACATGTGTTAACACCTTTCAATGGCAGCAAGAGCAGCAGCGACAGCAACACGGTGGCAGAAATGGTAGAGTTAATTATTATTTGGGCCAGACAACCACCATTATTTGTTAATTGCTTTGATAGTCGTTCAATAAAATTTAACAGCAACTGTGTGTGTATGTATGTATGTGAGTAGTAACGCACATACACACACACTTAATTCTAACGAGACGACAGCCTTAAGTAGTGAATAACATTTGTTAATGAAAACACTAACGAAATACACAAATACAAAGGGTGTATCAAAATGTAGCCAAACTTTGAAACATGAAGATCGTAGAATGAGTGTAAAACTAATCAAAAAGATGTAAACAATAATAACCACAATAAATTATTTTTTGATTTTAGCCAGTAAGAAGAGATCGGTAAAATGAAAATCAACTCAAAGAAAAATACGTAATGGCTAAATTTGACTGGATCCGACTGATCAATCCCAGTACAAGGTTTAGGTGGATGACTAAAAATTACATTGAATATATAAAACAACACCGTGTCAAATTTGACACAAAAACATGAAATTTGTGGATTCCAGGTGGCAAGAATATCATGCGACAGTTATACACCAGAAAAGCCCGACCAAAGACCAACAACACAGAAAGCATTACTTTGGAAATACCTAACGTGGCCATCTCTTATTGGGCAAAAAGCGGGATTTCTGAATTAAAAAAGCGGGATTTCACGGGATTTTGTAGAAAAAAGGCGGCATAGTCAAAATCTACCAAAAAACGTAAACTATATAATAATAATATATAATATAATATTTATAACAGGTTTATTTTGCGACCGTCCAATTAAAAAAAAATAGGGTCGCAATGGGAAAAGAGGCAGGTGGTACCAATCATACGGTAGAGCCGGAATCATTAACTTCAGGTTCCCCTGATTGTGTGTACTATTACGATTGTAAATATTTAAAATTGGTCAGAGGCATCAAGTTTTCCCCAACAAGGACTGAAAATAGACACATTTTTCAATGATTGCTGCGGGAGTGTTCTATAAAATGATTTAAATTTTTTCACTATTTCACCAGTGAAATATCACAATCTATTTAAAATAGTAAATAGTGTAGGTTGACTTCTACGCAAAGTCGACAGCCTAGAATCAGTAATACTGTGAAATTCACTCCATAGAAGATTAGGCGTGGCTGAACTTGACGCTTGTTACTCGTTATACCCTCACTATACAGAGTAGGAGGGTATATATCATTTGGGACAGAAAAAAAGTGTAACGCATTGAATGAGTGACTTAAAACTCCAAGTATGTTTGGACCAAATCCGTTTCACGACTTTTTAAGGTGTTTGAGCCATGTCCGTCCGTCCGTTTGTCTGGCTGACTGGTGTACACGATAACTATCGAAAGGAGTTAAGGAACCGATTCAAACTTTGCACATGGTAATATTTTTCTCAAACTTAGTTTAAGTTCGAAGATGGGCCATTGCCAAGACCCTTCTGGTACCTCCCACACAAAAATCCAAATATTCCTATGTTAAATTAAAACCAATGTAACTTCCACACGGATATTGGGAATCAGCTATATTTTGGTGGTGGATAATGTTTTTATAATCACTTAAGTGTACCAAATATGACGGGGTTTGCCACGCACCTTCCAGTACCTCCCACACAAATCACGCAAAACTACGTAAAATTAAAGCTGTTATAACTCCTATATGTATGATCGGAATACTGTGAAATTTTATATTTGGCAATTATTTTATAGGAGTTATATTTGAATGGAATATGGACAATATTGACACACCCCTTCTGGTACCTCCCACACAAAGTGGCATAATCTTTGGTTTCAATAAAACCGATATAAAATCCATACGGTCAAAATCATTTGCAATTTCATATTTGAACATGTTTTTGTAATCGCTTTAAACCTAACAAATATTTTCGCTTTAACGAAATTGTCTATATCTAGGATAAAATTAAATCCTTCATAAGTTCTATACTGATGTATGGAATCCACTATGACTTGATATATCATATATCAATGTTTATACAATTGTTTTATAAATGTGGAAACTGAGACCATGTGACACGACCTTCTGCACAAATTATCCTGCCCTTATAACTTCCGTATATATGTTCTCTGAGAGTGAGGGTATATATAAGTCGGTTTAGCGGACTGAAACTTAATTACTTGTTTTAATGTATCTTTCATTATAAATGTTCATAGTGTTAAATGCAATCTTTAAAATGTAAAGAAATTTACATATAATTTGTATATAAAAAGGTTGTTTAAAGAGCGGACTAGAATTTCATGGGTCTATAATTTGTTAATAGTAAAAAAACGCTCTACGTGTGCTTGTGAACCTGTCACAGAAAGAACTATATTATTGAAAATGATTTTCATACCACCTAGTACCATTATAAGTTCCTTTCAAAACTGTTTGACATTCTAATTCATGTCTTATTTAAATTCAAAATTAAAATTAAATGTCTTATTAAATATTAAAAGTAATCAATTGGACAACACAGCATTGAATCACATTTTATCAAAGTGGTGATTAAATTACTATTAATGATCTTAAATGATCCCTTAAAAGCAGAGCCTAAGAGCAATTAATTAAATATTTTAGAAATTCTGGACATTTGTCGGTTTCCAACAAATTTAAGTGACAATTTTTAATCGATAATGTACCAAAAATAATTTATAGCTAAAAGCGGGATTATGCGGGACTTTTTGTAAAAAGCGGAATTATGCGGGATGGAAAATTAAAGCGGGACTGGACATCAAAAAGCGGGATTGTCCCGCGAAAAGCGGGATGGATGGTCACCTTAGACATACCCCAAAGGAGTAAGTATTTAAACCTGGCCGAAGAACGTCAACGCAGCAAACTTTTATTCAGAAATTTACCCACGATATTTTTTGTGCAAATGAACTATACCCCAATTAAGATAAAGTAATGGCTAAAACCAAAAATTCGATAAATTATCACCAAAAAATATATTGGGTTGCTTTCATTTGGGCTCCATTTAAAAATAATCCCATATTAACAATCAAACAAGTAAAAACGGCGCTAGGTTCAGCCTGGTCGACCACGCTGATAAGGCAAGTCTACCAATATGTTTGTGATATATAGCATCGAAATAATACTTCAAGTCAATTCAAATAGTAAATATAAGACAGCAATCTTCAAAAAAGCTTAAATAACCTAAATATTAGGGTATAGTGGGTGCATTTGGTTGTATGGTTCTATTCCCATCCTATTTTAATTCTAAAAGTGCAAATTTTGAAAATGCATTATCTCTCACGTAAACAGTAGGATGTGTCAAATAAATTGCTGCAGTCAACCCCCACAAAAATGAAGATTGGATGGATGATCTGCAAAATATTTCGTCGCTGGATCAAGCTAAACGCTCCTGAAAACACCTCTAAAAATCTTGTTTTTCTCGTGTAATTTTTTTATGTTGCATTTTTGCCCAAATTCCGAAATAATTAGACCTTTGGAAGCACTTTAAATATTTTTTTTATTTTTGTCTTAGAATAACACATTGATCGTATTATTGGACGTCTATATAGATTTTTTGTGGTTTTTCAAGGTGTCTACTAAAAACTCATATTTCTTGGAAACATTTTGTAAGAGGTGTTATGGAAAATAAGTGGAAGGAAGGAAGGTATGATGAATATCGAATAAAAAATAACATTTCTGTGTAATAATTTAATACAGATGATGTATTTTCAGAGCCAAAACTTTAAAAATCTTTTTTAAAAAATGAGAACTGAGGCTTCAATTTCCTTCCGATGTTCATCATTTAGGCACCATTCGAAAGATACTGACTGAAAAAACATACTATGAAAAAACACAAAATATTAATATAAAGATCCAGTAAAAGTGCAAATAAAATGGTAAAAAATTACATGGTAAAAACATAATTTTTAGTTTTATTTTCAGGAGCGTTTACCTAACATACGGCTAGATCCAGAAACGGAATATTTTGCAAATCGTCATTAAACAATACAAACTTTATTTTCGTGGGGTGACTGGAAATTGTTTTTCCTTTTGTATGGACCGCGACCCAGCCTAGTACACAGTGCAAGAAAACCTAATTTCAGGATTCTACCCATTTTTGGCGTGAAAGTAAAAAATAATGTACGAATTTGGAAAAGTCATTTTATTTTACGAGTTTCATTATTTTCAGTCCTTGTGAGGAAAAAAATTTTCCCTGTGGACGGATTTCGCATACTTGCAACCTACAACTATAAGACGTATTCTGGGACAATTTGGAGCTCCTTTTGTTAAGATGCTAGCGTGCTATCAACGGACAACTGAACATGGTTAGATCGCCTTAGAATTTTATGACGATTATGAATATATACTTTATAGCGTCTCAGGTCGATATATCAAGGTGTTACAAAAGGAATGACAAAGTTAGTATTCCCCCATCCTGGAGGTGGTGGGTGAATTTATTTTTCCTATTTTTTTGGGTGATTATTTCATTTTCGTACATATATTCTTTTTTACCCCCTCACCAGAAACGTTCTGCAACACCTTTTTTATTTTTTTGTGTTCCACAAATTATTTTTAATCTTCCAGCATAAATATCGAAAAGTCATGCGTGGTTCCTTTTTTTGAGCCATCGCTATGCATATATCGAAAAAATAGCGCTGCATATTGTCAAATCTGTGAACATTTTCTTTATGAAGAATTTGTAAATTACATGACCTGGTGTGTACATTAGAGCGTACCAGGTTACAAGTAAAAAAAAAAAAGTTCGCCGTACACCTTCGAATATGAAGTATTATTGAAAGGTAGTTTCAAAAAAATTTTTTTTATGCCGAACGTAGGGGTCGCGCTTTTACATTTTTCTATATAACTTCTGCATTTATAAACGGATTTTAAAGTGTGATACATCGATGTTTTTGTCCGATTTTTTTGTCTTTGAAGTCATTGAGCTCAAACATGATTCATGATTTTATGCGAGCTTTAATTTTCGATTATTAGAGTGGTACATTAGGGTAGTAGCAACTGAGAAATGATGGGTAAGTACCAGAAGGGGGTGCTTGAGCTCAATGACTTCAAAGACAAAAAAATCGGCCTCGTCGAGACAAAAACATCGATGTATCACACTTTAAAATCCGTTTATAAATACAAGTTATATAGAAAAATGTAAAAGCGCGACCCCTACGTTCGGCATAAAAAAATAAAAAATTTCAATAATACTTCATATTCGAAGGTGTACGGCGAACTTTTTTTTTGAGGTACGCCCTAGTGTACATACCTTTTTTAAATTTCTACTGTCGAACATTTTTGCCAGAGGCTACGACCCTTTTTATTTATACTGAACTTCATATTTACCAGATTAACGTTGGCTACTTAATTCATAATTGTATATTTAAAACAATCTCTTCTCTATTCCCCGACTACTTTAAATTTAACCTGCAGCAGAGCAGAGTTGAGCAAATATTGACGCAGCAGACATTCAAAAGTTTTCTCTGTTCCCAAAAGTTATTGACATCTCGTTTAATGTCCTTTGGCTCTGAATATCCAAACTTTGATCATTTTTGTGAAATTGTATGAGTTCATTTAAAAGTTTACTGCCTCTGTGTCTGCTTTTATAGCGCTCGTGTCATAATCATAAAATCGCAAGCACACAAAAGTAATATGGGATTTCCTTTGAATGTATCAATGAAATTTAAATAGGAAATTCCCCAGAATCCTTCCGAGGGAATTCATTGGAATCTGCACAGAAAAAAACATTAACATTTCTTTTTTGCCGAAAATTGTTGTTTGCTTTTCATGTAGAGTGGAATATATTGTTATTCGAGATTTTTCAATTAATCTTTTGCACAGATAATACTGCTGCAAATTATTAATATACACAATACATTTTTCAACATAGCGTTCATGAGCAAACAAAATGATTAATGTTTGTTGTGCCATCGTTTGACAGAAATCAAAGAAGACTATTAATCAATCTATAAAACCGGAAATAATTGTAATTGAGCAACAATGAAGAAAATTAGGTTACTCTGAAGACGATGATTATAGAATGTCATAGAATGAGGTATGTGTGTGTAGACTGCTGGGCGTCTATGTTATGGTAGTATGTCTGTCAGTTGGTTTTTTGTTGTCATATATTTCGGGAAATATGAATTATAATTTTGTAATGAATTATAGGCAGGCTATTGTTATTTTTGTTTAGGTAATGATTGTAGAGTTTCACTGACTTTAATTTTAATAATAATAATTCCACGATGAATGGGCTTGTTTTAAAAAATAAAAGAGATACTCAGTTCATTGGCGTCATTTTTCTATTCTGTCGCAACTACTAAATCTATCTATATAAAAGAGTTGCGTTACTGACTGACTGACTTATCATTGACCAACCCCCAGACCAAACGGCTGAAGCCAGGGTAGTTCCCAAATATGACGTAGACGTCGACTCAGAAAGGGTTTTACGAAATTCGTACTTCTAGGGGGTAAAATGGCCCAAAAAGGGATAAACATCGAACCTTCGTCCTGACTAAACGGCAGTAGCTATAAACATGAAATTCGGTGAGTTCCTTGCAATGACCATGCAGGCGAGCTACAAATAGGGATTTTTCGAAATTTGTACTTTTAAGGGGCGAGCGGGACAAAAAGGGATAAAAATGGTACCAACTAAAGTATTACAGCTAGAATCGTGAATTCTGATATGTAAATTCCTCTGATCATATAGAAACGAAGTAAAATTGGATTTTTTTGAAATTTGTACTTTTAAGGGGCGAGCGGAACAAAAAGGGATAAAAATGGTACCAACTAAAGTATTACAGCTATAATCATGAAATTTGGTATGTAAATTTCTCTGCCCATATAGAACGAAGTAAAATTGGATTTTTCGAAATTCGTATTTTTAGGGGCGAGCGGGACAAAAAGGGATAAAAAATGGTACCAACTAAAGTATTACAGCTAGAATCGTGAAATTTTGATATGTAAATTCCTCTGACCATATAGAAACGAAGTAAAATTGGATTTTTCGAAATCTGTACTTTTAAGGCGCGAGCGGGACAAAAGGGGATACAAATGGTACCAACTAAAGTATTACAGCTAGAATCGTGAAATTTGGTATGTAAATTCCTCTGACCATGTAGAAGCGCAGTATAATTCAATTGTTCGAAATTTGTACTTTTTAGAGAGTAGGCGGGACAAAAAGTGTTCCAATTTAAGAGTTGCAGTTATAGTCGGGAAATTTGGAGTGTTAACTGTGTGTAAATGGATTTTATCGAAATTTTCTTATAGGGGGTGAGCAACAAGGGTAAAAGTAGTACCAACTAAAGTATTGGAGCTATAGTCGTAAAATGTGGTGTGTAAATTCCTCTGACAACGAGAAGAGCAAATCTAAACGGATTTTGTACTTATAAACAATGAGTGGGATAAAAATAGTACCAACTATAATATTTCAGCTATAGTCGTGAAATTATGGGTTTAAATTTCTCTGACAACGTAGACTTGCAACATAAATGGATTTATCGAAATTTGTACTTTTAAGGGGCGTGCGGGACAAAAAGAGATAAAAATAGTACCAACTTTAGTATTACAGCTAGAATCGTGAAATTTAGTGTGTAAATTCCTCTGAACATATAGAAGCTCAGTAGTTTGATTTTTCGAAATTTGTACTTGTAAGGGGTGCGCGGGACGAAAAGGGATAAAAATGCTGTACAATCCTTTAATTACGTAAACGCGGAACATAAATGGATATTTCAAAATTTGTACTTAAAATGGGGATAAGGGACAACAAGGAATAAATGTGTTACCAAATAAAGTACACATTTTTAAGGGGAAGCAAAAACACATGTTACCTATAGTGATTTTTCAAAATGTGTACTTTTTGGGAAAGAAGTGCAAA
This sequence comes from Polietes domitor, assembly GCA_947397865.1. Taxonomy (NCBI): domain Eukaryota; kingdom Metazoa; phylum Arthropoda; class Insecta; order Diptera; family Muscidae; genus Polietes; species Polietes domitor. The sequence continues at coordinate 67,335,743 of OX377620.1, forward strand.
AAGTTATAAACTGGCTGGCTGAATCTAGAAACATGAGATCGAGGATATAAATGGTTGTAATATTTTGTTCAAAACTTGGTAGAAAATTATACAATTATACATACGAAGTAGTTCAGCTAAAATAGTGCATATCGGTGCGCTACCTAATAGGAGTTTTCCAAATTACTAGTTTAGATATATCTATATCCACCAAATGAAAATTAAATAAATACTATCCAAAAACAGAGACGGATAAAATAAGCAAATAAGTGGCTTTTTCGCGTGCGAAGCAGCGGGTACTGATAGTCATCTATATATAGTTGGGTGGCTGCGAGTCGTGGTCGCACTATGGGTTCGAAATTACTTTTTTATTTAAACTATAATTCCAAATTTGATCAAATGTTGCCATCGACAGCATCGTATATTAGATATATAAATTTGAATAAAGAAATCAATATTCATAAAAGCAGTTGTAACTTATTTGAGTTTAGTATTTAAAACTATATTGTTTTTCAAATAAAATCTGATACGCCAGAATCGTACAGAGATTTGAAATGTATATTTTCCTGATTATGGAGAAGTACTAACTCACATTGGATTGTACATTTCTTACCTATATAGCTCATATTATCGCGCAAATAGAAGGTATTTCCGTCAGGTCCGCATCACCTTGAGAATTGGCTTAATTAAATCGCCTTGAGAATTTGCTTATTTAAAGTCAGCAAACCAATAAACCACATTAGTTTTCAGTGGAGCAGATATTCCAAAATATTTCTTTGTCTTGTCCTTGGTGTTCTACGCAAACTTTTGTAACTTTTGTGTGAAAAAATCAGCACTTTTGTTAGACTGTGGAATAATGACAAAACTAAGAGAAAACATTTGCATAAAACTATTTACATTGCGTAGTGCATATAATCCTCTCCTAAAGATCGGCTGCTTATTGAACTACCCTCGTACTGTGAAATAATGCTAGTTTGTCATATATAATCTTATGTGTGTAAAATTTGGTTTGGAAATGCATACGTGTTGGGTAACATCCAGCAATTATAAATGGGATGTAGGATATTATTTAATAATATGCTACCAAACATATGGCGGAAAGCGTCATTTTACATCCGTTGCCACATACTCGTAACCTTGCAAAATGCAATATGTCTGTAGATGTGCGATGTATGTACGTGAGTTACTGCCACCTCCTATTGTTAACTATTACACGGGGCTGCAAAGTGTTTCAATGTTCGTTACATTGTTGGTGACTTCTAATCTTTTTTGATATAAGTACATATTTAAAAAAGTTCATTCATTTTTTTTTTTGATATTTGTATTTTTTATTTTATTGATATCTCACTAAGCACTATTGCGCTATATTACAATATATCATATGTATACCAATAGTGTAAAGAAATGGTAAATTTTTTAAAAAGTAGATTACACACATTCAATGTTGGGACACTCTACTGAAATGATTGTCACAAATGATAGGACTTCATAATAATGCTGAACAACTGCGACAAACCAACTCTGTTGGGAGACTATTAGGTAGTAGCTATCACACCGTATATAAATCATAAACTGTGCGAATATTTCCAGCATTAGCCTTGTTGAGAAAGCCCACAAAACAATTTGTAATACCCACAGAAATTTGATTTATGCCGACCAGTGTATACCTTTGTGAATAACAAGCGCACGTAGAACATCAACAAATTCAGCACGCACTCTCTCAAATTACCTTTTGTTGCCAGTATTTGTCAATGGGAAAGTTTACGCAGAGGCAAGCACGCACGAAGGGTTTAGCGATAAGTATTATGCAGCTTTATTTTACCACACCAACAAGGTCTAATGTGCTGTGGTAACTGGTTAAGCATCCTTCGCATCGAATTGTAGGATCTGTCAGAAATATCATACAATCTTCATACACGTAGAGAAGTAGAAGAAAAATACCAGAAAAATCTTGACAATTTCTAGATGTAGTTGTTATGTATATTATTATTTGTGTAGCGTCGAAGTATTTGTCAGATTTTAACGCTATAGAAGCCCACAATATGTGTGAGGATTATCTGTTTATTTTCCTACAATACTAGGAACGGCCAAACAAATCCTTTTAAACGAAATCAGCTAGTGATCCTAACTCGATCTATACAATAAAATGTTGATCTATCGATTTTATACCCTGCATACTAGAATGTACATTTACGTCTGTCTGTTTAAAGCACGATGTCATATGAACCAAGGGAGGGCAAAAAATCTGTTTACGGTGTGCCGTAAGGTCAAAATATGAATATGAGCTTTTTGGATCAATCCGAAAAAGATATGATAATTTTTCTCTTTGTAGCAATTCAACCGAAAAATATTTCTTAGCATTTTCAGAAAAATCTGAACCAAGTTTTGACAGCGCCACATTTTCCAGCTATATTTATAGGAAGATGCTAACAAAATGTTTATACAGCCAACTATACATAATATAGTAATCAAAAACAGTTTTTTGTCTAATAACCGTAACCGGTTTTCAGAAATTAGTCATTTTTGGTGAACCGGTTAAACTTGTTGCTTCTAAATCTATAAGCGCATGGGCACAAAATAAACAAGTAAGGAAAGGCTACAGTTGGGCGGGGCCGACTATATGATAAACTCCACTGTCTATCCGAATACAATTCAATTCGTTAGTAAAGTGAAAGCGGGAAGGATTTTTGTATCTTGTAAATGTATGTGTTTGACAAAAAAAGTTAAATCGGAAAGGTAATTTGAAACCTGGAACTAAGTAGGTGAATTATAATATGTATAGTTTGGCCAAAATCGGTTAAAAATTTGGGAGCAACATTTGTATTGGGGCTATATCTAAATCTGAATCGATCTTACCCACTATCAGCATATGTGTTTTTAATTGGATTATAAGATGTTGAGTCCAATTTAAAGAAAATCGTTTCTAAAGCGGAAAAAGTCAAATCGGTAGCGACATTTGTATGGGGGCTATATCTAAATCTGAACCGATCTAGCCCGCTTTAGCAGAAGGTGTTTCTAGTTAGATTATAAGATGTTGTGCCAAATTTAAAGAAAATCGAGTACAATATGTGACTTTTAAAGCGGAAAAAGTCAAATCGGGAGCGACATTTATATGGGAGCTATATCTAAATCTGAACCGATCTTACCCAATTTCAGCATAGGTGTTTCTAGTTGGATTATAAGATGTTGTGCCAAATTTAAAGAAAATCGAGTACAATATGTGGTTTCTAGAGCGGAAAATGTCATATCGGGAGCGACATTTGTATGGGGGCTATATATAAATCTGAACCGATCTGACCTATATTCACCATTGGTGTTTCTAGTGAAAATATAAGATGTTTTACCAAATCTGAAGACAATCTGATACAGTATGTGGTTTCTAGAGCGGAAAAACTCAAATCGGGAACGAAATTTGTATGGGAGCTATATATAAATCTGAACCGATCTAACACATTTTTACCACAGGTGTTTCTAGTTGAATTATAAGATGTTTTGCCAATTTTAAAGAAAATCTGTTGTAATATGTGGTAACTAGAGTGAATAGAGTCAAATCGGGAGTGAAATTCGTATGGGGGCTATATCTAAATCTGAACCGATTTTCTTCAAATTAAATAGCGTTCGTCCTTGTCCCAAAAAACTTCATTTTGCAAAGTTTCATTTAGTTATGTTTACAATTGCGACCTGTATCGTGTTAACAAGAATAGATGGACAGACGGACGGACGGAAGACATTGCTAAATCGAATCAGAAAGTGATTCAAAGTCGATCGGTATAATTAACAATGGGTCTATCTCGTTTCCTTTTGGGTGTTACAAACAAATGCAGAAAGACATAATACTCTCGTGGAGTGTATAAAAATACATAAAATAGTTCATTCCATTCGAGAGATATAATCATTTAAAAATACAGTTGAGCATCGATCGATTTTCCGTGATTCAAGTAACCGGGAACATCAATTATCCGGGATCGATAACGAAAGGAAAAAATTTTTATGTCAATTGATTAACCATGATTACCTCAATTATCCGGGAGCAAAGGGAACAGAACAAGATAAAACTGAAATCTACCGTGTCCAAGAGAAGCTTTTGGCAGTAAATATTCAGGTTAAGAAGAAAAAACAAACCACATAAAATGATTTTTTAAGTAATTCCGTAAGTAATAATTAAAAATGTATAAGAATTATATCTTGTAAGTGTGCATATTGAATAAATAAAACAAACAATTATGTAAAAACGAGTAAAAAATTGTACCTCAATTAACCGGTAAAATCGATTATCCGGAACGCTTCCGGTCCCGACCATCCCGGATAATCGATGCCCAACTGTACTACACTTGCTGATTACAAATTCCCCAAAGAAATTTGAAAATTGAAATATTATAGTAGATTAATTTCTCAAGATATGATACATTTACAAAACGACCTTAACCATGACAAAACTTGTTACCACATCCTCGTAGCAATGTGCTATTACTATATCTACACCATCACTATTTGTTAACTTATTGAACAACTAACGAACACATTGCACAAATACGTTTACACGTTACATGCACACACACACACAAATGTAAATGACAACAACATGATGTTGAGATGAAAGACAAGGAAAATTTCATAACGATTTAACGACAATTGACTTTGTAGTTTATCGACTTAAAGATGAGCGTTCCTCCCCGCAAGGAAGGAGCGAAATCCCTAGTCCACAACAACCAACCCGCCGAAGTGGAGACACGCACTCGTTTAACATTTTATCGATGTGCTTGCTGTACAAGGATACATTTTAGATTGATGTACTTGTAACATCCTTGTACGAGAATACGAACAAGTACCAAGGGACGAAGAGCGCAGAGAGAGAGCGGGAAGACGCACACACAAACACACATAGAAAACATGGAGGAGAACATACAGAAAAATGGTTGATGATGGCTCTTGAATCGAGTATTTGCAACAATGGTTGATTGGCGCAAAGAACGACATGCCGGAGTTGGAGCAGACGAAACGCGATGTGGATGAAATGAAGGGAAATTTAATTTAGATCTCGTCGTTTCATTATGTTGTTAATAAACTTTTAACTAGATTTGTAATGTCTCCGGATATCATATTAAAAAAAGCTTAGGAACACGGAACGTACAACACGAAAAGATGTACCGGACATATGGTGGTTTTATGTTTTTGGGTTACATGGACAAATTGTGTTAAAAACCCCCAACTTGTTACCAAGATGGTGGAACAAGTTGGGGGGAGGTTAATTGAACAAAAGGTCGCCGAAGCGTATTGGTATTGGCATTTCCAGAGCGACAGGTAATTAATGAGATCGCCCAATAGGCATATTGAGATGTTCTCCATTAACTAACTAAATTGGTTGAGTATAAACCTCAATTTGAAAATCCATACACACACTTATCTACAGAGTTATTAACTGACATCAGATAAAAAATGATATTTATACATACTTTAAGTAAATTGTTCATATGATATAGGTGTATATTAGTAACATTAGGGAATAATATAAAATAAAATGGGGACACGCATAGCGAAAAACCTATCCAATTACTAATATTTATTAGGATATATTATAAATCTGGGATATGACAACGGAAATTTTTCAATAGGTCGTCCTTCTTCAGCGACAATACCAAATTCTATTTGTATTTATAACTGTTGTGTGGCTAAATTTTATGAAATTCGTGTTTACAATAAAAGGGAAAAGAATACCAAGAATACAAGTTCGATCTTTTAGGGGGTAAAATGGAGAAAAAGGGAACAATCGTATTAATCAAACTTTAAGCACACATATTTCTAGGTCAAATAGAACGTGTTCTGCAAAATTTCAACAAAATCGGGTAAAGTATGTGGTTTTCGGAGCGTGTCAAAGAGGGGCATTTAGTGGCAGCTGATATGAACAGTTTATAATTTTTAATACAAAGATTAATATTAAAGAAAACTCTTAAAGAAGGAATCAGGAGGTAACACAACTAAAACTTTACCTGAAATTTGATTATATAACATTAATTTTATAAAAATTAAACAGCACATTTGAAGAATGAAGTGAATGAGGTTTCAATATACATTTTGACATATTCCCATATACACTTGCTATATTATTCTTTTTATAACCTCCACTAGGGTATTATGTCTTTGTGCATTTTTTGTAACACTCAAAAGGTGTTACTGTCTGTCTGTCCGTCAATATATTCTTGTAATCAAAGTACAGGTCGCAATTATTGTCAGCTCTTAACAAAAATTGGTCGACAAATGCTATTCAGCTATTTTATTTGAAGCAAATCTGTCCAGATGTAGATATAGGTTCAGTTTTCCGCTCAAGAAACCACATATTTTACCCGAATTGCTTCAAATTTAGCACAATACCTTATAATTGAACTAGAAATATGTATGGCGAAAATCAGAGATGCAAGCCGACCCAGAATTATCTGCGGCTGTAGCGCTACACAAAATTGTCGGCGGTGGATGCTTTCGGCTGATTTGCCGGCTCGTTCTGCCATTTGATCACCCCTATTACGAAATTTATTTGCCAATTTTGGGAAAAGGGCGAACAATTTGTATTGGGTTTTATACCCTCCACCTCCAGGATGGGAGGTGTAATACCTTGAAATATCGACCTGAGACCCTATAAAGTATGTAAAAAGTGATTTTTTTGAGGTTAGGATTTTCATGCATTAGTATTTGACAGATCACGTGGGATTTCAGACATGGTGTCAAAGAGAAAGATGTTCAGTATGCTTTGACATTTCATCATGAATAGACTTACTAAGGAGCAACGCTTGCAAATCATTGAATTTTATTATCAAAATGCGTGCTCTGTTAAGAAAGTTCAGAAAGAAAGAAATTGTGTTCAGCGACGAAGCTCATTTTTGGCTCAATGGGTACGTAAATAGGCAGAATTGTCGATTTTGGAGTGAATATCAGCCAGAAGCATTGCAAGAGCTACCAATGCATCCAGAAAAAGTCACAGTTTGGTGCGGTTTATGGGCTGGTGGCATCATTGGACCGTACTTCTTCAAAGATGATGCGAATCGTAACGTAACTGTGAATGGTGAGCGCTACCGTGAGATGATATCCAACTTTTTTTTGCCCAAAATGGAAGAACTGAACTTGGTTGACATTTGGTTTCAACAAGATGGCGCTACATGCCACACAGCTCGCGATTCTATGGCCATTTTGAGGGAAAACTTCGGAGAACAATTCATCTCAAGAAATGGACCGGTAAGTTGGCCACCAAGATCATGCGATTTGACGCCTTTAGACTATTTTTTGTGGGGCTACGTCAAGTCTAAAGTCTACAGAAATAAGCCAGCAACTATTCCAGCTTTGGAAGACAACATTTCCGAAGAAATTCGGGCTATTCCGGCCGAAATGCTCGAAAAAGTTGCCCAAAATTGGACTTTCCGAATGGACCACCTAAGACGCAGCCGCGGTCAACATTTAAATGAAATTATCTTCAAAAAGTAAATGTCATGGACCAATCTAACGTTTCAAATAAAGAACCGATGAGATTTTGCAAATTTTATGCGTTTTTTTTTAAAAAAAAGTTATCAAGCTCTTAAAAAATCACCCTTTATATTCTTGATCGTCATAAAATTCTAAGACGATCTAGCCATGTCCGTCCGTCCGTCTGTTGAAAGCACGCTAGCATCTAAACGAAAGGAGCTAGAACGTTCAAATTTTCCATAAATGCGTCTTATAGTCGTAGATCGGTTGGGATTGAAATGGGGCGTAATCGCCCCAAAGGGAAAAATTTTTCCCTCACAAGGACTAAAAATACCCATAATAATCCCTAATATTTTAGCGTATTTTAAGCATGTTTTTTTTTTGAATATGTCTGTTTGTATTTGCTTGATATTTGGTGTGCGCATTCCCCTTATAGCAAAAACGTGCACAATAAAGTGATTCTTATTTGTAGGGGGTGAAATGGGGCAAACAAGGGATAAAAATGGTACATATTAAACGACAACAGCTAGAAACACGAAATTCGTAAAGTATTTTTTCCAAATTCGTACTTTTAAGGGGTAAAATAGGAATAGAGGGATAAAAATGGTACCAGCCAAACGGTTGTACCAAGAATAATGAAATTCGGTGTATACATTCCTCTGATAGCATAGATAAGTAAAATACACGGATTTTTCAAAATTCGTACTTTTAGGGGTTAAAATGAAAAGAGGGGATAAAAATAGTACAAATCTAATGACCCCAGCTAGAGTCATGAAATTCGGAGTATACATTCCTCTGAGTGTGTAGACACGAAAATAAACTGATTTTTCGAAATTCGTACCTTTTGGGGTTAAAATGAAAAAAGGGGATAAAAATAGTACCAATCAAATGACCGCAGCTAGAGTCATGAAATTCGGAGTATACATTCCTCTGACTGCGTAGACACGGAAAATAGACGAATTTTTCGAAATTAGTACTTTCAAGGGATACAATGGTACAGAGGGATAAAAATAGTACCAACTAAACGACTACAGCTAGAATGATAAAATTCTAATTGCGTAGAAACGTCAAGGTGGTAAAAATGGTACCAACCAAATGGGCGCAGCTGGAATCATGGAATTCGGTGTATACATTCCTCTTCCACGCAAAATAAAAAGTTTTTTTCCAAATTCGTTCTTTTTCTTTTACGGCAAAAATTGGTTGAATCATGAAGTTAGTTTATTTTGCACTATGTGCGTCTGATAATGGATTTTAAAAATTTGTACTTTTGGAATTCAAATAGAATGGAAATACGACCAACTGTAGCACCCACTATCTACTAATATTTATGGCTTTGCAATTTTTATTTGAAAATATAAATATAAGAATATATATTTTTTGAATTGACGAATTGGTAGCATTACCCTTTAAGCGTGGTTTGAAATAATTAAAATATTATATTTATTTATAAAATTTGATTTGAACTGGTATATTGTCCTGGCTCAATTTATTTACAAATGGCATGGTGGCATTTATTTCTTGGCTGCAGACTACCACTATCATGATTTCCACCCTGTCTAAAGGTTTCATTCAGGTGGCTTCGCAGCGGCTTTTCAACATCAAACTCGGCCTCTATAAGGAGATGATTTTCACAAACCAACGAGAATCGCAACTCACTTGCCGAATTTGCGTTTAAAAATCGCAACAAGTAATGAATTACACATGCCATCTTACAAGCATCTCATTGAGTTGCATATGTAAGTATGTGTATATGCAGGTATAGTTACCCAGCAATACTTCTGCCGTGCCAACGCTCATTTGTTTTAGTTTTTGCGTTTGTATTTTTTTGGTCTGTAATCAATATTTGATTTGAACTGGGATATTGTCCTGGCTCAAGACCATTTTGTATCTATATTTAATAGAATGCAAATTTATTTACAAATGGCATGGTGACATTTATTACTTGGCTGCAGACTACCACTATCATGATTTCCACCCTGTCTAAAGGTTTCATTCAGGTGGCTTCGCAGCGACTTTTCAACATCAAACTCGGCCTCTATAATGTGTACTTTATTACTTGGTGCGATTTTTTAAACGCAAAGTCGGCAAAAAATATATATTTAAAAAAAATTATATTTCCTGTAATATTACAGCACTTCTACGAAAACCGACAACCTCTGTGGAATGCAATCCATGGTGGAGGGTATATAAAGTTCGGCCTTCGGAACTAAACGCCGTTTTTACTTGTTAATACTTTTTCTTTTATTTTCTACAGTTATATATTCGTTTGAAATTTGTAGTGGGTTGTCTGTTTTGGTAGTAAGATTTGACGGTGTTCTACTTCAGGTCTAAAAAATTATCGGCGGCGTGGTTGAAGTCGATGTGGGCCGATGAAAACGGCGGCAGCACGGCTCGTGCAGAAAAATGCGGCGGCGGCTTGTATCTCTGTTGAAAATGGAACGGATCGGCTCAGATTTATATATAGCTTCAATACTAAATTTGCTCCGGATTTAATTTGTTCCGCTCTAGAAACCAAATAATTTACCCCATCTTCTTCGAATTTGGTACAATACTTTATATTTCAACTAGAAACATCGACGGTGAAAGTGGGTAAGATCGTTTCAGATTAAGATATTGTTCCTATACTAATTTCGCTCTCAATTTCGCTTTTCCGCTCTATAGACACTTATATGTTACCCACAAAAAATCATTCCCGACATCACTTTTTATAACCTCCACCTAAGGATGTGGGTATATTCACTTTGTCATTCCGTTTGTAACTCCTTGAAATGTTCATCAGAGACCCCATAAAGTATATTTAGACGATCTAGCCACGTACGTCTGTCTGTTGAAAACGTGCCAGCCGCCGAAGGATACGATGTAGGAGGTTCACATTTTGCCTAAATGTTTTTGATGGTAGTAGATCGGTTCGGATTGAAAGTGGGCGAAATTGGCCAAAAGGGGAAATGTTTCCCTAACAATGACTGAAATTAACCCCTAATATTTAGTCTATCAATTCAATTTTTTTAAATATCTTCTTTATATGCACTTGAAATTTGTTGCACACATTCCTCTTGTAGCGTAAAAACAATAAGTCAATAAAAGTTTTAGCGGGCGAAAGGATAAAAATGGTACCAATGATACGATAACAGCTAGAAACATGAAATTTGGAATGTACATCTCTCTATTTGCATAGCTACGGAAAATAGAGGTATTTTTTCTAATTTCGTACTTATAAGGGATACAAAAAGGAATATAGTAATTTGGGGTACCAACCAAACTGCTGAAATTGAAATCATGAAATTCGTTGAATGCATTCATCTGATTGTGATGATGCGAAATAAAAAAGTTGTACTACTATTAAGCGAAAATGGGGATAAAAATGGTACCAACCATACGGCTGCAGCTATAATGATGAAATTCGGTGTGTACATTTCTTTGACTGCGTAGACATGCAAAATATTCCAAATTCGCGCATTTACGACGTAAAATGGGAACAGAGAGATAAAAATGGATCCAACCAAACGGATATAGCTGGAATAATGATATTGTATAATGATATGTATTTACTTAATATTTGGTTCAATCCTTTTATAGCGTGAATGCGCACCATAAATTAATCCATTCATCCAGGGGTTGAAAATGGTAACAATAGCTAGACACTGATATTCGGTGTATACATCCCTCTAATCGCATGTACACGTAAAGTAAAGTGATTTTGGAAATTCACACTCCGTTTGGCGCATGTTTCTATACTTATATACGTGAGTCTGGCCAGACCTTTATACATTCTCATGTATTTTTATGAGTATATTGAAACGTAGTTAGTTAAAAAATTTAAATGCAATTTGTGTTATGCTTTGCCATCTAAAAATAACACTGCCCAACCAATTAAGACTTCGTGATTGGAAGAGAATATCGAACCTATAATTCGGAAAGGGCGTGTTCAGTAGATCATTTTTTGTAGAATAAACTTATAGCCTCTAGCTCCTCTCTATATGGGTTAATAATACCCATTTTTTCGAGAAAATTAAAAAAGTCCAATTAAAATGGAAAATTATGAATTACATGGAAAAAGAATAAAAAAATAAAATTAATAAACATTGTAAAATTAAAATGTTTTATATGAAATCAGCAGGGGTGTGGCCAGACTGATTTCTTAATATATCGATAACTAACATTTTTTAAAAAGCTAGCTGATATTTCAAGACGCTAGCGTGATTAGAAATATGAAATTTCAGTTAAAATCGACTACTGGCCAGACTCATGCGCCCAAAGGAGGTAGAATAACGAAATACGGTATGTACATTCGAAATTTGTACTTTTAAAATTCAAATATACGAATAGAGTTATCAAACCCGAAACTGGCTGGTTTTTTTCAATTTCTGGTCGGGGTTTTTTCAATTTCGGAAAACCGGATTTCTTAAGTCGGTTTCAACACCGAATTTTGGATTTATTCAAAAATGGCAGCGACTTTCGAGACTGTATTCATATATGTTTCAAGCAAAAGAGGTTCTTAATAAACAAACAAACAGCCGGATCCGTTGGCTAGATCGCGCGAAAATCATAAAACAGAAATGACATGCATTAAAATCATTTTAGCCATATTTCCTAGGAAAATTAAAATTTTCCAAAAATATCCAATTTGTGTACCGTGCCCTACCGCAATATCCGCTTTCTGTAAAAAATGGAAAAAGGGATAAAAATGGTACCAATCTAAAGGGTGAAGCTGAAATCTTTAATTCGGTGTGTACAGTCCAGAAAATGCGATTCCTACAGAAATTGCCAACATTTCATAAAAAACGTTAACGACTTTAGAATAATTCTTATTTATAGTAATACTTTTAATATTAAACTGTAGAAAAATGATTAAAAATTACTCTTAAAACTAAGGAACAAATCAGTTTTTTCGCTCTCCTGTCTTTTTGTTCATAGCCACTTTTGAATATGAGTCCCTCCTACGTTGCGTTGGTATTTTCCAGCATCTACAGGGATGAGCCTAGTAATCGAATATTTAATATTCTATTCTACAGAGTAGGAGCGTATATATCATTTGGGATATAAAAAGTGTAACGCGTTGAAGGTGGGACTTAAGACCCAATATATATTTCGACCACATTCGTTTCATGTATTTTAAAGCTGATTGACAATGTTTTTATAGTCGTTATACAAGTGTGGAATACGGGCGATATTGACATACCTCTTCTGTTACCTCCTACACAAATTAGCAGAATGAAACTGGCAATTTTATATTTGAAAACTGTTTCTAAATTCACATTAAATAGACAAATATTTATGCTTTTGTCGGTGTCAAATAGTTTGGACTAAGTAATATACAAATGAAACGAATCTTTGGAATGCTTGATTTATCAAATGAAAATGGTTTCAAAATACAAGTAATCCCTCGGACATATACGAGTACACGCGGTGGAACCATCTCCTAATCAGTGAACGCTGTGCGATACAGTTTTGTACTCACTGAACCGGCTCCTTTTAAACCAACTCTACAAGGCGTTTCAATGGTAAATATTGCCGCTATTAATGTGGCTATACCGCACGCTGGATATAGTCAGATGGAGCTGAACCTTTGGGTGATGCATGGGAGGCAGGTATGTGCATTGTTATTACCCACTATGGCAGCCTTCGAAAATATTTATTCAAAATATAAATTCTAAAAACTAATACAGGCTTTACTACTTATTATGCTTTCACTGGGTTCTTAGGAAAAATCACTTTTTAATTTAATTTTATATTTACCACCGGCTTTTCTATTAAGTACTTTGCCATCCGAACATAAAATCCAGACAGACAGACAATAGTTAGGCTAGGCATGTCTTTCTCACATTCACATATTTTTTGCCTTTTCTTGACTAGAAAATATAAATTTGTCCTCCACTTCATTTGAATTTCTCCAACAGGATAAGCAAATATTGCAGATGCCTTTCCTTTTTTTGCAACTTATTTCATAGAGTGGTAACCTTTAGCACCGAAAATTTCATTATTTTCTCGACTAGAATGCCAAAAGTAAAAGCGAATCGAGGAAAAAGGTCAACACACAACTTGGTCTCTCATTTTTTAAGTTCTTTCGTTTTTCCTTTCATCATGTTTACATAGTAAATTGTTTATTCATGAAATGTTGTTGTCAAACTAAACAGTGACAATAGTGAAACAAGCTGGTATCCGACTGCGAATATAGTATACCCACGATTCACCGACTTTCTGTCTGTCTGTCTGCCTATATGCGCGACCGCCAAATTGTCAGCAGGCTTTTCTTTTCTGTTGCTATTTGCTATTCACTCCTGTTAAATGTTGGTATTTGTTTTCTCTGGCCGCACTGCCGTCCAACGCCGAGTTCAGTCGACAACAGAAAAACGTTTTACACCCAAAAACCTCGTTTTTCTAACAAGTGGCCACTAAAAATCCTAACTGGGTTAAGTACACAAACAATGGCAAAAGACCAATTTAATGAAAAAAGCCACAAATCCAACGCAACCCCTTTACGCTCTCCCCCCACACACACATATATAGTATTTAGTCGTTGAATTATGACCAATCGGTTACATTTGCATTTTTATGTTTCACTTGGAATAAAAAATAAATTAAATTTCGTAAATATATTACTAAAATAATGTTATTCTATTAAAAGAGTAAAACTCTTTTTTTGGTGCATAACAATTATGGCGTTCGTCAAAACTTGTAGGTTTTTTCAACGGAGGAAATAAAATTACGATGGGCTCTAATGGATTAAATAAACATTTTTTAAAGACTATGAAATGTTCCATAATTAATAAACAAATAATTCTCATCTCTCCTATGTTAATTGTGATATAAGTATGTACCCTGATTTAGGTCAAAGACATACTCACAATGATGTATTGACATCCAATTTCTTGCAACTAAAACAGGCCGGACCTCTATTGATTTTGTTTATATTGGAAACTTCAGTAGAAATTATTAATATTGTTGTTTGCATATATTGTTGGTCTGTTATGTTGTATGTGTTGTCATTTATTTTGGTTGGAGACCAAAGGTTGTACTGAAGTCTTCAGCAGAACCCAAAATTAGCAAAAAGGCAAAGTGAGACCTTTATTTTTGCAGCTAAAAGTTGCATGAGCAGTTTCGATGGGCGCTACTCCATCTCGTCAGAATTTTCGCAACGAATATATGTCTTTGACTTCAGATTCAGATTTTATTTAATTCCAAAAAACTTAAACAATTGAGTATAATCTTACGACTAACATTTGTACTTAATTTCTAGCGTATATACTAATACATTTCAAGAACTATGTAACTAATACCTTTACTATGTTGCAGCGTACTGCAACGTATCAATAATACATTTTTAGTACCAGCGGTCACATACGACAAATGAGAAGCGCTGATAAACAAAATATTCCACCGAACAAAGTCGACACACTAAAAATCTCACTTTGCCATTTCAATGTCATGCATGTGCTCGAATCGCTCGCAATAATGCAAAGGTTATTGTTGTACGGTATGTCTCGACTTCACTGTACCTCGTGTGTATTGTTGGTCTGTTACGTTGTATGTGTTGTCATTTGTTTTGGTCCATTGAAACTGTGCAGTCAACTTTTAGCTGCAACAATAAAGGTCCCACATTGCCTTTTTGCTAATTTTGGGTTCTGCTGAAGACTTCAGCACAACCTTTGGTCTTAAACCAAAATAAATGACAACAAATTATTAATACTTTTGAAACTTTTTCATAAAAATAATGAAGTTCAAATTAAAAATTAAAAATGTTCATATCTTATACTGTGCGACAGACCGTAATACAGTGAGTTCGGGCTTCTAATACTTTATTTTAGAGAAGCTTTATTTGGCTTTTTACGCATAAATATTGCCAGAATTAATGAAATAAAACCGCAGCTGAATTAAGATCTTATCCTCGGTTGTCTGAGTGGTGAATACTACTTAGAATAGCACAACTTCACATAATATACATAGTGTGGAAATATTTTTCATTGAGTCATACTTTCAAGACGATCTACCTAAATCCACCTGCTCCTATATGTTGACAAAGAAGTTCAAAATATTGAAAACTGATATAAATTTGTTGGTGATCAAAAATTAATTTTATCATGTTAACATTTAAGTATATGGAAAAAAGTCGTTATTGTAATTAAAATAGCTCTAAAAATTAAACTAATTAACACAGAAAGATGAATTTGGAATGCGTATAGTAAAACTTTTATGTCCATAAAATATATTTTTTCCGAAAAATTCTACCACATGTCTTGAAGAATTACAATTTGAAATGACCATTTTTTGAATTTTTTTTAAATTATTTAGATAAACTGTGGTTCCAAAACATGTGGTACCAAAAACACCCTTCTGGGACTAGTAGAAAAAGTACAAACATATTTTGATTAATCATATCCTACAAAAATTTCAAGTTCTTGTAAACTCGAACAAAACCAAGGTAGTCTTTTACAGATTTTATCTTCCCTATAGGAGCCAATTATAAATTTTGAAAAGGTGGAAAAAATCTCAATCTATTATACAGAAAATTAGCATGCTATTGAAAACATATTTTTTTGAAAAACCCCGTTTGATATGGCAAATATACGTAATTCTTGTATAAACTAGTTCTTCTAGCTAGAGAAAAATATCACAGAATGGTATAAAACACCATGTTTTAGAGGTGCAAAATCTCTTTTTAATACAAAGAATTTTGTCTACATTAGATCACTTAACCTAAAATACATAAAAAATTTTCTTTTCTCATTGAATATGAAACACCAGCGCTCTGAAATCATCCACTAGATAAAGATTTCTGATTTTTTTTTAATTCTTTAAAGATTTATTCACCAGAAAATTACTCTGAACTCAATTACAGCCAAAATAGGATATCTTCTCACAACAATATTCATGTTTTAGAGCATGATGGCACTTTCTAAGTCTAATAAAATAAGATTTAAAAAATATATCGCGACAAGTTTAAATGTGAGTTTTGATATTCGGCCTATATATTTTAAAGAATGTAAATAATTGTTTATAGTTAAATGATTAAAAAGTTGATTAAATATTTACATTGGTCTGGGTAATGAATATTTTATCTTCATATATATTTTTTATGTTTTCGATTTATGGCACAACCTTTTGAATTTACTTGGCTTCCCAAATTGAAGAGTACAAATAAGCATTTGGTATGCTGTGATGTCATTAGAACACCCGACTATTCCTAATACAAAACTCAAGTGCTGTACAGGCACACATAGTATTAAAGCTATTCACCCCTCCATCCACTTTCGTTTCTCGTTATTTGCTTTTATTTTACGCTTACCATGATCATTTTATTAATTGTTTTTAATTTCATACTCCGCACCACCACAATATATTCCACATCATCACAAAACATAATTATGGACAATTCCTTAACATGTCGGCCGAGTGAGCTACGACATGACAACAGCAAATGTTACATACGACTACGTAAAAACATATCTAAATACACATGTATGTATGTTTGTGTTTAGAACATTGGCGGCGAACAAGTTGATGAATGTGTCAAAATATGAATGCCTTGGAATGTGAAATCCAACATGACACTAACTTAATTTCCCCAGAGGTGCACACAGACAGAGACACAAACACACAGAAACATACCACACAAATAACAAACGCACACACACAAAAACCTTTCCGACAACATACGAATATATCCGTTCTTCAGGAGTCGTATTTTGCTGTAGGTATGCGTGTGCAAATCTCCCCATAAGCGCTTGGTCAACTGTCACATAATATTGTTGGGCATTTCATGGGATCCGACATAATGGAGTAATAGTTAAACGTGTTGTTAGCAACAACAAGCACAACAACAACAACGAGGACGACGACAAGAATGACAACCACTACAGCAGTGATGTATCGAAAACGTTTTAGAGCCCTGGACACCCCACTGGCTCTCCCGGTGTGACAGTAATGGCAGACACTCGATTTACAACGAGAACCGGATTAAAAAGGCCATTTAATCCCGCCAGTTCAGCGTTGAACACGATGTCGCCAATTGACGATGAATCTCAGAAATTCAATTTACGTCTATTCAATTTAATTTCAGTTTGGAAGTGCTCAGATAGACTTTCGAATAAGTGTTCCTTTTCACATGCACACGAATACATATGAATGGATATGCTGACATGTGTGGATAATGAGTGGATTGTTGTTTGAAAAGAAAAAAACCTATGTAGACCTTTAAAATCCGAACGCTAAGAGCTTTTGTAAATTTTTAAATGTGAGATTAAAAATACAAAATGCACTAAATCGATTGCAATAAATGTTTGAATGGTTTGTTGATGTGGATACTTTCACCTCGAATTGAGCAAATATTTTCGGAGCATAAATATAATATAATCTTCAAAATTTGATAAACTTTCGATGTAAAATGTGGGTCCTAGAGGGGTAATAATGAAAATGGGGCCCATTTGTAATGGCGCTACATTAAAAAGTGAGCCTTTATAGATCACTTTCAAGGTAGGTATTCATTATTGAAATATAACATGATAAGCTAAATTTGATCAAGATCTAATGTAAGAAGTAGGTTCTAGAGCGATAATAGTGTAAATTGTGGGCCCATTTGTATGGGGGCTATACCAAAACATTGACCCATATGACTGGCTTTCAAAATAGGTGTTTCTAGTCTAAATGTAACATTGTGTGGGAAATTTTATCAAGATCTGATGTAAAATGTGGATTTGGCAGCTGTAATATTGTAAATCGGAGGTACATTTGTATGGGGGCTATATCAAAACTTTGACCCATGTGGTCCACTTTCTTGTTAGCTGTTTGTAGTTCAAATATAACACGATCCTGAAAATTTTGTCATGATCTTATGTAAAATGTGTATTCTGGAGCAGTGATAGTGTAAATTATAGTGATATTTGTATGGAGGCTATATCTAAATCTGAACCGATTTCCTTCATATTCAATACCGATGGTCCTTGGCCCAAAAAATAACTTCTGTCAAATTTCATCACAATCGGACAACAATTGCGACCTGTAGAGTGCGAACAAGCTTAGATGGACAACAGACGGACAGACAGATATCGTTAAATCGATTCAGCTGGTGACTCTAAGCCGATTCGTATACTTAAGGGTTGGTCTAGCTTGATTATTTCTTGGTGGTACAAACATTTGGCGGAAAACTAACTTAAAATACATTAGACCACGAAGTGGTGTAGGATATAGAAATCAAAATAATATATATGTATAACGTCTATAAAATATGTTACAACGTTGGCATATCTTAAAGTATTAAATGCAGTCAATCGACTTGGTTGGAAACTGATATAAATTGTGAGCCAACAATTACAAATACCCATAATTTCGTATATAGTTTATTCCATGTAGTAGGGTAGGAAGTGATCCTCCCTTTAATTTATTCTTCAGATCAAATTAAGAAATAAACCTGATAAATTTTAAATACGTTGCGGTCGACTGTTCATTCTGCTTTTGGGAGATTTTATTTCTATTTGATTAAATAATAAAATATTGATTAACTTTGACCTTCTTAAATTTTATTAAAGTGTAATTTCTTACACGTTTACACGACCCTGAAAATGTGTTGTTTTTTTTTTTTAATTTTTTGTTTGTCTAAAAATCCTATATACTTTAAAGAATATTTTAAGGGCCTCCACAAATCGAAATTCAAGTTATTTCCGAAGTTTAGAAATTTGGCGCCGAGTCGGCAGTATATGTTTTTTCTATTGCGGTTTTCTCGAAGCGACCTTTTGCGCACAGGTGTGATTAATATCTTCGAATATATTGAATCGATTTGGCTCAATTTTATTTTTTTTTAGTTTAGTCTATCGTTCATCGTAGGGCTTTTTGATCTATGGTACTGTTCAAAACTTATGCAATAATTTGCTCCAAATTTTAATTAAAATTCAGGTTTTTTCTCCAACGTAAACATGAAAAAAATAGAAAATTGAAAAATCCTACGATGGACGATAGCCAAAACCTTCCCGAATAAGAAAAATTGTCTGAATTTTGTAGATGACGGAGGAAACATGCATACCACCAGCAAGTGCTTTCAAAATATTGTCATTTTGTAAGTTTCTATTTTTTTTTTCAAAATATTACCCAGACATGTAAGAATGCTGTCAGATCCAAAGTGGAAGTTTTCAGGAAATGATCTGATACGCAAGCAGACAAGAACCATGTGTGCCAAGGTACTTGGACGTGAAAAGACGTTTCTGTACAAACAACGTCTTCGTGTCAAAGTTCTTTCTTCTCCCAGGGGAAGTAAAAGCTTTTGGTCATTTGTAAGAAGTGTAAAGGATAATTCCTCTTCTATCCCAACTCTTGCTAAAGATGACCAGATAACTATCTGCGCTCTCGAAGGTTATAGAGAATATGATTAACCACCATCCTGTGAGATACTTAGAAACCAATGACTTACTTAATGATCGAGAGTATGTCTTCCGAAGGAATCGATCTACAGGAGAGCTGATGACATTGCTATCCGAAAATTGGAATCGACCCATCCACCAGTTTTGTGAGAGTAAGGTCGCTTCTCTAGATATATCCAAGGCATTTGATAGGGTCTGGCATGGCGCACTCATATCAAAGCACATTGTTTTTTGAGTTGGTAGTGACTTCTCTCGTTTTATATCGAGCTTCATCAGAGATCGCACTATACGAGTTGTTGTAGATGGGTTCTCATCCGACGGGCATAGGTTAACCGCAGGAGTACCTCAATGCATTGTCCTTTTCCCCTCCCTTTTTCTTATTTTCTTCGATGACGGACTTCAAATCCAAACCGCCACCACTCATTCGTACTCATTTGATCATAGACCAAGTCGTCAAGAAATTGAGGACAAAAGGAGATTGATGGATGTGGTCAAGTGAATAGTGTAGATTTTAATGCACGTAAGACTCCTTGTTGTCTCATAAACGATTCACTGAACGGTGTAGACATTGAGCAATCGGAAACTCTTGATGTTCTGGCCATGAAGACACATTGCGATTTTCGTTGGACAAAACACATATTTTATGTATCGAAATAAGCATTCAAGTGTCTTGGCTTTTTAAAGCGGTGTAAGAAATATTTCACTCCCTTCGATCTTTTCAATATCTACATTACGTTCATCAGACCTAAGAAGGAATACAACTTCCATATATGGTCAGGTGCTCCAAGATCTTCCTTGGAGCTGCTTGACAGTGTTCAAAGGAGGGCGATGGTGTTGATAGGTGACAGTAGGATATCCAATTATTTTGTCTCACTTGATCATCGCTGTACTGTGGAATGTGTGTCGCTGTTTTATCGATAATTTTATTGTTATTATTATTTTATAGTGTTTGTTCTCGGATATTCGTGATCTCATACCGGACGTCAGGACGTTAGTTAGGGATACACGACTTTCAAGGAACTCGCATCCACTTGTTTTCGATTGGACAGCTGACCGCACTAAACATTACAGATTAAATTCGTTATTTGCTCGTACAACTCGTATGTGAAATCGACTTCCGGCAAATATCTTTCCCACCAATTATGACATCCAGAGATTTAAAAGAGACGTCAACAGATATTTCTCCCTCTTTCCTCTTCCCAACTCCTTACATTATTTTAACCAACACAATGCACAGCATTTATAGGGGTCATCCCCTGAGTGTTGGTTTAGAAAAAATATGACCCACCATTAAAGGCCCTTACCGTTTCTATGGCAATAACGTCCCTGTCTATTTGGTTTTTGGGAAATGTAATACAAAGTATTATTCTTGAGCTGGAATAACCTGTAAATTATGTATGGTCGGTATTAAATTGCAATGTCGTTATTCATAAGATGTCCTGGTACTCACCCCTCATTGATGTCATTATGCTCCACTCTTTCCACACATACATTACCTAAAGCTCCATTGAGCCATCTGTCGTAGGTATGTTTGAGTGTCTTAAGGGTGTTACGGTTGCCTTAGTTTGAACTATTCTGTCTATTTGGTCATTTGAACAATATCTGTGTGTTTGGTCCTTAATTAAAAGATATGTACAATGATTGTTCTTTCCTTTTGTTAATATATCTAAGCACTTAATAACTTTATCTTATTACAATACATTCAACAAAACAACATGAACAACTGTCTTTGACATTATGAGAGATAGTCCGGACATCGAAGAGAATGTATGTATTTCCTTAATGAATATTTATGCAATGGAAACATTGATTTCGCCTTTATCCTAATAAACTTCTAATTAATCTCAATATTCTATCAGCACAAGTATTTCAACTCCCTGGGGAGTAATAAGAAAATTGCACTGTTTTGTCTTTTTTGATTTCTCCACAGATTTTCGCCATTTTGTTGTTGATAATTCTCATTCTACGAATTGGAATTATAACTACAACAACCCTCCAGACAAGTCATTGTGCGAGTGTTGCTTTTCAAATCCCTTTAAGGGATTTCTCTTTGTAGGTGTGAATTTGTCAACGTTAATGTTAAATTATTCGTAGCGATAACAAAACCCAAAGCGAAATTCACAACTACAAAAGAATTTTTTATGTTGGCTTTGTGGCAATCGCGATTTGGTCGTAGGTTTGTTGTGATTTTTTATTTCGAAACTCTCAAGAAAACATTGCTTCCAAGATAGTTGAATTCGGTTGCTAGTAGTTGGTGTGAAGAAATTCGTTTACGGTTAAATCTTCTTGACATGGGAAGGGTATCTTGAATGTGATCCGGTGTCCATCTGTTCAAGATTTTGCGTTAAATAACTTTATCTGCCTATTTTCTTTAAATATTAAGTGTTTTTGTGGGTATTTCAGTAATTGTTAGGGAAAAAACTCCCTGTCGATCTATTTTACCCATTTGCAGTCCCAACCGTCTACACTGTCAGAGAAGCTTACATGACTTTATACCTTTTTTTCCACTTGACCCAAAAGAAAATGAATTTGGAAATATCATTTTGTTTTTCTTGTCTACGAAGTCAGGGGAACGTATACTCCTAATTTCAATAATTTAGTTGCTACCGTTTGGTTGGTACCATTTTAATACCCGTTTTAAATGTACAAATTTCGAAAAATTCCTTTAATTATTAATTATTTCACATTCAGCCATTTACTAGCTGCTTTTTTCCTCATTTTATCTTTTATAAATATGAAATTTTATGACTCCTTTTATTTTAAGTGTCTACTCAATTACATGACTTCTTGGCCAGAACTTAAAAGTATTTTTTAGAGTTCATGTACATTAGGATGGGTCCCGAAAATAAATTGCTGCGGTTACCCCCAAAGGTGAAGATTGATCTGTGTAATGATGATCTGCAAAATAATTCGTCGCTGCGTCAGGTCGTCTGTGAACTAAACGCTCCTAAAAACACCTCTAAAAATGATTTTCCCGTGTAACCTTTTTTTATGTTTCATATTTGTCTATTTTTTTCCTGAATTAATAGATCCTTGGAAGCACTTTAAATATAAATTTGTATTCTTGACTTGACTCATTGGACGTTTAGATTGATTTTTTGTGGTTTTTCAAAGTGACAGTTAAAAAAAACTATATTTCTAGCAAACATTTTGTAAAAGGAATTACAAAGAAGAAAAAATCAATACCTTTCGATTTATGCCTAAATGATAAATATCGGACAAAAAATTACGTCACAAACTCCATTTTATAATAATATTTTGCATATCATCATTAAACAATCCAAGCTTTATTTTCGGTGGGGTGACTGGAAAATGTTTTCTGTTTGTGGACCGTGACCCAGCCTAATGTACATAAGGCTATCAAACCCCAGTATTATTTTCCTTCCTACATTATTTTTTCCTAAAATAGTAGGTGTGAATGCCGTAAAAACTATAACATTACCTTGCTTAAATAGAAAATCACTTTTAGTTTCTAAACCTCTGGATTTTTTGTTATTTTGAAGAGTACAAAATAAGTTAAAATACATAAAAAATAAGAAAACTAATGATACGTTTTTCAGGATATTCAAGGATTAGAATTATTTTTAATTTTCGGAGTCATTGAATCATAAGGATTTTCCATGCGGCTTCGGAAATAGGAGGGAAAACCTTTCGCTATAATCTGGCGACGCGATTCAAAGTTATGATATCATTAATAATAATAAGCCATCTCTGCACAAAAAACCCCAAGAACAACCAACTGTGGACCACTGTAAAACTGAAACCATATACTATATTACACGCAACCACAAGTAGAATGTTCGTGCCAAATTTTCATCAAAATCGAAGAAATCTTACAGAAGTTCCCATAAGTAAATTAGTTATAATTGTTAGATCCTATTCGAGCATAACCTTAGATTGGATGGTTAAGCATGTTTTTTGAATATGTCTGTTTATATTTGCTTGATATTTGGTATGCGCATTCCCCTTATAGCAAAAAAGTGCACCATAAAGTGATTCTTATTTGTAGGGGGTAAAATGGGGCAAAAAGGAATAAAAATGGTACATATTAAACGACAACACCTAGAAACACGATATTCGGCATATACATTCCTCTAATTGACTAGATACATAATATAAAATTATTTTTTTTTTCAAATTCGTACTTTTAAGGGGTAAAATGGGAATAGAGGGATAAAAATGGTACCAACCAAACGGCTGTACCTAGAATAGTGAAAGTCGGTGTATACATTCCTCTGATTGCATAGACAAGTAAAATACACGGATTTTTCAGAATTCGTACGTTTTGGGGTGAAAATGAAAAAGGGGATAAAAATAGTACCAATCAAATGACCGCAGCTAGAGTCAGAAATTCGGAGTATACATTCCTCTGACTGTGTCGACACGGAAAATTAACTGATTTTTCGAAATTTGTACGTTTTGGTGTCAAAATAGAAAAAGGGGATAAAAATAGTAATAACCAAATAACCGCAGCTAGAGTCATGAAATTCGGAGTATACATTCCTTTGACTACGAAGACATGAAAAAAAGTTTTTTCCAAATTCGTACTTTCAAGGGATACAATGGGTACGGAGGGATAAAAATGGTATCATCCAAACGGCTAAACCTGTAATAATGAAATTCTGTGTGTACATTCCTCTAATTGCGTAGACACTTAAAATAAACAGATTTATCGAAAATTGTACTTTTTGGGGTTAAAAATGAAAAAAGTTCATAAAAATAGTACCAATTAAATGACCGCAGCAGAGTCATGTATACATTCCTCTGACTGCATAGGCACGGAAAGCAGACAAATTTTTCGAAATTCGTACTTTTTGGGGTTAAAATGGAAAAAGGGGATACAAATAGTACCAACCAAATGACTGCAGCCATACAATTCGTAGTATACATATCTCTGACCGCGTAGACACGGAAAATAAACGGATTTTTCGATTTCAAGGGATACAATGGTACAGAGGGCTAAAAATAGTATCTAACTAAACGACTACAGCTAAAGAGTGATTTTTTTGAGGTTAGGATTTTCATGCATTAGTATTTGACAGATCACGTGGGATTTCAGACATGGTGTCAAAGAGAAAGATGCTCAGTATGCTTTGACATTTCATCATGAATCGTCTTACAAACGAACAACGCTTGCAAATTATTGAATTTTATTATCAAAATGCGTGCTCTGTTAAGAAAGTTCATTGCGCGCTTCCATTTTATGGTCAGTTTAATCGACCCAATGAAGCGGCTATTCGGGCTATTGTGACTAAATTTCGCACCAAATTTACATTGTTGGACATTAAACCACCAACACGCTTACGTAGAGTGCGAACTGAAGAAAATATCGCAGCTGTATCGGCCAGTGTTAATGATGACCACCAATTTTCGATTCGTCGCCGTTCGCACCAATTGGGTCTCTGTTACTCAAAAACGTGGAAATGCCAAAATTGGACTAAGCGGATGGACCACCTAAGACGCAGCCGCGGTCAACATTTAAATGAAATTATCTTCAAAAAGTAAATGTCATGGACCAATCTAACGTTTCAAATAAAGAACCGATGAAATTTTGCAAATTTTATGCGTTTTTTTTTTTTTAAAGTTATCAAGCTCTTAAAAAATCACCCTTTAGAATGATGAAATTCTAATTGCGTAGAAACGTCAAGGGCGTAAAAATTGTACCACCAATCAGCTGGAATCATGGAATTCGGTGTATACATTCCTCTGACTGCATTGACACGCAAAATAAAAAGTTTTTTTCCAAATTCGTACCTTTTCTTTTACGGCAAAAATTGGTTGAAATGAATTTAGGTTATTTTGCACTATGTACGTCTGATAATGGATTTTCAAAATTTGTACTTTTGGAATTAAAATAGAATGGAAATACAACCAACTGTAGCACCCACTATCTACCAATATTTATGGTATTTAAGCTTTTTGGAAATATAAATATAAGAATATTTATTTTTTGATTTGAAATAAATAATGGTTTGAAATAATTAAAATATTATATTTATTTATAATATTATTTTTGCAATATTTGTATTTGTTTTGTTTGGCTATATTAACAAATTTATATTTTCCTGTAATATTTCTGCACTTCTACGAAAAGCGAAAACCTCTGTGGAATACAATCCATGGTGGAGGGTATATAAAGTTCGGCCCGGCCGAACTTAACTCCGTTTTTACTTGTTAGTAATCGAAATCCGTTCCGTGTGACGTATGTCCAAATTTATTTCGGCTGAATGAAATCGTAATGACTTACAAGTATAGAAATTTATGGCGTTGACCTATTGCCGCCAAACTAAAAATGATTGATAATTTTTTAAAAATATCGGTTTGCGAAACTTATAGACTTCGTGATTTTTATAAAACACTACTGTAGAGACCAATCGACGACAGAATATCGTATATGATGATCTCGCCGAGGTTAAATAATAAATTGAAGACATTGTTACTTATGGTTTTCGACATAAAAATCTAAATTGCCTAATTAAAATTATTTATCCACCTTTGGTTTAGTTTTATTTTTAATTTTTAGAATTCCTAGATGGGCAGTTAATGTCTGTTATTGTATGCAAATAAAAGATTTGTATTCCATATTTTACATCCTACGTTCCAAATTTCCTATTTTTTACTGTTTTAAGAAACCCCTGAATGAAAACCCTGAAAAGAAACCACCCAACAGGTTTTTTTACAATCGCGGTTTTCGAAAAGCCAACATCATAGAAAACCCGGGTTTTTGATCACTCGAAAGTATCTAATACTTTAGATTTTGCAAATTTCATAATATTTTATAATACTTACTGAGTCGATTTAACAATGTCCGTCTGTCCATCTGTTGTTGCAATCAAAGTACAGGTCGCAATTAATATCCGATCCTAAGAAAAGTAGGCGCTTGTAAGTTTTGTGGACAACGGGCGAACGCTATTTAATTTGAAGTAAATCGGTTCGGATTTAGATATTGCCCATACAAATGTAGCTCCCGATTTGACTTTTTCCACTCTAGATACCACAAGTTTTTCTCCATTAGCTACAAATTTGGCACAGTGCCATCTAACTCAACCAGAAACATATGTGATGAAAACGGTTCAGATCAGTGCGGACTTAGATATTGGTCCCACAGAAATTTCGCTCTCGATTTGACTTTTTCCGCTCTAGAAACCACACATTTTAACTGATTTTCTTCAAATTTGCCACAGCGTCTTATATTTCAACTTAAAACAGTTATGGCGATAAGTTATATCGGTTCAGATTTTTATATAGCTCCTATACAAATTTTCTTCCTCATTTGTTTTTTTCCTCCCTAGAGGCCACACATTTTAACCGATATTCTCCAAATTTGGCACAGTATCTTGTAATAGAAATGTCTATGGTGAATGTGGATGAGATCGGTTGAGATTTAGATATAGATCCCATACAATTTTCGCTCTCGATTTGACTTTTTGTGCTCTAGAGTGCACACTGATATCACTTTTTTCTCCGAATTCTTTTATAATGGGTTAGAAAGTAGAGGGTATCAAATAGTCGGCCCGCCGATTTTAGCATTTGCTTACTAGTTTTATTTCTTCGTGTCAGTAAAAAATATTTTTTCAGTTATTCTTAATTTTTAGAAATATTTTGCATGTGAATATTCGCAAAATTTGTAGCCATTGTAATTACCCTTAGCTGAATTGGTATTTTAAATGGGTGTGGGCGGACCTATATTTCTAAAATGAGAGAACAAATATATAAGGTACCTTGAACGAAAATTGAAATCTTTGTAAAAAATTAACTAAGAAAATATTCTTTGTGTTGATTTTATGAATCAGTATGCCTCAATGCAGACAACAAATAATATTTTCTCGTTCTCTCGGACACAAAATGTTTAATATTTTGTTGCATGGTGTAATCATATGTTTAATTTATTCTAAAGCACGGAGTTGTGTAATGATTCAGTACTTCGTTAAGTTGATTTTTTTTACAATATTTTTGCACAATTACCGACTATTTTGGAAACATACAAGTATGATTCAACCATAACAAATAAATAACAATCAAAAAATCATTATATTGGCTTCAGTGATAGCAGTTTTAATAATACAATTTTGTTCATAGAAATGTTTGAATTGTATTTGACATCTGCATAATTGTGGTTCATCCCTCCAATTATATTTTCTGTAGTAGCTTAAGCGACAGATATAGAAATATGTCATTACAAAATAGCTAAAAATAATATCGATATTCATATTCACTAACTGCAGCACTTCATACCGATGGATGGCAGAAGGTAACAGCTCTTATGATTCGCAAAACAAATTCCCAGAATCAACCATAACAACAATATTTCTTTATTATTTCACGCATAACAAATTGGATAATATTACAACTTGTGATGGCGAAGCCTAACGTCGAACATAACAAAAGTTTGGCCGTAATCATACAAGTGCTCGTATGTAATTTATTGATCACATTGTACAACAAATAAACAACATATGTTTTATATGTATTTGTTATCAAAACAAACTACACACATACATATAAAACACATTTGAGGACTATTCATGTGAGAACACACATACACATAAGCATGTGCAAACCTATATGAATTGGTATCCAAATACTATGCTCTTATAGTTATTGTACATTTATAGTGTACTTATTTAGTTACTTCCGTATCCGTGATATTATATTTGTTTACTGATGTAATACGCAAAAAAAAAGAAAAATAAGTTAGTCTGTCTTTATACTATGGAAGACTATGTTGTATGTATGTACTATTGAGGAGAATGTTTCCCTGTTTGGGAGGTCTAAATACATACATGCTTCGCACTAGATTCGTGCATGTAGGTGGGTGTATTTCTATATGTTGGTTGCGACTTGTAAATGAAAACAAAAAAGATAGGAAAAAAACTCAACAACGTTAACGGAACATTGTTTCTGCTGTATTCAGTTACGACATGGGTATAAGAAATTTGGTGAATACATTGACAACATTAGAAATATTTGTTCTTGTCTTAAGAACAATATCGCAAATTGTAAAAACAAAGTTGTAAAACCTGAGCTGGCAATAACTAGAGTAATAAAACATGGGGCCGAAAATCTTGACGATAGGGTATTTTCATCATTTTGTGTATGGGTGAAATCGCACCGGAGGGAAAAAGACATAAATAAAAAGTGGATAAGTAGTCGTCAACACTATCAAATTTACCAAAATTTAATTTCTCTAGTTAATTTCTTACGGCAGTTTTTAAAAATAATTGACAGAAGTATCAATGTACAGTTTTACCCTCTGTTCCCATAGTATCCCTTGAAAGTGCGAATTTGAAAACAAACTTTTTATTTTACGTGGAGGAATGTATGCTCCTACTTTCATTATTATAGATGCTGAATGGTTGGTACAATTTGTATACCCTTTTTCCATTTTACACCCCTAAAAGAACGAATTTCGAAAAATTCCTTCATTTTACGTGTCTGCACAATCAGAGGAATGTATACACCGAATTTCATTATTATAGGTGCAGCCGTATGGTTGGTACGATTTTTATCCCCCTATTTCAATTTCCCTTAGAAGTACGAATTTTGAAAATATACTTTTATTTTATGTATCCACTCAATTAGAGGAATTACATACCGAATATCGTGTTTCTAACTGTTGTTGTTTGATATGTACCTTTTTATCTCTTTTAGATCTACAAAAAAGAATTACTTTATTCTATAAGGGGAAAAACATGTTTGAATACTTTAAATATTAGTGGTTATTAAGGGTTGTGGGGTATAAAATACTTTGAGCACAAATAGAAGTTGAAGTAAACGAAACTAATACAGATAGAGGCATGAAATTGAGAATATTTTTAACATATTTTCTTCTCATTCATTTGATATCCATAACATATTTGTCTGTCTGGCAAAAGTACGCAAAATAAATTATTAACACAACTAAAGAGTGATTTTTTAATTTATTTTTGATTTGCAAAATCTCATCGGTTCTTTATTCGAAACGTTAGATTGGTCCATGACATTTACTTTTTGAAGATAATTTCATTTAAATGTTGACCGCGGCTGCGTCTTAGGTGGTCCATCCGCTTAGTCCAATTTTGGCATTTCCACGTTTTTGAGTAACAGAGACCCAATTGGTGCGAACGGCGACGAATCGAAAATTGGTGGTCATCATTAACACTGGCCGATACAGCTGCGATATTTTCTTCAGTTCGCACTCTACGTAAGCGTGTTGGTGGTTTAATGTCCAACAATGTAAATTTGGTGCGAAATTTAGTCACAATAGCCCGAATAGCCGCTTCAGTGGGTCGATTAAACTGACCATAAAATGGAAGCGCGCAATGAACTTTCTTAACAGAGCACGCATTTTGATAATAAAATTCAATAATTTGCAAGCGTTGTTCGTTTGTAAGACGATTCATGATGAAATGTCAAAGCATACTGAGCATCTTTCTCTTTGACACCATGTCTGAAATCCCACGTGATCTGTCAAATACTAATGCATGAAAATCCTAACCTCAAAAAATCACTCTTTATAACCTTTGGAAATTAAAAGTCCTGTAAAAAAGAGAAAATATGACCAAATGAAAAACTAAGTACACAGTTTTTCTCCATACGATCATGTGTATGTGGTCTTTCTCATATCCAAAAAACACTGTCGCACAGTGTTGTATTTTTATTGCTATAGATTAATCTTAACAATTTCTACAAGTAAAGAAAGGCTAAAATTGGACTGGGCCGACTATATGATACCCTCCACTTTCTACCCCCATTACAATTGAATTCGGAAAAAAGTGATATCTGGATCGATTTTTGTATTGGTACTTTATATGTGAGGTATAGAGTGGAAAAAGTCAAATCCGGAGCGATATAAATCTGAACCGATCTGACCTTTTACCATAGACGTTTCCAGTTGAAATATAAGGTGTTTCGCCAAATTTAAAAAAATGGCACACCGTGGTCTCTAGCGGGGAAAATTCAAATCTAGAGCAAAATTTGTATGCGAGCTATATCTAAATCGGGAGCGACATATATACAAATCTGAACCAATCTTACCGGCTTTCATTACAGATATTTGGTGTGCCATATCTGAGGAAAATCTAGA
Source organism: Polietes domitor (assembly GCA_947397865.1). NCBI lineage: Eukaryota > Metazoa > Arthropoda > Insecta > Diptera > Muscidae > Polietes > Polietes domitor. The sequence continues at coordinate 67,366,583 of OX377620.1, forward strand.
TCGAAAAAAGTCATATGTACGGGGGCTATATCTAAATCTGAACCGATCTTAACCGCATGCACCACAGGTGTTTGTCGTTGGTTTACAAGATGTTGTGTGAAATTTAAAACAAAACGGGTACAATAATTTTTTTTCTAGAGCAGAAAAAGTCAAACCGGGAGCGAAATATATATCTAAATCTGATCCGATCTGACATGCTTTTTCCACAGATGTGTCTAATTGAAATATAAGGTTTTGCACCAAATTTGAAGAAATCTGGCCCAATTTCAACATAGATGTTTCTAGATGAATTAAAAGGTACTGTACCAAGTTTAAAACAAATCGGATAAAATTTGTGGTTTCTAGAGCGGAAAAAGTCAAATCTGGAGCGACTATTGTATGTGTGCTATATCTAAATCTAAATCGATTATTTTCATATTAAATAGTGATCGTCTTTGGGCTAGAAAACTAGCTTGTGTCAATTTTTGTTAGAATCGGACAATAATTGCAACAAGAATAGATGGACGGACGGACAGACATACGGATATGTCTAAATCGATTAAAAAGGTGATTCTAAGACGATCGGTACTTAACAATGGGTCTATCTCGCTTCCTTTTGGATGTTAAAAACAATTGCACAAAGACATTATACCCTAGTGGAGGGTATAAAAATTGGGTACTCTAAAAATAGATTGGCTTGCCACCAGGGAAAAAGCACAATTTAAATATAGGTGGCTCCGTAAACGCCAGAAAAACAAGAGTACATCTCAACTAAGGAACAGGGTCGTTTTAAAGGTGATATCTTGCATTCTTCAAATAGAACCTGAATAGTGAGTCCGTCTTACGCAACGCATTTTTGAAACCGATAACGGAAACAAAAGGAGTAAATATACCCTTCACTAGGGTATTATGTCTTTGTGCATTTGTTTGTAACACCCAAAAGGAAACGAGCCATCCACATAGTTTATGAGCCGATTTATCAATGTCTGTCTGTCTGTCCGTCCATCCATCTATTCTTGTAATCAAAGAACAGTAATTGCCAGATCTTAACAAAAATTGGAAGAAGTAATTTTTTGCTTGAGAAGGACTGAAGCTATTTAATATCAAGCAAATTGGTTGAGATTTAGATATAGCCACCACAAAAAGGTCGCTCCCGACTTGCCTTTTAGAAACCACATATTTGACTCGATTTGTTTCAAATTTAGCATATTAGCTTATAATTCAACTAGAAACATCTGTGGTGAAAATGGGTTAGATCGGCTACAATTTATATATATATATACTATGGCGGGTCGATTAAAAAATCGCTCAACGTAAAAACATCAAAATAAGAAACATTGCCGAAGTAACCATAGCTCTAAAACGAATTCTGATGTCGATTTTGAAAAATCCCACTTTGACAAATTTAGAGTGCCCCAATCGAGTCCAAATGTTTAACCGACCCCCACTAACCCCTGGAACCCCCTGGGTAATTTTTTCTTCTAAACTAAAAGTATGAAGAGGTATAATTACAAAGATTAAGATGATCCTACAAAATGTGTAATAAAAATTACAGAAAAGTGAAAACTACAACAATTTTAAAAACTGCCTGCAATTTCTGGTGGTTTCGGTGGATCTGGCTAACATAAAAGCAGGGAAAGGTGTACATTCTCGCTGGCTCAATAAGGCCGCTAGATTATTACGATTGTATGTGACAACGGAAAATCTAGATGACAATTTAAGAAATCTGGTTGAATTTATAATTAAATGTTATGTGTCAATGTACTTCAATATCAAGTACTACAGTAATATCAAGTATTACCCGTAGGTCAAATTCTGGGACATGAGAATTCGTTTTAGAGGTATGGATCCTTCGGCAAAGTTTCTTGTTTTGATCCCTAGAATACGATTTTCTTGTACTTTGAGCGTTTTTTTTGCCTCCATACAAATCGACCCGGCTTTATATATACAAATCTCGCTCCCGATTTGATTTTATCCGAATATATCAAAACATATCATATTTCAAATAGGAACACCTATGGCGAAAGTGGGCCACATCGTCTCAGGTTTTAATATAACTCACATGCAAATGTTCTTCCTTCCAAATGTCATTTGACCTAGTAACGTCATGAGATAATGCCTTTTGGGAACTTCATTCTATAGACCCTATTCATTGTTCAATGAGATGATTTGACTTGGACACCATGTCATATAATTCAGGTCATAAAAAATGTTATTCTGTCAGGATATTGTTCACTGTACGTGTCTTATCGTTATCGTTTCGAAGAAGTACAATTAGTAGTTGCGGATGCTTAGTTTTTTAAGTGTTTGAGCCATGTCCGTGCATCCGTCCGTCCGCCCTGGTGGTGTACACGATAACTTTCGAAAGGACCCAGCAAAAAAGAACATCCAAAGAAGTGAAAAAAATGTTCATCTTGTGTTCAGAAGTGGTGAAAAAACGAATCTGCACCAATGAATTTTACACGGGGTTGTCATAGGAGGGATGTCCTTTTTTAGGTCACCTTTTCAGTGCATTTTATTCAGTGCTCATAATGTTATGAAAGAATGGAATTGTGGATGTTCTTTTATATTACTGAAGGTAATCCAATTTTAATTATATACTGCAGTGTAGTGACAAATGAGTTTTCTGAATAGGTGAAAATGCACATTTAACAATCAATTTTAATGATGTTATTTAGAACAACTTCAGGAAAATAAAAAAGTAAGCAGACACTAAAACTATAGACAATTCTTAATAGTCTGATTATAATTTGTAATTTTACTGTCTTGCATTTCCGTCTAAAGATTATCAACGTCTCGATACTGATTTTAAAGTTATTAAACCTTTCGTTAGTTGTTTCCTCAAACTAATCATCTTACATCTATCTCTATATACATTCTTCTAAAATTTAAAATATTTTTGTTTTGAAAAACCTTAGAACTTATAAAACAAATCTTGTGGTTGGTTAAGTGTGATCATGTGTTTTTTTATAAAAAAGTACAGATTTCTAAAATTGTATTCCTTTACACCATTCATACATTCATGTTGAAATTTTTTAGATACGCTTGTAAAACAGAAAAAGCATATCTATTTTTTTTTAATAGAAGGAGATTTAAAACAAAACTGAATCATTACATTTCTAATGTTTCTGAACTCATCCGGGAGCAGGAATTGGAATTGTGATACAAGTTGAGACGCCATATTTAGATAATTTTGAAATTTGCGTATTTTAATGTTATTAATAATAACTTCTTAAACAACTTCTTCAAGTGTGGAAAATCATCACACACTGCAACTTCGGGACTGAATTTATATGTACATTTGTTGATGCAATTTAAAAGAACTTCATCCAAAGTACATTTTCAGCGCATACAGCTACTTTCAAAGCACTTACAATTTTATTCCTTTGCAGGGGAGTTAACGAATCAATTCAAACTTTGCACATGATAATGTTTTTCCCAAACTTAGTTTATGTTCGAAGATGAACGAAATTGCCCCTTCTGATACCTCCCACACAAATGGCCTATATTCCAATGTTAAATTAAAACCCATTTTACTTTTAAACGGATTTTTGGAATCAGCTACATTTTGGTATTTATTAAAGTTTTTATAATTCGCCACGCCCCTTCCAATACCTCCCACACAAATCACCCTATAGTCGTTATATCCACCCGGAATATGGACGATATTATACACCCCTTCTGGTACCTCCCACACAAAATAAATAAAATAAAACTATTCCTTACGGATAGTTAAAATCAGTTGCAATTTTATATTTGCAAATACTTTTATATTTTCACAACAAACCAATAAAATATGTATGCTTTCGCCAGGCCCCTTCTAGTACCTCCCACACAATTGTCCCTATCCTATATATACATAAATCGTTTTCAAGCTTCATTTTCGTGCAACGCTGGTGGGAAGTTTGGTCTGAGCGATACAGGCTACTGTTTTCTAAATTACATAACTTCTGTCATAGTTAAGATATTATGACGCACGAAAATTCGTTTCAAAGATATTTTTAAAACTTTTTTCTTGACAATAAAAAAAATAAAAAAAATAATATATTTATTTTTTTATTAAGTATTTTGTATTGTATTGTATTTTTGTGTCCAAATATCTTAACAATGTCGTTGGAAATCTTTAAGCTTCCCGAAAGTAAGTTTATTTTTTGTCAACATTATTTGTCGTAGATGACCAAATTTCCCAAAATTTCAATCTCTACACTCGCAGTTATTGAATTCACGTCGTTAGAGCATTTCTCAACAGACATGAGATTCGATATTTTGCCCTTGGTCAGAACAACAGACGAATAGCATTCATTATGCTGGCTTAACTCAAGAAGGTCAACATTTCGGTTTTTTTTCGTTCACTTCCATTTTTCTTTTTGTTCGATTTTTTATCTTTTTTACAAGTTTCTGTGAAAACATGATTGCGGTCAACCATCCACAAATGATTGTTATATTGACATTGAAGGATGTTGTTTTTATGGTTTTGAGCATTTTTATTTATGTAGACATTTTAAACAAACGAAATGATGGTCGAAAAGAAAGCAGCGTTGGGTTTATGCGTGAATACTAAGCAATAATATTTATTGTTTGTCTTCGTTTTAGAAAACAAACGGAATATTTAAATTTAATATAATATAACTTATACACAGTGATGTGTGTGTCTACTATATTTAATTAATAATGTTTCCCTGAGGGATTTTATCTTACATTTTTGTGAACGTTTAATATCAACCAATCGTTTTATATTGTATGATTATGTTTTTTTAATTTCAAACCATTTTCGGTGTAACTTTTCTAAAGCAAGAAAAAAACAAGTCATTCTTGTCATGGTTTTCTAAGGCTTTTTTATTATTTGAGTGGTTTCGTAGTAATTGATTTTTCTGGATATTTTTACTATTTATATACCAATACATTTCGTATTTGTGTCCTTTTTCAAAAATTTAATATATTTCTTATCTCCCTTCAATCGAATAAAAGTTATGCCATATGTTAAGACCACTAAGTGCCATTGAAACCCACTAGATCCCTTATGTGCAAATAGTGTATGGCCACAGTTCAAGTGAAATACTCACCTCTCTTCAAATTTTAATAAATTATTCCTTGAAGGGCATAAGGCAGGAAAAAACTTCATCGTTATATTCTCACTAATATTTACTTTGGTTTTCATTTTCCTTCGCTTCATTGTATTTTAATTAAGTTTTAGATAGAAACGTTGACATGGAGCAAATATTTCAAATAATAAAACATCAAGCAAACAACAGCAATATTATCTACTTTTTATTAAACTGGTCAGTAAACACACCCAAGGGGAGTATCTCTGAATCATTGAGAAATGACTTGAAAGGAACTGCATCATCCCGCTATTTCTAGAGAAATGTTGACAAAGCTTGTTATGTTCTAGTTTAATACGTGTTGTTCCCACTGTTTTTTGTTTGTTTACTCAAAATGTTATTTAATAGAAAACAACTGCAAATAAACAAGCTGTAATTGAACGAGGTGTTTCATTTGCTGTAAACGAACTTTCCGCGTATCGTTACGTATAATGTTAAAGATGTGGAAGTTTCAAATTATGTGTTTGATTGCACAGAAACTATAGGTGAAGAAAAATTTGAACTACCAATTACTTTGACTTTGAACGGTAGAATAACATTAATTTTTATATTCAAGTTTATGTTTGACATTTGCAAAATGGTACGCCATACGCTCGAACAAAATTGGGAAATATTAAAAACATACTTCCAAAGCAGAGACCATAACGCAAACTGTAAGAAATTTTCGTGTTTTCAGATGCAGTCCATTTTCATCTCTGTGGCTACATCAATAAGCAACATTGCCGCATATGGGATTCAAAGAACCCACACGTGCCTATTGAGAAGCTAATGCATGCAGAACGAGTCACTGTTTGGTGTGGATTTTGGGCTGGAGGCATCATAGGTCCATGTACTGAAAAATAGGGTTGATCGGATGAGGTACTGCCGAGCCAGTCGTGGTAGTTATATGAATGATATTGTGTTCCATTACAGTGTGTGTAATTTTTTAAGTCGTGTAAATATAACCATATACGGACACCACTACGTACTAAAATACCAAAAATAGAAACGTGTTTCCCAGTTTGCCCATAATCATGCACTTTTTTATGGTCCCCCAAATAAAGTGATCATTTTCTCAGGCTCATATCTTGCAAACCGTTTGGAATTTTGATTTACCCTTTGAGGCGAAGTTGTAGCTCTTGTCATAAAGAACAAAAATTGTGAACATATAAAACCAAAACTTCAACTTCAAGGTCAAAATCGCAAATGTCGTCGAACAAATCATTTAGGCACTATAGTCGAACTGAGCATTAACAGAAACAGTCCTGCAAGACATATTTTTCGTACCTAAACGGTGTTAAGAATCATTCCTAGGAAGTTCATATGTTCTAGAAAGTTGTTTATTGAGATCTTAGGTACATTGGTTGATTGTTTCTTTGAATTTTGAAAGCATAAAGTTTTTTTTTGATTTTATATGTTAAGAATTTTTGTTCTTTATGACAATAGCTAAAACTTTGCCTCAGAGGGTAAATCATTTTTGAAATATTTATTCACTAGTTTATTATTGGCTCTTGTAAATAAGTAGTAAAAAATTTATGAAACATGAATATACCAATTTTTATCTGCTTACTACTCCCGAACATTATTACCAATGCCAGAATTTTAACATTTAAAGATTACATTCATTATTTAATAATGTTGGATAATATATATTTTTATCTTCGAAATATATAAATCGTACGCTTTTAAATTATCACTATATTAATAACAGGTCTATACCTACACCGACCTAGTATTTTTAATTATTTTCCCAAATATGTTTCATAACACTGTCCAGCAAATTAAGACTTTTTGATTGGAACAAAATAGCACCTATATTCTATAGATTAAATTTATTTAGTCCTAGGTTCCGAGTATATGCTACCCTCCACTTTCTTCCCAATTACAATTGAATTCGGGGAAAATGTGATATAGGGAACGAGTTTTGACTTTTTGTGGCCATTAAAGCGGGAAAATCAAATCAAGAGCAAATTTTGAATGGGGCTATATATAAATCTGAACCGATCTGACTCACTTTCATCGTAGATGTGTCTAATTGAAATATATGGTGCTGTGACAAATTTGAAGAAAATCTGTTAAATATAATTATTTTCTAGAGCGGAAAAGTCAAATCCGGAGCGAACCGATATGGCTCACTTTCATCATAGATGTTTCCAATTGAAATATAAAGTGTTAATTCAAATTTGAAGAATATCGATTAAAATATGTAGCCTCTAGAACGGAAAAAGTAAAATCTAGAGTGAAAATTGTATGGAAACTATGTCTAAATCTGAACCGATCTGCCCCATTTCGACCATAGATATTTCTAGTTCAATAATAAAAGAATTTCCAATCCCAGGAATTTTCATATTTTAAGTTTCCCGGGAAATTTGTATGGAATTCCCGCGGGAATTCAGCATAATGATTTTCTTCTTTCTCGCACGTTTTTATTATAATTTGATTGAGCGCCCCGGTAGTCGAGTTGGTAGCGTGCTCGGCTATCAGCGTGGGGGTTGTGGGTTCGATTCCCACTAGAGGCTCTGGTCTGTCGCTGCAATAAGTAGTTTCTCTATAAATCGAAAGATGAGTTTTCAATGTTTTTTTTATGTGTAATATAATAATATACTTTATTAAAGTTCGAATGTTTTATTCGGGAAAAAATAAGTTTTATATGAAACAATATGTTGACGATTTCCCATCCTGTCGCGGGATCCCGGGAAACCGCAAAAATAGTTGCCGTTTCCCGGGAAACAAAAAGTACGGGAAAATGCAAACCCCAAATACAAAAGTGTGTGATCGGACCTATAATTCCAAAATGCGATTACACGTTTTAAAAGTAGCTTTAGCGAGAATTTTTTAAAAAATATACCCATATTTTTTTAATCCATGTCGAGTTTATATAGACAAAATAAATCAAAAATATTATACATGTTGCGTAGTGTAATTAATACATGTATTAAATTCACATATAATGTATCCACATAAATTATCGATCGCAACATCTCAATTTCTCCTTTCCAATTAGAATAACACTAGTTTACAAAATAATCTTTTTTTGAGTTAGTAGTTATATTTTTATTATTTTATTAAAGTGAAGAAAGCGAATTTATATTTTTCTTACAAAATTTATTTAAACTAAACGTCTGCTTCGTAGCAGAAAACAAATAATGATGAACAATTTATGAATTTCTAAAAGAAAATGAAAGTGTAATGTACAAATATTTTTAAGAGTAGGCAAAGACAAAAAAAAAAAACGAAAAAATATTTTTTTGAAGAAAAACCTTGTGAGATTACATCCTAGCAAAACAAATCGGATTACTTCCATAGGAAGCACATTTTAATCGCATCTCAAAAACTAAATGTACATTTTTCCCGCTTTTTTTCTTTTAAACAATTTCCAAAAAAGTCTATAATGTGTTAATATCCCGTAACGTTTTGCGAATTGCATTTTCACAAGTGAATGACAACGACTTTAGTAAGGTCTCTGATTCGAATCGTGGCTCGGGAAGAAACTTTTATTAATTATTAACACTACACTATAAAAAAATTAAGTGGTCATTTAGTCAATACTAATTTAAATTAATATTTTTGTGTTATATATTAGTTCATATTAAATAAATAATTTGTTAAGTTTCCTATTGTCAGTTCTAATGAAGAAAATGGTTTGCTTTAGCTATTCACCACTCACAACAGAAGATAGCTGAAATGGTTAGAGTGGCGTAGTAGCAACCAGAAGGTCTGCTTTTCCATGGTAGCGGCGGATTTTTAAAACAGAAATAGCAACTAGTGACAGAGGGGCTCCTTTGTAACACTTTAAAATAACGTTTAAGTCTTTCAAAATAGAGGACTTCCCTCCTATAACAACTCCACGTTAAATTCATTGGAGAATATTCCAATTTTTACAACTTCCGAATCACAAAATGAACATTACTTCTTCGGGTGCATTCTTTAATCGTTTGAAAGAACTAAAGTCCGTACAGTGAACCGGAGCTCACAATGTATCTTGCCTTTGGAGCTAAGGTCAACCATTCAACTGAGAATTGTCTCTGTCCCAAAAAATGTAGCCCACTTAAGCCATATAAATACTAAGTAAAAACCCGAAAGAAAGTAAATAGGAAGGATGAAGGTAATTTTGATAAAAATGTCATATGTAGTGATTTATAGGACGAGGTTTTATGTTAAAAAATGTTAGGAAACTACCTTCCTCCGAGTTTTCTAAAAAATAAATTCTAAGAGAAAATTATGCCGATTATGCAAATTTTCTATTCTATTTAAAAAATATCTTTTCTTTGGAAGAGAATTTTCCTATGCGCGCATATTTCACCATATCTACCCTACTAGCGTTGTCTTGCGGAGCATGAAAAAGTCATGTTCTAAAGTTGTTTCTTTCTTCTCCATTGCCTTTATGTGCTATTATAGTGAAACTTGTCACGATTGTTCTTCTTAGTTTACAACTTGTATTTTACGTCTGGAATATTTTTCACAACAACTGCTTTTCTGTAATGAAATACGTGACGACCTTAAAGGGTGTTAGAAATTATGAACTTTCATTGCATTCAAAACAGAATCGTTGAAGATTGCAAATCATAAATTTCAAAGATGAGCGACAAATTTTAGCTCATAACTAACAGTCACAGTAGATAAATTGAGATTAATTGGGAGTTGTTAAAAGCCAATTATTTAAATACACATTTCTTTTATTTTTCTTTAAGATTAAGCGGTGTTTAATCTTTGTTTTATGCGAAGCATTAATCACACTAACAGCATAGCAGACGCAAAGAAATGAATTTATAATGATAATTATTTTTATTGTGATTCACATTTTTGATATCATCTGTTTATGATTCATAGTGAAAGACACATTGCCTGGCAATGTGTGTGATTATACGCACAGCGTGTGCGTATAATCATCATGCCATTAAAACCTTCATACGCCCCATAGCACAGATTTTAATTTTAATAAAGTAATTCATTTCATTTGTAATTTCTATACCTTCGAACTTGGGATGGGTTGTACATCAATTTTGACATTCCGTTTGCTACACCTAAAATACATCGGAGACCACAGAAAATTCTAAGACGATCTAAGCGTGTCCGTCTGTCTGTTGTAAGCACAAGAGCTTCCTAAAACCTTTATTTTTGCCTAAGAAAATAAAACCAAAATGATGTCGAGCATCAGTAAATAGACACAACAAATCTATCAATTTAATAAATATTTATATATTAAATTTAAACGATACATAAACATAAATTGTTAAATATATGAGTTTTAGTTTAAGATTATATGTCATTACATTGAATAAACTTTTCTTATGGATTATGAGGCATGTTATATACATACTTGTTAAAGGCGTGTTTATTAGAATTTTTAATTATTTTAGTAGAGTAGGTTAATTGGAATTTCTCCATGTCAAGGACAATTTTGCAAAGGCCTGTGTTTGATATAGCTATTAAGTTAGACGAAATGATTTTTATATATTTATTTTACATTCGGTGAGTGCACGATACGTCAAAACTGATCAATCCACTCATTGCACAAACTCAATCTAAACTTTTTATTTTCACATTGTCCTTAGCCTTGCTTCTATTTTTTTATTCAACAGTAAAAACCAAATTGAAGGGAATCACAGTGGATCCGATTATTAATGCAATTGCAATTATACCACCCTTCCTAACATAACCTTGAGGAAGTGGATTTATTCAACTACTCATATCTTTTGTTGTGCGAAAGATTTTGAGAACGGAGAATTGTAATTTTTACCGAATAAGGAAATACTAATCAAGTTTCATTAAATTCGGAAGAACTTAAAAAATAGTATTTGTTTGCTGGGGTAAAATTGTTTTTTAATGTTTTTACAATTGTATTTCTTTTATTACACTAATACATTCTTTTTAAATGTTATGTAGTTTTCTTAGATGTCCATTTTAGCAACTGTGTGAGTTTGGAAGTGGTGGGTTTTATTTTTTACATTTTTTCTTTAGTTTTTGCAAAATCAACCAACATTTCAGCGAAAATTTGTCACAATTATACATTTCTTCATTAGATTGTTATTTATGCAATGGAAATAACATGTTCCTTATAGACAAACTTAAAAACTAAAATATATTAAATCTAAATAACTAATACAAATAACTAAAGTATCCTAATATCAAGCTTGAAATTGGAGATATTATTGGAGATAACACAAGGTATAAAAACAATAAAAAAACTAAAAAGTAGTTAATGGAAAAAATATTTACTTTTTATACCCTCTGCCAGGGTATTATGTTTTTGTGCATTTGCTTGTAACATCCAAAAGGAAGCGAGATAAATCCATTGTTAAGTATAGCGATCGACTTAGAAACACTTTTTGAATCGATTTAGCCATGTCCATCCGTCTGTCCGTCCATTTTTGCAATCAAAGTCCAGGTTGCAATGATTATCCGAACCTAACAAAAATTGGAAGAAGTGAGTTTCGAACCCTAATTAATTTGAAGAAAATCGGTTCAGATTTAGATAGCGACATTTGTATGGGGACTACAAATGTCGCTCCAAATTTGACTTTTTCCTCTCAGGAATCCACATATTTTACTCGATTTGCACAGTACCTTAGAAATCAACATCTATGGTGAAATTGGACAAGATTGGTTCAGATTTGGATATAACGCCCATACAAATTGTGTTCTCCATGTAACTCTTTGCGCTTAGCAAGCGCCAATTTTCTCCAAATTTGGCAGAAACCTTATATTTCAACAAGAAACATCTGTGGTCAAAGTGGGTCAGATCGGTTCAGCTTCCGATTTAATTTTTCCTCCTCTAGAAACCAAATAATTTTACCGATTTTCTTCAAATTTGTCATATGAACATATATTTCAACTGAAATTAGTATGGTGAAAGTGGGTCATATGTCGCTCCCGATTTGACTTTTCTGCTCTTGAAATCATATATTTTAATCGATGTTCTTCAAATTTGGCAAAAACACTTAGTACAAGGTTTTCCAACAAGAGGTGTTATTTTGGTATTGAAAGAAAAATTCAATTTTTTGAGATAAATGATCGGATAATGAAAAACAACATCAGCCAAATGGCCACCACGACCACGCTTACAGGACCATATCCTTTTCATGAAATTATCCATAACCAAATCGCAAAGTGGCTGCCGTATGTCCTCGATAGCCTCACGAATCTATCTTTGAGGTCTTGAATCGACGCTGGGCTGTTGGCGTAGACCTTATCTTTCACGTGGCCCCAAAGGAAGAAGTCGCAAGGTGTTAAATCACAAGATCTCGGTGGCCAATTTTGATCACCTCTTCGAGAGAAAACACAGTCCGGAAACTTTTCCCGTAAAAGAGCAATGGTTTCGTTGCTTGTGTGGCACGTAGCACCGTCTTGTTGAAAATGAACGTTGTCCAGATCAATATCATCCAACTCCGACCATAAAACATCATTAATCGTCTCTCGATAGCGCAATCCATTCACAGTAACTGTTGATCAAACCTCATTCTCGAAAAAGGAAGGTCCAATGACTCCGCCGGACCATAAACCGCACCAAACATTCACACGATGAGGATGGAGAGGCATCTCAACAATAACTCTTGGGTTTTCAGAGCCCCAGATGCGACAATTTTGCTTGTTGACGAAGCCACCGAGGTGGAAATGGGCCTCATCAGTCAAGATGATTTTTCGATGGAATTCCGGATAATTTTCATTCATGAATTTTAATAATTCCAATGCTTTGTTGAAGCGTGCATCGTTCCATTTTTAGTAATGGCGTGGTTTCTACTTGTCAAATGTCAAAAAATTAAACGCTTCTAAAGTGACAGCTACCGAAATACCGGGAGATTCAACATAACACCTCTTGTTGGAAAACCCTGTATTTCATAGAAATAGCCTTATAAGAATTTTTTCCCGATTCAACTTTATCAAGGTATTACCGATTTCACTTTTATCCCCGAATTCAATTGTAATGGGGTAGAAAGTGGAGGGTATCATATATTCGACCCGCTCGATTTTAGCCTTTCCTTACTTGTTATTTAGCAGATGGTGCAATCATAGCTCACAAGGAAAGGCTAAAGTCGGGCGGGCCTACTATATAATACCCTACACCACTCCCTGCGTATGTACCTCCTTTTGATTACTAAACCCAGGTATTTCATGGGAGCAATTTTATGTATAGGGTCCGCCAAATAACTTTTTTTGAAAATGCTATAAAAAATACTGAATATTTTCTCAAATTTCTTTTTTATTTGATAGTACAATTCTTCCGGTTAATAATGGAAAATAATTTCATTCAAAAGGCTGCTGAGGGCACCCCACAAATAATAGTCCAACGATTGAATAGTTGAAAAAACTTTAGATGGCGGACCCTATAATTCATATAAATTATACAGTTACTATAAATTCATCTTTAGTCATATTTAATTTAACGAATATGGTTAATAATATAGTAATTGTTCCAATTATCCGACAGACAAATACAAATTATACAGTAGTAATAGGATGAATCGCACCGACATTTCAAAAGGGGGCCTATAACAACATCGGGAGCGACATTTGTATGGGGGCTATATCTAAATCTGAACCGATCTTACCCAATTTCTGCATAAATGTTTCTAGTTCGATTATAAGACGTTCTGCCAAATTTAAATAAAATCGGGTACCAGATGTGGTTTCTAGAGCGGAAAATGTCAAATCGGGAGCGGCATTTGTATGGGGGCTATATCTAAATCTGAACCGATCTTACCCAATTTCTGCATAAATGTTTCTAGTTCGATTATAAGACGTTCTGCCAAATTTAAAGAAAATCGGGTACCAGATGTGGTTTCTAGAGCGGAAAATGTCAAATCGGGAGCGACATTTGTATGGGGGCTATATCTAAATCTGAACCGATCTTACCCAATTTCAGCATATGTGTTTGTAGTTTGATTATAAGTTGTTGTACCAAATTTAAAGAAAATCGGATACAATATGCGGTTTCTAGAGCGGAAAATGTCAAATCGGGAGCGACATTTGTATGGGAGCTATATCTAAATCTAAACCGATCTTACCCAATTTCTGCATAAATGTTTCTAGTTCGATTATAAGATGGTCTGCCAAATTTAAAGAAAATCGGGTACCAGATGTGGTTTCTTGAGCGGAAAATGTCAAATCGGGAGCGACATTTGTATGGAGGATATATCTAAATCTGAACTGATTTCCTCCAAATTCAATACCAATGGTCCTTGGCCAGAAAAAATAACTTCTGCCAAGTTTCATGACAATCAGACAAGAATTGCGACTTGTAGAGTGCGAACAAGCTTAGATGGACAGCAGACGGACGGACAGACAGACATCGTTAAATCGACTCAGCTGGTGATTCTAAGCTGATCGGTATACTTAAAGTTGGGTCTAGCTCGATTATTTCTTGGTGTTACAAATATTTGGCGCGAAACTAACTTATAATACCTAATCCTCGAAGTGGTGTAGGGTATAAAAATAAAATTCTTCCACTAACTACTCATTCCTAGATTTTTTTAACGCCTTCTGCTAAAAATCTTATGTAGTCATGTAGTTGAGTTTACAAAAATAATATAAAAATTACTTTCAAAGTAAAGTGAACTATACTGCGTAAAATCTGTCAATTATTTCAGTAGTTACAGACGATTGAAAGAGCACATTTTTGTTGAAAATTCTTCATTAATAACTCGTGCATTTTTTCCAAAAATACGTATAAAATATTTTTATGATAATAATACCTACACTAACTCTCGAAACAAGCAATTTGTCAAGGTCAAAAACCGCATCACTTGACATAGAATGGCTCATGTGTTGATAAAGTTCCTTATTTTTATAAAAAATTTTATAAACATAAAATTGTATGTTTATCTCAATGAAAGGCTTCCTCAAATATATGACAAAAATTCATTGAATAAAGTGCTATATTTCATAATTTATAAGAAAGTTTTCTGGAATTCTATGCAACTTTTCATTGTGTTCTATGTAACACGTTTCATAAAACGTTTTGTGAATTTTCACGGAATAATTCACAAAAACTCAAATACAACGTTGATACAGGGTAAGATTTGAAAATTTCATCCCAATCAAAAGTGGTCGACTCCAAGGAGAGCTTAACATGCGTAACTTAAAACTACCCCATGTGGATGTGATCCAGTGGAAATTGTTTTCTTCCATTTAAGACATTGTGTAAATTTCCTTGCCTAACAATGAAAACTTGCCAAGAAATATGAACTGCTTTTAGCGCAATTTTCCATTGTTATTGTTGTTGAGTTTGTGACATAAAGTTTTTACATCCGATTATTGCTGTTGGCACTGTTGCTGTTTGCCATTGCGTGGGGTGGTGGTTTAACCTCTGTATTTGTGGGTAATGAAAGTTTATTGCGCTTTGCCTTGTCCTGCCAGCCTGTCTGTCCACCATCACCCCCCCATATTCCGGCTTAAACATGAATTTGCATATTAATTACAATGTAATAATTGTTGAAAAATATTTAAAAGCAGAGATTTCTTTGGGGAGATTAATTTCTTTATGTTTCGAAAAAAAGTAAACAAAAAAGCAGACCTTGTAAAACTAACATGTCATGGTAATGATGATAACCTTTTTCACTCTGAAACGACTGAAATTAAAACCTCACATTTTACACACAATAACAATAAGAACGATGGCAACGACGACATCAGCGACAGCAAACGCTTCTGTGGCTGCAGCAACAAAGGCAACACTGGCGAACAAGAGCGATGACGGACGATAACCTTAAAAACAATCTTTTGATATAAATCAAAGAAGAGGAAAATATGAAAGGAAAAATTCATACATATGTATGTATGTGTGTACAATGTACATACATATTTGCATAAAAAACAAATTCAGTTCTATTTTAAATTATGCATATGTCGGTATGTAGGCATGCGTGTGTTGGTAAAACCATTTACATATAGGCTTCAGAGTACTTTGTAATGGAAACGCATTATATCAGAGAGGGTGGTGTAATGTTGTGCGATATATATATATATATATCAGGAGGTCATGGCCGTTTATTGGTTCAAATGAATATCTAAAGATTTTTCTATCTGCGGAAACTGTATGTGCTCCATAGAGTGTCCTGCTCTGCCATTTTATCTTGGCATTATGTCTATTTATCTATTCTGTTTCTGTATACATCATCATCTTAGGTCATCCATATGGTGCTAAGATGTTGTCAGGCGAACAAACATCGTGATGGAATAAAATAAAACAACAGTGTATAATTTCTTGTCATTTCGAGATAATCACGCTTGAAATTTTGGAAAAAAACTCTGGTTTAATCGGGCGACTGGCGGAATTTATTTTATTAGTCAACAAATGCTTTAATTGCAAATTAAAGGGGTTTGAAGTACCATGATGCCACGTAGGCAATATAACATAGTGTATGTTTATTAGGCTTGGTCACGAAAATAATTTGCAGCGGTCACCCCCACAAATGAAGATTGGATTGTTTAATGATGATCTGCAAAATATTTCAAGCCATCTGTGAAAACACCTCTAAAAATCATATTTTTCCCTTGTAATTTTTTAATGATACATTTTTGCCCAATTTTTTTTTTGAGTTAATAGACAATTGGGAGCACTTTAAATAAAATGTTTTATTCTTGTCTTAGAATAACTCGTTGGTAGTATTATTGGACGTTTATGTTGATTTTTTTTATTACCTTTCGAATGACAACTAAATGATGAATATCGGACGAAAAATGGCGTCACTGTCTCCTTGCTTGTAAAATACTTCAATACAGAAGATGGATTTTCAGAGCCAACATTTTCAAACTATTTTTACAAAAATGAGCGCAGCGGCGTCAATTTAATTCCGATGTTCATCATTTAGGCTTCATTCGAAAGGTATTGACTGCCGCTATATATTTATATTATTATAAAATACTAACACCAAATACCAATAATTTTTCAGTTGTCACTGTGATAATCAACAAAAAATTACTATAAACGTCCAATACTACGACCAATAAGTTACTCTAAGACAAGAATCAAAATTTTTATTTAAAGCGCTTTCAAGGGTCTATTATTTCAGAAAATTTTTGGGGAAAAATGTAACACAAAAAAAGTACACCGGAAAAACATGATTTTTAGGGTTATTTTCATAAGCGTTTAGTACACAGATGGCTTGATCTACGAACGTATTATTTTGCAAATCCTCATTAAACAATCCAAACTTTATTTTCGTGGGGTGACTGGAACTTATTTTTCCATTTGTATGGACGGCGACCTAGCCTAATCTTTATACACAAAATTTACATTATTTCCAAAATATAAATAGTTTTTTAAACAATAGTGAATATTATGCAAGACCATTTTAAAGTAAAGTTTTGATATTTCGGATTTTTTACAAATATGACGTTTATATAATTATTAGAACTTTTGAAAAAGAAATTATATGATATTTTTTTCCTATGACCTTTTGACTTACTTTGTGGAACTAGAATTTTTCCAAATTTTATGAAAACAGGAAATCCCAACGGCTTTATCGATTTTGATACATAGAAATAGGCATTACTGAAGTTTGGACCAACTTAATTTCTGAGGTATGATCATGCAGGTATAAAAGGGGCTGCACTGTGGGAACGTAAACGGGTTGTCTCAGAAAAAACATTTATCGTGTTATTAAAATTAAATTTAAGCTTAAAGTAAGCTTCAGTTAGCAAAACCGACTTATATATACCCTTACACTCAGAGAACATATATGCGGAAGTTATAATGAATTAAAGTTCACCTAGGGCAGGATAATTTGCGTGGAAGGTACATGACCCCAGCTTCTACATTTGTAAAATAGTTGTAAAAACATTATCAAATATGAAGTCATACTGGATTCCATGGCACCAGTATAGAAGTTATGAAGAGTTTAATTTTACCCAGGATATAGACAATTGTGAGGGAGGTACATGAATGGGCGTAGCTACAGCGTAAATATTTTATAAGTTTTAATTGATTATAAAAACATTTTCAAATATAAAATTGTAAATTATTTTGACTTTATCGGGATTATTTAAAATAAAGCTTATGCCACTTTGTATGGGAGGTACCAGAAGGGCTGTGGCTATATCGTTCATATTCCATGTTAATGCAACTTCTATGAAAGCATCAAATTTTACATTATTCCAAGCATCCGTATAAAAGTTATAACAGCTTTAATTTTACGTTGTTTAGGATGATTTTTGTGGGAGGTACAGGAAGGGTGTGACAAAACCCGCCTATTTTGTACACTTAAAGGGATTATAAAACAAGTAAGGAAAGGCTAAAGTCGGGCGGGCCTACTCTATGATACACTCCACTTTCTATCCGAATACAATTCAGTTCGGTTAAAAAGTGAAAACGGGAAGGTTTTTTGTATCCTGTAAATGTATGTGTTTGACAAAAAATGTTAAATCGGAAATGACATTTGTATGAGGATATATTGAAACCTGGAACGAAATAGGTGAAATATAAAATGTATAGTTTGGCAAAATCGGTTAAATTTTTGGAGCAACATTTGTATTTGGGCTATATTAAAATCCGAACCGATCTTACCCACTTTCACCATAGTTTTGTTTAGTTAGATTATAAGATGTTGTGCCAAATTTAAAGAAAATCGAGCACAATATGCGGCTTTTAAAGCGGCAAAAGTCAATTGGGAGCGACATTTGTATAGGGGCTAATCTAAATCTGAACTGATCTTATCCAATTTCTGCATAGGTGTTTCTAGTAGGATTATAAGATATTGTGCCAAATTTAAAGAAAATCGGGTACAATATTTGGGTTCTAGAGCGGAAAATGTCAAAGGGGGGCGTCGTTTGTTTGGGGGCTAAATCTAAATCTGAACCGGTGTTTCTAGTTGGATTCTAAGATGTTGTCCCAAATTTAAAGAAAATCGGGTACAATATTTGGTTTTTAGAGCGGAAAATGTAAAATAGGGAGCGATATTTGTATGGGGTCTATATCTAAATCTGAACCGATTTGACCTATTTTCACCATAGATGTTCCTAGTTCAAATATAGGATGTTTTGCCAAATATGAAGACAATCTGATACAATATGTGGTTTCTGGAGCGGAAAAAGTCAAATCGGGAGGGAAATTTGTATGGGAGCTATATATAAATCTGAACCGATCTAACAAATTTTTACCACAGGTGTTTCTAGATGAAATATAAGATGTTTTGCCAATCTTAAAGAAAATCTGTTGTAATATGTGGTATCTAGAGTGAAAACAGTCAAATCGGGAGTGAAATTCGTATGGGGGCTATATCTAAATCTGAACCGATTTAAATTAAATAGCGTTCGTCCTTGTCCCGAAAAACTTCATTGTGCAAAGTTTCATTTAGTTATGTCTACAATTGCGACCTGTATCGTGATTACAAGAATAGATGGACAGACGGACGGAAGGACTTTGCTAAATCGACTCAAAAAGTGATTTTAAGTCGATCGGTATAATTAACAATGGGTCTATCTCGTTTCCTTTTGGGTGTTACAAACAAATGCACAAAGACATAATACTCTCGTGGAATGTATAAACATTACTAAATACCAAAATATATCTTATTCCGTATATCCGTATGGAAGTTACATTGGTTATATTTTAACATAGAAATATGGGTCATTTTTGAGGGACGTACCAAACTAAGACTTAGACAAACTTAAACTAAGTTTGGGAAAAATATTACCATGTGCAAAGTTTGAATCGATTTCTTAACTCCTTTCGAGAGTTATCCTGTACGCCAGCCAGACAGACAGACAAAGATAACATAATGTGTTATATCCTGAGCCAATACTCTTAATACTCTTTAAAAAATATTATATAGTTCCTTTCGGATTATGACAATGCGGAATTTGATCAGCGATAATACAGTACCTTTATAAGTGGCAGCTCAAGAGACTGAACGTTTGTTCCCTCAAAATTTCAATAGTCAAAAAATTAAATAGAAACAAAGAGAATAAAACGACCACAGCGACAAATATATATTTCTTCTAGTATGGGATCTTATTAACATAGGTAACGCAATTAAAACAAGTAAGGAAAGGTTCCATTTTATCCCTCTTTTCCAATTATACTCCTTAAAGGTATGAATTTTGAAAAATCACTCTACTTTTTCTCTCGTTTCTAGCTGTTGTCATATCATTCGTACAATTTGTATCCCCTTTTTGTCCCTTTACACCCGCTATTTTTTTTTTACTTTTTGGTGTTTCCACGGTACTAGAGGAATGTACGCAACAAATTTCAAGTGTATAAAAAGCAGAAATTCTAAAAAATAGTATTATCAGTCCTTGTTAGGGAAAAGTGTATCCTTCTGGGTTGATTTCGTCCACTTTTAATCCCAAACGACCAGTAACCATAAGACACATTTATAGAAAATGTTAACCTCTTAGCTTATTTCGTTCGGAAGCTAGCGTGTTTTCAACAGACATACAGACGGACATGGCTAGATCGTCTTTTACTACGACCCAGAATATATATACTTTATGGGGTCTCCGATGAAGGTGTTACAAACGGAATGACAAAATGAATATACCCCAATCCTTAGGTGCAGGGTATTAAAATGTTAGTTTATTCAAATTCGATGGCATCCCTCCATGACCTGCCAAAACCGTCTGTGCAAACAATTTTGGGATCGGACAATAATTGTGATAAATTTAATCAAAAGAAGATTCAAGGTCGATTGGTATAATAAGCGGTTGATATCTTATGCATAATACAAAATGTAAGGGTTCATTCCCTTCTCTTTGCGTTGCGTTCACTCATTTTTATTTGGAGATTTTTGGTAGTTTGTAAACATTACATCTAAGGGGTTTTCCTTTAAAGGAGTTTCTCTGTTGAAACGTCTCAACTTTAAAAATTAATCACATTCATCTGCACTTCAATGGAAGAGTGTAATTTTTATTAATTTGTGAACACTATCTATCACATCCATGACATAATTTTTGTCATCTGCATGTGATGGTTGGTAATAAAAGCCACATTAGCTTGATTGGCTAGATCTGCTTTTAAATGTCTGCACATCACATGGCGTATAATTGTCGTGACATAAACAACACTCATACGCCATGATGTATGAAAATAATTTTCATTAATCTTACTGCTACTGCTAGTAATTGCTAGCAATCCATTTGAATGAGTTCATCAAATACGCCAAAGCTATATTAAAATTATATGATAATTAATTTACCAATTTACCCTGTTCGCCTGTTGAAAAATAAGAATGATTTATGAGAATTCGCCCTTTTTGGGAGAGCACTAGGGTTTGGGGTTTCCCGGACTTTTTTCATTTCCCGGGAAAACGGGAATGAAAAATGTCATTCCCGGGAATCCCGGGAATTCCCGGGAAAAAGTAATTTATTTATAGGTATGCTCAATATGTTTTAAAACATCAACTATAACTAATAACTGGTGTGTTTTTTCAATACTGTCATATTACAAATTAAAAACGAATGTTATTGTCAAAATATTTTACAAATTATTTTTCATTTTACAAACATTTTACTCTACACCTTTTCAAGATTATATTCGGAACATACACATTTATAATGAGAAATGTAAATGCATATTAGAGACATATAAATTCATAATGGGTAATGTAAATTTATAATAGGAACATGTTAATTCATAATGAGATATATAAATCATAATTCATTGAGAACAATTAATTCATAATAGGAACGTACCAATTCAAAATGAAATATACAAGTTTGTAATCAGAAAATCCAAATTCATAAACAGAAAATACGTTTTCATATTCAGAAAATATGAATTCATAATGAGAAAATATAAAGTCATATCGAGAAAATGTAAATTTATAATGAGAACATTGATAAAATATGTGTGTCTACGAAAATATCCATAGAAAAACGTATATACATAGCTTCGATTATAAATTTTACAGTTCCTGATTATGAATTTATATTTTATGAATATATATTCCTGAATAATAATTTATATTTTCTCATTATCAATTTGGATTTTCTCATTTTGTATTTATATATCTCATTATCAATTTGTATGTTCTTATTATGAATTTATATTTCTCAATATGAATTTACATTTCACATTACGAATTTACAGTGCTGATTATGAATTATCATGCTCCTATTATGAATTTACATTTCCTGTTATTAATTTACATTTCTCATCGTGAAATTACATATTCCAATTATAAATTATATTTTCTCATTATAAACTTGAAAAGTTGTAGACTCATCGTCAGAATTAGACATTTATATCGCAGGTAGAAGTGACTGACACCTACACTAGATTCAAAATTGAAAACGATTAAGGAAACAAATAACTCATATAACGGAGAATTTAGAATTTAATTTAGAATATCCATTCGTCTGGAGACAAAAATATTTTATAGAAACAGGGGGCAATATTCTAAACTGTAAAAACAATAGAAATTTAATAAATTAATAAAAAATAAAAATATTGAAATAGTCCAGTCATTAATTCTTACAAAGCGCTATTTAAATACACCGCAGCACATATTTATATTCCTATTAGATTTCTCTTGAAAGTTTCCAGGCGAACAATTTATATTATATTCCTATTTTTAGACCATTTCTTTCTGGCTACATATGTAAAGTAAATTGTTCTTGAAGAATATCTTCTTCCTCGATTCATCTAGGAAAACAAGAAATTATGTAGTGTCGGCATGATACTTTTATTTCACAATAAAGATCCTGCAAGTAGCCTCACAAAAAGTTTTTATTCCCCTAGCTGGGTTTCGCATAAAATGGTTATTTAGCGAATTTAAAAAGTTTTGTTTGTATTAATATAATATAAACAAATACTCAACAAATACTCATTATTGTCAGTAATGTAAATACATATATGAATTTGAAATACATCTAAAAATTCCAATTTATATAGTAACATTAAATTATTGATCAACATAATAAATAAATTATTTTTTTAATATTTCCCGTATTCCCGGGAAATTGAAAATTTTTTCCCGGGAATTCCCGGAAAAATTTGGACGGGAACGATTCGGGAATTCCCGGACCCCAAACCCTAGAGAGCAGACTTCACTCCATAAATGTGGATGGTGTTCAAGCTTACAATATGCTACGTATGACTTGTGTATGATGGTTAAATTGTTGTTAAGACGACTCATTTGGTGGAATCTTCGCTACTGTATATGAATGTCATATACAGTGGCTAATTAATGTCCACAGACAAACAACAGATTGTGCGATAAGTGTTCGCTGCCATTGCGTACAAACATTTGAAAATACTCGAAAACCCTACAGAAGACAGTTCAACGTATATGATGTTGCTTTTGTTTAGTTACGTGTCATACTATAATTTCTTGTATTATACTAACTAGATACAAAGTAAAAAGATAGTTACGTTCGGTCGGACCGAATATTTTATATCATCCACCATGGTGCATGCATTCCACCGTATTACCGGCAGTACTGTTTTGTTTGCCTATTTGCCATCTTAGCAATCTAGAAACAATAATGTGATAATATTTGCCACATCACCTTATATTTTTATACCCTCCACCACCAGGGATATACTAACTTTATCATTCCGTTTGTAACACCTTGAAATATCAACCTGAGACCCTATAAAGTATATATATTATTGATCGTCATAAGCCATGTCCGTCCGTCCGTCTTTTGAAAGCGCGCTAGCATTTAAACGAAAGGAGCTAGGACGTCCAAATTTTCATTAAAGGCGTGTTATAAACGTAGATCGGTTGGGATTGAAACTGGGCGAACTCGGCCCAAAGGGAAATTTTTTTCCCACACAAGGACTACAAATACCAATAATAACCCCTAATATTTTAGAGTATTTAAGCATATTTTTCAATATTTCTGCTTGTACTTAATTGACATTTGTTATGCGCATTGTCCCTTTAACAAAAACGTACACCATAATGTGATTTTTATTCGTAGGGGGTGAAATGGGCCAAAAATGGATAAAAATGGTACATATTAAACGACAACAGCTAGAAACACGAAATTCGATGTATACATTCCTCTAATTGAGTAGACATATAATATAAAAGTGGTTTTTCCAAATTCGCACTTTTAAGGGTTAAAATGGGAATAGAGGGTTACAAATGGTACCAACCAAACGGCTGCACCTAGAATAATTAAATTCGGTGTATACATTCCTCTGATTGCGTAGACCAGTAAAATAAGCGGAATTTTTGAAATTCGTACTTTTTGGGGTTAAAATGGAAAAAGGGGATAAAAATAGTACCGACCAAATGACAGCAGCTATAGTCATGAAATGCGGCGTATACACCCCTCTGCCTGCGTAAACACGAATAATAAAAAGTTTTTCCAATTTCGTACTTTCAAGTGATACAATGGGTACTGAGGAATAAAAATAGTACCAACTAAACGACTACAGCTAGAACGATGAAATTCGCTGTGTACATCCCTCTAATTGCCTAGACAATTAAAATAAAGAGATTTTAGAAAGTCGTACTTTTAAGGGGGTAAAATGGGAAAAAGGGGATAAAAATGGTACCAACCAATTGGAAGCAGCTAGAATGGAATAATGGATTTTAAAATTTTGTACTTTTGGAATTAAAATATAATGGAAATACAACCAACTGTATCACCACCCGGCCGTTTTTACTTGTTGTTTTTGTTTACCGATCGGTTTCAAATGTTCTAGTTGTTTGCATAATATCCCTCTCAGACTATTTTATAAAATATGATAATAGTGACACTTGCCCCTTCCCAGCAATTTCCTGTGGTCGTGGTATGCAAAATTTTGTTTGGGTTGGACATCACTATTTGTATGATATCTTCGCTGGCCATGTCAATTTGAGAGAATTAAAAAAGGACAACACAACCCATACATGTTTTAAAAGTATTTCTAGTGACTCTTACGTCCATTGTTAATTGTTTCTATTTCTTGGGTGTCTCTTCTTCGGATGAGTTTGCAGACAGTCGAAGTAAAGTTTTCCTATAATATCTCCTAGAATTATTGGATTACACCACCCTGAGAGCCCAAACTTTTCATTGTGTGGCTATTATAAAACATAGGACAAAATTTACATGTTCATATATAGAGGATACTTTGTACGACAAGTAATAAACCGTTAAGTTTGTCCGGGTCGAATCTTATATACCCTCCACCACGGAGTGCTTTCCACAATATTACCGGCTGATTAGAGGCTGACGACTTTATGTAGAAATGTAGAACTATATTAAGAAAATTGTGATATTTGTTTACTATTTCACTTATGCGCACTATTTTAAACAAAATGTTATGCTTCATTATTATAATATAACTAGTTCTTTACCCTTTATAAGTAAAGGGTTTTCCAATAAGAACTTGATAACTTTTTTTTAATTAAACGTAAACCATTTTAGATATTTCCAAAACTTTATGATCGACTTGAAATACAATCAAAGCATTTATGAATGGAACTCGACTTCGTTCATATGGCCACCGCGGGCACGTCGGCAACGGTCGATTCGTTGAACCCAATTTTCGATGACTCGGTCACAATTTCAGTTTCACAAGCCTAGATCATACGCGTTTTGAATATGATTTGCAAAATTGTGGATCCCTAGTGGGAACGGAGGCTATGTGGTAACCATCCAATAGTAGTCACTTCGGTCATGTCAAATTTTGAAATAACTGTCAAAAGTTCAATTTTTCAGTGATTGCACAGTAAAGTGCTTGCGAACTACAAACTACCTACAAAACATGTGTTTTATGTAGTAAAACGCAAACCTTTTGATATATTTCCAAAATTTTATTATCGACTTGAAATACAATAAAAACGTTTATGAATGGAACTCGAATTCGTTCATATTGCCCACGTCGATTCGTTGGCCGCCATTTCGCGTTCAAGGTTGGCTCTGAGTTCTTTCACCGTCATCGGCTTGTTGGCATAGACCAATGATTTGACGTAGCCCCAAAGAAAAAAGTCTAGAGGCGTTAAATCGCACGAACGAGGCGACCAATTGACTGGTCCATTTCTTAAGATAACACGCTCACCCATAACTTATTTTTTCTTGGATTTTTTCATTAAAATTGCAAAAACTTTAAAATCTAAAACTTTAAATCTAGACCTGCTATAACACACCACATAATTATTTTTAAATTAATTGAAATTACCTTTATAACAATGTGTAACACATTAAAATCGATAAAGTATTTCAGGAGTTACATGCGATTGAAAGAACACACCTTTTGATAAAAGTAGTATTTTTTTCACTGTTAAATTGGTCATAATTTTCATTTTTTTTTTCCAAAAATACGTATACAATATTTTTATGAGAAGAATACATACACAAACTTTCAAAACAATCGCATCTATCGAGGTCATATATTTTATGGGGTCTCCGTTGATTATTTCAAGATGTAACAAACGTAATGACAAAATGAATATACCCCCATCCTATGGTGGAGGGTATAAACAAATTCGAAAAATAGTGAAATGTAGATATGTGCCCTCAAGTGTGACCATGTTTTGAAAATCTTGCAGGTGGTGTGTATGTTTCATCCATTAGGTATCATCTGACATACAATTTTTTTCTTATTCATGAATTAATTAAATGGCAGCTGATTAAACAAACGATTTTTAACCAAAATTTTGGAAAAAAAGTTGCGTAACGTTTTAACAGGACCTTAAATCGAAAAAGCTTTAAGATGGACGATAGGCAATACTGTAACGAATAAAAAAGCTGAGCCAAATCTGTTCAGTAAATTCGAGGATATTATGCACACCAGTTTGAAAAACGTCCCTTAGAGAAAATCGTAGAGAAAAAATATTCAGTTTTGACCCGACTCTGCCGCCAATTTCTATGTGCTCTTACTTCAGAAATATTGTTTGAAGTATAAAGAGGAAACAAACAAAAAATCTAAACATTTTTTTCAGTGTATCCCCTCACACAATTTTCCCAATATATCATATATTTATTACCTTCTTTACCTTCGAAATAAATACCTTCCATTGTAAGTTAATTAAACTTTTCACTCAGCCCTCGGATAATACATAATCTTTAACTTACACTCAGCCTCAGACATTCACGTCGAGATTTGCGTAATACAAAAGGGTTTCGTTAATCAATATCCTTCATTTTAATGCTGGCCCTAGATTACAGGGTCGCTCCTCCATGTAGAGTAACCAACCGCTAGATTTAGTATCAATAAATTTCCCCAGTGTCTATATGGAAACCACACACAGATTCACACATTACATTTCAAAACCACACAGGCAAAGGCACCCGCTCACACATCCATAACCACATTTGAAGGCAAATGATGTTCACTTTTTTTGGCGCGGCAATGTTGAGCTTCATTGCGGTTGAGTCTACATATGCAACACAGAGAGTGGAGGAGAGTGAGAGAGTTGTGATTGTGTGTGTGGGCATTATGTTGATTTTATGTTTGTTCAACTAAAAGTCAAATATCATTTCCGGTATGTGTCACAGACACAAACACATACATCCCTGCAAATGATACGATATGTGCTCGTAGGCATGTCGACCGGTCGGTCGCTCGGTTTATTCCTTTCCCATTGTCGCCGTTGTCGTTTCTAGTGACATTGCTGTTGTTGTTGCTGCCGTTACGGGTTTCTCTGAGTATAGATTTAACTCTTGTCGTATACAGTTTGTATGTACGTATGTGTGTGTGTAGCCCAGAAGAAAATGGTCCATAAACATTATAAAAATATATCGTAAATTTCCCTGTTGCGATGACATCATGCCAAAATAAATTAGATTTTTTCCCATTTAGTTATGCAAGTGTGTGTGTGTTTGATGATGTATGTTGGTTGGTCATGTGCCTATATACAGACATACTACATGTATGTGCCAGTTATCTTGAAAATAGTGTAAGTCAAATCAAATATTTCAAGGAGATCATACTATTTCAAACATTGCGCAATAATTATGAGAAGTTTTGGACTCAACAAGTGAGCCACGCAAAGGTGAAGTCACACCTAGTCAGTATCAGCGTGCTTATTTTGTGCGACTGGACTTATACCACTTACATGACGACTGGGATACATGTTTGATCTGATGTATGGTGCTTCCTGTTATACACAAATATACTTAAGTTTTATTAGAGCGTAAAAAAGTTTATTTCTTGTTAACTTATTTATATGAGTGTTGGGTGCCCATTGGTTTATTTTGTATCACTTAAAAACTTCATGATTTGTTTATCATAATATTCTATCAGTGTTGAGAGAGGCAGTCATGAGACAAATCCGACAAATTGATATTCGAATGAATTTGAACAACATTTATTATATTACTTTTATGATGCCAGGAAATTTTTTATGTATTCTCCATATACATAAAAAATTTCCTCTCTTTATATAACTTCGCAATACACTTAAAAAATATAAAGCAGTTTTTGTTCACTCTTTCGAAGACTGGACACATATTTGTAAAATTTTTAGCTCGCCCAATTTTTCCGGTTTATCTGAGCAATTTTAAAAATTTAGGATTTTGGTCCAAAAAATATTTTTTCCAGAATACTCTTTCCTTGCACTTCGAGTTCTGTACTAAACAATGATTACGATTTATTGCCTTTTAGAAGTCTCTAGCTCGCTATATCCCATACATACATACTTGGAGTCCAAATTACGAAGGTACTTGAACGAGTGTTGCAAATATTGAAAAAAAAAAACAATTGCAAAAAGGTTAAATAGTTTTAAACGCTTTAATTATCGATCGACTGAGAGTAACTTTTTTAGCCGATTTAGCAAATATTGTGAAGAGTGCGCTTAGACAAATCGTAACTATTGAGAATATAAATATTGAGAATACGACATATGGCTACTTACAAAATAGGGAATATATGTGACAGAATACTTTTCGAAAACCATTTAGAGAATGTTGAAACAAATGCAATTTCAACCGCGATTTGTGGATTTTTGAAACAAATACATCTTTTTTGCGACTTCGTACATAAATCTTACAACCCAGCAAAAAACTGAAAAGTACTTCCAATAGAAGTTCATTTTAATCGCATCCAAGAATGAACATATTTTCCCCTTCTCAGAAAGTTGTTTAAATAAACTTCCACAAACGGTATTAAAATGTAAAATTTTTTCCTTCCGAAAATTTATTTTTATCTCGATCGCATATAATATTTATATCCTCCACTAGGCTTTGATCATTTTGTCAAATATATATATGTACATATATATATTTATATATATACATATTAGAACACCAACAAAACAGAAATTTCGTACCATTTGAGCATGAAAAGGCTCCAAAAAGAGGGACTTCCTTCCTATGGCAACCCCATGTTAAATTCATTAATAAATATCAAATTTTTCACAACTTCCGGATCAGAGATGGTGATTACATTTCACTTCTTGGAATGCTCTTTTTCGCTGGGAAGCGACGTTAATTCTTTTTACACATCCAAAAAATCAGCCGCATTCACTGGATAGATGGAGAGAAAATCACAAAACGAAAATGTCATACCCACAAATCTATATATATAAAAGAGTTGCGTTACTGACTGACTGACTGACTGACTGACTTATCATTGACCAGCCCCCAGACCAAACGGCTGAAGCTAGGGTCATGAAATTTTCAGGGTAGTTCCCAAATATGACGTAGACGTCGACTAAGAAAGGGTTTTACGAAATTCGTACTTTTAGGGGGTAAAATGGCCCAAAAAGGGATAAACATCGAACCTTCGTCCTGACTAAACGGCAGTAGCTATAAACATGAAATTCGGTGAGTTCCTTGCAATGACCATGCAGACGAACTACAAATAGGGATTTTTCGAAATTTGTACTTTTAAGGGAGGAACGAGACAAAAAGGGATAAAAATAGTACCAATTAAGGAATTGCAGCTAGAATCGTGAAAATCGGTATTTACATTCCTCTGACAACGTAGACTTGCAACATAAATTTATTTTTCGAAATTTGTACTTATAAGGGGTGAGCGGGACAAAAAGGGATAAAAATGGTACCAACTAAAGTATTGTAGCTAGAATCGTGAAATTTGGTATGTAACTTTCTCTAACCATATAAAAGCGAAGTAAAATTGGATTTTTCGAAAATTGTACTTTTAAGGTGCGTGCGGGACAGAAAGGGATAAAAATGGTACCAACTAAAGTATTACACCTAGAATCGTGAAATTTGGTATGTAAATTCCTCTGACCATATAAAAGCGAAGTAAAATTGGATTTTTCGAAAATTGTACTAAAAAGGGATAAAAATGGTACCAACTAAAGTATTACACCTAGATTCGTGGATTTTGGTATATAAATTCCTCTGACCATATAAAAGCGAAGTAAAATTGGATTTTTCGAAATTTGTACTTTTAAGGGGCGAGCGGGATAAAAATGGTACCAACTAAAGTATTACATCTAGAATCGTGAAATTTGGTATGTAAATTCCTCTGACTACATAAAAGCGAAGTAAAATTTGGATTTTTCGAAAATTGTACTTTTAAGGGGCGTGCGGGACAAAAAGAGATAAAAATGGTACCAACTAAAGTATTACACCTAGAATCGTGAAATTTGGTATGTAAATTTCTCTAACCATATAAAAGCGAAGTAAAATTGGATTTTTCGAAAATTGTACTTTTAAGGGGCGAGCGGGACAAAAAGGGATAAAAATGGTACCAACTAAAGTATTACACCTAGAATCGTGAAATTCGGTATGTAAATTCCTCTGACCATATAAAAGCGAAGTAAAATTGGATTCTTCGAAAATTGTACTATTTAGGGGGCGAGCGGGACAAAAAGGGATAAAAATGGTACCTTCTAAAGTATAACACCTAGAATCATGAAATTCGGTACGTAAATTGCTCTGACCATATAAAAACGAAGTAAAATTGGATTTTTCGAAAATTGTACTTTTAAGAGTTGCGAGTGACAAAAAGGGATAAAAATGGTACCAATTAATATATTACACATAGAATCGTGAAATTTGGTATGTAAATTCCTCTGACCATGTAAAAGCGAAGTAAAATTGGATTTTTCGTAATTTGTACTTTTAAGGGGCGAGCGGGACAAAAAGGGATAAAAATGGTACCAACTAAAGTATTGTAGCTAGAATCGTGAAATTTGGTATGTAAATTCCTCTGACCATATAAAAGCGAAGTAAAATTGGATTCTTCGAAAATTGTACTATTTATGGGGCGAGCGGGACAAAAAGGGATAAAAATGGTATCAACTAAAGTATTACACCTAGAATCGTGAAATTTGGTATGTAAATTCCTCTGACCATACAAAAGCGAAGTAAAATTGGATTTTTCAAAAATTGTACTAAAAAGGGATAAAAATGGTACCAACTAAAGTATTACACCTAGAATCGTGGAATTTGGTATATAAATTCCTCTGACCATATAAAAGCGAAGTAAAATTGGATTTTTCGAAATTTGTACTTTTAAGGGGCGAGCGGGATAAAAATGGTACCAACTAAAGTATTATATCTAGAATCGTGAAATTTGGTATGTAAATTCCTCTGATCACATAAAAGCGAAGTAAAATTGGATTTTTCGAAATTTGTACTTTTAAGGGGCGAGCGGGATAAAAATGGTACCAACTAAAGTATTACACCTAGAATCGTGAAATTTGGTATGTAAATTCCTCTGACCACATAAAAGCGAAGTAAAATTGGATTTTTCGAAAATTGTACTAAAAAGGGATAAAAATGGTACCAACTAAAGTATTACATCTAGAATCGTGAAATTTGGTATGTAAATTCCTCTGATCACATAAAAGCGAAGTAAAATTGGATTTTTCGAAATTTGTACTTTTAAGGGGCGAGCGGGATAAAAATGGTACCAACTAAAGTATTACACCTAGAATCGTGAAATTTGGTATGTAAATTCCTCTGACCACATAAAAGCGAAGTAAAATTGGATTTTTCGAAAATTGTACTAAAAAGGGATAAAAATGGTACCAACTAAAGTATTACATCTAGAATCGTGAAATTTGGTATGTAAATTCCTCTGATCACATAAAAGCGAAGTAAAATTGGATTTTTCGAAATTTGTACTTTTAAGGGGCGAGCGGGATAAAAATGGTACCAACTAAAGTATTACACCTAGAATCGTGAAATTTGGTATGTAAATTCCTCTGACCACATAAAAGCGAAGTAAAATTGGATTTTTCGAAAATTGTACTAAAAAGGGATAAAAATGGTACCAACTAAAGTATTACATCTAGAATCGTGAAATTTGGTATGTAAATTCCTCTGATCACATAAAAGCGAAGTAAAATTGGATTTTTCGAAATTTGTACTTTTAAGGGGCGAGCGGGATAAAAATGGTACCAACTAAAGTATTACACCTAGAATCGTGAAATTCGGTATGTAAATTCCTCTGACCACATAAAAGCGAAGTAAAATTGATTTTTTGAAAATTGTACTAAAAAGGGATAAAAATGGTACCAACTAAAGTATTACATCTAGAATCGTGAAATTTGGATGTAAATTCCTCTGATCACATAAAAGCGAAGTAAAATTGGATTTTTCGAAATTTGTACTTTTAAGGGGCGATCGGGATAAAAATTGTACCAACTAAAGTATTACACCTAGAATCATGAAATTTGGTATGTAAATTGCTCTAGCCATATAAAAGCGAAGTAAAATTGGATTTTTCGAAATTTGTACTTTTAAGGGGCGAGCGGGATAAAAATGGTACCAACTAAAGTATTACACCTAGAATCGTGAAATTTGGTATGTAAATTCCTCTGACCACATAAAAGCGAAGTAAAATTTGATTTTTCGAAAATTGTACTTTTAAGGGGCGTGCGGGACAAAAGGGATAAAAATGGTACCAACTAAAGTATTACACCTAGAATCGTGAAATTTGTTATGTAAATTTCTCTAACCATATAAAAGCGAAGTAAAATTGGATTTTTCGAAAATTTTACTTTTAAGGTGCGTGCGGGACAGAAAGGGATAAAAATGGTACCAACTAAAGTATTACACCTAGAATCGTGAAATTTGGCATGTAAATTCCTCTGACCATATAAAAGCGAAGTAAAATTGGATTTTTATAAATTTTTACTTTCAAGGGGTGCGCGGGGCAAAAAGTGATACAAGTTGTACCAATTTAAGTATTGCAGCTATAGTCGTGAAATTTGGTATGTAAATTCCACTGACAACGTAGTAGCGCAAATCTAAATGGATTTTTCGAAATTTGTACTTATAAGGGGTGAGTGGGACAAAAAGGGATACATATTGTACCAACCAAAGTATTGTAGCTACAATCGTGAAATTTTGAGTGTAAATTCCTCTGGCAACGGATAAAAGTAGTAACAACTAAAGTATTGACAATTTAGAATCGCTAATCTAAAAGAATTTTTCGAAATTTGTACTTATAAACGGTGAGCGGGATAAAAATAGTACCAACTAAAATAGTGCAGTAAGAGTAGAAGCGCAATCTAAATGGTTTTTTTTTTAAATTTGTACTTATAGGAGGTGAGCGGGACAAAAAGGGATGAAAATTGTACCAACTAAACTATTGCAGCTATAGTCGAGAAATTTGGAGTGTAAACGTAGACTTGCAACAGAAATGGATTTCTTGATTTAGTATGTAAATTCCTCTGACCACGTAGAAACGCAGTAAAATTGGACTTTCGGAATTTGTACTTTTAAGGGATGCGATACAACGATACGTCCCGACAAGAAATAAATGTGTTACCAAATAAAATACGTATTTTTAGGGGAAGCAAAAACACATGTTACTTATAGTGGTTTTTCAAAATGTGTACTTTTTGGGAAAGAGGTGCAAAAAGTTATAAAGTAGCTGGTTGCATCTAGAAACATGAGATCGAGGATATAAATGGTGGTAATTTTTTGTTCAAAACTTGGTGGAAAATGATAAAAATTATACATACGAAGGAGTTCAGCTAAAATAGTGCATATCGACAAGCACATTACTTTGACTGTGTGTGAGTGCTATATAATAGGATGTTTCCAAATTACTTTTTTAGTTTTATCTATATCCACCAAAAAGGAAATTAAATGAATAGATAAATAAATAAATAACAGAGACGGATAAAATTAACAAATAACTGACTTTTTCGCGTGCGAAGCAGCGGGTACTGCTAGTCATTTTATATTTTTTGTTTATGAGAAAGGTTTTAACTGTGCCTCCTGTTGCATCGAGAAAAAAGGCCGCCGCTGTCATTTGTTACTGCAGTTATAATTTTTCAAAGGCCACTTGTTGCTTTGCAATTAATACAGGTTTTTTGTTGCGACAAACAAACGCAAGTCTTCAACATTGAATTGCCGTTCTCTTAGCAAATCTCGATCAGTAATGTCAATGGTAGAACGTTCAGGCACCACCATTCCAAGTTGATTAAGAGTTTTGTTGCTGATGGCTAGGCATATGATATACATTTTTATCTGCGTATCGTTGAAAATGTTAATTGCAAATGATATAGAATCGTAACGGTGTGATATTGATGCAAAACGTCCTCACTCATACCCCTTTGAATTTTTCCCACAGGTCTTTTGGGTTAGATGGCGAGCAAGTTCTTAATATTATCGCAAACAAAGTTCGTATCTGGAGAGGATGACAGCTGACAGAAGCATACATTAATGTGGTCTCCCAGTTTCTGACACACCACTCTCAACTACTCTTAGATTTGAAACAGAAGTGGGTCCTCCCACGTTAACTAATAACATTCTCAAAAAATAACATTCTGCGTTGTTTGGGTGTACGGTATAAACACGGCCCAATGCATGTGAAGCGTAAACATTTTGATACCCATCTACTGGAACACCTTGCTTGGTTCGAGTATGAGGAGACGCGCCAATTATTCATACCATGACCTCATATATTCAAGAACCAAACCCTTACCTGAACGTAGCGGCAGAAAAAAAATCGGCACGTGTTACTTTATAATATTGTTGTTTGCGTGGAGCCGCGTCCTATTTTGTAGCATGACCTTTTTATAATCAAGGGTCATCCTCTGTTCGTTACAATAAAATATTCAAGTGAATCAATGTATTTTGTTATAGTTTTAAAATATAGTTTTTTTGATGCCCATTTGTCGTGTCTTCCCCTATTATAGCCAGAAAACATCTCCTTTCCACAGGCTAGATAAAGTAAAATTTTCAAGAGAATCCGCCATTCGTTACGTGTTTTGTGATAATTTTAATATATATTTGGTATGAGCAGTCTCACGTCCATTTGTATCATGACCATTGTATAGTCACCATTCAGAAACTATCCTCTGTTCAGAAGTTAGTCACAATAAATTTTCAAGAGAATCCGCACTTCGGAACGTGTTTTATGATAGTTTTAAAATATAGTTTGTGTGGGCGGTGCCCCGCCTCTTTTTCGTATAATGACCTAGTATATCATGGAACCATCCCTTGCCCAGAAGTTAGCTGCAGTAAAATTATCGAGCGAATCCACCCATCGGTATCCTGTTGTGATAGTTTTAAAATATTTTTTGTGTGGGAGGTACCACCCCCCTTTGTCCTATCATGACCAAAACTATCCAGGAACCATACTCTGTCCAGAAGATAGATACAATTTTACTGTAGGCGAATCGGTCCACCCGTTTGGCGTCCTATACGCAACATACAGACACACATTGATTTATATATATATATATATAGATTTATTATGAATTACAATACAAAGTAAATTTATATTCTAATTTTTGGTCCAGGGATTGCAGCGACAGACCAGAGCCTCTGGTGGGAATCGAACCCGTAACCCCCACGCTGATAACCGAGCACGCTACCAACTCGATTACCGGGGTACTCAATTTGTATTTTTTGTTTATCGGGTTCTACCGAAATACTCACTTTTTTGTCGAAGAAGCTCGCTCTTCCAAAAAACATGGACGAATTTTAACCCAAGTATTTATTTGTAAGTTTGCATATTAAGCGTAGAGAGCTTTATTTACTACGTAGTTGACCCATACAGAAATGAGCTAGGGGGTTAAGATCTTACATAAAAAAGATCCTCATAAAATATCACAATATAGTTCTGACAATATTAATTCTGTCAGACATTAACTTTTTTTAAACTTTTTATTCATCAAATTTATTTCATTTTGACCAAAAGACAAAATCTTTGACCCACTGTAAAAAGAAACTAAGACCAGCTGGATTATAAGTTTATTCTACAAAAGTGATCTACTCAAAATGCCCTTTCAGAGTAATAGGGTAGCTACTATTTTCCAAAAATGCTGTTTGACAGTGTTGTCAGTTAAGCATAATATCACCACAATCTACATAATAACGGTACGACAATTAAAAAAGTCGGTACGCTTGAACCGGATTATGAGCGTATAGACTTAATTGACGTTTTTAATTTTTCATTTCCTCATCCCGTTGTCCCCTTTACAGGACTAAAAATTTCCAAACGATATAATTTTTCAAAAAATATCTTAAGTACTTACTCGCGCCCTATGATAACGGTATTGGTGTAAAAATCCCTGTTTAATTCATTCCGAATCACAATATAAGAATTTTTTTTTACATTTTTAATTAGCTCTCATTTATAATTATTATCGTGTTTCTTCTATTCGCTTCACAAAACGCCATATTAGTAATATTCTCGATAAACTTGTGGAACAAAGCTAGTTGTTTTAGTTTTATTCGAGTGTTTGTGTAGCGAATTTTGTACACGATTTTTTGCAATAACTAATTTACTATAGATTTATAACACGATATATATAAATGAGATAACCAGAAGAACTTTGTAAAATATTTTGAATATTTTTAATTGTCTTTGGAGAAGGTATGTGAAGCAATATTTATTGTGATTCAAAATGCTTAACTTTTTTAGCTTATTTGTTTTTATCCAATATATTTGACGTTGATTTTAAAAATCTATACCTTATGAACGATTAACTTGCAAAAAAATAAATATTTTTCCTACATTCAGAGAATTGATATATTAGGTAATATACAAACTTTTAGGTAAAATGTATTCGTCACGGAAAGGATTAATATGTATAGAACAATTCTAAAAGGGTTGTAAAATATCATCAGTATAGATTTTCTAAAGACTTTAATACCGGTCAACTTTTACAGTCGATTTAGCAATATCGCCTGTCTGACCATATATTATTTTAATAAATGTACACTGATCCCAAATCCAATTTTTTGGCATAAATTCGAAAAATAAATTTAAGAAATTATACTTATGGCCATTTTCTGATAGTCCGATTAAAGTGCCTATTAGCTAAACAGGGAATGCTACACAGGAGCATACATCTTGGCCTACATCTTGGGTTGATGAGGAGCACAAGTGTGTGTTAGGAAATATATAGTCCGAAACAGCAACTAACATCAATAAAATGGAAGCTCAATACAAATTGAGAGAAAATGTTTCTAATTACATTTTTAATTATTGAAAAAAAAAAAAAAATAAAAAATCCTATTCTCAAGGGGTTTAGTAAACTTTCGTATGGGGCCGCCAAAAAAATAAAAATCTAAGAATCACTCTAGTATCGTAAAGTAGGTTAAATTTTAAAGGAGGTATTTGAAATTAGAGCTACAGCTACATGGACGGAAGAGATACAACATAAGATGAGAATTATAAAATTCCAACTATTTAAGGTCTATGAAGTTCAAAACTTTCAAAACAGCAGTACATTGTCTTAAGATATCGCCGATGCTTTAAACTAAGAATCATAAACTTTCGACTTTTATAAA
This sequence comes from Polietes domitor, assembly GCA_947397865.1. Lineage (NCBI taxonomy): Eukaryota > Metazoa > Arthropoda > Insecta > Diptera > Muscidae > Polietes > Polietes domitor. Next base: position 67,404,196 of record OX377620.1, read on the forward strand.
GGGTGATTTTTTAAGAGCTTGATAACTTTTTTTTTAAAAAAAACGCATAAAATTTGCAAAATCTCATCGGTTCTTTATTTGAAACGTTAGATTGGTTCATGACATTTACTTTTTGAAGATAATTTCATTTAAATGTTGACCGCGGCTGCGTCTTAGGTGGTCCATTCGGAAAGTCCAATTTTGGGCAACTTTTTCGAGCATTTCGGCCGGAATAGCCCGAATTTCTTCGGAAATGTTGTCTTCCAAAGCTGGAATAGTTGCTGGCTTATTTCTGTAGACTTTAGACTTGACGTAGCCCCACAAAAAATAGTCTAAAGGCGTCAAATCGCATGATCTTGGTGGCCAACTTACCGGTCCATTTCTTGAGATGAATTGTTCTCCGAAGTTTTCCCTCAAAATGGCCATAGAATCGCGAGCTGTGTGGCATGTAGCGCCATCTTGTTGAAACCACATGTCAACCAAGTTCAGTTCTTCCATTTTGGGCAAAAAAAAGTTGGATATCATCTCACGGTAGCGCTCACCATTCACAGTTACGTTACGATTCGCATCATCTTTGAAGAAGTACGGTCCAATGATGCCACCAGCCCATAAACCGCACCAAACTGTGACTTTTTCTGGATGCATTGGTAGCTCTTGCAATGCTTCTGGCTGATATTCACTCCAAAATCGACAATTCTGCCTATTTACGTACCCATTGAGCCAAAAATGAGCTTCGTCGCTGAACACAATTTCTTTCTTTCTGAACTTTCTTAACAGAGCACGCATTTTGATAATAAAATTCAATGATTTGCAAGCGTTGCTCGTTAGTAAGTCTATTCATGATGAAATGTCAAAGCATACTGAGCATCTTTCTCTTTGACACCATGTCTGAAATCCCACGTGATCTGTCAAATACTAATGCATGAAAATCCTAACCTCAAAAAAATCACTCTTTATTACCAGCTAGGTGCCCTTTTCATCATAAAAAGAAAGCATGAGCTTTAAGTAAAATTGTGTTACCTTTAAACAATCCTTTCCAATCCCTTAAGAATTGCGTAGCGAAAAACAAAATTTGTCCACAAAAACCCTTTACCCCACTACGGCACTACGTTCAACAGTTAGACAAACATTTGTAAATATTCCGGCAACAGCTTTAAGTAGACATTCGACCATATCTAAGGATGGAATATGACCTTCCTTCCTTCCTCTTGAATGCTTTAGATAACTATGGAAATTGTCTTGTGTAATCCTACAAAATGCCTTCCCAAATGCTTGTAATGGTCATCAGAAAAGTTAAAAATAGATTTTACTCTTGACAAGAAATTAGTGTAGAACAACACGAAAGCTATTTTGCAACGGTAATTAAAATACATACTTCAGTACACAACATTTAATGGCACTTGGCACGACGAAAGGAAACAATTACAATGAAACCTGCAATGAGGACGATGAAACGTGTAAAAGGACGGAATTGGTATGAAGGTCAGGAACTGTTGAGTAGTGTAGTGTTTTAGTGTTGCTTTCAAGCTTTCCGATCTCGGGCTTTCATATAAGTCATAAAAATAAATTTAATGCGTACCATTTGCGCAACAAAAAGTATCGACTTACAACATTTATTTGTTTATTTATTTATTATGTTATGTACTAAGCAAAAAGCGTAAGTTTGTATGGGGCATAACATCAATAACTAATAATTATCTTAATATATGAGTTTAGGTGTCTGTTCCAATATACACTACTGTCCGATTTTCAATTCTTCTCAAAATACATTTTCATATACCGAAAAAATCTATTTAAAAAACTTTAATCAGTTTTTGTTGCTATTAGTTCTGAATTTAAAATCTTTTGCTGATTTTGTATCGATTTATTAAAATAAATAAATTTTTCATATGATAAATAAATATTTAGTTATGTCAATTGGAAAATGTTACACGCAAAACATAGATAGATAGTTGAACTTTGTGAGTTTCTTCCGATTTGACTTTTCTTGCTCTAGAAGTTAATGTTGTCTTTCACCTAGAAACATATGTAGCAAAATTAGGCCACGTCTTGTTCGAAAATAACGCTCTCGATTTTAGCCACTCCTTGCATCCATGTTGTATTTGACCTGGCGACATCTGTTGTGGATGTGAAACTGTGATGGACATTAATTACTCTGGTCCATAAACAAAACGTTTTAAAATGGGGTCCATTAAATCGCAAATTCATATGCTCGGCTGTATAAGTTCAAACGTGTAATTTCAAAACCCTTGTAATAAAAAATTTGCAATGTAGTAGAAAATGAAAGGTATCATATAGTCATCTTCGCCTAACTTTTTGCTTTCCTTACTTGTTAAGTGAACATACAAATATGGAATAATATACCATAAGCACGTCTTCTAATTATAACAGATTTCAGAATAGAGCTCCTATAATTATTTTTATCGTACAAATAAAAACCAACCACCGATTACGCTATGAAACAACAATTTTGTATAACATTTTCTGAAGAATTTTGGTTTTCTAAACTCGAAAACGATGTATTTATTGTCTTTTTATACCCTCACTCTACAGTTTAAGAGGGTATGTATCATTTGGGAAAGAAAAAAGTGTAACGCATGGAAGGAGTGACTTAAGACCCCAAGTATATTTGGACCAAATCCGTTTCACGACTTTTTAAGATGTCCGTCCGTCCGTCTTGCTAGCTGGTGCATACGATAACTCTCGAAAGGAGCTAAGGAATCAATTCAAAATTTGCACATGGTAATATTTTTCCCAAACTTAGTTTAAGATCGAAGGTACCTTCTGGTACCTGCCACACAAATGACCCATATTCCTATATTAAATTAGAACTAATGTAACGTCCACACTGATATTCGGAATCAGCTATATTTTGGTACATGATAAAGTTTTTATAAGTACTTTAGGTGTGCAAGATATGACGGGTTTGGCCAAACCCCTTCTCGTGCCTCTCACACAAAACACCCCAACCTGCCGAAAATTAAAGCTGTTAAAGCTTATATACGATGGTCGGAATACTGTGAAATTTGACCTTCGACATTGCTTTTATAGACGTTTGATACACTTGAAATATGGGTGATATTGCCACAACCCTTCTGGTACCTCCCACACAAAGTGGCATAAGCCTTGGTTAAAATAAAACCGATATAACCTCCATTCGGGTTGTCAAAACCAATATTATATTTAAAAATTGATAATCGCATTAAACATAAAAAATATTTATGCTTTAGCCACGCCCCTTCTGGTACCTCCCACACAATTGTCTCTATACTAGCTAAATTTAAATTCTTTATAACTTCCATACCGGAGCGTGAATCCACCATGACTTGATATTCAATCATGTTTTTACAGCTTTTTTACTTTTCACATAAATTATCCACCCGAAGTCAAATTTAAGTCCTTATAACTTCGGTTTAGCCGACTGTTGCTTACTTACTTGTTTTATGTTTTTTTTGCGTTATAATGTTAGCTGTTAATATTTTTAGCCTTTTTTATTTCTTTTATTTCTGATTTTTGTCGTGACATATTTCTTTAAAAAAAATATATATTTTTTACCAAATTTTTGGAGTCTGTTCCTTGTGATGGGTCACGAAAATAAATTGCAGCAGTCACCCCCACAGAAATGAAGATTGGATTGTTTAATGACGATCTGCAAAATTTTTCGTCAGTGGGTCATGCCATCTGTGTGCTAAACGCCCATCTCTAAATCTCTAAAAATCATGTTTTTTCCGTGTATTTGTATATGTTTCATTTTTGTCCAAATTTTTTTTCTGAATTAATAGACCCTTGGAAGCACTTTGAATAAAAATTTGTATTCTTTTCTTAGAACAACTCATTGCTCTTATTATTGGATGTTTATATTGCTTTTTTGTGGTTTTTCAAGGCGACATCTTAAAACTCATATTTCTCTGAAACATTTTGTGACACGTGGTATGGAAAATGAATAAAAGGAATCAATACATTTCGAATGATGCCTAAATGATGAATATCGGACGAAAAATGACATCACTAACTCCATGTTTGTAAAATAATTTAATACAGGAGATGGATTTTCAGAGCTAACATTTTCAAACTCTTTTTAATTTCCACTTTTTCAGTTGCCACTATGAAAAAGCACAAAAAATACTATAAAGGTCCAATAATTCGACCAATAAGTAGCTCTAAGACAAGAATCAGAATGTATAGTTGAAGTGCTTTCAAGGGTCTATTATTTCAGAAAAACAAAATTGACAAAAATGCAACAAAAACATGCACGAGAAAAACGTGGTTTTTAGGTATATTCTCAGGAGCGTTTATGTCACAGACGGCTTGATCTAGGGACTTTGCAAATCATCATTAAACAATCCAAACTTTATTTTCGTGGGGTGTCTGGAAATTGTTTTTCCATTTGTATGGACCGCGACCCAGCCTATTGTTCTTAAACCACTTTTTCTATATGAAAGAGTTATTGGCAACATTTGTAGACATCATAATTACCTTTAATTTAAAGTATAAGCGATCAAACTAATAGATATTAAACGATAGTACAAATATTAAAGGTACTTACGGCAACAATTTTAATTTCAGTAAAAAATTAAAAAACTATTTCATAATGAAGTTTTGTGTTGATTTTATGAAACAGCATGACTCAGTGCACCCAAAAAATATTTTTTAGTTGCATGGTGTTGCATGATGTTGCATGATGTTACTGGCGTCTCCGTATTTACTTAGTCCTTCCTGTAACCCCTGAAAATATTAAAAAATAAATAACTCGTTATTGCTGTAATCTATTAAATCAAAACATAGATTTATTATCGGCTTACCTTGTGTTCATACATCTCCGTTTGAGTAACCAATCTATACTATAAAACCATGGTTTAGCACCAACGTTTCTTAAAAGAATGCATTAAAATTCTGATATTAATAAAATTCATATATTTCGTTATACTTTACTTGTCGGAAAACAGGAAAATATATTCTCGGTTACTATTGTGTATTAATTAAAAAAATACTTCTCTTACTTAAGGAAAAGAACCTATAAAAGAAATTTTTAATGATTTTCTAGTAAAAGAAATTTATTTCACAAATTATACGTATGTCAATAACAAATGTCTCATTTTCCCGACAGAAATGTCAATATCGTGTAAACGAAGGATAATTTTACATATGCGCAAAATGTCCCTTACTAGGAAATTCTGTACTGTAAATTTTGCAGTAGGAAATTGTTATGTAATGAGAACATTCTTTTTGGATCCAATGTCTAGCAGAACAAATGTGTAACCAGAACTCAATCTGAAATAAACATATAACATATCAAAGTTGTGCCACATAAAGGGTGATTTTTTAAGAGCTTGATAACTTTTTTTTTAAAAAACGCATAAAATTTGCAAAATCTCATCGGTTCTTTATTTGAAACGTTAGATTGGTCCATGACATTTACTTTTTGAAGATAATTTCATTTAAATGTTGACCGCGGCTGCGTCTTAGGTGGTCCATCCGCTTAGTCCAATTTTGGCATTTCCACGTTTTTGAGTAACAGAGACCCAATTGGTGCGAACGGCGACGAATCGAAAATTGGTGGTCATCATTAACACTGGCCGATACAGCTGCGATATTTTCTTCAGTTCGCACTCTACGTAAGCGTGTTGGTGGTTTAATGTCCAACAATGTAAATTTGGTGCGAAATTTAGTCACAATAGCCCGAATAGCCGCTTCAGTGGGTCGATTAAACTGACCATAAAATGGAAGCGCGCAATGAACTTTCTTAACAGAGCACGCATTTTGATAATAAAATTCAATAATTTGCAAGCGTTGTTCGTTTGTAAGACGATTCATGAATAAATGTCAAAGCATACTGAGCATCTTTCTCTTTGACACCATGTCTGAAATCCCACGTGATCTGTCAAATACTAATGCATGAAAATCCTAACCTCAAAAAAATCACTCTTTATTAGTTAAGTAAAATAAGTTATTCTGCCAAGCGGTACGGTTTTTGACCTCGATAGCTACGATTGTTTTGAAAGTTTGTGTATATTTTTGGAAACAAATTTTAATTTTTTTCACAAGTTGTGACCAATTTAATAGTGAAAAATACTACTACTTGGCAGCTGCAAGAGAGAAATTAATTATGACTATATAGTTCTTCTTTTATGATATGATGGAAAACTTACGTGTAGGGCGTTGTTCACCAAAATTTAAATATGAAGCAAAATAACCAAATGGGAAAGCTCCAATACCGAAAGACATGTGGAAACCATCAGTGAAACTGAATCCCTGGAAACCATGCTGAGGCTCAGGTTCTGAACGTTGTCCAGCGGGGCGTGGTGGTACCTTATTTCTAAAAGGAAGGAAAAAATACAACGTTTTATTTAGAATTAACCCGCAGTTATTGTTGTCAATTTTTTTGTAATTTGACATCTATAACTGTTGGTTAGCTCTAATCAGGCATTGTGGTTACTACTTTAAAATTGCAACAAAATGGATTAGTGTAATCATTTCGAAAATCAAAATAAAAGAATTAAAATTGCAAAAACGTAAAAATATATAATTATATTGTAACAGACAACATAAATATTTTAAAAGTAATTAAAATTACCTTCAAAACAAGCTATAACACATTAAAATCGATAAAGTATTTCAGGAGTTACAAGCGATTGAATAAACACACCTTTTGAAAAATGTAGTATTTTTATACCCTCGCTCTACAGAGTAGAAGGGTATATATCATTCGGAACAGAAAAAAAGTGTAATGCATTGAAGGAGTGACATATGACCCTAAGTATGTTTGGATCATATCCGTTTCACGACTTTTTAAGGTGTTTGAGCCATGTCCATCCGTCTGTCTGGCTGGCTGGAGTACATGATAACTCTCGAAAGGAGTTAAGGAATCGATTCAAACTTTTCACATCGTAATATTTTTCTCAAACTTAGTTTAAGTTCAAAGATGGGCGAAATTGCCACTCCCCTTCTGGTACTTCCCACTCAAAAAGCCCATATTCCAATGTTTAATTAAAACCCATTCCACACGGATAATCGGAATCAGTAATATTTTGGTATTTGATTATGTTTTTGTAATCACTTTAAGTGTATTTAATACGGCAGATTTTGCCACACCCCTTCCAGTACTTCCCGCACAAATTACGCAAAACTACGTAAAATTAAAGTTGTTATAACTTCTATACTCATCATCGGAATACTGTGAATTATGCAAATGTGATATTATGCAATGCCTTTTTAGTGATTACATTCTCATGGAGTATAGGCGAAATTGTCACACCCCTTCTGGTACCTCCCACACAAAGTGACTTATACTTTGGATACGATAAAACCGACATAACATCCATATGGGTAGTCATAACCATTTGCAATTTGATATTTAAAAATGTTTTTATAATCACCATAAATCTAAAAAATATTTACGCTTTAGCCATGCCCCTTCTTGGACCTCCCACACTATTGTCTCTGTTCTAGGTAATATTAAATCCTTTATAACTTCTATACTGGTTCATGGAATCCACTATGACTTGATATTTGATCATGCTTTTACAATTGTTTTATAAATGTGGAAACTGATATCATGTGACACGAACCTTCTAGCACCTTCCACACAAATAATCCTGACCTACTTCTCTGAGAGTGAGGGTATTTATAAGTCGGTTTAGCCGACTGAAGCTTACTTACTTGTTCCACTGTTAAATTGGTCACAAATCGTAAAAAAGATTTCAATTTTTTTTTCCAAAAATATGTATACAATATTCTTATGAGAACAATACATGCACAAACTTTCAAAACAATCACAGCTAGCGAGGTCGAAAATCGTACCGCTTGACATGGAATGACTCATATCTTAAATTATAGTTTAGAAAAATATTAAAATTTAACTTTTAATAACAGATTACCTTTTGCTTTCTCTCTCATTATAGACAATTCCGAGACTAAGAAAAATAAGGTGAACGAAAAAAAGCAGAAAAAGACAAATTTGGGCACAGAATTTTTTTTCTGCAGCAGTTTCCTTCCGAACGAAAGTGAACAAGCGAGCGTAAGAGTGTGCGGGTGATATATAAAATGTTAACTAAGCATCGGTGCTATATTGCTACCGGCAACAAGAAGGCATTGTATGCAATTTTAATAGCAACACCAACAACAAGAGACAGTTCCACCTCTATTCATTACGAGTGCCAAAGTAAAAAAAGCATTTCAAAAGAATTCACCAACCACAACAGCAACAATTTCTGCCACATACAAGCCCGATATGCAGCGCCAGAGAGCAAATACGAATATGAATTCATAGGAGAACGGCTTCACGGTGCCGCTGACGCCGACGATGAAAAGCAACTGAGTGAAAAAATTATACAAAAATCAAAACAAAAAAGCAAACAGAACATTCTCTAGAGTATGAAGTGCCAGAATGTGCAACAAAAGCAAGAAACATTTAAAATTGGTTAATTAAAAGTTAAGTCGTCGCCACTTTTACTTCTTTCAGCAAATTTATTAACAACAGCAACACAGAAGTGGAACGAAAAAAAGACAACAAAAAAGCAACAACTCTTAAGTTGAGTACGGTTGTTTGCCGTGTTTCCGGTAGACGTTTAAGTGTTTCCGGTCGTAGCAGTTCTGCTGGAGACCTTTCATCACGTTCTTTTTCGTTTTTTATTTATCATTTTTTCCTGTTTTTGTCTTGCGGATTTGCATCTGCTACCGGGTGTATGTGAATGTTCTGAAAGAGAAAAAAAGACGAAAAATCTTAAAGGTTAGAGTGGAAACTATGTTAACACAACTTTATACAACTGAAGAGGATCCGGCCCTGTGTTCGATTATATGGGGTGCAAACTTCACACTAACGCCATCTGTAAACGAAAATGACAGCCACCAAGCCATTACAGCTGCCTCAACTTCACACAACGTCGCCGTTGCCGCTGCTGAGGGTGCTGGCAGTGGCCTCGGAGGAGACGGTGGCATCAATGTCATAGCCGGCGGCGTCGGCAGCTTTACAAATGGCGCTGCTGTGGGCGGCGTGGTGGCAAATAATGCGGGCACCATAGGTGTTGTTGGTGATAACTTACGTGATGATCTTTACATAACAAATGAGGTAAGTTTTTTTCCCCTCCTCCACCACCACCTCCACATCCTACCAAACAAAAATGTGTGACGTATCTGTAAATCCCTGCAGTATGTTATGTCATTGGGATAATTAATTGTAAGCTTAAAAGAAGGCCATTAATTTTGCTAATAAGCAGCAGCCAAATGACTCAACCGCCTACCGTCTTATTATTATATTTATTTGTTTATTGTATAACATTCACTAACAATTTATACGTAAAAGGGCATAACTAAGTACATAATATGCTTATGAGCAACAAAGGATTTGTTAGAATGTCACAAAAGACCCATAACCCTAAAATATGTATTTAACGATTTACCCGTAAGGCTGTGCCAATTAATTTTGAGATTATTTACAAATACTTCGGTTCGCGTGAACTTCATAAATTCTAATTGGAAGGTAACTTTTAGGTAGATATTTAACTTTTAATCAATTAATTAACAGAATATTTAGACCGTCTAAGCACTTTGTCACACGTAATGAAGACCATTAAATATACGATTAATTTTGTTATGACAAAAGTGTAATTGGCGTTACTTCTTTGCACACAACTGGGGATTTGGTTTGTTTTAAGCACTGCATGGAAGAGATAAAGTTGTAAGTAAACAAGTTTGTTGAAATCAGAGAAAGAATTCTTCCAGAGTTTACATACACAATTCTCGATTAAGCACCATGTCTCAAGAATTCTATTAAAGGGTGAGCCATTTAAAATTTTAAATTAGAATCGGCTATAAAAAATAACTGATTATTTTTTCCAAATTTCTGGTTTTATTGGAAAGCTTGAACTTTGTCATTTAATAATGGAACATAATATCATTCCCACGACTGGCTCGTCAGTACCTCATCCGATCAACCCAATTTTTTAGTACATTTTTGTTCATTCCGGCGCAAATCAAATCAATGGCAACATCGATTTCATGTTTCACCACTTTAATTGCCTCTGGATGGTTTGCGTAACATTTATCATTAATGGCCCCCCATAGAAAATAATCCAAAGGGCTCAAATCACATTACAATTTCGGCTGATTATTCGATTTTCAAAAACAGTGCGTCTAATGTCGATGGTTGCGTAGGCTGTGCGATATGTGTCCCCATCTTGTTGAAACCGAATATCGTCCATTTCATTCTCTTGAATTTTTAGAAACAAAAATTCTTTGAGCATGGCACGGTAACACTCACCATTGACGGTGACGACGGCTTCTTGTCCATTTTCGAAGAAAAATGACCCAATGATGCCGCCAGCCCAAATACCACACCAAACAGTGACTCCTTGTGGATGTATTGGCTTCTCAATAGTCACGTGTGCGTTCTCTGAACCCCAAATGCGGCAATTTTGCCGGTAAAATTCTTCATCGCCAAACAATATCAGCCCATCGGATGAAGCGAAAACGCATGAAGCGAAACGTCATGAGGCTTCAGTTGTTGGACCAAATGAACTTTGTAAGCCATCATCTTTATGAAAAATTCTTCTCAAAGAAGTGCGAGAAATGTTCAGTCCCTGAGAACGATGACGAGTTGATGTTAATGGATGTTCTTGGACATTATCAGCCACAGCAGCAATGTTTTCGACTGAACGCAGTCGTACACGTATTATTTTGTCCAATAACGATCCATTTTCATGAACTCGCTTCACAAATTGACTCACGGACTCAACTGAAGGCCGATCTATTCACGAAAATTGTCCACGTAAATTTCACGTTAAAGACTTACTACGTTGGAAGTAAGTTTTTAATATTTCCCAATTTTGTTCGAGCGAATGGCGGCGTCCCATTTAGCAAATGTCAAACATAAACCTGGAAATAAACAAGTAAGGAAGGTTAAAGTCGGGCGAGCCGACTATATGATACCCTACACCTAGTCAATATACCCTGTGGTGTAGGGTATAAGAAGGTCGTTACATTTGAACTTGGTATATACATACTAAAAATTTCATATTTTTACTGTATTTGTAAGAAAATTTGAACACAAACTTTGACTGGGAGCTATATATAAATCGGAACCGAACTAACACATTTTTAGCATAGGTTTTCTGAAATAAAAGACACCCAAATTTAATGAAAATCTGTTAAATATGTGATTTCTAGAGCGGAAAGAATTAAATCGGGGGAGTCATTTATATGGGAGCTATATATAAATCTGAACCAAATGGATGTTTGTAGTTGAAATATGAGCTGGTCTGCCAAATTTTAAGCAAATCTGCTCAGCTATGCTATTTTTAGAGCGGAAATAATCAATTCAGTGTCGAAATTTGTATTGGAGCTATATATATCTGAACCGATCTGGACTATTTTTAGCAGTTAAAATATATGATATGATTAGTTAAAATATATGACGTTTTGCTAAATTTGAAGAAAATCTGTGGAAATATGTGGTTTCTAGAGCGGAAAAAGTAAAATCGGAAGCAAAGTTTGTATGGGAGCTATATCTAAATCTGAACCGATTTGCTTCAAATTAAATAGCGTTCGTCCTTATCCCATAAAACATCGTTGTGCAAAGTTTCATTTAGTTCTAACAACAATTGCGACCTGGAATTTGATTACATGAATAGATGGACAGACGGACAGATCCGATCCTACCCAATTTCACAATAGGTTTTTTTACTTGGATTATAAGTCGTTGTGCCAAATTTAAAAAAAATCGGGTACAACATAGGGTTTCTAGTGCGGAAAATGACAAATCGGGAGCGAGATTTATATTGGGCTATATCCTCACGCACGATTTTTGGAGTTAATTCCGTAATTTTTAAAGTGATAAATATAGGGTGCGCCAAATAACTTTTTTTTGAAAATGCTATAAAAAACTACTGAATATTTTCTCAAATTTCTTTTTATTTGAAAGTACAATTTGAAAGTACGCCCAAAAATGGGCGGTATTGGGAAAGTGGGCGTGGTACCTCCCATACGAAGATAAAACCCAATTTTGAATATTGTCACTTCTATGACACCTAGAGTGCTGAAATTTTGTGTAAGTGCATCTAGCATCAATATGCGTAGTTGTGGCAAAAATGGGCGGTATTGAAAAAGTGGGCGTGGTACCTCCCATACGAAGATAAAACCCAATTTTGAATATTGTCACTTCTATGACACCTAGAGTGCTGAAATTTTGTGTCAGTGCATCCAGCATCAATATGCGTAGTTGTGCTAAAAATGGGCTGTATTGAAAAAGTGGGTGTGGTACCTCCCATACGAAGTTAAAACCCAATTTAGAATATTGTCAGTTCCATGATACCTAGAATGCTGAAATTTTGTGTAAGTGCATCTGGGATCAATATGCTAAAAATGGGCGTTATTGGAAAAGTGAGCGTGGTACGATGTTAAAACCTATTATCGAATATTGTCATTTCTATAACACCTAGAGTGCTGAAAATTTGCGTTAGTAGATACAGTGTAAATAGTTGTGCAAAGATGGGCGGAAAGTGACCGTGTCCCTTCCCATTCGAAATTAAAGCCTGTTTTAGAGTATATTCGACACCGAGATTCCTATATTGTTGTGTGAGTTAATTTATTTGTAACCTTCTTAGACAATATAAAAATGGGCGGGATTTGAAAGATGGGATTTTTTTTTTAATTTTGTAAAGTTACACGTTTTCTTTGGATTGTTTAGCACAATAATAAAGAAAGGTTACAAAAAAATAAATATTCATTCGTCAAAAGCCGACTTAAGTCAAGAAAATGAAAGTTATATTATTTTTTTAGTTTTTCTGTTGTCTGATTAGTGAACAATTTGATTGACTTTCTATATGTTTAGCATGTAGTACATTTGAAAAGTTATTAGTGTGGTCTGATTTTATTTTTTTGGTAGACCTTTTTTTGGGAGACGCCCATATGTAGCTACTTTTGCTGCGACGTGTCGCAGCGGCGATGATATGTGCTGTGTGGTGTATGAGTGTTGTTTATGTCATGGTAATTATATATCATACGCTCCGTGGCCCATAAAGGGTTGCTATGATAAGATAATTAAGACATCATCACCAAATATGCTCTTTCAACAGCGTTATGTCACGGATAATCTTAAAAAAGGATATAAATAAAGTAAAGTGAAAACAAGTAGTGATTTAAATATCATTCGAAATACCTTTTACTTACTTCTCATATTTGATTATGCAAAAAAGTTGCAGTGGAAAAACTTTTTAAACGACAAAAAATTGCGAATAAAACTTTATTTCTCTTTCAATCCACGAAGTAAATTATCATTAGTTCAAATCAAATATATAATGTAATACAAAATAATAGATTTTTCCATTTTTATGGGTATTTTAGAGCTTGTAGATTGATCTTCAGACATTCTTCAAAATATTTTGTTATTCATTATGGTTTTTCGTGCAATTTTTGGCGACTTTTCCGAACACATTGTTTATATTTGACAATGGAATTCACGACTACAAAACCTCAAAATAATATTTATTTGTTTTATGCGCCAAAAAAAGATTGATATTGGAGCATACTAAAATCGATTCTCAGAAATTGACTCAATTTAAATATATCGTAGTTAAAATGAGTAAATAAAACTCAATTTGGGTAAATTTTACTTCATTTGATTACGGACATACTACATGCAAGTAAAAAATAAATTTAAATTGAGTAAGGGCATACTGGTTGCCAAACAGATACCAATTTCCTTGATTTTAGTTCATTTTTACTGGAATTTAGTACACTTTTTTTGAGTGTGTGTTTATTTAAAATATTTTTTGATGTTGTATAGATTTTTCTTGTCAGCTAAATACATTTAAAAAATCAGTTTTTGGCAACTGCCCCGAAGCCACTGTTCCTGCACTATGAAATTCATAATTACCTTTAATTCAATATACAACCAGGAATAATCGGATTCATATTTCTAGTAAAATTGAAGTTTTACTATTAATATTATATTTTTATTTATCAAATTGTAGGTTTTTATTTTATGGCACAAAAAGCATATTTTAAATCCTTGAAGTCTTCTAACCTCCAAATTAAGGGAAATACTTTAAGTAGTCTCGTAATAATTGATTGTACTCTGTTGCCTTCGTGTTGTAAAACTTGGATTTTGTTATAATTTGAATTTTATATTATTATAAGTAATTATAGCTCTAACAAAACATACATCGGAATTTCAAACATTTTAGAAAAAGAAAAAGTTATACATTTTTAAATTGTTACCTACATATTACACTGTGCTAAAAAAAAGAATGAAGTAAAAAATCTGGTAGTTGATATTATTTTTCTTGTAGGTATTGTCGAGTAGAACAAGAATCTGTAATTGGAATTTCCCATATAACGCCAAAGTCCTGAGTTACGGATAAAACACCGGATTTTCGTACAGTAACTTAGTTTGTCATCTACCGATTATCACTTTTACATCGAACAGATATATAGCTTATATAAGAAAACTTTAAAAATATGTGTGATTTAGTCCAGCAAACATTTTTTTAAACAATTGGTGAATATGTTGCATTTTTATTTGACTTCTCCAGATTTATTATTTTTAAATCCGATGAGAAAATGAAAATTAAAAAAAAAAAGGATTTTTACCCGCATTTCATGATTTTGGTGGTGTCTGGAAATTTAAAATACCGATTCTTGTTCTGCGCGGTTATACCTATCTGAAAAATATGACGTCCCAGTGCTTTTGGACTGGGTCTGAAGAAGGTCCCCATTGTCCCTCCGGGGATATTTGAGTGAATATGTCGCTCATTTCGTGCAAGATCCTAACATTTATATTTGTATCTTTCTAGCAGAGCGATATAAAGACTATAAATCGTCATATATAACATGATCGCAATTTTAAATATAATATAAGATATAGATTTTATAATAAGATGGTCGCTACGATCATGTTATGACGGTTTGTAATCTTCGATCTCCTAAAAATTTACAAATAAAATTGAGAAAAAATAACTTGATCGAAATAAATGTAATTCGAATGTGTTATGTACATTCAAAGTGTAAAGTCTGGCATGATGTATTATGACACATGATTTACATACGTTCAATCCAGTAGCTGTCATATGTATCACTAAATTGATTTTGAGGGAATATCTACTGTAAATTAAAGATATAAGACACTAATTAAGACATTAGCCATTGTCGCCACAGTTGTGATAGCAACCAATTAAATCTAATCGCGACACACGAATTTAAGAGCGACCAAATGTGTTCGTCATTGATAACATTATCATTGTTTTTCTATTCTGCTGAATTCATTAACATGTCCTTGTCCGTCGAATATTTCCAAATCATTTAGTACATCCTCCATTGTCCTATCATTTGCAAGATAAACAGATGAAAATCATTCATAAACAAAGTGATAACAATAAAGGAACATATTTCCCATATACATCCATATAGATTTTGTTTCTATTATTATTATTTCTTCCTTATTCCTGCTGCCTGTCAGTTGATTTCCCAACTGTCTGTCTAGCTGTACATTAATGTTACATTTATATTCTACTTGTTCTGTCTTGTTCTTGATTTTGTTCTCGTTTAAGGATCCGCGCACTGAGGCGTTACGGGAATATTCGTACGGCATGATATTGCCCATCATCTGTGCTCTGGGTATCATTGGCAATGTACTCAATCTCGTTGTATTGACAAGGCGTAATATGCGTGGAACTGCTTACATATATATGCGAGGTTAGTATTATACACATACACATATATATACATACATTTACACGTACATTGTACGGTTGTAATATAATTTTTACTATGTTTGTATGTAAGTCTGGTATGTTTACAAATCATAAATTACCCCATGAAAGCCGGTATTTATGGAAGGATTTGTCAAAAGTAAATAAACGAAATTCCTTCTATACTCCCACCTACATACACACAGAGGGTCTTTTCCAACAAGTTCGAAGGATAATACAGTAATACAATTTAATAACACATTTTATTTCCCATCAGGGAGAGGACGGTATGTATGTAGGTATGGGATTAGGTTGGCCAGATTAGTTGAGATTTCCGCTACAATTTTATGAAATTTGTATAGGACTTATGTCATGGTAAAAAGAGCTGTCAGTTCGGAGGAATACTCAATATCGTATTAGGACGTATAGAAAGAGGAGTGATTTAGTGCTAAACAACACATTTAAAAAAAATTATTCGATTTTAGTATTAAGACTTATTTGATTAAATCGTTAGAACGCATTACAACTAATTTCTTAAAAACAAAAACGGACCAAAAATGTGGAAGATTTGATAAAAAGCTGACCAGTTCACGAATGGGCGGTGATAAAGCCGACAAATTGTGGTACAATGCGTTCAACAAACCGAAGATAAATTTTAGTTGGGAACATCTACAACATGTTGAAGCCAGTTTAAAGTAAGATGTATTAGTTACTAAATATTTTAATTCCAATTGGAATCACGTTTATAATTACTGTGTAGTAAGTACTGTTAATAATATTTTAAAAAGTCGAAGAATTAAGAAAAAAATGAATAAATAATATTTATTTAAGATTTGATAATTTTATATTATTTAAATTCGTCAAAAAAGTTTATTTGTTTCTCCTGCCAGAAAAAAGTTACAAAAATTTTCAAAAATTAAAGTGATTTTTGATCCACACTAATGTCTACAATTTCACAATTATACACCCCCATCTCCAGGATGGGGTATACTAAGTTTGTCATTCCGTTTGCAACTCCTTCAAATATCGACCTGAGACCCTATAAAGTATGTATATTCTTGATCGTCATAAAATTCTAAGACGATTTAGCCATGTCCATCCGTCCGTCTGTTGAAACGAAAGGTGCCAGTACATCCAAATTTTCGCAGAATACCTCTAATAGTTGTAGATCGGTTGGGATTGAAAATGGACGAAATTTGTCAACAGGGAAAATGTTTCCCTCACAGGGATTGAAAATACATGTCCGACAGTCCATACTGAAATTGAACCAAATGAGATATAAACTATAGGTGATGTAGAGTTAATTGGCGTTTTTAGGTTTTCATTTTATCATCCTTTAAATGACTACAATTTTCCAAAAATTATATTTAATATTTATTCGCACCCTATGATACCGGTGTAAATGCCAAATCAAAGAAAAGAATATGTGCTAATAATGCTTTAAAGTGCAAGCCTCTATCTGCACTAATTTAATATTAACAACTGTTTAAAATTTTGTCTCTTGAAAAGCAAGATATGATTAAACTAGAAAAACTAAGGGGTAAATTTGAAATAGATGTTAATGCTGAACTATAACAGATAGAAACATGATATTTAAAGTATTTTTAATAGATATTCTCCTCGTTAATTTAACACTAATCTCGTTATCATAGTGTGCGAACCAGTATATAAATGAAGGGACAACAGTATGATAAAATGAAAAACTAAAAACGCCAAGAACTCCCTTTTGCCTATAGCACAATACAAATAGCATAAACGTTCACCATAAAGTATTTGAATGGGGCAAAATGGAATACAAATGACACCTATCAAGCGACAAAAATCCTTTATTCATAAGTATAAATTTGCAAACTTTCATTAAAATCGGAGATTCGAAGGGAATTTTCTGTTCCATTTCATATGGAACTAGTGTACACTATGCTATACATCGCGATCCATATAAATAACAAGTAAGAAAATATCTTATATTTATATACCTTCACTCTCAGAGAACATGTGTTTGGAAGGACTTAAATTTTGCCGGAGTATGTTTGTAGGAAGTACTAGAAGTTCGTGCCAATTAGACCACATTTGTTAATAATTGTAAAAACATGATCAAATATGAAGTCATACTGGATTTCAGGAACCTGTAAAGGAGTTATAAAACATTTAATTGTAACCAAAGTTTATGCCACTTTGTGTGCGAGATACCAGAAAAGGTACGGCCATATTCCATGCAAATGTAACCTCTATAAAAGCATTGCCAAATATCGTATTTCACAGTATTCCGATCATCCGTATAGAAGTTATATCAGCTTTAATTTTAGGCAGATTAGAGTGATTTGTGTGGGAGGTACACTTAAAGTGATTATAGCAACATCATTAAATACCAAGATAGAGCTCATTATTAATATCCAAGTGGAAGTTACATTTGTGTTAGGTTAGCTTAGAAATGTGTAACTTTTGCACCATCTTCGAACTTAAACGAAGTTTGGGAAAAAATTACCATGTGGAACATTCTTGGGGTATTAAGTCACTCCTTTAATGCGTTACACTTTTTTCTGTCGCAAATGATATATACCCTCCTACTCTGTAGCAGAGATACAAGCCGACCGATTTTAAGCCGACAAGCCGCCGCATGTTTCCGCACGAGCCGCGCCGTTGCCGATTTCATCGGCTCAAATCGATCTCAACCACGCCGCCGATTTCATCGACTTCAACCACGCCGCCGAGATTTGACGGAGTTCTAACTCAGTCTAATCTTACTAGCAAAACAGACAACCCTCTTAAAATTACAAAAGAAAATATAAATGTCGACTTAGACATCCTACTGCTGTGAAATATATTGATCTTTCTTTGAATTTGGTATCACACTATATGATGATGCCTATATAAAATGTAATGATTGTATTTTGATTTCAAAGTCGCATTTATATAAGTCACTTTCAGTACGTGTGTCCAGTTGCTATAAATAACAATGAACAACAACCACAAATTGTGCTTCTTTTTTGTGTCAAAGTAGGTAGAGTATTATTATTCTTTGGAAGGATTATGATATTCAAGCCTCACATGAAAAGCTGTAGTTACAAAAATATTTATTAAATTCATCCATATTATAAATTTATATAAATTTATATAAAAAATTGGGAATGGATTCCCACTCTCAAAAAATTATTGTATGGGATAACAATTAGGGTGTCCAATCGCAATTAATCGAATAATTTTTGTCAAATATTTGTTCGAATAAAAAAAATCATGATTTTCGAATAACGAATAATTCGAATAAATTGTCCCAAATAATCGATTAATCGATATTATAAGTTTTGCCGACATCATTTAAAAATATCAAAAACTGGCCAATAACTTCGGAATTATTTAAAATTTAAAGAATAGTAATTTCATAGAATAGTAAATTCATAGAAAAATTGAAATTAAATCATATGATCCATATTCGAAAAATATCAATGGATAACTTCTGATATTGTGCTAATTTAAGTGAAGGTTCTTTATTTTGATAAGATATTAAGATTTTTGTCAACTTCTAATGAATTTCGAATTTGATATTAAAATTTTTCAATAAAATCAGATACGTAATAAACATTCAATATATAGTGTAACTACCCGTAAACTGGCGTGTCTTGTCTACATAACTCTTATTAATAATATTTTATTTAAGTGACCAATTGTTCGATTAATCGAAATGTCTTTCGAAAGACACTTAAATGATAAATATCGGAAGGATATATTTTTTTAAAAAGTTTAAAGATATTGATTCTTACAAAACTGATTTTGTATTAAACTATTTGCAGAAAACTATTTAAAATTTTTTTGTAAACCATCATTAGACAATATTAAATATTCTTAAATTAAATTAAAAATCATGTCGTGTTCCTCCCACTGCTATTGTTTAGAATAATAGTTGAACTGTGTAAAAAAAAGAAGAAGAATAAAGAAGGCGATTTACTTCTTCAGATACTAAATAAGGACAAAGTTTTTTGTCAGCTTCTTCTAACACAAACTAACTAACTTTTACTAAACTAATAATTACTTTTTCTGAGAGTTGTTTTTTAGGTACAAAAAATTACTTCAAATTTACTCTGCTAATTCGGAAATCACACAGCAAGCCTCAGCTAAGAAAATGCGGTCACCTTTTTTTCCGACAATCTGTTGAAATAGGGTCATGTTGGATCATCGTACACTCAGAAAAAAGTATGCCGCGGATTAAGTAAATATGTACTTAAACTGAGGAAAATTTAACTTCGTATAGCGCTAAGACAATAATTTCTCACATTAAGTACAAACTTTTCCTTGAAAATAAGACATGCTCTGAACTTGTTTTCAGTTCAACCTTTCCTCAATGCAAGTAAAATTTACTCAAACTGAGAAAAATTTTTCTTCAAATCAAGTAAATCTTTACTTAATCTGAGGAAAATTTTTAAGAACTTTTACTCAAATCAAGTAAATTTATACTCAAACTGAGGAAAATATTCCGATTTCTTCCTCAATCCAAGTAAATTGTTACTCAGACTAAGTAAATTTGTAGTCATGCCAAGTAAATTTATACTCAATCTGAGGAAAATTTTCGGATTTTTTTTCCTTAAATCAAGTAAATTTGTACTCTAACTCTAAATTTGCCTGACTAAAATTTTCCTTAAACCAAGTAAATTTGTATTTAGCCTGACTACGACTATACTTGATAATTGAAATAAATTATTTCGCTTCAGAGTATGCAACACTTATATGAAAAATGACAACATGGTATAGTTCTCAAACGTTTCATCTTACTTATACCATAAAGAGTTGAAATATTTCACCATGACTGCTGTTGAGGCTAGGTAGTCGCCTTCGCAGTGATTGTTTAGAGTAATATTTGAAGTACTTATGAAGAAAGTCTCGGCTAACGAACGAGAATTGCTTCTTAGACTAATATTCATGTATTTTTCTAAACACTCTGAAGTATTTTTTATAAGTTCATTTATACTTGAATGTATGAGGAACATGGCATAAATTTAATTACATTTGAAGTAATAAACACATTTTTAAGTAAAAACTTCCTAAATGGAATTTTTCCATACAAAAAACTTCTGCATTATTTTCTCTCTTAAACGCTAGTAAATTTTCTTCAGCACAAGTATGAATATACTTAATTGTAAGAAGTTTTTACTAGATTCAAAAAAATGTTTTTAAGTAAATTTACTACACTATTTTGAGTATATGTACTATTTTTTCTGGCTTTGAAATAAGGAAAGTGTTCTCATATCTATTTAATTTTCCTTCTCTTAAGGAAATTTTACCTAATCTGGAGTAAAATTGTTAAACTAAATTGGAGTATGGATTTTACTCAGATCTAAGACTGCTATTTTTCTGAGTGTATCAGAACAACCACATGCACAAAGTATAATTAAAATCTATGCGGATACAAGTACGTGATTGCATATAAATATAAGCACACATATATTTGTATGTACAAGTGTGTATGGTGGGTTTTTTTAACAATTAACAAAATTGCTAAGCCCACAACGGCATAGACACTCGTAAAGACCCAAAAAGTTTTTTTTTGCACTAGGTATGGGATGGCCATCATCCTCGTCGACGTAAAGCAAAGAATAATATGTCGTATAACAAACAACGTATAACGTATGCATATGACGAAATTAAAGTAAATGATATTGATGATGAGTATGTGGTTGAGGTTGACGGTTGTCTGCCTGCCGACGAGGTAGACGTGTAGAGTGGGGTGCTGATTATGTCGATGATGATCACGATGACTATGTTGATGTGGATGAGACTGTGAATGAGGATGATAGAACAGCACAGCACATTGGAGTGTATTTGAACATTAACACACACTTAAACAATTATCAACCTAAACCACAATGCAAAAAGTCAAATAATAAAAGCAAAAAAATGGCAAAGATTGGCACATGTGTGCAGATAAATATTTACATGTATTTCGTATATATGTACGAAAACTAGGGTGTACCGAAAAAATCAGGGATTACAGTTGATTAAATAAACCCACGTGAAAAAATCGTAATTTCACCAAAGATAAATTGTCCATAAATTATTTTTCTTGAAATACGCGTAAAATACTTTTAAGAGAAATACAAAACTTTCGAAGCAGTCAAAGCTAGGAATGTAAAAATTTGCCACTAAATGAGGAAAGGGATGAAAGATACAAAAAAAGATAAAAATGGTAGCAACTAAGGTAATACTGTATTCGTGAAAATTGGTATTTACATTTCTCTGACAATGAGACTTGCTACATAAATGAATTTTTCAAATTTTGTACTGTTGAAATAACCTCACAAGAAAAAGGTAGGTGTAGAGAGGTCCGGCAACTTTGGGGGCCAAAGAAATGTAGAGTTTCTAGAAATCAGCATTTTGGGGGAACTTTCGCAGCAATTCTCTGGTAGCAGGACCTGGCTATGTGACAAGTCGGATCATACTGCTGAAACCACACAGTGTTGAAAGGGATTCACTTTCCATACAGTTCTGCAACGAAAAACTCCTTTAACAGCAGCATTAAGTACCATGGTAGCAGCATTCATCAGCCCCCCGTATGTTTCCTAATCACATGCTAATATGACCTGGTCCAATCTGCCAAATCGAGAATAATATTTGTATCGGGGATATATCCAAACAAGTGACTAAATTTTAAATTTTTATGGGAGCTATATATAAATCTTAACCGATCTAACACATTTTTACCACAAGTGTTTCGAGTAAGGTGTTTTGCGAATTTTTAAGAAAATCTGTTAAAATATGTGGATTCTAGAGCGGAAATATTCAAATTGGGAGCGAATTTTGTATGGGAGCTATATATAAATCTGAACCGATCTAACACATTTTTACCATAGGTGTTTCTAGTTGAACTATAAGATGTTTTGCCAATTTTGAAGAAAAGCTGTTGAAGTATTTGGTATCTAGAGTGAAAAGGGTCAAGTCGGGAGTGAAATTCGTATTGGGACTATATCTAAATCTGAACCGATTTTCTTCAAATTAAATAGCGTTCGTCCTTGTCCCGAAAAACTGCGTTGTGCAAAGTTTCGTTTGTTTCTGGCTGTATCGTGATTGCAACAATAGATGGACAGACGGACATTGCTACATCGACTCGAAAGTGATTCTAAGCTGATCGGTATAATTAACAATGGGTCTATCTCCCTTCCTTTTGGGTGTTACAAACAAACGCACAAAGACATAATACTCTCGTGGAGTGTATAAATAGTACCAACTAAAGTATTACACCTAGAATCGTTAAATTAGGTATGGTATATAATCTAGAAACGCCTATAATGAAAGTCAAGCGTACGTGATCACAATTTGCACTATTAATACTCTAGAACCCACATCTTATATCAGATCTTGAAAAATTTTTGCAGATCATGTTATATTTCGGCTAAGAATAGCTATTTTGAAAGTGTTCTATATGGGCCGATTTTTTTAATGTAGCCCCTTACAAACATCCCCCAACTTGATCAACGAAGTGATCAAATTTTGCAGATCATATTCCCAACAAAAAAATGGAAGTACTTCCCCAGAAGGTAAAATGTGCTTCTCACAAAAATCGCATCTCAAAATCCAAATTTGAATTTTTCCCGCTTTTGAGGAAAATCATTTTAAACAACTTCCAAAAATGTCGATAATATATAACATTGTACGAATAGCATTTCCACAAGTGAATGGTAACGAATTTTTAGTATGCGGCCACAGATGTAAGGTGTCCGCTTCGCAGCCAGAAGGTCTCGGATTCGAATCGTGTCACGGGAAAAAAAACTTTTTTTTTGTTTTTTACTACTTTTATAAATAAACAATGTTTAATTTTATATAATTTTAATAATTTAAAAAATTTTGCTTAAAAATTACAAATTTATTGCTTTATTAATGTACTTCAAATATTTCATTTTTACTAATTATAATTACTACATAATATCAGTAAAAATAGTTGTGTTAGTTTATTTAATTCCAATTTTTCCAATTTCATATTAATTTGTTATATATATTTATTTCATAATAAATAATATAATTTATATTCATAATAAATAAATATTTTGTTAAGTTTCCTATTGTCAGTTCTAACGAACCAAAATTGTTTGCTTTAGTTATTCACCACTCACAACAGAGGATAGCTGAGATGGTTAGATTGCTGTAGTAGCAACCAGAAGGTGCGTTGCTCTGCCGCGGTAGCGGCGGATGTTTTAAAACTGAAATGGAAAGAAGTGCAAAAGTGCTTCCTTTGCAACACTTAAAAATAATTTTTAAGCCTTTCAAAATAAAGGACATACCTCCTATGACAACTACATGTTAAATTCATTGGTGAAGATTCCAATTTTCACTTCTTCCGAATCACAAGATGGGTGCTCTCTTTTTATTGGGTTATATTTCAACTAGGGTTTGCATTTTCCCGTACTTTTTATTTCCCGGGAAACGGGAATTAGTTTTTCAATTTCCCGGGATCCCGGGACAGCACGGGAAATCGTCAACATACTGTTTACCATGAGTTAAGCTTATTTTTTCCAATGAAACATTCACATTTATTAAAGTAAAATAAATAAATATATATTTCACAACGAACCTGTTACAGAATTCATATAATAAAACTCAATGTGAGATCAATTCAAACTTCTTTTCAAGTTTAAAAATTAATTAAAGATCAGATATTTCTAATTTTATTGGAAAATGTGGAAGCGACTGAGAACGATCGTTCACATTAATAGTGAGTAAAGCATTAAATGAAATGTTTGTTATTTGTCCTGTCGCTTCGAAAACTTTAAATTCTTTATTTTTGGCGTTCGGATACACGCCCAAAAATCTATTTTTCTCGGATTTTAATTTTTTCATATGGAGCTTGACAGGAAAAATCCGAAAAAGTGGATTTTGAGTCTACATCCGAACGCAGCTTAAATATATTTTGTCATCCAACTGCTATATTTGACATACCTTTTAATCAGTTATGTGATCTAAATTTGTATACAACATTTTTAATTTTATTGTGGAAATGATGGAAAAATATGCGAAGAAATATGTAAAATATTCTACTGAATTCCCGCGGGATTCCCGTACGAATTTCCCGTGATAACGGAAATGGAAAATGTGCGAATTCCCGGGATTTTTCCCTAATTTCAACCTTTAAAGTGAACTATAGTGTCCATGCTTTGGTACATCTCACAAGTGTCGCTATAGTCCCCTACAAATGTCCTATTACCGCTCACTTGAGTTCAGATCTTGACCAAATTTCCCAGATTATGCTATATTTAATCTCGGGATACCTATTGTAAAATTGGACCATATATGTTTTCAAATAGCCACCATAAAATTTTCCCTTTTATTATACCCTACACCACTTCGTGGTCTAGGGTATTATAAGTTAGTTTCGCGCCAAATGTTTGTAACGCCAAGAAATAATCGAGCTAGACCCACCTTTAAGTATACCGATCGGCTTAGAATCACCAGCTGAGTCGATTTAACGATGTCTGTCTGTCCGTCCGTCCGTCCGTCCGTCTGCTGTCCATCTAAGCTTGTTCGCACTCTACAGGTCGCAATTGTTGTCCGATTGTCATGAAACTTGGCAGAAATTATTTTTTCTGGCCAAGGACCATCGGTATTGAATTTGGAGGAAATCGGTTCAGATTTAGATATAGCTCCCATACAAATGTCGCTCCCTATTTCACTTTTTCCGCTTTAGAAACCACATATTGTACCCGATTTTCTTTAAAATTGGCACAACATCTTATAATCCAACTAGAAATACCTGTGCAAAAATTGGGTAAGATCGGTTCAGATTTAGATATAGCCCCCATACAAATGTCGCTCCCGATTTGACATTTTCCGCTCTAGAAACGACATATTGCACCCGATTTTCTTTAAATTTGGCAGAACTTCTTATAATCCAACTAAAAATACGTATGCAAAAATTGGGTAAGATCGGTTCAGATTTAGATATATCCCCCATACAAATGTCACTCCCGATTTGACATTTTCCGCTCTAGAAACGACATATTGTACCCGATTTTCTTTAAATTTTGCAGAACATCTTACAATTGAACTAGAAACACGTATGCAAAAATTGGCACAACATCTTATAATCCAACCTATGGTGAAAGTGGGTAAGATCGGTTCAGATTTAGATATCGCCCTCATCCAAATGTTGCTCCCGAATGTTTAACCGATTTTGGTCAAACTTTATATACTATATTTCACCAATAAACATACATGGTGAAAGCGGGTCACATCGTTCCAGGTTTCAATATACCCCCATACAAATGTCCTTTCCGATTTAACATTTTTTGTCAAACACATACATTTACAGGATGCAAAAATCCTTCCCGATTTCACTTTTTTCCAAATTGAATTGTAATGAGATAGAAAGTCCGTCCGTCTTTAGCATTTCCTTACTTTGGTATATGTCCATACTTTGGTATAACACAAATGGGGTCCCATTTTGATCTATTACAGCTCTAGAAACTACATCTTACATCGGATCTTCATCAAATTTTGCAGATCATGGTATTTTTCAACCAGGAATACCTGCCGTGAATAAGAAATATATAGGCCCATGTTTTTTGAAATGTCGGTCCGTTTCATCCTATTACTACTGTATAATTTGTATTTGTCTGTCGGATAATTGGATCAATTACCATATTATTAACTATATTCGTTAAATATGACTAAAGATATGAATAAAGATATTTATATGAACTACATCAAATTGCTCCCATGAAATAAATGGGTTTAGTAATCAAAGCGAGGTACATACGCAGGGAGTGGTGTAGGGTATTATATAGTCGGCCCCGCCCGACTTTAGCCTTTCCTTACTTGTTTTTATTATGATTACCTCCTAAAACCTTCTGTTAAAGTGGAGCATATATCCTTGATTTTATGTAGACCCCAAACAAATAAACTTCAGATACGATGTTAGACGTACTTTCCAAATCACGTTATATTTCAGTTAGAAACACTTACAGTATAAGATATTCTGTTATGACCTCCGTTCATAAGTTGGTTCCTATTTGTTAACATAGCATTCAAGATTCAATTTATTACAGTCTATCTTGATGACAATGATGGTTATATTTGTTTCCTATGCGCAACTACAATGATATAGAATCACGCCGATTTTGTTTGTGTATTGCACCAAACACATGTAGGGGTAACATAATACAAAAGATTTTCGTAAATTTTGCCATAGTCATTAAATTTGACTAAAAATGCAATTTGTATAATTTATCTGGACTATATAATATCGCCCCAACGATACTAAAACACGTGGGTGTAATAATCAAAATCATTTATATACGCAAGGAGTGGTGTGGGGTATCATATAGTCAGCCCAGCCCGACTTTAGCCTAACCTTTCCAGTTTCATATAGCTCTCATCCAGATATCCTTCCCGATTTAACTTTTCAGTGGTGGCATCATAGGCATACCCCGCCTGCTTAGTGCCTTGGATCATTGTATAATTTGACCTAGGGAAATCTGCTGTCGAAATGGATTATAACGATGTTCTGATATAGCCCACCTACAAATGTCCCGCCCGAATTGGATGATTGCATAGTCGGCACCGCCTGACTATAGATTCTCTTACTTGTTGTAATAAAAGTTTAAAACATATCTTATAACTATAACTTTATTACTTTCATTGGCATTGGGATACTCTAATATATTTAAAAGCATATGTTATGTGATTGAACATTAAATTAAAATAAAGGCAAATGTACTTAATTACTGTTTTAATTAGTAGGCTTAAGATCCTATGTACGTTTAGATGAAATTCATTTCATGACGTTTTAAGCTGTTTGATATAGTCCATCCTTCCATCGGTCACACGATAACTTTCGAATAGAATTAAAAGCTTTAAGTTTAGGATGATTGAAATTGGCCTGCCCGTTCTGGTACCTTCCACACAAATGGGCAAAATATTTCGCTAAAATCGAAACAATAGATCATTCAAATGGGAATTCTGCATTAGTTGTATTTAGATATTTGTACTAGTTCTGTAATCTGGATAGACACTCCACGCGCCTTTTACACCATTTCGAATATAATTTGAAAATAATTTGAAAAAAAATACAAGTTGCAAGTTGAGAAAAGAAAAAATGAAATTCAGAAATGCAAATTGAAATTGTGAAAATATACTTTGAAATTGAGAAAATTTTGTATTTTCTCATTTTCATTTGGAAGTGGTGTAGTTCTTCATACACAAATCGCCATAAACTAAGTAATATTGAAATCTTTATAACTTCTGTTAGATTGATTGATATTTTACATTGTTGTAATTGTTTTCTACGCCCTTCTTGTACATCCCAAATTAATGGGTCAAATCTGGGCGATAAAAATTCAATTCTATATGAATAGTCTAAACAAACTGCATTTTGATATTTCATAATAATAAATAAGCTCATGAAGCTTCTCTTTCTCATACAAATGAACCAATCCTATATAAAACTATAGTCTTGAAAATTTTCCATGCAGTTGCTCGTAATTTTGATATTGTTGTTGAGTGTGTACTTATATAAGTAGGACTAGCCAACTGAAATCTCTTACTTGTTTGTACAGCATAAATAAAGAAATGCTATACAAATGTATACGTCCATGGGCTTCTTCCAACTCTCTTTGATATATCCGAAATTAAAGTATGGGTGCATTGCACAGTAATCAATCAATACTGACGAGTTTTTTCTTTTGATACTTACAACAGTTTTTATTGTAGCCGAACACATGTCTACATAATTATAATATATATACACGTAGGAGTATGTTTACATGACTGTGTTTGCCATGTCGTTGACTTTACCATTGTCATTTATTACTTTCCTTTTTTCACAAAGCTTTATTTTCTTTAATAGAAATTCTCTCCAATCATCTATGGAAATTTCCGATGATCAAGGCATCCCATTAATATAATCAAATTACGAGGGACGTGTAAGGAGGTCTACTTGGAGTAACTACTTTTAATGGAATGAAATCTAAAGAAATTTTAATACTAAATATTTCAATTTATATTGAATAACATGGTCCGATTTACAGTAATTTTGCGTAGTATATATCTCAAGGAAACTTTTACATATTTTGTTCAATGCTATTTAACCATTAAATAAGTCTTACATTCATTTTGTGAGACCCTTTATATACGCAGCCTCATTAAAAACTCTCTGTATACTTTATGGTTGGTCAAGTTCATAACATTTTGCGTGATGTAGATATATCATGTCGTTTATGTAGCAGGGATTTTGCGCTGGGGATTGTGTGATAGTCAAATGAAACAAGTAAGGAAAGGGTAAAGTCGGGCGGGGCCGACTATATAATACCCTATACCACTCCCTGCGTATATACCTCGCTTTGATTACTAAACCCAGGTGTTTCATGTGAGCGATTTTATGTAGTTCATATAAATTATACAGTATACTACAAATTCATCTTTAGTCATATTTAACAAATATGGTAGGTGTGCGATTTCGGGAAAGTCATTGAATACCGCATTTAATTCTGGTCCTTATGGAATTCTTAACCCTTTCATGCCCAATATTGCCTATAGGCAATTATATTACTAGATTACAAAGATTATTCAAAAGAGAACCAACAAATTCGGTAACTTGGGTCTGCGTAGGAAGACGAAAACAACATTGAAGTCTCAAATTTCAATTATTTGAGTATCTTGTAATTAAAATTACTTAGAATTTGTTCGTATTTGTATAGGATTTCTTCGAGTACAAGAAAAACTTCTATTTGTTATTCGAAGTGATACAAATAAAGATTTTTAAAATGAAGAAACAATTCAAAATATGAATTTTATTTAACCGATATCTGCAGTATAATGATTTTAAGAAAAATCCTGTTAGTCTGTATGAATTAGAATCCCAAAACTCTATATAAATGATATTTAGACCCATACATCATCAAAAAGCATATCAAATTTTATATATTTAGTAAGAAGAAAATTCGGGCATATTTAAATAAAAAGTATTGAATATATATATTAATAAAAATAAAATTTGAGAAAATATTTGCCAATCTCTTCAAATATGCCCCTAAACTCAGAAAAAAGTGAACCCTATATTGCGTTAAAATGAACTAAAATTTAGGAAGATTGAACTTCGCATAGCGCTAATGCAATATTTCCTCATATCAATCAATTCAATCTTTTCCTTGAAAGTAGTATATGCTTTGTACTTGATTCTAGTTGAATATTCCCCGAACCAAGTAAATATTTACTCATAATGAGGAAAATTGCAGTAAGTTTTTCCTCCAACCAGTACATTTTTACTAAATCTAAGTAAAATGTTACTGAAAATTTCCTGAATCAAAGTAAAATTTTCCTAAAACTAAGTAAATTTTTACTCAATTCAAGTAAATAGTTAAACTGAGTACAATTTTGTTGATTTTTTTCCTCAAAACAAGTAAATTTTTACTTAAACTGAGTAAAATTTTACTTGATGCGAGGAAAAAAGTGAACTTAAAATATTTTCAGTTTAACTAAAGTATTCAAACGAATGATTTTGCCTCAGAATATGCAAATTTAATACAAAACATGACTACATGAAATATTTCTCAAAAGTTTTGTGATAGCTCTGCCATAAAGAGTTGTGCTATTACTCCATGATTGCTGCGAAGGCAAGATATGTATTTTCGCATTGGTTGTTAAGAATAATACTTGAAGTATTTAAGAAATAAGTCTCTACAAACGAACGAGAATTGCTTCTTTTATTAATATTCAAGAATTTTCTAAACAATTTCTTGTGATTTTTTATAAGTTCATTAATAGTTAAACTCATTAACTAAATTTTAAGAAAATGCTTATGGCTTAGTTAAAATTTCCTAAATTAACTTTTTGCCATACAAAAAAAAGTTCCTCATATTTTCCTTACTTAAAACATTAGAAATTTTCTTCCACACAATTATGAATCCAACGAAATGTTTTTAAGTAAATTTACTGTCCTATTTCTAGTCAATTAACTATTTGCTATGGCTTTGAAATAAGGAAACTTTACTCATATTTAGTTAATTTTCCTACTTTTAAGGAAATATTTACTAAGCTGGAGTAAAATTGTTGAACAAAATTGGAGTATGGAATGCTATTTTTCTGAGTGTATAATATCAGAACTTTTCAAAGTACTGATTGTATAGAACAGACATCGGAAATGTCTTTTAAAGTATGTTATGTCCTTTGAGCCCGGTTCTAAGACTGGTTGTATATATTAGACAGCTGACATGTCCAAGACATACCGAATTCAAGCGGATATCATTCACACTGATTTTAGCAAGGCTTCTGCCTTTAATTGTTACCTTCTCTTCAGAAAGTTAGATATTAATGATATTCCATCTGTAATTCGACATTCTTATATTCTAATGAATGCTGTTGATGTAAAAATATTTATATTATATCTTATTCTAGAGTTAAACATTCTAGAACCAATTATTTCTTTGGTGATCACGAATCGAGGCTTTCCTGATGATTATTATGTAGACAATTTCATTTGCTCCATTTATTTCCGTACAAACTTTGCCTATAATAATTCTTACCACATCATTAAATTATCGGAAAATAAAAATTTAATTAAAAGAAATATAATATTGTATTGAAATACTTACTTATTTTGTATTTGGAAATTCAGTTTAGGTCAGTACGGATATTTGTATCAATAGACTTAATAACAAAACATTGCAAAAATTTAATTTTTATGTAAACATCAACAACTCAGTCAATTACTAATGGAAAAAAGAAAGTGGAATTTTCAGACTTTTACACAGTGTTTTAGCAAGACTGATGATCTTGTGAAAAAAAAATCGCACTATTTTTATACCCTCTACCTCCAGGATGGGGGTATACTAACTTTGTCATTCCGTTTGTAACACCTTGAAATATCGACCTGAGATCCTATAAAGTATATATATTCTTGATAGTCATAAAATTCTAAGAAGATCTAGCCATGTCCGGCCGTCCGTCTGTCCGTCTGTTGAAAGCACGCTAGCATCTAAACGAAAAGAGCTAAAACGTTCAAATTTTCCATAAATGCGTCTTATAGTCGTAGATCGGTTGGGATTGAAATGGGGCGAAATCGCCCCAAAGGAAAAATTTAAAAAAAGGAAATAATATAAAAGTATTTTTTCCAAATTCGTACTTTTAAGGGGTAAAATAGGAATAGAGGGATAAAAATGGTACCAACCAAACGGCTGTACCTAGAATAATGAAATTCGGTGTATACATTCCACTGATTGCATAGATAAGTCAAATACACGGATTTTTCAAAGTTTTCGTAGTTTTTGGGGTTAAAATGAAAAAAGGGGATAAAAATAGTACCAATCTAATGACCGCAGCTAGAGTCATGAAATTCGGAGTATACATTCCTCTGAGTGTGTAGACACGAAAAATAAACTGATTTTTCGAAATTCGTACTTTTGGGGTTAAAATGAAAAAAGGGGATAAAAATAGTACCAATCAGATTACCGCAGCTAGAGACATGAAATTCGGAGTATACAGTCCTCTGACTGCGTAGACACGGAAAATAGACGAATTTTTTTAAATTAGTACTTTCAAGGGATGCAATGGTACAGAGGGATAAAAATAGTACCAACTAAACGACTACAGCTAGAACGATGAAATTCTAATTGCGTAGAAACGTCAAGGGGGTAAAAATGGTACCAACCAAATTGGCGCAGCTGGAATCATGGAATTCGCTGACTGCATAGACACGCAAAATAAAAAGTTTTTTTTTCTAAATTCGTACTTTTTCCTTTACGGCAAAAATTGGTTGAATCATGAAGTGATTTTATTTTGCACTATGTACGTCTGATAATGGATTTTCAAAATTTGTACTTTTGGAATTAAAATAGAATGGAAATACAACCAACTGTAGCACCCACTATCTACCAATATGTTTGGCTTTGAAAATATAAATATAAGAATATTTATTTTTGGAATTGACGTATCGGTAGCATTACCTTATAAGCGTGGATTGAAATAATTAAAATATTATATTTATTTATAAAATTAATTTTTCAGTATTTGTATTTGGTTTAGCTATATTAAAAAATTTGCAATATTACTGCACTTCTACGAAAACCGACAACCTCTGTGGAATGCAATCCATGGTGGAGGGTATATAAAGTTCGGCCCGGCCGAACTTAACGCCGTTTTTACTTGTTTTTTAGTTATATTTATCCCATTGAAAAAACGTTGTGTCATATTAAAATAATATTATACAAAATCGCTCAATTGTCAATAAATCTAAAATTGCCTCAAAATCAATATAAATTTCGATATAAAAAATAGAGGCCCTTGTGATTTGGATCAATAAATTCCATTATATTATGGATAACAATGATGAACTCCTACTACAATTCATGGATAAAAAACCATAAAATTTATTCTTTTAATACTTTCGCCTACACCCACGTAACATCCCTCTTAAAAATTCCATTTTTTATATTTTGACGCGTCAGAAATTATATTTGATTATCCGTTCAAATCAATATGGCTACTCCCACCAAAAAGTTTTCGTACGACAACGACGTATATCTTTTGTAAAGCCATTTCTGATGATAACAACAGAAATATTGATAATGACTTTGTTGATTTTTCTTATGACTTTAGGCAACACATCACTTACAGCCTCCACACACAAAAGCCACCACTCATGTAAACATTCACACTCGTATACACAGGAATATGTATGTGCACGTCTCCCACAACACCCCCTGACCATATTGTTAAATTTGGGAAATTCACACAATAAATATTTTGTAAATACTTTTTGCATCAACCCATGATGACTGAAACAGTTTAAAGCTGTCTCTTGTTTAGAAACTCGAACAAAAACTTTTTCTTTATGACTCTATGGGAAATTTATGAGATTGAGAAACATTCCCAAAATCAATTTTAATAAAAGCAAACATTCCAAATTGGGTGTAGGTACGCGGTGTGGTAGTGGTGGTGTTGCTTTACATTGCTGTACGAAAATAATTGAAGTGTTAAAGGAATTAGCACTCATGTGAATCCTTTCAAATTAAAGAGATTTAATTGTTCTCATTTTCCCTGTCGCCTGTGTTGTTGTTGTCGTTGCCATTGTGAAAAAAGTGAAATCAGAAAATCCAACACAAAAAAGTGAAAAATTGTCACAATAAATTAGTATAGCGTAACACTTAAAAGCATTTCTCATTTTAATGTGATGTACAGTGGGCACAAATAACAATTTGCTGAATAAACCGATAAGTGTATGTTACGCATAATAGACAAAGTTATTAACATCAAATATAACACTGCGTAATTATACACTCCACGAGAGTATTATGTCTTTGTGCATTTGTTTGTAACACCCAAAAGGAAACGAGATAGACTCATTGTTAATTATACCGATCGTCTTAGAATCACTTTCTGAGTCGATTTAGCAATGTCCGTCTGTCTGTCTGTCCGTCCGTCCGTCCGTCCATCTATTATTGTAATCACGATACAGGTCGCAATTGTAGACAGAACCAAATGAAACTTTGCACAACGATGATTTTCGGGATAAGGACGAACCCTATTTAATTTGAAGAAAATCGGTTCAGATTTAGATAAGCCCCCATACGAATTTCACTCCCGATTTGACTCTTTTCACTCTAGATACCACATATTACAACAGATTTTCTTTAAAATTGGCAAAACATCTTATATTGTAACTAGAAATACCTGTGGTAAAAATGTGTTTGATCGGTTCAGATTTATATATAGCTCCCATACAAATTTCTCTCCCGATTTGACTTTTTCCGCTCTAGATACCACATAATGTATCAGATTGCCTTCAGATTTGGTAAAACATCTTATATTTCCACTAGAAACAACCATGGTGAATATCGGTCAGATCGCTTCAGATTAATATATATAGCTACCATACAAATTTCGCACCCGATTTGACTTTTTCCGCTCTAGAAACCACATATTGTATCAGATTGTCTTCAGATTTGGCAAAACATCTTATATTTAAACTAAGAACATCTGTGGTGAAAATAGGTCAAATCGGTTCAGATTTAGATATAGCCCCCATACAAATGTCGCTCCCGATTTGAATTTTGAGCTCTAAAAACCAGATATTGTACCCGATTTTCTTTAAATTTGGGACAACATCTTATAATCCAACTAGAAACACTATGCAGAATTTGGGTAAGATCGGTTCAGATTTAGATATAGCCCCAATACAAATGTCGCTCCCGATTTGACTTTTTCCGCTCTAGAAACCACCTAATTTTCTTTAAAATTGGCACAACATCTTATAATCCAACTAAAAGCTCTTATGGTGAAAGTGGGTAAGATCGGTTCAGATTTAAATATAGCCCAAATTCAAATGTTGCTCCCATAAGTTTAACCGATTTTGGCCAAACTATATATTTTATATTTCACCTATTTCGTTCCAGGTTTCAATATATCCTCATACAAATGTCCTTTCCGATATACAATTTTTTGTCAAACACACACATTTACAGGATACAAAAAACCTTCCCGTATTCACATTTTCACCGAATTGAATTGTATTCGGATTGAAAGTGGAGTGTATCATAGAGTCGGCCGCGCTCGACTTTAGCCTTTCCTTACTGGTTTTTTATGGTTATCGAGTGATTTTTTTTGTGAATTTTCACAAATCTTGACTTACGTATCTTTGCACACATGTAAATCAGTAACATAGTCTATTATCAACCGATTTTCAGTTTACCACCGAATTTAAAAAAGATGAAACCTAGTGATATTTAATAAAATATAAGAAATTTGTGAGTATTAGTCCAGCCAACTCATTTTTTATTTATTTTTTATCAATTTCAGTTTTGGTAAAATGTTATACATAAAATGTGAATTTATTCAAAATGTAAATTTAGTACTGTGTAAACGCCACTTTTTATTCAAGTGTTCATTAAAACTAAATTTTTTCAAACATACAAGTTTTGGTCCTTCCAGTTCATATATCTCAAAATTTAGTCAAATTAAACACAAAACAGATTATTTGATTTGATTGAAAAATTCGCAATTATAAAATTACCAACATTCACATTTTCTCCACACAATAACCACTGTATATGATTTTCTTTTTTTCTTGCTGTTTAGTATTATCCTTTCACAAAAAAGACAATCCCGTTTTTTTTTCTTGTCCTACTGAACACACAGCAGAGTTATTGGTCTCTTTTGGCTGGCATTTCATTACATGCAGCGTAGAAAATGTTTTTTCTCCATGAAAGTGAATATCGCATGGAGTTTGACAGGAGTAGGGCGAGTTGTTGTGCGTGTGCGCTCTTCTACAGATTGGTGATGATGGTGTTCAGCGTTGATAGTAATGCCGAAGCTATTGGTGAATGGTTTTTTTATCCCATCCTGGTAATGGTGCTTTTTGCTGGTTATAGCGGTTATTTCGGATGCTTCTGTCTGACTGCCTTTGTCCGTTTATTTGCACTGTCGTTCGTCGTCTTTTTGCTGCTGTTGTAATTTTAATGGTTTAACGTAAATTTTCAATTGCTTGCCGAGTGAATGGGTTGATGTTGCTTTATTGTCGGTCTTTGGGTCCTTTCAGAAGTTTCGTGTTGTTGGGTTCTGTGTGTTTGT
This sequence comes from Polietes domitor, assembly GCA_947397865.1. Taxonomy (NCBI): domain Eukaryota; kingdom Metazoa; phylum Arthropoda; class Insecta; order Diptera; family Muscidae; genus Polietes; species Polietes domitor. Next base: position 67,440,396 of record OX377620.1, read on the forward strand.
TCTTATTTTAGCCAAACTTATATTGATCAGAATGGTGTAGTCGGAAGGACAATGTAGACGGAAAGGTGTTTAATGTGTTTTGGCGTTTTTATTCGAGAGGGAGGCAATTATGCAGAAGGTTTCGAGAAAGATGTTGTGGCCCAACGAGAGTCATGGCTTATATTATAGGCATTTATGCATTTTTGAGGATATATTTTTAAAAATTTGAACCCCAATTTGAAAAATTAAAAAAAATGAATAAAAATTCAAAAAAAAAATAAATAAATAAAAATTAAACAAGTATAAAGGCGTTAATTTTGGTCGGGCCGAATCCTAAAGAGTGATTTTTTTGAGGTTAGGATTTTCATGCATTAGTATTTGACAGATCACGTGGGATTTCAGACATGGTGTCAAAGAGAAAGATGCTCAGTATGCTTTGACATTTCATCATGAATCGTCTTACAAACGAAAAACGCTTGCAAATTATTGAATTTTATTATCAAAATGCGTGCTCTGTTAAGAAAGTTCATTGCACGCTTCCATTTTATGGTCAGTTTAATCGACCCACTGAAGCGGCTATTCGGGCTATTGTGACTAAATTTCGCACCAAATTTACATTGTTGGACATTAAACCACCAACACGCTTACGTAGAGCGCGAACTGAAGAAAATATCGCAGCTGTATCGGCCAGTGTTAATGATGACCACCAATTTTCGATTCGTCGCCGTTCGCACCAATTGGGTCTCTGTTACTCAAAAACGTGGAAATGCCAAAATTGGACTAAGCGGATGCAGAGTTACAAGCCGAACCATAATTATCGGCGGCGGCGGCGCTGTTCAAAATGGGTCGGCGGCGGCGGCTATCGGCTGATTTGCCGGCTCGTTCTGTCATTCGAATACCCCTATTTGGAAGGAACAATTTTCTTTTATTTTTTGGCAAGTAGTTCAATATTCGTTAATATTAGCCAATGTTCTAATAATTTAATATTGTTATTAGGGTATCCGATTATTCTGACTTTTACGTTATTCGATTTTTCGTTTATTTGAAAACAAAAATTTCCAATTAATCGAATAATGAAGTCGAGAGTTATTCTATTAATCGAAATAAAAATATTTTAATAAAATATAATTAATTAGAGTTATATAGACAAGACACGGCAGTTTACGGGTAGTTCAACTATATATTGAACGTTTATTATGTATCTGATTTTATTTAAAAATTGTAACATCAAATTCGAAATTCATTAGAAGTTGACAAAAATCTTAATATCTTATCAAAATAAAGAACCTTCCCTTAAATGAGCATAATATCAGAAGTTATCCATTGACTTTTATTTCGAATATGGATCATATGATTTATAACAGAACTGACTTTATCATCACGGTATTAACCTCAATTTTTCTATGAATTTACTATTCTATGAAATTACTATTCTTCTTACTATAAATTAACTCGCATAAATCGTTATTTTAATATCTGTGGAGCATACAAATCCAAAATCGAAAAAAATTGTGGTTTTATATTTGGTGTACCCAAATAGAGCAAACATCAATTTATCATACAAAGCATACGACGATTTCATTAGTTTTTTAAGGCAAAACTTATAATATTGATTAATCGATTATTTGGGACAATTTATTCGAATTATTCGTTATTCGAAAACCATGATTTTTTATTATTCAAACAAATATTTGACAAAAATTATTCGATTAATCGAATTAAATTTAATCGGTTGGATACCCTAATTGTTAACTCATACAATTATTTTTTGGAAGAAGGAATCCATTCCCAAAATGTATAATATGACTTATATAAATGAAAGATAGATCAATATATTTCACAGCAGTAGGTTGTCTAAGTTGACATTTATATTTTCTTTTGTAATTTTAAGTGGGTTGTCTATTTTGGTAGTAAGATTTGACTGAGTTAAAACTCCGTCAAATCACGGCGGCGTGGTTGAAGTCGATATGAGTCGATGAAATCGGCGGCGTGGTTGAGTCGATTTGAGCCGATGAAATCGGCGGCGGCGCGGCTCGTGCAGAAACATGCGGCGGCGGCGGCTTGTCGGCTTAAAATCGGTCGGCTTGTATCTCTGAGCGGATGGACCACCTAAGACGCAGCCGCGGTCAACATTTAAATGAAATTATCTTCAAAAAGTAAATGTCATGGACCAATCTAACGTTTCAAATAAAGAACCGATGAGATTTTGCAAATTTTATGCGTTTTTTTTTTTAAAAAAAGTTATCAAGCTCTTAAAAAATCACCCTGTACTTCAAGTGTAATCAAAAAGTGCTCTAAATATGTGGTATATTGTCTGTCATTATTAGGTAGAAAAAATTCCCTGACATGGCCGATTTTTCTACTTTGCATTTTCTACGAATATCCAACCGCATCTGCAACCGATTGTTTGGTACCATTTGTATCCGCATTCGCCATTTTCTGCCTAAATGTACAAATTTCAAAAAATTGTTTTATGTTTCGCGTCTACACACTCAGATGAATGTATACGCCGAATTTCGTGATTTAAATTTTAAGGGTTCGATTGGTACCATTTTTATCCCTTTTTTTCCAATTATATCCCTTAAATGTACGAATTTCGACAATTCCCTCTATTTTGCGTGTCTATGCAATTTGAGAGATGTACACACTTAATTTCATGTTGTCGTATTATTAGTACCATTTTTATCCCTTTTTTCCATTTCACACGCTAAAACTTTTGACGCTTTCCAGTAACAAAATGCAAGTACTTGTAAAGCAAAAATTCTCATAAAATTGGCTTAAATTTTTATATTCAATCCTTTTTAGGGAAAAAATTTCAATAGCCTCGATTTCGCCCACTTTCAACTCCTACAGATCTGCAACCATAAGACCCATTTGTGGAAAATTTCCAACCTCATTTCTTTCGGCAATGGCATTTATATACCGATATAAATGCTAAATCAAAGAAGAGACGTTCAAGATAGATTCAAGATCCTCTTTAATTTTACACTAATACCGCTATTACAGGCTGCAAAGAAGTATATAAAATAATTTTTTAAAAAATTTTGTAATTTGGAAATTTGTATTCCTGTGGATGAGGAACTGAAAAACTAAAAGCGCCAAGTAACTCCATGTTGCTTATAGTTACGATTTTTTTCTAAATTGTCGTACGGTGTACTTGATCATTGAATTATTTTTAATCTTTCACACTATAGGGGGGTATAAATCATATGGGACAGAATAAAATTTAATGCATTGATGGAATGTTTGAACCATGTCTTTCTTTTTGGCTTCTGTACACGATAACTTTCCAAAATTAGTTGCCACGCCCCTTCTTGTACCACCCACACCAAAGGTCCTTATTTCTAAGATAAATTGAAGTCAATATACCTTCCACACGGATATTCGGAATTAGCTATATTTTGGTACTTGGCAAAGCTTTTGTTATAGCTTTGACCGTCAGAAATGTGGAGGTGTTTGCCACGCCTCACCCTAACCTAAGTCGAATTAAAATGAAAGCTTTCAGAATACTCAGAAATTTTATATATAGGGTCCGCCATCTAACGTTTTTTTTTCAACTATTCAACCGTTGGACTATTATTTGTGGGGTGCTCTCAGCAGCCATTTGAATGAAATTATTTTCCATTATTAACCAGAAGAATTGTACTTTCAAATAAGAAAAGAATTTTGAGAAAATACACAGTAGTTTTTTATAACATTTTCAAAAAAAAGTAGTTATTTGTTGAAATATGTGGTTTCTAGAGCGGAAAAAGTAAATCATAGGAGACATTGGTATGGGGTCCGCCTTCTAACGTTTTATTTTTCAACTATTCAACCGTTGGACTATTATTTGTGGGGTGCCCGAGGCAGTCATTTGAATGAAATTATTTTCCATTATTAACCGGAAGGATTGTACTTTCAAATAAAAAAGAAATTTGAGAAAAAAGTAGTTTTTTTATAGCATTTTCAAAAAAAGTTATTTGGCGGACCCTATATTACAATTTTTTACAGTCGTCACACCTACTTGGAATACGGACGATATATGTAAAACTAAACTTCGATACGGATAGTCGAAATCAGCTGCAAATTGATATTTGAAAGTGTTTTTATAATCACACTAAGTCAACAAAATATTTATGATTTCGCCACGCCCTTCCCACACAATTGTCCATATTCAACGTAAACTTCGTAAAACTTCAAATAAAAAGTCAAGGCATAAGTAAAATAAGAGTTATTAAAACTTCGAAACAAATGCATGGAATTAACTTATTTGCTTTTTGCTATTATTTGTGGCTTTAAGGCCACACAAATAAAATGCGAATATCTTTGAATTTGTACTTTTTATCTATATTTTTATCTTTCCAAATATGTTTCCAATTATAAGAAAAAATTAAATCACCGAATGATCAAAAAGTGACAGCAATCTTCTTAAATGTGTTCATTTCGTTCGCAACTAGACAGACAGACGGACGTGGCTATATAACTTAGAATTTGACCGCGTCACAGTGGTTCAGATTCAAAATCCATCGGCCAACAATTCAATAATTTTTATTCTAGTAGACATTTTTGTCTACTATTTCTGTAAAAAATCAAAATTAGACAAGGACCTAAGGGTCCGAGATTAAAAATTAAAAATCGGGAGATCGGATATATTTTAGAAATCGGACCACAGTATAGAACTTTTTGTATTTTTCGATTTTAAAGATTATTAAAGTTTTTATTTTTTCGTTTTTATACCCTACACCACTTCGTGGACTAGGGTATTATAAGTTAGTTTCGCGCCAAATGTTTGGACAACCAAGAAATAATTGAGCTAGACCCACCTTTAAGTATACGGATCAGCTTAGAATCACCAGCTGAATCGATTTAACGATGTCTGTCCGTCAGTCCGTCTGTATATACAAATGGGCCTGCGGTTTACACTATTATCGCTCTAGAACCCACATCTTACATTGGAACTTAATAAAATTTTGCAGATCATGTTATATTTCAATAAAGAATACCTACTTTGAAAGTGGTCTATAAAGGCCCACTTTTTAATGTAGCGCCCTTACAAGTGGGCCCCCATTTGAATTATTACCTCACTAGGACCCTCATTTTACATCGGAAGATTTTCAAATTTTGCAGCTTATATTATATTCATATTTCATTCTAAGAATACCTACTTTTAAAGAGATCTATATGGACCCACTTTTTAATGTAGCACCCTTACAAATGGCCCCCATTTTTATACACTCCACGAGAGTATTATGTCTTTGTGCATTTGTTTGTAACACCCAAAAGGAAACGAGATAGACCCATTGTTAATTATACCGGTCGTCTTAGAATCACTTTCTGAGTCGATTTAGCAATGTCCGTCTGTCTGTCTGTCTGTCCGTCCGTCCGTCCGTCCGTCCGTCCGTCCGTCCGTCCATCTATTCTTGTAATCACGATACAGGTCGCAATTGTAGACACAACCAAATGAAACTTTGCACAACGATGTTTTTCGGGATAAGGACGAACGCTATTTAATTTGAAGAAAATCGGTTCAGATTTAGATATAGCCCCCATACGAATTTCACTCCCGATTTGACTCTTTTCACTCTAGATACCACATATTACAACAGATTTTCTTTAAAATTGGCAAAACATCTTGTATTGTAACTAGAAACACCTGTGGTAAAAATGTGTTAGATCGGTTCAGATTTATATGTAGCTCCCATACAAATTTCTCTCCCGATTTGACTTTTTCCGCTCTAGAGACCACATAATGTATCAGATTGACTTCAGATTTGGTAAAACATCTTATATTTCCACTAGAAACACCCATGGTAAATATCGGTCAGAGCGGTTCAGATTTATATATAGCTCCCATACAAATTTGGCTCCCGATTTGACTTTATCCGCTCTAGAAACCACATATTGTATCAGATTGTCTTCAGATTTGCTAAAACATCTTATATTCCCACTAGAAACTCCCATGGTGAATATCGGACAGATCGGTTCAGATTTATATATAACTCCCATACAAATTTCGCTCCCGATTTGACTTTTTCCGCTCTAGAAACCACATATTGTATCAGATTGTCTTCAGATTTGGCAAAACATCTTATATTTAAACTAAGAACATCTATGGTGAAAATAGGTCATATCGGTTAAGATTTAGATATAGCCCCCATACAAATGTCGTTCCCGATTTGACATTTTCCTCTGTAGAAACCACATATTGTACTCGATTTTCATTATATTTGGCGCAACATTTTATAATCTTACTAGGAACACCTATGCAGAAATTGGGTAAGATCGGTTCAGATTTAGATATAGCCCCCATATAAATGTCGCTCCCGATTTGACTTTTTCCGCTTTAAATGCCACATATTCTAATAGATTTTCTTTAAATTTGGCACAACATCTTATAATCTTACTAGAAACACCTGTGGCTAAAGCGGGCTAGATCGGTTCAGATTTAGATATAGCCCCCATACAAATGTCGCTCCCGATTTGACTTTTGCCGCTTTAAAAGCCACATATTGTGCTCGATTTTCTTTAAATTTCGCACAACATCTTATAATCTAACTAAACAAAACTATGGTGAAAGTGGGTAAGATCGCTTCAGATTTAAATATAGCCCAAATTCAAATGTTGCTCCCATAAGTTTAACCGATTTTGGCCAAACTATACATTTTATATTTCACCTATTTCGTTCCACGTTTCAATATATCCTCATACAAATGTCCTTTCCGATATAATTTTTTTTGTCAAACACATACATTTACAGGATACCAAAAACCTTCCCGTTTTCACTTTTTCACCGAATTGAATTGTATTCGGATTGAAAGTGGAGTGTATCATAGAGTCGGCCCCGCCCGACTTTAGCCTTTCCTTACTGGTTATTATTACTCCTCTAGGACCCTCAGTTTACATCGGAAGTTTATCAAATGTGGCATTTTGTCTTATATTTCATCTAAGAAGACATATTATGAAAGTCAAATATATGGGTTCATTTTTTTTGGTATAACCCCCATTCTACTCTAATACAGCTCTAGAACCCACATCGTGCATTGGATCTCGATATAATTTTGCATATCATGTCATATTTCAACTAAGAATACCTAATTTGAAAGTGATCTATATGGAACGACTTTTTAATGTACAAATGGGCCCATTTAAATTTTTACCCCTCAAGAGCGCAAATTTTACAACGGATTTTTTTTTAAATTTTGCAGATTATATTATATTTCACCTAAGATTATATAGTATGAAAATCAAATATATGTGTCCATACATTGGAATAACCCAAATGGGGCCCCATTCCACTCTATTACAGCTCTAGAAACTACGTCTTACATCCGATCATGATATATTTCAAATATGAATACCTACCGTGAATGAGAAATATACAGGCCCATGTTTTGGACCAGACCCCCTTTCAAATGTCGGTCCGATTCATCCTATTACTACTGTATATGTATGTATTTGTCCGCCGAAAAATTGGATCATTTATTTTCCATATTAGTTATATATGACTAAAGAACTTACTGTGTAATTTATATGAACTACATACAATTAATTTTCTAATTTTGTTCTATTTTGTATTATTTTTTTAGTGCCAGGACGAAAAGAATTTTTCAAAAAAAAAAATCTATTTTTGTTTTCAATATTATATTGATTGATTGTTCGAAGTAGCGGACATTTGCTAGTATTCAATAAACGCAATGCTTGGACTATACAGTAATAACTTTCCTTATTTCCAAATGTTGTTCAACCCTATGGCGGTTTATTTCGTTCCTTGAAGATATGAGACTGAATTTCTGTCAAGATTGTCAGCGGAATCACGTTGTACTTAGTCGGTGTTGAGAATTATTTTTTATTTAAACAAAAATAAAAGTTTTTAATTATTAAGTGAATTGAAAAAACAGCATGTTTACCACCAGTTATTTTTTCGCAAGTGCATTTAAAAGGGATGGGCGAGAAAATGATAATTTATTTAAGGATAAAATAAATCACATAAAAATATTAAACTTTTCACAGTTGGCAATCATTAGCGGACTTTAGTTCGTTTTCGTTAAATTGTATGTATCGGTATCTACAGAACCATATTGCAATCCCACGAAGCTTATAATACAACCCTTCTTGCTATGTAGACGTGGATTGGTTGCATTGCAAAAATGTCCTTCGGCAGGATGAATGTTGTTAAATGTTTTAAGCGACATTTTTTTAAATACTCCTTTGGTATGCAGATAATAAACATTGTCCTTTTGTAGTCGCCTTCGTTGACTATGGCCGTTCGCTTACACATGTCTGCGTAACTGAAGGGCTTTTAATTGCAGGTTCTGTTTTACACTTCACATTGTATCACTCCTCTTCTCTGTTGGCTGATCCCAAAGGGACTTTTTCGATTTTATGTGAAATGAATTGAGCCGAAATGCCACAATAAATAATGTTTGCTGTGGACTTTTAAGGCCTTAATGAACCATTTATTGTGTGGCATGCAATTCCAAGAGAATTAATGCTTTTTTCAATTGAGTATATTAATTAAGCGATTTTTTATTATTATTTAAGTTAATTAAATCGCAGTAAGGTTTTCTTTCTTTTTACCAGAAAAAGTATGAGTTGAATTTTTTTTTTTTCAGTAATACAAATATCAAAAGTAATGAGAAACGTTTCTGAACCTTATTATAAATTTGTTATAATGGTAACAAGTTCGGAATTAATAAATGTTTTCTGATTACATAGAAACCATGGGACACATGGAGTGAGATTTGTTCACAGTTTAATACGGCCAATCATCTGTGAATAGGCAGGTGCGTTACTAAAAGTGAGGTAGGGGTATAAACAAATGCTGATTATAAAATATTGCCTTTTTGCATGTTAATGAGAATATTCTAAACGTATCGCCTCGACGTGTAGATTGTTGTGCCTATTACTGCCAAAGCGTTATATTTGTTGTAAAATCTGGCATAAAGTGAAGTGCATAATACCTTTCTTCCTTCCGCTGGAAAAAATTAAAATTCAAAGCCATCATAAATTTTTTGGATGATCTAGTCAAGTCCGTTCTTCAGCTAGTTAAAACAATATATTATTTTTTATATCCTCCACCTTAGAATGGAGTATTCTTTGAGCGAACATGGGGTCGAGGGAACAGTCCAGTCATACGAAGAACAAATTCATACAATTGACATTGACTCATTCGCTAGAGTAAACAATTTTTTTCAATTTCAGAGTACTGTAAATGTTTTTTGAAGATTAGTTTACCAATATTTCCAAAGTGGAAGACGCTTCTAACGGTTGGTTAAATTATAAGGGCCGATGTTGAATGTCAACCACACCTAAACTTCAAGATTTTTTCTGCATTTCATTAGACATTTCAGACTAACTCAATTTGAACCATGGAAAGAAACACAATCGAGATACAGAATTGCCGCATTTGGGCAAATGATAATCCCAGAGCGATTGTCAAAAATCCAATGTACCCATTGTGACTGTTTGGTACGGTTTATGGGCTGGCGGCATCATCGGGCCGTATTTTTTCTAAAATGAGGCCGGCAGGCAGTTACTGTGAATGGTCTTCGCTATCGTGAGGTAGCGTTTTTGTTTAAGGTAGATCAATGAAAAATTAGTTGAAAAAATAATTTATTTTTCAAAAAGACCAATGTTCTTGTGAATTTTCAAAATACAACACCACTCCGTATATCTATCTATTCGTCTGTCAGTTGATAACGCGGTAGCTTGCTTGGTTGCAATCGGTTGGTCGTGAGTATGGGCGATATCGATCCAAAGGGAATTTTTTTCCAGCAAGACTGAAAATAACTATTATTCATCCCCCTTTGGATCAACGCTACCGAAAGAGGTATTTTTTGCCAATTTCATACTTTTAGGGGGTGAAATGGGACAAGAAGGGATTAAAATCAAACTACAACAGCTTTGGTGCGTACATTTCTCTCGTAAAATTTTAGTGGTAAATCGGACGTAGCTGTATTAATGAAATTCGGTGTATACGTCGATCTGGCTTCGTAGACGCGAACAAAAAACACATCTTTTGATATTTCTACTTTTAGAGCCAAAGATTAAAATGTGCACATATCAAATGGTTGCAAATAGAAATATAAAACTAGAATTAGGTGTGTGTGTGTGCATTCCTTTGAATTCCATATCATTCGATAATTTCGATACCATCGAAACTGTAGCAGCTAGATTAATGAAATGCGTAGAAGAATAAATAACGTAGTTAGAGTACAATAGTAGAAATTCGTAATGAAATAGAAAATGGTAAAGCATGGAAAGAGTAAAATCGGATAGTTTTTCGGATAGTTATTGCATTTAAAAATATTTAATTTTTATTGATAGCAAATAAAACAAATACTCAACAAATTCAAAAACAAACAAGACGAACATAAAGACAGGCGGAAATGGATAAATCGATTCAAAAAAATTAAATTGTCTATCTTTTGGATGTTACAAATTAATGAACAAACACAAAATATTCTAGTGGAGGGTTTAAAAAAATAATTTGTGTAAGTAGGGATTTCGATTTATCTTCTGCAGATTCTTAAGGCACAAAGAACCATTTTTTCCTTACATGTTAGGTTATCCTTTTATTATATTTTAAAGGAATACGTCCTTTATCGCAAATACGTGCAACGCAAATCGAAACAATACTTCATCACAATTCAAAAAACAAATATTCTTATATTTACATTTTCATAAAGCTTAAATACCATAATATTGGGTGTTACAGTTGGTCGTGTTTCCAGTCTATTTTTATTCCAAAGGTACAAATTTTGAAAATCCATTATCTCACGTACATAGTGCAAAATATCCTAACTTCATGTTTCAACCAATTTTTGCCGTAAAGCTAGAAAGTATGAATTTGGAAAAATATTTTTATTTTGCATGTCTATGCAGTCAGAGGAATGTATACACCGAATTCCATGATTCCATTTGGTTGGTACCATTTTTACCCCCTTGACGTTTCTACGCAATTAGAATTTTATCATTCTAGTTGGTACTATTTTTATCCCTCTGTACCATTGTATCCCTTGAAAGTACTAATTTTAAAAGTACGAATTTTAAAAAAATACTTTTATATTATGTATCTACTCAATTAGAGGAATGTACACACCGAATTTCGTGTCCCTAGATGTTGTCGTTTAATATTTACCATTTTTATCCCTTTCTGCCCCATTTCATCTCATACGAATAAAAATCACTTTATGGTGCAGGTTTTTGTTATAGGGGGAATGCGCATACACAATATCAATTAAGTACAAGCAGACATATTGAATATGCTTAAATACTCTAAAATTTTAGGGTATTTGGGTAATTTTAGTCCTTGTGATGGAAAAATTTTTCCCTTTGGGCCCATTTCGCCCATCCGATCTACGACTATAAGACGTATTTATTGAAAATTTGGACGTCCTAGTTCCTTTCGTTTATATGCTAGCGTGCTTTCAACAGACGGACGGACATTGCTAGATCGTCTTAGAACTTTATGACGATCAAGAACATATATACATTATAGTATCTCAGGTCAATATTTCAAGGTGTTACAAACGGAATGACAAAGTTAGCATACCCCATCCTGGAGGTGGAGGGTATAAAAATGAAAATCGGTGAATATTTCGATCAGGTTGCGTAGATTCGTAATATAATGCCATCTTTCGATCAAAAGGGTGCGGCTAGTTAATCATAAAGTTCCTCTGATTATAAACACGCTTCATAAAGGATTTTTTTAAATTTGTACTTTTAGGGTAAACGGAACAAAATGGGATAAAAGTGGTACAAACCAAACGGCCGCAGCTACAATCATTAAATTCTATTTATAAATTAGTCTGACTTCGTAGACGCGCAAAACAAAAGACTTCCTCCAAATTGATACTTTTAGGGACAAAATGGGGTAAAAGAGATAAAACTGGTACCAAGCAAGTGGTTGTATCAAGAATCGTAAAATTATGTTGAATACACCATTGTGAACCCGAAAGATAACGGAATTTAGTACGATTTTCGAAATTCCACTATCTTTCTATCTTAATGTGAAATTTGCTATTTTGCAATGATTTTATTGTGGTTACATTTGCATGGAATATGAGCGATATTGCCACACCTCTTCTGGTACCTCCTACACATAGTGGCATAAACTTTGGTTACAATCAAACCGACATAACATTCTTACGGGTAGTCAGAATTATTTGCAATTTGATATTTGAAAATGTTTTTACAAGCACTTTAAACCAAAAGAATGGTTAGGTTTTAGCCACTCCCCTTCTTGTACCTTCCACACAATCTCTATTCTAGGTAATATTAAATCCTTCATAACTTCTATACTGGAGCATGGAATCCACTATGACTTGATATTTGATCATGTTATAAATGTGGAAGCTGGTGTCATGTGACACGAACTTCCTCCAAATTATCCAGCCCTACATAAAATGTTATTCCTTATAACTTCCGTATTATGTTCTCTGAGAGTGAGGGTATATATAAGTCGGTTTAGCCGACTGAAGTTTTCTTACTTGTTTTTCCTATATTTTATTGCACTTATACGTCGACAGCCTCTTTTCTGCCGCTAATACTGTGGAATGCTATCCATGATGGAGGGTATATAAGATTCAGCCCGACCGAATTTACTTGTTTTTTTTCTAAATAAACAATCTCATTTTCTCCGTCTGTATATGAAATAGTTACGGAACGACATAATTTAATAGCATTCCTCCCTCTTTATAGCTATGCTTGTTCAAAATAAATCAAAATAAATCGTCAATAAAAAAGAGCCGGTCATATTGTTATGACACTTTTCGTAGTTTCCCATTAAGAAAGGACTCTTAAAAATCGAAAAAGAAACAAACACACATGAGTAACAACGAAAAATGTTATTTATAACATATGGGCACTTCCATGTGAAGTGAGCTGAACTAAAATTTCTGATGTTCATGACCAAAATTATAACATTTGTCCATGATGCATATACTTATGGAATATTTGCACCACAGGTTGTAAATTTAAGTAAGAATTATTTCTTCGACATAAGTTTTCGATAAGTAATGTAAGGCATTAAGGGTGAATCATGTAATGATGAACAAATAGTCAACGCTGTAATGGCATAGGAAGTCAATTTACTTCAATTCCTCATAGGGAACAACTCATACATAAATGAAGGCATTTTTATCATTTATATTTTTAGATAAAGGTGTCTCACCATTTTCACCAAAACAGTAATGTATGATTCAATAGGGTTGGCCATTTAACATTTTAAATTTGAACTACCGATTACTTTGACTTTGAAAGGTAGAATAACATCCATTTTATAATTTTAAGGTTTAAGTTTGACATTTGCAAAATGGGACGCTATACGCTTAACTGGCCTTCAGTTTAGGCTTCATGAAGCTCATTTTCATCTCGATGGCTATGTCACTAAGCAAAATTGCCGCGTATTGCACGCGACTATTGAGAAGCCAATACATACACATCGAGTCACTGTTTGATGTGGATTTTGGGCTGTACTGTAAAGCACAATAAATTAATGAGATTTTATATCCGTACAAAACGTCAATTTCTTAAAAATGAAAGCAAGATCACAAAATGAAAAAAAAGTAATAAAAATATAGGTTTTTTTTTAGATTTGTGAACGCAAAACAGGTACAAATTGTTCCAATAATTCAAAAATTCAATGATTTTAAGTACTTTTAAACGGCAAAAAATTAAAAATGATTGGGCATTTTCAGGAGCGTGAGTGAGGTGGGTTATTATACAAAATATCTACAGTGAATGAATATGTATGTGTAGAGATTCTTTCATACACATACACATGAATTGCTTTTGTAAATCAGGATAAGTACATACATATGTATGCGCGTGTGTATTTTTAAACTGGCACATATGTGAGTGGATATTATAGCCAAACAAATCAAATTTTGAAATTCTTGGCAAACAGATACGAAGATATAAAACTGCAAGTTGCTAGGCACCGCTGTGGCGGATAGATGTACACATACTTGGAAGCTTAACAAGTTGGCAGCACTTTATAAATGATCTTAGAAAAATTGGATGATAACAACAATTTACTTATCTAAAGAAGTTTAAATATTTCGTACTTAGGCACATACTCGCCTTCACTTATACTTCATACATACATACGCAAGTATGGATGGGGTGTAAACTTTTTGTTTGTGCTATAGGTAAGTTTTAAAGGGATTTGCCCAGAAACAAATCTAATAAGTACAACAGCCCTGTGAACTTAGACAAAGTTTTGGATATAACGTGGAAAAACTTTACATTAATTTCGGAAACGTAACATGGTGAGCAACATACAAATATACAATGAAACGGATAACTAAAAAATCACGGTGTTCTATTGAAAAAATAAAAAAACACAGTGTGTAACACATTCTAACGAGGAAAACAAAGAAAATCTATACAAAAATGTAGAAGTTTTGACCGTTCTAAAAATTTTGAGGTCCACTAAAAATATATACAATTCATTAAAACGGGCAATAATGATGTTAAATTACTAGATTTAATTTTAATTTTTAAATGAAAATTAAAGCGCCATCTAGCGGAAAAAAATGTTTTTTTTTAATAAAAACAAATCCAAATTTAATTCCCTTTTCAAAACTGGCTCAAGCACTTAAATCGGTTCATCCATTCTCTTTTTATAGAACTTTTTATAATAGTACTACGTTACAAGTGAACCTCCACGATCCTTCGAATCTTTAAAATCGATTTTCTCAAAATTCTGACGTGCTACAGCAAAATGCCGAGACACGTATTTCTTTATTTTAAGCCTATTTTCATATTCTGTTAACATTTCTCATGTGTACCAACCACTGTCGTACTGTGTAATAATATATTTCCAAAATAACATTTATGTCGAGCGTCTATACAATCCACTGTGGGAAGATGACCAGTTTAAGAGCAAAGAAGAATTGTAGTTATGGTGGTTACCAAAGTCGTCTATAAAAATTTTGAGTTGCCACGCCCACTTACTGTGGGATGATAGTAGATTTTTTGAGCCAAAACATCTCAGGAAACAGATATACATTTCGAATTTCGTACATATAATTATGCTGCTTATAAAAAATGTTTACAAAAAAATAAGATTCTCAATCTAGTGCCACTCCCATTTACAGTGGGATGGTAGTTGATTTTTAGCCAAAATACATCAAGAAACAGATAGACTTTTAATATGTTGTACAAGTACTTATGCAGTTTATTATTGTTTAGAAAAAAATAGTCAACGTACTGCCACGCCCACTTAGTTGGTAGTTAGTTTAAAATAGGCCTTTAAATTTCGTACATGGTCTTATCGTGCTTACTGAAGTTGTCTAGTAAAATTTTAAGTTGATCAATCCACTGCCACACCCACTTACAGGTAGATCTTTCAAATATATTGCAGTTGTCTTGATTACTAATCATTTAAAAAAAACGAGTTGCCACCTGGTTCAAAATTTCCATTTTTGGTAATTTTAAAATGGTGGCAAAAATTGGTATCTAGCCCCATCGTGGCACATGTACGATGGGTAATTTATATGGACTGTATAAACTAAACCCACTGATATTAAAACACCCGTATTTATTAAAACTAGGTATAGGGTCAAGGAGTGGTGTAGGGTATCACGTAGTCGGATACGCCCAACTTTAGCCTTTTCTTACGTACTAAGTAATACATTTATTATAAACACTTCTGTAAAATTTCGGAGATTAATGGAATTTCGGTCATGTTCTAACCAAAATTTTACAATTTTTAACTTGAATACAATTTAAATCAACTTTTAAACTTTCTTCCCATATATGTCCGGATAAACAAAGTTCTATTCGAAGAAATACAGGAACGATTCGTAAACATACCCGAAAAACACAACACATTTTATCACAGTGCATTGTTTTTTGCAATAACACTGTTAACATTTTTTAATTTTTGTTTAATTTACATATCTGTGTTAGTATTTTCTAATTTACAAAAAATATTAGCTTGTGCATTTTCGTTTTCAACATTACTTCATATTACTTTAGAAATATCAAAAATTAAACAAGAGAAAAAGTAGTAAC
Organism: Polietes domitor; assembly: GCA_947397865.1. NCBI lineage: Eukaryota > Metazoa > Arthropoda > Insecta > Diptera > Muscidae > Polietes > Polietes domitor. The sequence goes on from OX377620.1 coordinate 67,456,377, forward strand.
TTTGGCAGCATGGTTTGAAAAAAGGAGTTGCCACCTGTTTTCTTGCTTCTCAAATTCTCGTGCAATCAGAGGAATCTTCATCTATGTGCATCCATTTGGTCGGTACAATTTTATCCCTTTTTGGCCTTAAAATATGAGTATCAACCTGTGCGAAATATACACCGATTTTCATTATTCTAGCTACAGCTGTTTGAGTGGTACAAATTTTATTCCTTTTCTCAACGCTTTCCAATAAGAGTAAAAATTATAAAAATGCCCTTAATTTTGAACGTCTATACAGTAGAGTGATAAAACTCGAGACCAAAACCGGGTCAAACGGGGTTTTCATCTGAGACCGACCGTCGGGTTTCTTAAAATCGCGGTTTTTGGAAAACCGGGAAACACGGGTTTTTTATGTCGGTCTCAACCGGTTTTTAATAGTGCATCTTTTTCGATGCGAATTTGTTTATAATACGCCACTTTTTATACTATCACAAGCCTCACAAACATATGATTTATTTCATTTCAAACATATGATTTATTTTCTTATTTTTATGAATCAGAATCTCAGAATGGTGTAATAGGTTAAAACATTATATTATGTATTTCAAAATGATTATCTATTTCAGCAAGATTTTTAGTTTTTACGGTGTTAAAAAGAAAGTTTCTAAGTAAACAACTTTTGTAGCTAATACTTACATTTACAAAAACCGGACATGAATGGACTTATAATCAGTTACTTCGACGAAAATTAAGATTTTAGTATGATGTCGATTTCGAGATTAGAAAGCCAAAATACATCAGAAGATGTTACACACAGCCCTGTGACAAATTCTTTGTAAACTAAAGCTATTCTAGCAAACTTTTCTATTTGTGTTGAGATTACATATGAAGTCAACTTGGAACTGTGTTTCACGAAATATGTTTATTCGACATGTCTCGCAATATTGCATTCTTATTGGTAAATATGTCCACGCGAGCAGTAGCATTTAATATTTGTTCATCGCAGCAATGTCATGTTTATGTATTTGTGGGAGTTACATGCAACATGAACAAACAAGTACACTAGAGATGGTCGCAAATAAAGTATTTCACGAGATTCCACAAATATTGCGGTATATGAGACCTTCGGTATATGGACATTTGGAAAAGCATTTCTATATTCAAAGTTTTTAGAATTTGTGTAGTGGAATCTATGCACACGGTCAAAAAGCTGATGGTAGTATTTTTTTATGACTTGATGTACTCTTATATATGCCATTTTAAAACAAGTACCTAAAGTTAATTTTTAACGGCGGACACATTCGAAGTCGGTATGTGATTTTATTGACACTACATCAAAACGAGATTCTTTTCAAAGAGTATTTTAATCCAATCAGTGTAAAATCTAGCGCCGAATTTGGTGGAACATTTATATGGTGGATATATATTAGTAAATGGCGCGAGGTGTTCCAGATCCACAATACTTATATTTTATATTTAACTCCCTTATAAATGACGGTCCCGATTTGAAATCACATATTTTAAATAATTTTCTTAAAAACATCCCATATCTATGATAAAAGTGGGTCCATGATATAGTCCTTCCCGATTTCAATTTGTTCACCTAATTGAATTATAAATGGGTATAAAGTGTAGGGTATTATATAGTCGGCCCTGTCCGACTTTAACCTTTCCTTACTTGTTTTTATTTTAACCCGCTCTAATGTACGTATCTATGTTTGAATATACATGTATGTATAACATGAAAATGAAATAAACCATATTTGTGTTAGTTTGGCTTTTCTGTCCCTATCTATGCTGGCATTTTAAATGATAAGTGTAAATAAGAAATAAAAGTGCAGCATCACAAAAACGTTAAAAAAATCATGAAAAACAACTCCCTATTCCGTGGGGACTATGTGACAGAGTGTTGTAAAAGGGACAAGTAAAATATAGTGTTTAGTTAAGAACAAGGGTTAAAGGTCATAGAAAAAGAACGAAATAACTTTTCTATGAAAAGTTCACACGTGTTAGGGAATTACTAAATTACTTCACAACACAGTACATGGTGCAGGCATGGATTCCCTACTCAGCCAATGAAAATGAATTTATGATACTCTACTTCACACGTGGACATTTTTCACATCTATCAGTTTTATATAAATAATAAGTTATTTGTGCATTTGCTCTCATTTAAATAAATTTTATGTTGCAAAAATGATTTAGTTTCAGGTTACCGCTTTGAGGGTAGATAGCATTATCCCTGCAAAAAGAGAGATGTGAAAGAGATGCTCATCTTGTGAATTGAAAGTTATAAAAATTAAAAATCTTCAAAAATTAATTTAATATGGAGTTTTCGTAGGAGCGAAATTGGAAAACTTAAAAGTAGTGGCAAATAATTATTTATCTACGTTCTATTTCTATTTTAAAAAAGCAACAAGGAGCTACGTTCGGCCTGGCCGAAACTTAAATACCCTCCACCATGGATTCCATTTACACAGTATTACATTCAGATTAGATGCTGTCAGTAGCAGTGCAGTAACATACTTTCTTATATTGCCATGTATCGTTTTTTATAATTTTAAATTAAAATATATTAATTAATTTCAAAATTCACACGCTCTTAAAGGTTGGGTGCACAAAAATGTTTTTTTATAGCGTGACAGTCCTTGAATATATATATCTAAATAATATTTCAACCCAGTAATCTTCAAAATATTATTTTATTTTATTGTTCCACGCAGTCAGAGGAGCACGCACGTCGAATTTAGTTCCTACGAAAATCAATTATTTTTCGAGTTAACAGTGGAATGTACATACTTAATTTCATGATACTAGCTACTTCCGTTTGATTACTACGCTTTTATCAACAGTACAATTTTCAAAATAGAAAAAATCATTTATGTTGCACATCTACATAATCAGATGAATGTCCATTCAAGCATTTTATGACGGTCAAATATATACGAGTACATAATTTATAGGTTCTCAGGTCGACATTTCAAGGTGTTACAAACGGAATGACAAACTTTTTTATTGAGGTATAGAACTTCGAATTGAAATAAAACACAAGAAAATCGTTTTAATGTCCATCAATTTGGCTTTATTGGAAGGATAATTTTATGCCATTAATGTTTAAATATGATTTCGGGCATGAGGCCGCCGCGGCTGGCTCGAATATAGCAAATTCTACAGGTCCAATTTTCAACCACTTTTTCGAGCTTTATAATGTTTTATTTATAAAAATAAAACATTATAAAGGGTGATTTTTTAAAAGCTATAAGAAAGTTTTTCAAAAAAAAAAATTCATGAAATCTTTATTTGAATCGATAGTACGGTCCATATAATTTAATGCTTGAAGATTATTTCATGCAAATGTTGACCTTGACTGCGCCTCAAATCCATCCACTATTTCCATACTAGTTCGTTTGTAAGACGATTCATGGTTAAATTATAGACCAAACTGAAGATGTTTAACAGTGAAACAAAACACGAAACGTGGGTCAGCTGTTTAAACCAGTGTTGCCAAAAAGATAATAGCTAAAAAATCACCCTTTAGTAAGTAAAGTAGGTAAAAGCAGATTTAAGGTCTGCCCGGCCGAACTTTATATACCCTCCCTCTGCAATCCACGGAGGCTGTACATTTTTGTAGAAGTGCATTGACATTACAGGAAAATGTTTTCCTCTGTGACGCCGTACAAAAAAACTCATTCACTTGTGAAAATGGGATTAGTAAAATGTTACGGGATGTTAATATATTATTAATTTGTTTAGATGTTGGCGCAAATTAGCAAATTTTAAATTAATTTGAATGTGCAAATAATTCTTAATAAATTCTATGAAAGATTTATAAATCATAATACATAACAGAGTTAAATATAATTACACTATCAAATTAATTAGGACTTTTTGATTGAAACCGAATAGCAACCCTATAAATCTGAAAGGGCATGTATACCGTTTTTTTTTTTGCAGAATATACATATAGTCCAGCTGGTCTGAGTTTCTTTTTACAGTGTGTCAATGTTTCATTTTATAAAAAATGCATTAAAAATAGCACTGAAATAAAAAAGAACATAGCTCATGAATGAACAGTAATAAAACCAAAATATTTTAGGAAGACGCATTAAACAATCTAAATATTAATTTAAATCAAGAATAGGGTTTGGGGTTTCCCGGAAAAACGGGAATGTAAAGTTTCATTCCCGGGCATCCCGGGAATTCCCGGGAAATTATAATTTATTTTATGTATGTCCAATATGGTTTAAAATATCAACATTCAATAAATGGTGAGCTTTTTTAAATACTGACATATTACACATTAAAAACTATATATAAACTATATAACAGATATTTCACTCGTCAGAAAATCGGACATTTAAATCAAAGGCACAGTATTCGAAATTATTTATTTTCCAACATTTCCAGTGAAGTCTTCAATCATATTCAGGGATATCTGTACAAAATTATATAAATATTACACCATAATAAAACACAAATAAGCAATAATTAAATTTTTGAAAAATTACCAGAAGTAATTATTGATTATTTGTTTGTAATTATGGTGTACTGTTTTTTACACACAATGTGTAATATTTATAATTTTGTGCAGATATCCCTGAAGATGATTGAAGAATTCAATCGAAATATTTGAAAATAAATAATTAAAATTAAAACGATTACACCAGTTTTTTTAATCAAAGCCTTTAGCCGAACTAAAACATCATATAATTTAAATAAAAAGGCCAACGATACCTACACTCAACATAAAAAAAAATGATTAATGAAACAAATAACTCGTATGACGAAGAATGTTATGACGTATTTAATTTAGAAGATTTATTCATCTGGAGACTAAAATGTTTTACAGAAACAGGGGAAAATATTCTAAACTGTAAAAACAATACAGTTAAAGAAAAAAGTCTGTTATTAACAGCAACGTCTGTCTGCTGCCTATCAGCAGGCAATTTTCTGTTATTACAGCAGTTTTTCTGCCATAACAGCAGTTTTTTTGCAATCTTGCATCAGTATTCACACTGCAAAAGTGTTTGCAGTCTGCTAGAAATGGCTGCTGATAATCAAATTATAAAAATAGATAAAAAATAAACGTTTATAATTTAAAAGCCTTTCGGATTGACGGCGAAAACGAATTTAGCTCGAATTTCAAATTTTATATTAGCTTGGGGCAATATGCGTATCATTAAAAAGACAATCACAATATCTTTCAGTGGTAATAAATTCCCTTATAATAACATTTAGTGTTGGTAATAAAATTGTTATCTGGCTATATTGTTCTGTACATATGCTTTAAGTGTCAAGAAAACGTTTTTTCTTTTCTTTATTACTAAAAACAGTAAACAACTGTTTGCTATTTCAGCAGAAAATCTGCTCGTACATCAGATTTTTTGTTTTCTTTTACAGACAAATTTCTTTGAGTGTAGAAACATTATAAAAAATAAAATTAATTGAATAAATTCATAAAAAATCTAAACATTGAAATAGTCCAGTCATTAGTTCTTACAAGGGTATATCAAATATATCGTAGGAAATATTTATACTTCTATTGGATTTCTCTTGATAGTTTCCAGTTCCAGTTTTAATTGCACCCCTATTATTAGACGATTTTATACTGGTATCATATGTGAAGTAAATTCTTCTTTAAGAAGATGTTCACCTTTTATTTCTTCGATTCTTCTACGACAACAGGAAATTTAAAGTTAAACCAGCAGTAACTTTAACCAGTATATTTATATAAAATTTGGACGAAAAAAACGATTCGGGAATTCCCTGACCCCAAACCCAAATCAGGAATATCCATAATTTGTTTAAGTTGCTTTAATTATTTCCACTAAATAACTGTGATTACGAAAGCAATCGCGTTAATAATTGTTGCATAGTAAGTACCAGGAACTCTACCATGAAACATACGGAGCGTTTTACTGACACACTATTATCTGTTAATAAAAAATTATTTTACAAAATCGAAGGAACACTTTTTGTTTATAAAAAAAGGGTTTTTAGCTTTTTGTACTATTTCTGATTTAAACCAAGATTTTCTTTTAATTTCTTGGTCCTCAAGGACGATCGCGTTCTGAAATTTTGACAGGTTTTATAGAAAATTGTGGGCTAATTTCTGACAAATTTTGCAAAAAAATCCACATAGAACCAAGGATAAAAGATATTTTGACATTTTCCTTGTTCCACCAAGACATGTACAATGAACTATATCATTTTAAAGTTGTCAAGAGCTTTCCGATGATACCTAAATTTGTATAATACGATGATGCATGCGGACAATAATTCAACTTAAATTAGTGCATTTATTTGTAGAAACACTGTAAACTGTCATCTTTGACGAATCATAAAATACAAACTACAAACATTGACAAACAAGTTCGCAGAGAGGAGAACAATCGTGCTGAACTTGGAGGAACTTGGTTTCGCCACTGTGTCGAAATTTTTCGGAATCACCCAAAAATATATTTTCTCTTAACAATTTACACAATAAACCTCTTTAATCGGGAATTTGGAACTCTTAAAGAGATATTGCTTTTTTCAGAATTTACCTCTGTAAGTGAGGATTTCACTTTCATTGTACCCCTATGTCGGTGGGATTTTTTCAATTGGTTTACCTCTGTTAGTGAGATTTCATACAAGGAGGAGATATTTGTTTGTCATTGTGGCCCTTTTTTCTTTTTTTTTGGTTATAGATTTTTTTTCAAAGCGCATGTTCCAAGCCCATGTTAAAAAATACACATAAGTGTGTCGAAACGAAATCTTAAAGTATTGAATATCAACGATAGGTTTAAAAGTGTTCATGAATTCCGTAAGGGACGAGTGAGAAAGAATTTCAAAACGTCTTCGTGGTTTAACGATCCACAAAAAGAGTGACTCGGAATATGATGCATTTGATGGAATATTAGTGACCCGAATAAATGTTAGTCAAATTAATTGGGAATAAAAGTGCAGTCCCTTAAACTCCTACTTATCCAGGTTCGACTGGACCTCAATACCTTTATTTATCCACCGAAAATAAAGGTATTGAGGAAAGCTTGATGCTGCTTCAACAGCTTAATTATTAAGACTGATGGATCTCAAAACTCGTAGCTATCCGCCAAAACAATTATTAAATATTTTTTACCCTTACCATCATCACATCGAATTTTTTCATATTTTTTGTGCGCCGTTTTACTGCTTAATCTACAATTATGATATGAAACCCGTATTCAACGCAAACCATACTTATATTTTCAGAATAATAAGTAATAATTTAAAAAATATTCTATGCAAGTTTTATCGACAAAAATTACAGAAATTCCACAAAATATGAGCCTTGGAAGAGATCGATGTTACAATGCTAATGACATTAATAGGAATTTGGGCGAGATCATTTCAAATATTCATAAAAACGTTTACACTGCATTTTTGTGAATGGTAGGAAGATACGAATTTCTGGTTGGTACTATTTGTAACATTTCTCCCCTTTAAAAGTACAAATTTCAAAAACTATGTTTATGTAGACAGAGGAATGTACAAATAGAATTTCACGAATAACCAGGTACCACAATTGGCAATTTATACCTTTTTGTCCCACTTTCCTCTTAAACCCACTAATATCGGAAAATCTATTTGTGCTTCACTACGTACAAAACAATACCAATATTTTAATGAAAGCTAAACATTTTTTTGTATATCTACAACAGTGTCAAATAAAACAAAATAATTTCTATTCATGATTTCATATTCCCACTTCGTCTACTTGAGCCGCTTTCCAACTTTATGTAAAAGCATTATTTCATTCAAATTAACTTGAAATCTAATAACTGTGGGGAAATATGTATATGTATGTACATATAAATGAGTATTTAGTTCACAAATACATATTTGCGTACTGATGTGTAACCCATACCCTGCGGAAGCAAATAATAATAAATTAAATAATATTCCAGGAAAAGTTTTACATTTTAAAATCCTTTGTCAATCAATGACGGTGTTGTTCTAAGAACTAGGAACTGAAATTGAAATGAAGTTCTCTCTAGTGATGCGTTTGATTTAAAATTGGAACTTGTTCAAAGCATATTAAATGTGAATCCTTTGATGTGGTTTTTAGCGGTAATAGCACTTTCAACTACCATCACCTCCCCCTCTCTCACTCTAATCTCTCCATTCCCAACATGTTTTTGTTTTTGTAATGAGCTTTATAGCATTTTTAATTGGCTTCTATTGATGTATGTCTGCTCCCACCACAACAACACTAACCAAATATGTATGTTTGTGTTTGTGATGGAAATAAATCATCGATTCCGGGTATTCAGCCATAATCACTGCTTTAAGTACTCTTTTTATGGCACCTTTTAAATCACCATGCGCCAACAACAGCAACAACAACAACAATACGCCATGAGCTTGTGGCCAACAACAGTAACAGCAACAACAACTACACGGGCAATAATAAACAATTTCATTCCATTCAAGTCATGGTAATAGCAAAACATTATAACACAGAAATTATACGCCATTATGCCAAACGTTACGGAAGTTGAAGCTGAAGCTGGTAACAACGACAACAGGGACAACAATAACAGCAACAGCATCAACATCGACACAACCATCTCTAGAACAACGCCAGCGCCAACGACATCGCCAAAGCCAACACCATCACTGACACTAACAAATGGAAATAAAACAAAAATATATTTCTTGTTTGTGTGCAGCACTAAAAATAATTTACCTTTCTTCCGTTTATGGTAAATAACACTCGCTTTTGGTGCCGGTGGCGCTGGTGATTCTGTGTTTCCTGTTTGTCTTCGACACGATGTTCAGTTGCGGAGATGGGCAAATTAATTTAAAGCCTGGTGCCGAAATACGGATGTCCTGACACAATGAGGGTTCAAAAATATGCGCCGGGAAAAATAATTTGTTCTCCATAATTCTTAACCTACAAAAATAAGGAAAATCTAAATTCAGGAACCTCTACCATTTTACCGAATATCGAACTCGAACATTCAAGCTCAGTGACTTTTCAAAGTACATTTACTGAAATTTTGGGCTGCTTTTTCAACACGATTTACAAAAAAATTGCAAAAATATAAGCCACTATTTCAGGAAGTTTAAAAGTTGTACATTTATTCATAGGTTTTCTTCAGTCCTCCGTTAAGATGCCAGATGTTATAAAATACAATAAAATAATGAGCCTAATGGGCTTATCTGTAAAGGTTGCAATATGATTCAAGCATTTCAGTGTGCTGAGAAATTATCTATCATATCCGATATCGTGCTCCATTATTAACCAAAAAACTTTTGAAAGTAATCGTAGTTCAAAAGTTGTTCAGAATGTCGACTTTTATAACATACATAAGTGTACATTTCGTAGCTCAAAAAATCAGGATCTTAAGTGTTAAAATTCAAATAAATAGTGTTTCTTCATGGTGCCTTGTGCCAAATGTTTCCCCAACCGTTTGCAGCCGAAAACATCCCCCGTGAATATACTTAAAAGAGCTGGAGACTTCTTGGAAACACAAGAATCAATTGAAGGAAATATTCAAAAACAATAACAAGGCAACATTTTCATAAGCACTTTCATAAACAATCACATGTACAGGAACCAAATTAAGCTGATTGTTCTTGGAGCATCAATTCGATGGTTGGGTGGAAAAGGGTGGGTCTATAAAAGCATGTCCTTAGTATTGAAAAACATATTTATTGCCAGTATTGCGTGTGACTTCAATATATATTAGGGTGGCCTAAGATTTATTAAAATCCTTCTAATCTGCTAACAGATAGACGAACCACAGTCGTCATGGAAATTAGATTTCATAGTTACTAAACTGACAAACAAAATTAAATGTGAAAGAATCATTTAATTTAAACATTTTTGGCTTCAAGATGGTGCCCTTGAGTTTTTAAGTGAAAATTAATAATAATAATTCACACTCAAGGACATTATGTCTTTGAGCATTTGTTTATAATACCCAAAAAGGAAACCATATATTTTAACCGATTTTCATCAAATTTGACACTTGCTTTATATTTCAACTAGTATTTATAAGCATTGTTTTGACCAAATTTGTTATTTTTCATCTGATGAAAGTGGGTCAAAACGGTTCATGTTTTGATATAAATCTCCTCTCCGTTTGGACTTTTCACTGCTCTACAAGTCTCATCCGATTTTGTTCATATTTCCCTTATTACGTTATATAACACCTAACAAAAGCGTCATATGTCAAGCATGTCCATACGATTTGCAGTTAGATCCTTTGGTCCAAAAAACCATCATTTGATATAGGGTTCATAAAACTCGCACTTATAGTTTAAATCATCTACCATTGGCGATACATTGATTTTAATGTGTTATATATACCTTGTTTTGAAGGTAATTTCAATTACTTTTAAAATATTGATGTGGCGTGTTATAGTAGGGTTAGATTTGTTAAAGTTTTTGCAAATTTGTGTTCTTTTATTTCGATTTTCGAAATGATTAACCAATCCATTTTGTTGAAATTCTAAAGTAGTGTGCTTAAGTCTATTTTTTTTATTATTTCATATTAACAAATATAATTTTAAATTCGATAAATTGTTTGCCTCAGCGCCTCTAGGGCATTATTGAGGCTAGTCGGCAACACATTATTCAGTAAATATCAGATTAAATATAACGTTTTTTTTTCAACTATTCAACCGTTGGACTATTATTTGTGGGGTACCCTCAAAGATAAGTGTTATGCCGACAAGCCAGACACAATAGACGCTTTAAAGGACAATATTCGACAAGAGAGGTCCCAGAACACTGCCTTGAGGAACACCGCACAACGCAGCTTCCATAGTGCTCTTACTGGAATTTATCTGAACATAAAGTTTCCGGTTCCTCAAATAGTCTTCAAATAGCTGAAGCCCTTTTCCCTTTACACCATAGTAAGATAGCTTTTAGCACAATATTACATGATCCACCAGATCAAAAGCTTTTGAGAAATCGTAAAAAGCACCACCAACTCCAGAGAATCCTCGATCAAGACCGTCACATATACAAAAAATGTTACAGTCGTCGACTTACACTTTCTTTACTTTTTTAGTTTTTTAAATGTATTTTAAATAAAAAACTTTGTTAAAAAACAAATAGATTGAATGAAAATTCAATTTCCCAAATGAAATCCAATTTTGCATACGTGTTTTTTCAACAAATTATACAAGAAAGCTGGCAATAGGGCCACCCTAATATATATACCTATTTATATAAATAATAGACTGGGTCAGGAGAAAATGTTAATGCAATTGGAACCACAAATGAGTTTTGTAAAGTGCGATTAGTCCCACCATCCAATAAGTTTTTTTTAAATTTTCCAAAAAAATATTTTGTTTAATGTATTTAATCTATAAATACTAAAAATGTTCATGAAAATATTGTTCATCCTCGAAATATGCAAAATTCAAAAGTAATGGAGCTGCATAGTTTTCAAAATTTTTAAAAACAATTTAGTTTAATTCAATTTCTAGCAATAACAAAGACGTTCACAAATTTTCATCAAATTCGGAAAACTTTCGAAATTTTTTCGTTTATTTACGACCCCAGTCTAAAATATAGAGAGTTTTTGTTTTAAAGAAATAAACTAAGTAATGAAAAGAAAATAATAACAAGTAAAAACGCGTTAAGTTCGGCAGGGCCGAATCTCCACCACGGAGTGCATTCTACATTATATTACTGTCATATAAGAGGCTGTCCATTTTACACAGAAGTGCGGTATCATATTAGGAAAATTGTGATATTTTTATGCACATTACGATATTTGTTGCTCTGCTTTAAATAAATTATTCATTCATTCCCTTAGGTCCGATTTCATGCAGCTGCAGTTACTTGATTCCAGTGGCTGTATCACCGTGAAGTATACACACTCAACTTCATGATTCTACCTAGAGCCGTTTGCTTGGTACCAATTTTATCCCATTTTCATCCTAAGGGTACGAATGTCAAAATATATCTTCAATATTCTAACTGCAGCCATCTGGTTGGTACCATTTTTATCTCCTTTTGCCAAAATTTCCTGCCCACAAGTTCAAATTTGGAAAAATTCATTTGTGTTTCGCGACTACACAGTCAGATAAATGCATACACCGAATTTCATGATTCCAAGTTCAGCGGTTTGGTTGGTACCATTTTTATTCCAATTTTCCATTTTATACCTAAAAAGTATAATTTCGAAACATTCATCTATTGTACGCAATTAAAGGGATGAGGATGTACACTAGGGCGTACCTCAAAAAAAAAGTTCGCCGTACACCTTCGAATATGAAGTATTATTGAAAGGTAGTTTCAAAAAAAATTTTTTTATTTTTTTATGCCGAACGTAGGGGTCGCGCTTTTACATTTTTCTATATAACTTCTGCATTTATAAACGGATTTTAAAGTGTGATACATCGATGTTTTTGTCCGATTTTTTTGTCTTTGAAGTCATTGAGCTCAAACATGATTCATGATTTTATGCGAGCTTTAATTTTCGATTATTAGAGTGGTACATTAGGGTAGTAGCAACTGAGAAATGATGGGTAAGTACCAGAAGGGGGTGCTTGAGCTCAATGACTTCAAAGACAAAAAAATCGGCCTCGTCGAGACAAAAACATCGATGTATCACACTTTAAAATCCGTTTATAAATACAAGTTATATAGAAAAATGTAAAAGCGCGACCCCTACGTTCGGCATAAAAAAATAAAAAAAATTTTTTTGAAACTACCTTTCAATAATACTTCATATTCGAAGGTGTACGGCGAACTTTTTTTTTTTTACTTGTAACCTGGTACGCTCTAATGTACACACTGAATTTCCTATTTGTAGCTGTTGCAGTATCATTGGTACCATTTGCAACCCTTTTTCCCATTTCAGCCGATAAATGTTTTATTTATTTGTTGGTGCTTTTACGTTACAAGACGAATGTACGCAAAAAAATCTCAAGTGCATATAATGGAGAAATTTTCAAAAAAATGCTTAAATAATATAAATTTTAGTGGGTATTATCAGTCTGTGTTAGTGAAAATTTCGCCCCTTTCAATCCCAACCAATTTATTTTTTACCAAGACCAAGAATATATATACTTTATGAAGTCTCCCATGACTAGTTCAAGGTGTTACAATCCGAATAACAAAATGAATATACCCCCATTCTAAGGTAAAGGGTATAAAAAGTATGAACATAGGAATACTTCTCCATTTTTTAATAACATCTCAGAAATTACTGAAAATCCATTTGTGAAATTTACACAGTTTTTAGAACACATATATATCTGTATCGTTCTCTTAATATAATAATGGTCTAAAATTTTTTGGGTGTTTTGAGATAATCGTATTCAGGCCCGTGCGCAGGATTTTCCCCTGGGGGGGTTTTCATCTACACTCATAAAAAAGTTAACTCTATAATGAGTTAAAATTAACTAAAATTTAGGAAACCAAGTACATTTTTACTAAATATAAGTAGAATTTTGCTCAAATTTTCTTAAATCTAAGTAAATTTTTCCTAAAACCAAGTAATTTTTTACCAAATTTAAGCAAAATTTTCCTAAAACTAAGTAAATTTTTACTAAATCTTAGTAAAATTTTGCCGAAAATTTCCTAAAACTATATATTACTCAAACTAAGGAAAATTTTGCTGTTTTTTTCCTCAAAACGAGTAAATTTTTACTTGAACTGCGGAAAATTTTATTTTATACAAGGAAAAAAGGTAAAATTAAAATAAGTTCATTTTAACTAAAAAATCAAACAAATAGTTTTGCTTCATAGTATGCAAAACTGATACAAAAAATGACAACATGAAATATGTCTCAAAAGTTCCATGATACCTCTGCCACAAGGAGTTGAGCTATTACTCCATGATTGTTGCGAAGGCAAGATAGGTGCCTTCGCAGTGGTTGTTTAGAAAAATTCATAAAGTATTTAAGAAATAAGTCTCTGCAAACGAATGAGAATTGCTTCTTATATTAATATTCAAGAATTTTTTAAACAATTTCAAAAGTTTTTTATAAGTTCATTAATACTTAAATGTATGAAGAACTCGGCATAAATTTTAGTAAACATTTTAACTTCATTTTAGGAAAAAAAACATTTTCAAGTTAAAATTTCCTAATGGAATTTTTTCCATACAAAAAATTTCAGATTTTTTTCTCACTTAAAACCTTGGAAATATTCATTCACATAAGTTTCAATTTACTCGATTGTAAGAATTTTTTATTAGATCCAAAGAAAAGTTTTTAAGTAAATCTACTACCTTTGTTCTAGCAAATGAACTATTTACTATGGCTTTGAAAGAAGGAAATTTTAGTCATATTTAGTTAATTTTCCAACTTTTTAGGAAATTTTTACTGGAGCGTTTGTAAACCACTAATATTTCATTGCCAGGAACTTCCAGAAATATTTTGATACATTCGTCCGACAGACATTGTCGGCAAAATTGCATTTCAGTAAGGAATACAGTCGGCTAAACCGACTTTTATATACCCTCACTCTAGGAGAACATATATACGGAAGTTATAAGGGCGGGATAATTTGTGTGGAAGGTACTAGGAGGTTCGTGTCACATTTCTAAAACAATTGTAACAACATGAACAAATATAAAGTCATAGAGGATCCCACGAACCAGTATAGAAGTTATGAAGGATTTAATATTATCTTGGATAGAGGCAATTGTGTGGGAGGTACAAGAAGGGGCATGGCTAAAGCGTAAATATTTTTTAGGTTTAAAGTGATTATTAAAACATTTTTAAATATCAAATAGCAAATGATATTGAATAGCCGTATGGATCTTATGTCGATTTTATTGTAACCAAAGTTTATGACACTTTGTGTGGGAGGTACCAGAAGGGGTGTTGCAATAACGCTCATATTCCATACGAATGTAAACACTATAAACGCATTCCTAAATATAAAATTTCAGAGTATTCCGATCATCAGTATAGAAGTTGTAACACCTTTAATATTACGTAGTTTTGCGTGATTTGTGTGGGAGGTACTGGAAGGGGTGTGCCAAAACCTGTCATATTTAGTACACTTAAAGTGATTATAAAAACATTATTAAATACCAAAACATAACTGATTCCGAATATTAGTGTGGAAGTTATATGGATTTTAATTTAAAATTGGAATATGGGCTATTTGTGTGGTAGGCACCAGACGGGGCATGACAATTTCGCCCATCTTCGAACTTAATGTGCAAAGTTTGAATTGAGAAAATACACCAGCCAGACAAACGGACGGACAGACATGGCTCAAACACCTTAAAAAGTCGTGAAACGGATTTGGTCCAAACATACATAGGGTCTTAAGTCACTCCTTCAATGCGTTACACTTTTTTTCTGTCCCAAATTATATACTCTGTAGAGTGAGAATATAAAAACACAAATTCTATTTGTGCATTCACAGCTATTAAGCTTAGTAACGTTTTAAGTCATAACCGTAATATTTTATGGTTGTTATTTCTCATTCAATATAAAACATTTGATTGTTTAGCTAGCAAATTGTTTGTGATGCGGATCATTGCCCATTTTAATGTTAAGTCATTGCATGTTTAGTGTTATGTACCACATATTGGAAAAATGTTAAGTCATGATTACGGAATTTTCATAATATGTTTAATATTCGACAGTTATGTGGAATTTAAGTTTGGTTACATTGCGATTTTCCATTTACACTTCAATTGTTTTATCGTTTCATGTAAAAGCACGTGTAAAATATTGTTAAGGGAAGAATACATAGACAATCTGTCGAACCAATCAAAGCTGGTGATGTGATAAATGCCTTGGAATTACTCAAATGTTTATAATTAGATGTGAATGAAACCTTTTCTAAATAAATTACTAGTTACGGTTGCTATATTACAACTCATCCGCATCCCTTCCATGGCATTAAAATTCCGAGAATGCTAAATTCGTTTCGGATTTAAAAAAGCACCAAAGAGAAAGTAAAAGTTATGTAGTCATACAAATATTTCAACTGCTTGAAAGAAAATTCGAATATTGTTAATGACTAGTATTGTAATGTGTTTTTGTAAACACATACATATTTTCTAAACGAGTCTTACTTGAGTGAAGTTTGTTTAGGTCCCTCGTCTAATGTGAACTATTAAATATTTATGTGAATCCAATAAGTCTTTTAAACGTAGATTGTTGATTTTAAACTGAAAATGTCGAATGTTTATTCAAACTTGTTCAATTTTATTTGACGCTACAAAATATGCACAAATAGTCCAGAAGTAACAAAATGTCGTCATTACTAAGAAGATGGTGTACCCGATGTCGAACCTCGGTTGTGTTTGTTTTGGATGCAAAAGCAACTACTTACAACACGGCGACAATACATACATATCTCTTTAATGCCCCGAATATTTATTTTTTGTTTATTAAAGTCTCCTGTATTTATGTAGAAAATAATATTTTTTTCTCGACAACAAAACGTGAAGAAAAATATATAATTTGTTTATATTTTTTATAAAAGTTTAAAAAAATACCTCCAAAACAGGAAATTCAAAAACATTTTGCACAGAAGGCTTAGCAGGTATTTTTCATGCAAATACCCAAACTCTTTTTTCCATAATGCAAAACATTAACATCGTAGAATAAGAGAATGTAACTGCCATAAGGGAAAATTAGATGTTCCTGGACAAGTCCTGTGGCTAGTCTCTGCTTCACTAGAACCGTTTCCTAGGTCCTTGTGCTAAAGCAAAAATATGGTTGCGATGGTCCCTTTTACATGGTTTTCTCATTAGAGGTATGGATTGATCCCCTGTGTCATAACATGCCCGCAATTTCCACCAATTTCCCGTAGAGTTTTCGGATTAAGGTTGAACAGATATTAAAACCTTAACAAAATTTGAAATTATAAATATATAAACGTTAGAGTGACTTTAAACTAAAAGCTATCGATGTTCCTAACAAAAATGAAAGATTTCTCTGTTTTGTGCATTATTTCAAAATATTTAGCATTGTCCGTTTGTAAGCCGAACATATTCAAAATAAAACAAGTAAGGAAAGGCTAAAATCGGGCGGGGCCGACTATATGATACACTCCACTTTCTTTCAGGGTGGCTGATGAATGCTGCTACCATGCTACTTAATGCTGTTGTCAAAGGACTTAATCTTTGCAGAACTGCATCGAAAGTGAATCCCTTTCAACACTGTGTGGTTTCAACATGATGATGCGACTTTGTCACATAGCCAGGTCCTGCTATGAGAGAGAATTGCTGCGAAAGTTCCCCAAGAATGTGATTTCTAGACACTTGACATTTCCTTGGCCTCCAAAGCCTCGCGACCTCACTGCACCTATCTTTTTCTTGTGAGGTTATTTCATGTGGAAGTTTATAAACCAAATCAAAAAATGGATGATTTAAAGCAATGCATTCGAACAACAATTCAATTCCAGTTCAAATATAAAGTGTTATGCTCACTTTCGGCGAAAATTCGAGGTTTCTAGGGCGGCAAAGTTTTATCCGTGAGCTAAATTTGTATGGGATCTTTATGTAAATCTTTACCGATCTGACCCATTTCACCAAGGGTGTTTCTAGTTGAAATATAAGATATTTTAAAAGATTTGACGAAGATCTATTAAAATATGTGGTTTATAGAGTGGAAAAGGTCAAATTGGGAGCGAAATTTATATGGGAGCTATATATAAATCTGAACCGATCTGACCTATTTTCACCATAGTTGTTCCTAATTTAAATATAAGATGTTTTGCCAAATCTAAAGACAATCTGATACAATATGTGGTTTCTAGAGAGGAAAAGTCAAATCGGCAGCGAAATTTGTATGGGAGCTATATATAAATCTGAACCGATCTGATCTATATTCACTATGGTTGTTTCTAGTGGAAATATAAGATGTTTTGCCCTATCTGAAGACAATATGTGGTTTCTAGAGCGGAAAAAAGTCAAATCGGGAGCGAAATTTTTATGGGAGCTATATATAAATCTGAACCGATATGATCTATATTCACTATGGTTATTTCTAGTGGAAATATAAGATGCTTTGCCCTATCTGAAGACAATATGTGGTTTCTAGAGCGGAAAAAAGTCAAATCGGGAGCGAAATTTTTATGGGAGCTATATATAAATCTGAACCGATATGATCTATATTCACTATGGTTATTTCTAGTGGAAATATAAGATGTTTTGCCCTATCTGAAGACAATATGTGGTTTCTAGAGCGGAAAAAGTCAAATCGGGAGCGAAATTTTTATGGGAGCTATATATAAATCTATATTCACTATGGTTGTTTATAGTGGAAATGTAAGATGTTTTGCCAATTTTGAAGAAAATCTGTTAAAATGTGTGGTATCTAGAGTGAAAAGAGTCAAATCGGGAATGAAATTCGTATATGGGCTATATCTAAATCTGAACCGATTTTCTTCAAATTAAATAGCGTTCGTCGTTGTACCGAAAAACTTCGTTGTGCAAAGTTTCATTTGGTTCTGGCTACAATTGCAACCTGTATCGTGATTACAAGAATAGATGGGCTCCGTCTGCCCATCTGCGGACGGACATTGCTAAATCGACTCAAAAAGTGATTCTAAGTCGATCGGTATAATTAACAATGGGTCTATCTCGTTTTCTATTGGGTGTTACAAACAAATGCACAAAGACATAATACTCTCGTGGAGTGTATAAAAATCTGGGTTTTCTCGAATATATTTCACTGTCAGAATGGTATTGAGAAAAAACCCGCAGAAATAAAATCTGACCCGAGTCTTATCAAATCATATCAAAAACTAGCAATATAATGCAGAATAAAGGCAGATTTTTACGATTTTAGTGCAATTTTTTTTATAAAATCCGCTTCAACTTCCCCATCTTAAGTTCGATTAGTGTTTTTATGTGCTCGTTTTTTCAAAGAATATAGATGATTTATTTATTTATTTTTGTACATTGGCGGGTCATTAAATAACTATATAGGTATCAAATGACAGAGGAAAATATATGTTAAAAAGCAGAGTGTAACACATTGAAGGAGTGACTTAAGAGCCTAAGTATGTTTGGACCAAATCCGTTTCACGACTCTATAAGTTGTTTGAGCCATGCCCGTCCGTTCGTCTGTCTGTCGACTGGTGTGCACGAAAATTTTCGAAAAGAGTTAAGGAATCAATTCAAACTTTGCACATGGTAATATTTTTTCCAATCTTAGTTTAAGTTCGAAGATGGGTGAAATTGCCACGCCCCTTCTGCTACCTGCCACACAAATGGTCCATATTGCGATGTTAAGTTAAAACCAATGTAACTTTCGCACGGATGTTCGGAATCACCTATATGTTTGTATTTGATAAAGACTTTATCATTTATTTATGGGTACAAAATATGGCAGGATTTTTCACGACCCTTCCAGTGCTTCCCATACAAATCACCCTAACCATTCTAAAATTGAAGCTGTAATACTAAATACTAAAACATCTATATGGGTGATCGAAACACTGTGAAATTTGATATTTGACAATGTGTTTGTAGATGTTGCCTGCACACTCCTGGTGGTACTTCCCACACAAAATAGCAGATGCTTACTTTGCAATAAAACCGATATCCGATCACTTATGCGGTTAGTCAACATCATTTGCAATTTGATATTTGAAAATGTTTTTATAATCACTTTAAACAAAAAAATATTTTTGCTTTAACCCATTCTTGTACCTACCACACAATTGCCTCAATCATAACAATTATACTGGTACATGGTATCCTGATGACCTGATATTTGATATTGTTTTTGCAATTGTTTTATAAATGTGGATCATGGTCGAGAACTTTCTAGTAAATTTCACACAAAAATTGCAGCCTATTCGATTCAACCTAATGTTGATACGATTGCAAGGGATTTTTACATGTTCTTTTGACAACAACTATTTGACTTGTCATACACAAATATTTGTTACTAGCTGAACTCCGCCCGCTTCGCCAGGCAAAAAAAAAGTGTAAAATTAAAATAAGGTTTCATATTGATATTATCGTGGTCAGTAATAAGTACGTTCCAATTTTCAGCCTTTTAGCTCAAAAAAACACTTTTGCCACGCCCCCACCACCCACGAAACGAAAATTCAAAATCCGGCATCATATTTATCTTTCTCGTGGTCAGTAATATATACGATCCAATTTTCAACCTTCTAGCAGAAAGAACATTATTGCCACGCCCAATAAACGAAACTCCAAATTTCGGTATCATATTTATCATTCTCGTGGTCAGTAATATACATGCACAAATTTTCAGTCTTCTAGCTGTCAAAAACGCTTTTTTCGGCATCATATTGATCTTTCTCGTGGTCAGTAATATATATGCACGAATTTTCAGCATACTACCTCTCAAAAACACTATTGCCACGTCCCACTGCCCACCAAACAAAAATTCAAAATCCAGCATCATATTTATCTTTCTCGTGGTCAGTAATATATATGTAATTTCTAATTTCGGCATCATATTTATCATTCTCGTGGTCAGTAATATATACGTTCCAATTTTCAGCCTTCTTGCTCTGAAAAACACTATTGCCACGCCCCTCCGCCCACAGAGCAAATTTTTAAAAATTATATAGCCTGAAACTTTCAACAACATCGGTTCAGCCGTTTACACGTGATTGCGGAACAAACAAACAGACAGACAGACTTACACTAAGGTTTTACAATATTAATAGGGATATATCACATAAAATGGAGATACAGAAACCATGTTAAATTAAGATTATTAAGAAATATTATATACCAAAAAATCCCTAAAACCAAAAATATATCCCTATTTAAAAAGAAAATGTTCTATATTGAGGATAAATCTCATAAACTGAAACCGCTGAGTTTTGTAGATGAATATTTGCCTTGGAATATTCCAGTTTCTTATATACAAAGTAACATTGAACAAAGAAAATTTAGTAAAGGGTGTCCCAAGAAGAGCGCAATTTTTTAATTTTAAATAAAACACAATATTTAAGAAAAAATCGTGAAACTTTATTATATCGTAAAGTAGACAGAATGAGGTTATGTATGGAACAATATATCGTGCAGATGGCCGCCGCGGCTTTGCTGGCATGCACGCGATCTTTTAATGAAATTTTCAATGACCGTTTTGCATGAATGCTGCGGTATTTCATTAATGCAGCGTCCAATTTCTTTAAGGCTTGAGTCGTCGTCGGCTTATTCGCGTAAACCATCGACTTCAAAAAACCCCAAAGAAAAAATCTAATGGTGTTAAATCGCACGATCTAGGCGGCCAATTCTGATCTCCAAAACGCGAAATAACACGACCGAGAAATGACTGAAGCAGCAATTGAATTGTTTCTCTGGCTGTATGACATGTGGCGCCGTCTTGTTGGAACTACATGCCCTCCACATTCATTTCTTCAATTCTAGGCAAGAAAAAACTGGTTATCATTTCACGATACCGAACACCATTGACTGTTTGCGCTTGACCTGCCTCATTTTCATAAAAAAAAGGTCCAATGATTCCTCCAGCCCAAAAACCACACCATACAGTGACACGTTGAGGATGCATTTGCTTCTCGTGAATCACTCGAGGATTTTCCGCACCCCAAATGCGACAATTCTGCCTATTGACGAAGCCATCGGCAAAATCAGCATTTTCATGTTGTCTCTCCAATACCCAATTAACGAACTCCCTTCGCTGTCCATGGTCAGTTGGCTTCAGTTCCTGAGTTAATTGAACTTTGTATGCATGAAGATGCAAATCTTTCGTCAAAATTCGCTGCAAAGTGGATTTGAAGACACCAATTTGCTGAGCTTGGTGTCGAATTGAGGTGGATGGAGTTTGAGCGACATCATCACGTACAGCTGCGACATTTTCGGTCGATCGACCTGGTCGATGGCGCGTTGTTGTCTTTACATCACTAACAGACCCAGTTTCGGCAAATTTATCCATTAATCTCTTTACAGTTGACTCTTTTGGAGCATTATTGTGACCCCAAATTGATCGCAATTTGCGAACTGTAGCCGCAAAACTTTCACCATTTTGGTAAAACAATTTCACAATGAGAATGCGTTGTTCATTCGTGTAGCGCTTCATTTTTGCAAACCTCGTACCTTCTACTAACAAACAATAACAATTGTTCAAATGTCAAACAATGACACTTCGAATGTTGCCAGATTTAAAAATTGCGCTCTTCTTGGGACACCCTTTATAATTGCCATTAAATTTAATTGTTGATTTAACTGTATCTTATTTCTTGGTGATTTTTCTTTACTATTGTCGCAAGAAATTAATTTTCAAATTCAAATTTTCCCTCCTTTTGACAAACTTCTAATTTTTCGAAGTGCAAGAAATTTTCATTGAATTTGCCGCATTTTTCATATCCTGTTTGAAATATGTCACAACGGCTTTGCCTTAATACATAGAGAAGATTTAAACCAAATTTCCCAAAGTTAAGTTAGCCAAAGCACATATCCTGTTTGAAATATGTCACAACGGCCTCGTCTTCGTACACAGAGAAGATTTAAACCAATTTTCCCAGAGTCAATTTAGCCAAAACTCAAACCAAAGTTTCCTAATGTATAACACTTTCCTTATAGTATAGACATACACCAATTACTAATCTATATATATATCGTTATTTGAATTTTTAGTTCATTAATGTTCCGACAAAAGTATAACAGTATTTTTAATCCTTTCTTTTCCTTTCAGCATATTCCACAGCCGCCTTGCTGGCCATAGTATTTGCCATACCATTCGGCATCCGGTAAATACATTTTGTTTATTTTTGTAATTTTAGGCAGGTATATCGAAAATCGGGAAAAATTGCAAAGTAGCAGCACATAGTTGGATAGTGGCCAGGAAAGATAAGGACTTCCAAAGTATTCTCCACATAGTGAGGACAAACCACCCAAGCAGCTTACTAATATACTGATATAATTGGAGAGATATAATAGTTTTAAATTGTTGCGGAAATATACTGATAGTTTTTCAATCAAAGTAAAGCGTAATTCATTTAGAGTTATTTTACATAAAAAACACTTTAAATAGAATCGCTAGAGGATAATTCCACAAGAATTAATTATTTAATTGGAATAGAATTGATATTTATTGGGTAGTTCACAAGAATTCGACCCAGCATGTATTTCGACTTCTACGATTTTTAATATAACGTTCACCGTAGCTCAAAGTAGTTTGAGTTGTGCAGTGGTCCAAAGTAGTCTCGATAGTTTTGGGACTGCAAAAATAACAATTCAATATCCAGAAAGAATATCCTTTATTTTTTAATTTCTTAATGTATTTTGTTCTCTACAAATTTTAAAGTAATTTTCAAGGTAATAGTGGGTCCTTGCGGAATTTAAAGTTAGTAGTTTAATTAGATTTTTGTGTGCCAAGGAAAAATCAGTTCATATCTAGATATACCCCCTTACAAATGTCATTACCATTTTTTATTTTAACCGATTTCCTTCAAATTTCATATTCTGCAAGAATGCTGGTACACAAGGATAGAGGACAATGGGAAGAATTTGGTCCAGCTTTTTACACAGCACATCTAGAGTTGTTTTTGGGAAACGGATGTTTAGGTAAGTTCTTGAACAGAATTTCAAAATTTATTTTCACTTCACCAAAATTTCCTTTTAGGCGTGGGAGTAATGATGCTACTAGTGCTGACCATAGAACGCTATGTGTCGGTATGTCACCCGAGTTTTACAAGACCGGTCATGGGTCCACCAGGGTAAAATATTATTCAATTAGAAATATATTAGAAATTTACATTTCCTTCTTTAGTTTAATAGTATTCCTCACCACTTTGGTTACCTTCGTCATCTACCTGCCGAGTGTTTTTCGCGGAGAGCTGATCAAATGTGTCCTGCAAACCGATGGACGGTTTGTGTACTTTCGAAGAGATAATAATGCATTCGTGAGAACAATATTCTATTCCGTAAGTGGAACATAGTTACTGCAAATTAATTCCCTATTATTTTACATGATTATCGCTATTCTGTTTGTTTAGATCTATAAAATCATGCTGGAAGTGATATTCAAGCTAATACCCACAGTTCTTATTGCCGGCCTCAATTTACGAATTATGATGGTTTATCGTCAGACATGTGAGAAGCGTCGTAAGATGACTTCGTCGAGAGCCTCCTATATTAAGGATGCTGAAGAAAGGCGGTTGTTTTTGTTGTTAGGTAAGTTGAGCAATTTTCTAATCCGATATTAGCTAATGGGAATTTTGACTGGGTTTTACAGGTAGCACTTCAATATTGTTTTTAGTTTGTGTTTCTCCCATGGCCATACTGCATATGACTATTGCTTCGGATGTACTGCCGAGTTTTTCATTTCAGGTAAGATTAATTTAAGTTATATTTACGAATGACAATAAGTCGGCGTGGTCATTAAAATTAATAAAAACTACTCCACATAATATCATGTTCTAAAGAAGAGGGTTTATTCAAACAGTCACATTCTTGTGTGAGTGACATTGAGTTCTTATGCAGCGGAATCGTTAGATTCCACCGAATTATAAACACGAAATAATGTGGAACTTATAGCGGATTTGATAGAAAATGTAATAAAAATAGCTAGTCGAAAAAACAAACTAGCTCACGTCCGTCTGCTGACCATATAAGGTCATTGGTCAACATTTATTCTGTTTCACTCCTATTTCTCCCGGTAAATTTGGAAGCAAAATGCGGTAAACGACGAAATGATGGAATTATTATTATCAATATCTCCTGCGAAAATGAAAATTTTGCAAAAAATTTAAATTATTGTTTACCGTGCTCTACCGAAGTACCCACATTTTTGTCGAAAATAGTCGATCTTCCAAAAAACATGGACGAATTTTAACACCACTAATTTTGTTGTATAAGTTGGCGTGTAATTTTGCTATTTAAGCGTGAAAATAACATTTTAATTCTTAAATGTTATTTGTTTAAAAGACTTTTCTGATATTCTCGAAAAAAGGGTCAAATTGACCCACAAAGAGAAGAGCTAGACCCTCTAGATATTCTACAAAAATAATACTCATAAAATTCCACAATACAGTTCTGACAATAAGAATTCTCTCAGACATTAACTTAAAGCAGTTTTTCGCTTAGTGAAATGCTCCCGCTATAAAAAGAAATTCAAACCAGCTGGACTATAAGTCTATTCTATAAAAAGTAAGTAAGCTTCAGTCGGCATAACCGACTTATAAATACCCTCACTCTCAGAGAACATATATACGGAAGTCATAAGGAATTAATTTTTACGTAGTGTAGGTGTGGGAGGTTCGTGTCACATGGTCCCAGCTTACACATTTATAAAACAATTGTAAAACCAGTAAGGAAAGGCTAAAGTCGGGCGGGGCCGACTCTATGATACACTCCACTTTCAATCCGAATACAATTCAATTCGGCGAAAAAGTGAAAACGGGAAGGTTTTTTGTATCCTGTAAATGTATGTGTTTGACAAAAAATTTTATATCGGAAAGGACATTTGTATGAGGATATATTGAAACCTGGAACGAAATAGGTGAAATATAAAATATATAGTTTGGCCAAAATCGGTTAAACTTATGGGAGCAACATTTGAATTTGGACTATATTTAAATCTGAGCCGATCTTACCCACTTTCACCATAGTTTTGTTTAGTTAGATTATAAGATGTTGTGCGAAATTTAAAGAAAATCGAGCACAATATGTGGCTTTTAAAGCGGCAAAGGTCAAATCGGGAGCGACTTTTGTATGGGGTCAATTTCTGCATAGTGTTTCTAGTTGGATTATAAGATGTTGTCCCAAATTTAAAGAAAATCGGGTACAATATATGGTTTTTAGAGCGCAAAATTCAAATCGGGAGCGACATTTGTATGGGGCCTATATCTAAATCTGAACCGATCTAACCCGCTTTAACCACAGGTGTTTCTAGATAGATTATAATATGTTGTGCCAAATTTAAAGAAAATCGATTAGAATATGTGGCATTTAAAGCGGAAAAAGTCAAATCGGGAGCGACATTTATATGGGGGCTATATCTAAATCTGCACCGATCTTACCCAATTTCTGCATAGGTATTTCTAGTAAGATTATAAGATGTTGTGCCAAATTTAAAGAAAATCGAGTACAATATGTGGTTTCTACAGAGGAAAATGTCAAATCGGGAACGACATTTGTATGGGGGCTATATCTAAATCTGAAACGATTTGACCTATTTTCACCATAGATGTTCTTAGTTTAAATATAAGATGCTTTGCCAAATCTGAAGACAATCTGATACAATATGTGGTTTCTAGAGCGATAAAAGTCAAATCGGGAGCGAAATTTGTATGGGAGCTATATACAAATCTGAACCGATCTGACCGATATTCACCATGGGTGTTTCTAGTGGAAATATAAGATGTTTTACCAAATCTGAAGACAATCTGATACATTATGTGGTTTCTAGAGCGGAAAAAGTCAAATCGGGAGCGAAATTTGTATGGGAGCTATATATAAATCTGAACCGATCTGACCGATATTCACCATGGGTGTTTCTAGTGGAAATATAAGATGTTTTACCAAATCTGAAGACAATCTGATACATTATGTGGTATGTAGAGCGGAAAAAGTCAAATCGGGAGCGAAAATTGTATGGGAGCTATATATAAATCTGAACCGATCTGTCCGATATTCACCATGGGAGTTTCTAGTGGGAATATAAGATGTTTTCCCAAATCTGAAGACAATCTGATACAATATGTGGTTTCTAGAGCGGAAAAAGTCAAATCGGGAGCGAAATTTGTATGGGAGCTATATATAAATCTGAACCGATCTGACCGATATTCACCATGGGTGTTTCTAGTGGAAATATAAGATGTTTTACCAAATCTGACGACAATCTGATACATTATGTGGTATGTAGAGCGGAAAAAGTCAAATCGGGAGAGAAATTTGTATGGGAGCTATATATAAATCTGAACCGATCTAACACATTTTTACCACAGGTGTTTCTAGTTACAATATAAGATGTTTTGCCAATTTTAAAGAAAATCTGTTGTAATATGTGATATCTAGAGTGAAAAGAGTCAAATCGGGAGTGAAATTCGTATGGGGGCTATATCTAAATCTGAACCGATTTTCTTCAAATTAAATAGCGTTCTTCCTTATCCCGAAAAACATCGTTGTGCAAAGTTTCATTTGGTTCTGTCTACAATTGCGACCTGTATCGTGATTACAAGAATAGATGGACGGACAGACAGACAGACAGACGGACATTGCTAAATCGACTCAGAAAGTGATTCTAAGACGATCGGTATAATTAACAATGGGTCTATCCCGTTTCCTTTTGGGTGTTACAAACAAATGCACAAAGACATAATACTCTCGTGGAGTGTATAAACATGATCAAACATCAAGTCATAGTGGATTCCATGCACCAGTATAGATGTAATGCAGGATTTAATATTTCTTAGTACTTACAATATTACTTAGTACAATTGTCTATATCAATTGTGTGGGAGGTACTAGAGGGCGTGGCAAAAGCATAAAACATTTTCAAATATAAAATTGCAACTGACATTGAAAATCGATACCATAGCTTATGCCAATTTGTGTATGAGGTACAAGAATGGGTGTGACAATACTGTCCTTATTCCGGGTGGGTATAACTACTATAAAAATGTTGTCAAATATCAAATTTTAGAGTATTACGATCATTCGTATAAAACTTATAAGAGCTTTAATTTTACATGGATTATAGTGATTAGTATGGGAGGTACTAAAAGGGGGCATGGAAAACCCCGCCATATTTAGTATTGATTATAAAAAGATTAATAAATACCAAAATGTAGATAAGTCGGAATATCCGTTTGAAAGTTATAACGGTTTTAATTTAACATTGGAATATTGGCTATTTGTGTGAGAGGTACCAAAAAGGGAGTGACAATTTCGCCCATCTTCGTACTTAAACTAAGTTTGGGAAAAATATTACCATGAGCAAATTTTGAATTGATTCGTTAACTCCTTTCGAGAGTTATCGTGTACACTAGCCAGACGGACGACGGCTTAACCCTCTCCGTGGATTTGTCAAATATATTTGACAATTCATATAGTTGCTACTTAACGGCAACTGACGAACAACTCATTTATATTTTTCATATTGCGTTTTTTCTATTCTCTTCACAAACCTTCCATTTAGTAATATTTTGAAAATATTTTGGAACAAAGCTAGTTGTTATACTTTTTTCGAGATTTAGTGTGGCGAACACCCTATAACAAAAAATCTTGTGTACGATTTTTAGCTATTGCTAATTTACCATAGATTTACAACTCGAAATAAATAAATGAGATAACCAGAAGAACCTTATAAATCATAGCTTATTTGTTTTTGTCTTATATTTATATTTGACATTGACTTTAAAAAGTCTATGTCTAAGTCATCTAAACGATAAACTTCCCACAAAAATAAGTATTTTTCCCATCATCAGAGGACGGATATTACCTTATATACAAACTTTAATGTATTTTGCTTTCCATAAAATTAATGCGACACGGAAAGGTTTAAAAAGACGTGAAACGGATTTGGTCCAAACATACTTAGGGTATTAAGTCATTCCTTCGATGTGTTACACTTTTTTCTATCCCAAATGATATATACCCTCCTATTTTGTAGATCTTTTACAGATATTTTCCTTTTTTGGTCCAGGATTTTTTATTTTTTTATTCATTGAGGCATAATATAAACACCCATAAAAATGATGAATGTTGATATCTAAAAATCTAAAAATCATATTGCATATTTTTCCTATTTTCTATTACGCCTTACGTAAATACGAAACACAGTGATTGATTTTGTTATTTCATTCATTTCGTTCGCTAGCTAAAAAACGAAACTATTTTTTTCTATTTTATGGGAATTTTCGTAACAATAAAAAACTAAAAAATCATTTGGCGACTATTCCTAGTGTGAAAGTGAAATTCGCTACATTTATATTTTTTATACACTCCACGAGAGTATTATGTCTTTGTGCATTTGTTTGTAACACCCAAAAGGAAACGGGATAGACCTATTGTTAATTATACCGATCGTCTTAGAATCACTTTCTGAGCCGATTTAACAATGTCTGTCTGTCTGTCTGTCTGTCTGTCTCTCCGTCCATCTATTCTTGTAATCACGATACAGGTCGCAATTGTAGACAGAACCAAATGAAACTTTGCACAACGATGTTTTTCGGGATAAGGACGAACGCTATTTAATTTGAAGAAAATCGGTTCAGATTTAGATATAACCCCCATACGAATTTCACTCCCGATTTGACTCTTTTCACTCTAGATATCACATATTACAACAGATTTTCCTTAAAATTGGCAAAACATCTTATATTGTAACTAGAAACACCTGTGGTAAAAATGTGTTAGATCGGTTCAGATTTATATATAGCTTCCATACAATTTTCGCTCCCGATTTGACTTTTTCCGCTCTACATACCACATAATGTATCAGATTGTCTTCAGATTTGGTAAAACATCTTATATTTCCACTAGAAACACCCATGGTGAATATCGGACAGATCGGTTCAGATTTATATATAGCTCCCATACAAATTTCGCTCCCGATTTGACTTTTTCCGCTCTAGAAACCACATAATGTATCAGATTGTCTTCAGATTTGGTAAAACATCTTATATTTCCACTAGAAACACCCATGGTGAATATCGGTCAGATCGGTTCAGATTTGTATATAGCTCCCATACAAATTTCGCTCCCGATTTGACTTTTACCGCTCTAGAAACCACATATTGTATCAGATTGTCTTCAGATTTGGCAAAACATCTTATATTTAAACTAAGAACATCTATGGTGAAAATAGGTCAAATCGGTTCAGATTTAGATATAGCCCCCATACAAATGTCGTTCCCGATTTGACATTTTCCTCTGTAGAAACCACATATTGTACTCGATTTTCTTTAAATTTGGCACAACATCTTATAATCTTACTAGAAACACCTATGCAGAAATTGGGTAAGATCGGTGCAGATTTAGATATAGCCCCCATATAAATGTCGCTCCAGATTTGACTTTTTCCGCTTTAAATGCCACATATTCTAATCGATTTTCTTTAAATTTCGCACAACATATTATAATCTATCTAGAAACACCTGTGGCTAAAGCGGGCTAGATCGGTTCAGATTTAGATATAGGACCCATACAAATGTCGCTCCCGATTTGAATTTTGCGCTCTAAAAACCATATATTGTACCCGATTTTCTTTAAATTTGGGACAACATCTTATAATCCAACTAGAAACACTATGCAGAAATTGGGTAAGATCGGTTCAGATTTAGATATAGCCCCCATACAAAAGTCGCTCCCGATTTGACCTTTGCCGCTTTAAAAGCCACATATTGTGCTCGATTTTCTTTAAATTTCGCACAACATCTTATAATCTAACTAAACAAAACTATGGTGAAAGTGGGTAAGATCGGCTCAGATTTAAATAAAGCCCAAATTCAAATGTTGCTCCCATAAGTTTAACCGATTTTGGCCAAACTATATATTTTATATTTCACCTATTTCGTTCCAGGTTTCAATATATCCTCATACAAATGTCCTTTCCGATATAAAATTTTTTGTCAAACACATACATTTACAGGATACAAAAAACCTTCCCGTTTTCACTTTTTCACCGAATTGAATTGTATTCGGATTGAAAGTGGAGTGTATCATAGAGTCGGCCCCGCCCGACTTTAGCCTTTCCTTACTGGTTTTTCAATTAATTTCTTGCGATCACTACTTCAAAATATTTAAAAATGACTAATGAAATCCCTCAATACTGATTATAAAGTAGTTTCCTTGATCCATTATGGTGTTGGTACATTACTGTATGAGAGTGATGGTTAATGGACAAAGGAATTGTACTGTAAAAAATCCTCCGAGATAATTAAAGATTATTAAATAAATTATATATAGCCCATGCACATCTACCATTTAATAATTATTTTGATTTGCCATCAAGCCGCCGTAGTTGGGAATAGTATAAAAATAGCACAGTTGTCTTATAGAATATTGTAATTTTCTTCACATGAAACTGTCCCCGAAAGTAATGTTTACACCCTTTAATCTACGAATAATTTTTCAGGCCCTGGACGAAGTAAATGATACGTCCTTGTCGAACTTACTCACATTCATTTAGCTATTCCCACTTCGTCAAAAGTCTCCTCCGCATCTGCGTTAGTGCCAAAACTGTTTGTACATGGCATGAATGTATATGTAACTTGTTTTCATTTCCGTTGCCCTAACTTTTGTCGAACTTGCAAAAAAACGAAAAAAAACAGACACAATTCAGTTTTTTCCCATTTCCACTCTTTTCAATTAAAACAAAGAGCATTTCACCTATAGCTACAGCTACAAACATATCGTTTATTTCTATTTATAAATATGTATTTCTGTCGTTCACAGGTGTTCAGGGCATTGGCCAATCTGATGGAGTTGACCAATTACTCGATAACGTTTTACATCTACTGTTTGTTCAGTGAGGACTTTCGCAATACACTGATGAGAACCATCAAATGGCCGTGGATAAAGTCGCACCTATGTCATCAAGTCGATGAGGTAAGTGAACAAGAAAACGGTGACGATGATTGTGCCCTTTTGCTGATATTTTTATTTTCAATTTAAAGACATCTGCTAAGCAAACGCCTCTTACAAATTTCGACAAGCTGACCATGCGAAACCATCACATAACCACCACATCGGGCGTGTGCACCGGCATTGGGCGTTCCAGTAGCATTTGATGCAAGTTACCGGTTATACTATGATAATTTACTTTTTACTGTTAAGAACTATTTTTAAAATTCCACAAAGAAAAAAACCAGAAATTTAAAATTAAATTATTTACTATACATACATGAAAGAAAATATATATATTTAAACTAATATGTATAAAAACTAAAAATCTGTGTTCATTGTTACAAAAAAAGTATACATACATATATATACATTTATTTATTTACAGTAATTATATAAAAAGCAACAAACAAAAATCTTTGAAGAGGAAAAAACATATTTTGGGAATTTACAATTATTAAATTAAAAAACATAAAACCAACAACAGCCGCAGCAACATACAAAAGAAAAGAGAAATAAATTTAAATGTTTAGATAACTGCAAATACCGAAAACTGAAAACAATTATATTTTGTGTATACATTTGCTCATATAATAAACAACAAATAACATTTAAAATATACCTACAATATATACATATATATACAATTTAATTAAAAACAAATCGATGTTCGTATGCATTGTCAAAATGCATACAAAGATGCAGTCAACAGATGCCTGAACAACACGTTTCTATTCTCTGAATGGAATGAACCAAAACAAATAACATCTTCAACATTAACCCTTAGGTGGTATCACGGAAATGATGTGGATGCATTATGTTTAGCTGGAACCAATTTTCCCTGAAGTATATTATTTTATTAATTTATTTTTAATTTTAATTTTACTTTTCTTCGGTGATACTTTCATTATTTTTTGAGAAACATCCGATAAATCACAAAATGATCTCTATTTTAAGATGAGTCATGTAATTCTCTGAATATAATTTCTAAATCGGTGCTGGAACAAAACTATTAATTTCTGTATATATTTTTCATATATCTTTTATCGATACAAATCATCTCTGAAAAAATCAGCAAAGAAATACAGAAGTTCAGTTGGTCTGATTTGTGCTTGAAAGGCCTCGCTGGAAAGGTACTGATCGCTAATTCTGATTTCAGGCATTTTCTAATCCACTAAGGACAGAAACTTTTTTTTTTTAATTTTGGTCCTCAAGGGACCACCCCGAAATTTTTACAGGTTTTATTGAAGACTGTGGGCTATCTTCTGACAAAATTTTGCAAAAAATCCAAATGGCGTTATGTAAGGATATTTAAGGATAAATCATATTTTGAACATTCTTGCTCCGCCAGGGCATGGACAATATACCATGTCCTGGTTTTTTTAAAGCAGTCGCCAAGAGCTTTCCGATGATGCATGCATGCACCGTACAACAATTTAAAAAAGTCGTTAGACTTGAACCGGATGATATACGTATGAAACTACACAGAAAGAATTTTCCTTCATAATATTTATGAAGCGATTTCATAAAAGGCTTTTATAAATTCAGTGCATTTTTTCTTAACATGTATGAAAAATGCATAAATAAAATGAAATGTTTCTTAGAAATTTTTCATAAGCATTTCATATTTCATAAAACAAAATTGTTAAATTAGTGAAATTTAGTTTCATAAGGTCAATGAAAGATTTCATTGTATTAAAGAAACAATTCTTAATGATTATGAAATATTTCATAACCAATAAAATATTTGTGTTATGAAATGTCTTCATAAATATAATGAAGGATTTCATAGCTTTTATGAAATGTTTCATAACTACATGTTTAGTGTGTCGACATTATTCGGCTGAATGATAGCAATTATCATTTGTCCTCTGTTAACTCTGACTTATGTATGTACCCTAATTTAGGTCAAATACATACTCATTGCAAAGACTTTCGCAATGTTGGTGTGTGTTGATTGGTTAGTCAACAAGTCAGACATTCTTTGTTTATATTGGAAACTTCAGTATAAATTATTAATATTTATGTAACTTGTTGATAAAAGTTTCTTCAAAAAGTCTACGAAAATTTTCATAAATCATATTATGAAAAATAATGATCTTGTATGACAAAAGTTCATCGAATGAAGAACTCCATTTCATAGTTTCCCAAAATGTTTAATAAATTCTATGACACTTTTCATAGCTTTTGTGCTTTTTGGCGACTTTTCAAAGAAAAAGCTTAACATAAAATCATAGATAGTATGAATATAATTATTTCAGTGTATAAGTAAAAGTTAGTTAACTGCCGTTTTTTGTTTTTCATTTCCTCATCTTCTGCCTTGTGGAGGGGCCTCTTCCTGTTGCCCTGTAAAGGGACAACAAAAAATCCTAAGGATAATATTTTTAAAAATTGCTTAAATGCTTATTCGCATCCTATGACAACGGCAGTAGTGTTAAATTAAAGAATAGAGTATCTGTTAAAAATAATTAAAATTGCTAGCTTCTATCTGTATTAGTTCATAATTAACAACTATTTCAAATTTACCCCTTAATTTATTTAGTTTA
The DNA here is from genome assembly GCA_947397865.1 of Polietes domitor. Lineage (NCBI taxonomy): Eukaryota > Metazoa > Arthropoda > Insecta > Diptera > Muscidae > Polietes > Polietes domitor. The sequence goes on from OX377620.1 coordinate 67,490,392, forward strand.
TCATTATTTTACTTTTTAAGGGGGAAAACTTGAAATGGTTGATAATGCTGATCTAATACAGATAGAATCTAGCAATTTAACAGATTTTTAGCAAACATAATCTTATTTATACCGATATATGATATCAAATAAGCAAATAGGTATTAAAAATATTTTTTGAAAAATTGTTCCTTTGGAACTTTGTAGATCTTTTAAGGGGCAACAGGATGGGGAAATGCAAACTAAAACGTCAATTAACTACATTTCGCCTATAGTTTCAGACCAGAGTTACAAGCCGAACCACAATTATCGGCGGCGGCGGCTTTCGGCTGATTTGTCGACTCGTTCTCTCATTACGAAATTTATTTGCCAATTTTGAGAAAAGGGAAGTAACAAGTTGTATTAGTTTTTCTTTCATTTTTTGGCAAGTATTTCAATATTCTAATTTTAATATTAGCCGATATTAGCCAATGTTCCCATAATTTAATATTATAATATATTCCCATAATATGGATGAAATTAATCATTTTTTTGCAATTACAGACATCTTGATAATCCATAATCCTTCCAAAGAATGCTAAAACTTTACCTACTTTGACACACCAAAGAAGCATAATAATGAGGTTCATGCTCCAAAAATGTCCGAACAGTGCAAATGCTATTTTAGTCGGAGGACAGTTCAATTTCATTTCTTAAATATAAATATGTGTGCCGATGAAGATCATCGTTGCGAGATTTGTGGCTTTGTGTCCCATACAAGAGTACAAGAGAGCCAGAAACGTCTTCTTAAATATAACTATGAAAGGACGCATAAGTGCACCATAAACGATAAAGCCAAACATACAATTTGATTAGAGTATTATTTATATAAATGCGACTATAAAATCAAAATATAATAATTTAATTTACTGTCGACGTCATCATATAGTGGGATACCCAATTCAAAGAAAGATTCATATATTTCACAGTAGATAGTTGTCTACTTCGACAGTTATATTTTCATTTGTAATTTTAAGTGGGTTATCTATTTTGGTAGTAAGATTGGCGGATTTAGAAATCCGTCAGATCTAAAAGAATTATCGGCTGCGTGGTTGAAGTCGATATGAGCGAATGAAATCGGCGACGTTGTTGTCGATGTGAGCCGATAAAATCGGCGGCGGCGCGGCTCATTCAGAAGCATGCGGCGGCGGCGGCTTGTCGGCTCAAAATCGGTCGGCTATTATCTCTGTTTCAGACAGTTCTTGTTCAAGTATAATATGGACTGTCGGACAGTGTAGCCAGCAAATTTACAGGGTTATAAGTACACAAAGGTACTCAAAACCGGGGTTTTACGCGTAAGATAAGAATGTTTGGGAAATTTCACATACAGATTTTACTCATGTATTTCTTTTTTGTGGAATATACTCATTGCATGTTTTCTGTAAACTTTCGTGGTACATATGACGCATTCAACGCAATTGTGACGCAAATCTACAACACCACCGGTATCCAATTTTGAATTTTTGTTAATATGAAAATGTTGACGACAAAATGTCAATATGGAAAAAATCGGCCCACCGATATTAAAATACATGCTTTCAGTAAACAAAACCAGACTTAAACGCAGGAGTCTTTAGCCTTTCCTCACTTTGTTTTACTTTGGTATGTAATCAATATATGATTTTCACTGGGATATTGGCTCCTGGCTCAAGATCGTTTTGCACATTTGGTTGAAAAGCCACTGAAGAAAGTCGACGTGGGCAGCCATGACATTTGCAGGTCCTAAGTAAAATTCAAAATGATGTCACGAATTGTACAAAGATCGGATTTAATATGTGGCTTATAGAACCGTAAGAATTAACGTTGCAAATATGGCTAACATCAGGAGGGAATTTGATTAACATTCGTTCAAATAAATATAAGAATTTAAATAAGAACGAATATTTGCATGGGGCTGCATTAAAACATAGACTGATGTGGACCACTGTACGTCTTCATAGGCGAGACATGTGATGCGATAAATTTGACAAAAATAGATCCCAACATATGGTTCCAGTGCAGTGTAATTTCATATCGGTAGACATATGTGAGGGGGCTAAATGTAAATGATTTTTTTCCTATTCGATAGTTTCCGTTTCAGACGGATAAAAAATACTTGTACGAATTGTCGTTCCATTGGGCAACACTTGGATGTATTTTTAAATATCTACTGGAAAACCGATCGATTAGTCGAGCTCCATTATTTTCTGGCGCTACAAGCAATGGCATGAAATTAACTAACGACAAATAAATATGAATTTTAAGTACATATATTATTTATATTTTCTGTTTTTTAGTTATTTGTTCTAATATCTCTCACATGCGTTTGTCTAAAATTTCTAATCTGATAACAAATCAATATTGCAGTTGTTTTTGGAATCATGTTTGTAGGGGATGTATCTTGTAGCAATATCTAAATTGATTGATTATTTTTAACAATTTACCAATATTTACCAATAAATGGCAATTTAAGTAATATTTTTTATTATTTTTTTGGCTTATTATACCTTTAAATTTCTTTAGCAATCTAAAATAATTTTTGTATAAACTTATTACACTTCGTTAATATGATTTCCAGAATGCAACTTGATGAGAAATTTGAACATGAAAACGAAAACCAGTAAAATGTGTTCTCATCTAAGGGTTAATTCAAAAACTAAACTTTAAATAGTATATACATACATTCATACTGACATAGTCTTAAGTTACCGATACAATTTTGCATTTTCGTCTGACGAATACACACACACATATAGTTTTAAGTGTTGAATTTTTGTTTTGAAAGTGTGCAAGTATGTATATCATAAATACTTCTTTTATGTGCGATTACTTGCAACATTTCAGAAACATATTATGTATTTTATGTAACTTGTACTGCCAAATCAAATAAAACTTTCATAAGAACAAAAACCAATTTTCATTGTACGAACTAAAGTATTTATGACGATTTTATTACATTTTAATTCTACTCTATACTTAATTGTAGTTAAGCAATTTGATTTTAAAAATGTAATTATTGTAATACCTACAGCCATTTTTTATTTATTTTCATTGAACATAAAATCATCTTTTTTAAATAAGTCCTGAAATCGAAGATATTAAAACCGCCCTGTTCAAGATGCATAATGCGATTTTAATGATTTCTTCAGGCAAGATATCTCTACCAATGCTATGAAGAAACAAGGAAATTTAGAGCGATTAATTTATAGATTCACTAGAGTCGAGTATCTTCGAGTTACTTCTCAGTCAATATTAACATTAGAGTGGGTAAAGAAAAGAGGTGGTGCAATAAAACCAAAAAAACTTAATGTTTAACCTGATTGTAACAAATGTTCTATCTAACCATAAATCGACATTTTGAAAATGTCTAAATTGATGGGTGCAAATTCTTGCCATTTTCTTACGAGACTTTAAACGAGGCATAGTTTAAATTAGTTTAATCTGCATATCTACAATGCACCAAATTTAATAATAATAATTTCAATGTAACGATCACATGTATATCCGGAATCCTTTGCATCTTGTATACCCTTCAGATTATGATGCAGTTTTTAATCGTTTTGTTATTCCATTTTTTGTGTATTTTAGAAGAATAGTTATGGGAGACACATTTTCATAATTACTCAGTTAATTCAATTATATAGTTCGCATTGTATTATTAAATACTATTTTTTTACGTATAATTATTAGGATGGGTCACAAAAATAAATTGCAACGGACACCCGATTGGATTGTTTAATGATGATCTGCAAAATATTTCGTCGCTGGGTCAAGCCATATGTGAGCTAAACACTCCCGAAACACCTCTAAAATCCATGTTTTCCCGGGTAGTTTTTTATGTTGCATTTTTGTCCATTTTTTTCTGAATTAATAGACCCTTGTCTTAGAATAAATCATTGGTCGTATTATTGGACGTTTATATTTATTTTTTGTGGTTTTTCAAGTTGACAGCTAAAAACTCATATTTCATGGAAACATTTTGTAAGAGGTGTTATGAAAAATAAGTAAAAGGAATCATTACCTTTCGAATGATAATAATCAATGAAAGTGATGTCACTGACTCCATGCTTGTAAAGTAATTTAAAACAGGAGATGGATTTTCAGAGCCAAAATGTTCGAACCCTTTTTACAAAAGTGAGCGCTGCGGCGTCAATTTCTATCCGATGTTCATCATTTAGACATCATTCGAAAGATATTGACTGTTGCTATATTTATAAAATACTAGCACCAAATACGAATTTTTTCAGTTGTCACTAAGAAAAAACGCAAAATAATACTACCAATAAGTTACTCTAAGACAAGAATCAAGATTTATATTTAAAGTGATTTCAAGGTTCTATTATTTCAGAAAAAATATTTGGCAAAAATGCAGCACAAAAAATTACACTCGAAAAACACGATTTTAGGTTTATATTCTGGAGCGTTTTGCTCACAGTCGGCTTGATCTGGGAACGAAATAGTTTGCAAATCTTCATTAAACAATGCAAACTTTATTTTCGTGGGGTGACTGGAAATAGTTTTCCATTTGTATGGACCGCAACCCAGCCTAATAATTATATGTGGTTGTGTAAGGTACTCATACGGAAATATAAAACAAGTTAGCAAATTTCGGTTAAACCAATTATACAGGGCGCCGCAGAATGGGCTATGAGGTAAATTATTATAACTTGTCTTATACATGCGTTTGCACTGTCCAACTTTTTGATTATAACAGAATAGTAACCTGCCCTTAATTCCGAAAGGGCATGTTGAGTAGATCATTTTTGCAGAACAAACTTATAGTCCAGCTGGTCTAAGTTTCTTTTTACAGTGGGTCGAAGCATTAATTTTTTTGTCGAAGGGAGTAAAGAAAAGTGAAGAGTAAGTTAATGTCTGAGAGAATTATAATTGTCATGTTTATGTTTAATTTAATGACGATCGTTTTTGTGGAACATCTTAACCCTCTAGCTCCTCTCTTTACGGATCAATTTAATCCCTTTTTCGAGATAAACCAAAAAGACCTTTCAAAAAGTACAATTAATGATTAAATTGTTCTGCGAAAAACAAATTACCGGAATGTCTCAGTGAGGGGCACCGAAGACAACAAAGTTGTAAAAAAGCTCTTCACATCTAAATAGCGAAATTATTTATGTGACATTTTTGTTACATGTAATTTTCTCGCAATATATTCAATGGATCCAACTCATTTTCTGTGAGTTAAGAACCAATGTCGTTTGTAATATATATGTAGTCAGTCGCAAAAAACTGCATTTGTTGCCGAAATCCAAAATTAGCAAAATTGCAATTGCATTTTTCAAATTTTCCCAGAATACGTCTAATATTTGTAGATCGGTTGCGATTGAAAGTTTTCCCTCACAAGAACTAAAAATACCCCAGCTTATATTTGCTTGATATTTGGTATGTACATTCTCCTTACAACAGAAACTTGAACATGAAAGTGATTCTTATTTGTAGAGGGTGAAATGGGCAAAAGGGATAAAAATGGTACATATCAGCTAGAAACACGAAAATCGGTGTGCACATTCCTCCAATTGAGTGAATACATAATATAAAAGTATTTTTTTCCAATTTGTACTTTTAAGTTGTAAAATGGGAATAGAGGGATAAAAATGGTACCAGTTAAACGGTTACATCTAGAATGATGAAATTTGGTGGGTAGATCCCTGTAATTGTGTAGCCACATAGAATAATGATATTTTCCGAAATTCGTACCTTTAAGGTGATAAAATGTAAAAAGGGGATAACATTGTACCAACCAAATGGTCGCAGCTAGAGTGATGCAATTTGGAGTATACATTCCTCTGACTGCATAGACACAAATAATAGAAAGGTTTTTCCAAATTCGTATTTTCAAGGGATATAAGGGAGGGATAAAAATGGTACCAACTAAACTAAGAATGACGAAAATCGGAGAGATTTTTACTTTTACGGCAAAATTGTGTATAATTATGAAGTTATGTTATCTTGCACTGACAATAGATTTACAAAATATATACTTTTGGAAATAAAATAGGATGGGGAATACAACCAACAAAACGGCTGTAGCTAAAAATGCACCCACTATCCCCCAATAGTATCGGTATTTAACCAACTATGTTACAGGCTTATAAGTGTGCAAAGGTACGAAAAACCGGGTTATTACCCTAACTCAAGATTTTCAGATACAAATTCCTATTCTACTCGATAATACCTACCAGAAAAATACTATCACTTTCCAGAGTTTTTGGAGTGTCGCACTATGTTTTCTTTGTTGTAATTGTCGTTGATGAACTGCTCATCGATTCTCCATAGCGGCTTAATAGGAAAAGTGGCTCCATCGCTCATTATCAAATTGTGATTAATTGATTGTTGGTACGAAAAATAAAACTCAGTTGTTTTGAAACTTTGTTCGTTTGTTTAGTTATGTATTAAATTCCGCAAGTTTTCTTCACAAAATGCTAAAAAGTAAGAAATTTTTGACTAATATGTATATAGCCTCAACCTCAGAGTCAATAATCCTAACATTAGTATGGTAGTTATATGGACTTTAATTTTACTTAAGCCCGGATTATTTGAGTTGGGCACAAGAAGTGTAAGTGGGCGCACCTGTCATGTCCTTTTATTGTGTTGGTACATAACTATGTATATGAGAGTGGCTGTTAGTGGAGTTATATGCATGTTCACAGCAATACAAATGTTCACTATTTTGGTAATCGCATAGTGGTACATAATCACATTTCTTCGGCTACAATTAATTTTTGAATTTTGCAAAAAAGATCAGAAATTGGACAGGATTATTTTGAGATAATAATATTGAAAATCGGATAAGCGATCGCTTATATTTTGGAAATTGGCCCAAATTTGACGGCTAATTATTTACGATGTTCAACTCCCATTCTACTACGCCCCACTCAAATGTCCCACTCTATGTAAAACTTTAGTCGTTATAATTTCTGTGTCATAATATTTTATAAATATGGAAATTGTAACACATGACGGGTGCTTCGATGGATGCTCGAAATTTGGATACTAAGGATCAGAATATATAGGACGATCAAATCGAATGAAACTATCAAGCATGATCAGAAATACATTTAGTATTGGCAAGTGAAAGATATTCTTCGATGTGATATATTTATTATTTTAATGTGTGTAATGAGCAGTTTTGTATTTGAATCCTATGCTAAATTCATGTAAACATTATCTGAAATTAAGGTAATGTGATACCCATTATGGCTTTACTCAAATTTAGTTTATTTTTTACTTTAAAACCGAATGTATCTACTAAAGTGAAATAAAGTCTTCTGAGAATGAAATGTACTTAAATTGAGAAACATTCAGTCTCAATTTTAGTAGGCTCCAGTATAAAAATTGTTTTTAGGATCTCCGATGTGTTACATTCTTAATGACGAAACGAGTATATATGTACTCACATCCATACTTCATATGGTAGAGTGTATTCAAGTTAACATCAAGTGAGAGAATCATAATTGATATTTCAATTTGAATCATTTAACACGCATTCACAAAATATTTACGTTAACACACTACAGATTGTACAGATTGTTCTACCCATTAAAAATGGCATTCCTTCGCCATTCATATTTTTTGTCAATTTAATTAAAATCTACTTTATAAAAACACATTTTTTCTTAAATAAACAAATAACATGTATGTAAATTAAGTACCGACAAAACAAATTTACTTTATGCAAAAAACAAGTTGAAAACATACATACAGAAATACGAGTAAAACTGTTGAAAAAAGTACCTATAGAAAAAACAATAATCTATTGACATATTTAAATGAAAAACAAACCGAAACAAACCAGAAAACAATAGTGTTAAATACGAAGTTGAGTAAAATGTAAAAAAACCAAATCAAATAACATTAAATTAAGTAAAATTATGTATTAACAACCACAACAGAAAAAGCGTAAATATTTCTAAAATATTGAAAACAAACACTCATCCCACACTGATTCATGAGACAGTACAGTGGTTTCGAGGGCTTTTTGATGTGGAAAGTTATATTTCCCCATTGTAATATGTATAACAGCGCTGAAATATGAGAGCAAAATCATTACTTTGGTTTAATTTATTTTTATGTTACTACATATAAGTTGGCAATTTAAATTTTCAAAATTGAGTCACCGATTACTTTGACTTTGAAAGGTAGCATAACATTAGAGAGAAGAGATCGGCCTTCAGCTCAGCCTTCGTGAATCTCATTTTCATCTCGATGGGTATGTCAATAAGCAAAGTTGTCGCATATGGGCTTCAGGAACTCACACGTGACTATTGAGAAACCAATGCATCCGCCATGGATGCACTGTTTGGTGTGTATTTTGGGATTTACTGAAAAATTGGGTTGATCGGATGAGGTACTGCCAAGCCAGTCGTGGTAGTGGTAGGTAGATTGAATGATATTGTGTTCCATTATGAAATGACAAAGTTTAACCATTCGAATAAAACCAGAAATTTTAAAAAATAACCAGTACTTTTGATAGATGATTCTAATTTACAGTTTTAAATGGGCCACCCTATAGTTCCATTTCACTTCGACGCATTCGAAAATCTTTCCAATTTCTCACAGTTGTTAAACTTACCTTTCAACGATGATCTTGTCGGATGAGCTTTTAAAAACTCTAGAGATGAAAAATATATATATTTTTTATTATCGTTTTGTATGCCCTTGACAGGGAAAAAATCAGCGTGAAGTAGGCCGCTTAAAAAGCCCCTTAATTATTTTGGTGAAATGACTATGACATTGGAAACTGCTGTATTATGGAAATGCGTTATTTTTATGTTTTATACATTTTGTAGTTTATCAATCCAATCGACCATCAAGTCGATAAAAAGGTAGCATTTTATTTGCAAATTTATTTACAAAAGGCATAGTGACATTTATTACTTGGAAGCGCCCTATTACAATCATGATGACAAATGTAAACAAGATTCTTATTTAAAATTGGAGTACATTTCGTTTTAGACAATGATTTGAAATGAATGAAACATCAACTCTATCAAGTCATCCAATTTTGTTTAATCGAACATACTTAATTTGAGTTTTATGTCTTGATGTTCTCCTAGCGTACATTTACAGGAATATGTCTCATTAATTGTCATCAGCCAACCTACAAACAGAAGATTGGTTCACGAAAAAAATAACGATTATTTCCCAAATATTTCGAACCTGCGCCAAACCATATGTGAGCTATCCCTATTAATATTTATTATAAAACCTTAGTGTAAGTCTGTCTGTCTGTTTGTTTGTTCCGCAATCACGTGTTAACGGCTGAACCGATGTTGTTGAAATTTTCAGTACAGATAGATGCAGCTCTGGAAGGAACTATAGGCTATAGAATTTTTAAAAATTTGCTCTGTGGGCGGATGGGGCGTGGCAATAGTGTTTTTGAGAGCTAGAAGGCTGAAAATTGGTACATATATATTACTGACCACGAGAATGATAAATATGATGTCCAAATTTGGATTTTCATTTTGTGGGCGGAATGGGCGTGGCAATAGAGTTTTTTGAGCTAGAAGGCTGCAAATTGGAATGTATATATTACTGACCACGGAGAGATCAATTTGATGCCGAAATTTGGATTTTCGTTTTGTTGGCGAAGTGGGCGTGACAAAAGTGTTTTTGAGAGGTAGTAGGCTGAAAATTTGTACATATATATTACTGAACACGATAAAGATCAATTTGATGCCGACATTTGGATTTTCGTTTCGTGGGCGTTGGGGCGTTGCAAAAGTGTATTTGACAGCTAGAAGGCTGAAAATTGGTACATATATATTACTGACCACGATAATATCAGTTTGATAAGATCAATATGAAACCTGATTTTAATTTTACCATTTCTTTTTTTGCCTGGCGAAGCGGGCAGGGTTCAGCTAGTACGCTATATTTTCTAGCAAAAATTTTTTGATGTTGCACTTTTGTCCAAAATTTTTCTGATTTAATGTATATTCTTGTTTTATAATAACTCAAATTATTGGCAATTTAGTGTCATTTTTATACCCTCCACCTCCTGGATGGGGTATATTCACTTTGTCATTCCGTTTGTAACACCTTAAAATATTCATCGGAGACCCCATAAAGTATATATATTCTGGGTCGTGGTAAAATTCTAAGACGATATAGCCATGTCCGTCTGTCCGTCTGTCTGTCTGTCTGTCTGTCTGTCTGTCTGTTGAAAGCACGATAGCGGCCGAACGAAACGAGCTAGGAGGTTCAAATTTTTCCTAAATGTGTCTTATGGTTGCAGATCGGTTGGGATTGAAAGTGGGCGAAATCGGGCCAGAGGGAAAAATTTTTCCCTCGCAAGGACTGAAAATACCCTTAATATTTAGAGTATTTCAGCATGTTTTTTGAACATAATAGCTTGTATTTAATTTATATTTGCAATTCGCATTCCCTTTATAGCATAAAAGGGCACCATAGAGTGATTTTTATTTGTAGGGTGCGAAATGGGACTATTTTTACCTATCAAACGACAACAGATAGCAACACGAAATTTGGCGTGTACAATGTACATTCCTCTAATAGAGTAAATACATAATATAAAAGTATTTTTTCTAAATTCGTACTTTCAAGGGATTAAATGGGGATAGAGGGATAAAAGTAGTACCAACTTAACGGCTGCACCCAGAATAATGAAATTCGATATATACATTCATCTGATTGCGTAGACACGTAAAATAAAAGAACTTTCTAAAATTCGTACTTTTTGGGGTTCAAATGGAAAAAGGGGATAAAAATAGTACCTACCAAATGACAGCAGCTGAAATCATGAAATTCGGAATATACATTCCTCTGACTGCGTAGACCGAAAAATAAAACGTTTTTTCCAAAATTCGTACTTTCAAGGGATACAATGGCTACAGGGGATAAAAATAGTACCAACTAAACGAATACAGCTGGAATGATGAAATTCAGTGTGTACATCCCTCTAATTGTGTAGATACATAAAATAAAGTGATTTTAGATAGTCGTACTCTTGAGGGGGCAAATTGGAAAAGGGGATAAAAATGGTACCAACAAAATGGCCGCTGATAGAATCACGGAATTCCGTGTATACATAGCATAGCCACGTAAAATATTTTTTCTTCCAAATTCGTACTTTATTTTGTTGTTTTTACGACAAAAAATGGTAGAATCATGAAGTTTAAAAAATTATACTTTTGAAATTAAAATAGGATGGAAATACAACCAACCAAACGACTGTAGCTGAAAATTTACTTTATGAATTGAAGTATTATATCCATTACATATATATATAATACTTGGCTTATTAATTAAATTTCTTATTTTCATACAGTTTATTTCCTCTTGTAGCTTGGAAGCACCACAAAGAAAATGAATGGGACAAAAAGGGATAGAATATGGTACCAATGATACGACAACAGCTAGAATCATAAAATTCGGTGTGTACATCCCTTTAATTGCATAGACACGTAAAATAGAGGGATTTTTCGAAATACGTATGGGGCGAATGGGGATATCTTTCAAATTTATACTTTTCTTATCACTTTGTCTGTATCTGAAAATGCTTCTTTCTAATAGCGACTGACAATCGCCTAATATTAGGCATGTTCACTTTCACAATTTCAGCATTTTATTTATATATAGTAGTCGATTTCAAATAGTGCGCATTATAGTTTAAAATAGTAAACAAATATAGTAATGTGCATAAAAATATCACAATTTTCGTAATATGGTACTGTGCTTCTATGTAAAGTCGACTTCCTTTAATCTGCTGGTAATACTATGGAATGCACTCCGTGGTGGAGGGTATATAAGATTCGGCCCGGCCGAACTTAACGCCTTCTTACTTGTTTTGTTTGTTTTTTAAATGACAACTAAAAACTTTTATTTCTTAGAAACATTTAGCAAAAACTTAATGGAAAATAAAGAGAAGGAACCAATACATTTCGAGTGATGTCCCAAGGATGACGCCTCAGAATCCATCTTTGTGAAAATAGTTTAGTACAAAAGATAGTTTTCAACAAGTAAAGTTTTCAAAATCAGCTCTTCGCCATCAATTTTCTTCCGATATTAATCATTTAGGCATCAATCGTATTTATAGCAGCTATTTACAACCAAATACGAAAAAGTTTTCAACTGATACTTTGAAGCTTTCGAAGGTAGTTAAAAAGCACGACATAAACAATTGCATTGGAAAAACATTATTTTTAGGAGTGTTTTCAAGAGCGTTAACCTTCAGATGGCTAGACCTAAGCACGAAATATTTTGCAAATCATCATTAAACAATTCAAACTTTCGTTGGGTAACTGGAAATAATTTTTTATTTGCATGGCCAACGGACCTATCATAAAAAGGTACATTTATATTATTTTTATGATTATTGGTAATATTAAATATAGTTTCCATTCAATACTCCTTTTTTGACGTTGACCTGTCTTTTACCTGTCTTAATTATAATTTTCTAGCTTAAAGCCAACAAAGCCCTCCGAAGATGATCGTCACCGGCCAAAAATCATTATAAGGGCATTTATAAATAGATTTGCATTTATAAAATATAAAGAACTTCAGATATCCCAAACGATTTACGAAATATTTTAAGAAATCTCTACAAAAATCACCTATTCATATTTTGTTTAATTTTTCATCAATCGAAAAATATTTATAATTATTTACAACCAAATATGAAATTTTTTTTCAATTGATACTATGAACAACGTTCAATTGGAATAACTAACTGATCGAATTATCGAAAGTGCTTTCAAAGGTCTATAGTTCAGAAAAAAGCCAAAAGTATGACATAAAAAATTGCATTGAAAAACCACATTTTTAGGAGTATTTTCAAGAGCGTTAACCCTCACTAAGATGGCCTGACCTATGCATAAAATATTTTGCATATCATCATTAAACAATCCAAACTTTATTTCCGTTGGATAACTAGAATTTATTTGTATGGCCCACGACCTAGTCCAATAAAAAGGTGAAAATGTAAATAATAAGTATTTAAAATATTTTTTTGAAATATTGTATCCTTTGGAACTTTGTAGTCCTGGTTCAAGTGTAGTATGGACTGTCGGACAGTGTTATCATAGATTGGTAGAGATATTGATGCAACCGACCCAAAATCCACACAAAACATTGATTTTCTGCGGATGCAAATTCACCGGATGGTACTCGTGTGGAATAGCATCCCTTTATCAAAAACATAGGTATCATCAACGAGTATGATTTCTCATAGATCTCAGAACAGAACGCTCAATCTATTTATTATTTTCTTAATTCTTAATGAATCGTTCCGTTATTGATTGAATGTCTGAATCGAGGCTCATAAAATTTGTACTTTTGTTGTTGAATGGAATTTGAATTTGTTGAATGGAACAATAAGGGATAAACAAGGAGCTCTTGTCCTGGCGAAACGGCAACAACTAGAAACATGAAATTGTGAGTGTCCTTACGACGCAACATCAATAGAATTTTCAAATTATGTACATTTAAGGGAAAACGGGACTAAAAAGGGATAAACCAAATAATTGCAGGTAGAGTCGTGAAATTGATAGCTAACATTCCTCTCATTAGACGAAATAAAGCTTTTAAGGGTGAAACAGGCTATAATATTGATCACTTTCGGAACAAGAAAGTATTAAAAGGATTGATAATGAAACTAAATATTATAAATATATCTATTTCGAAAGTAAAAATAAGGGAATTTTGCTAGTTTTATGTTATGTTTTATATAATGCATTAATCGACGCTGTAAATGGTCGTGGTGATTTGTCAATATTGCGCATTACAGGTTGATCATCAACATCTGCTCCCCTCCTATATTGGAAACCGCTCTAAGATAATTTCTATTTGGATTTAAAACCCATTAAATCTTGAATACGAAGTCAAAATTTTTAAATCTGCTAGATTCTGAATATATTTCCAATTACAAAGCCTACAAAACCACTGTGCCGAAAAAAACGCAAAACAAGTGCTTTAAGCTTACCATGAGCATAAAGTTCAAACGAAACTAACAAATCTATAAATGAACAACTACATCTCAATATAATTGAACATTATTCTAACATACATACATACATAGATATATATGTAAGGCAAATTAACAACCACACAAAACAACCCAGCCAAATGCAAATGAATTGTTTTAATGCCAAACTGTCAATATTGAAACAAAAAATTGAACTAATTATAAATGCCAACCTCAATGTGAAACTCTAAAGAAACCAACAGCAACAACAAACACAAAATAAAACAAAAATAACACAACGTCGACCAGGTCGATGAATATAAGTATTTGTTCTGTAATGAAACGAAATGAAATGATTTTTACCACATGGATGGGCATTTCTGTTCATATCCAACATAGTAGTTTGTCTTCTGATCTTAATTTGCTCGGTTTGTTGTACTTGTAAGAAAAATTCATTCGGTTTGTGATCTATACCTTTATCCTCTATTACTCTCTCTCTCTATCTCTGTCGCACACACACTCCCTCTCTCTTGCTCTTTCTATGTCTCTGTCTCTCTGTCAACATGCCGCTGAAGTAAAACAGAAGAAATAATAACGACATGCCGAGAGACAAATATAAATAAAGTTATCTATAAAAAGAATTACTAAAAATATACAAATTTTATGATGATGAAATAACAGACAGGCGGATGGATGGATGGATGGGTGGAAAACCCAAACAAAACATAATTTGGAAATAAAACACAACAAATTGATATACATATATTTAAAGATGAAAAAGATCCAAAATCATTTATTGAAATAATTTATTTTTTCGAAATAAAGAAAAATTAATACAAAAAAGTTCACAAATGCGTTTTTCTTCGCTTAATTTCTAATATAATAGTTGCTTATTTACTTATTTATTCGTTTATATAAAAAACATACAAAATATGCATTAGCACTAATGGAAGATTTCGTTTAAATACAGTTTAATACAGTAAGTAATTTGTATAGCTACTATTTTACTTAATAGTAAATATATTATATAGATAAAAGTTCTTTGGAAAATGTTTATAGAGTTTGACGATATTTGAGATCATCTCAAAGTGTCTTTTTTTAAAGCTTTTCTTTTTGTTTTTAATTACATAGTTTCGGTGATGCAGCCAAAGGACGAAGTGAAAATGAAATTCGAATCGGAGAAAGTTTGTATTTTTTTTGGTATTAATATTCTTGGCATATGTTCGAAACAAAATGAGGCCATGACACTATTAATATCAGCTCGTATATAAAAATTAAAAATGGTATATTATTTTGTGAGAAATTTTTTTTCACAAAGATTAGCATATTAATAGTTTCACGGTCATCTTTGTCGCTAAGATAAATATTTTTGAATTGTTTTTTATTAGTTTTTTATAGGGCCATTAATACAATTTATCAAATTGTGTTGTCATTATTTAAAAAGGAACTATAAATCAATAAAACAATTTAAAAGTATTATTTTTCAGAAAACAATCTTTAAACCTCATTTTAAATTATCTTATGGTGATTTATTGTCAAAATTTAAATTTATTTTAAAGATTTTTTTATTATTTATCATGTAATTACATATCTAACAGTTTTTCATATTGCACAAGCCAGATTTTTCCTCAATAAATATTTTCTTTTTTTGGGCTATTTAAAAGTACAGTGCGGCCTCGCTTAACGCAAAATCCTCAATCCGCTTAACGCAAAACCCACTAATGCTTTATAAAACAGCCAAGAACCTCGGCATCCATTATTTGAAGTCTGAGGGAAAACACTGTTGTTGCTAGACAAGGAGGTGTATTTTCTGTAATAGTCTAAAAATTAGAATTTCTAGAATATTCAACAATTTTGAATATTGCAATAAATTATTGCAGTGGAAGAGACTTTTTTAAATTGCAATTGCTTTTTATGGCTTTCAAAGAGTTCTGTTAAACCTAACTGTTAAAATGAGTTTAAATATTCAAAAATATACCATTGACACTAGCAACAAATTAATGTTGTGGCCGAAACTCAAGAAATTATTTTTGTGTTTATTGGGCCTCTGATTCATAAAATCAACACAAACAACTTTGGGTATTTTGCTTTATTTTTTTTACAAAAATTCCAAGTTTCGTCACAGTTACCTCTAATATTTGTACTATAATTTTGAAAGGCACATAACTATCAAAATGAAGAAAATTTAAATTAAAAAAAAAATATATATATATATATATTTGAATAACTATTCGAGTTTAGTACGCCAGAAATATTTATACGCTGTCATTCGAAGTATTTATTAAACGTTTTAATTTCATTGCATTGGGTGAGGTCGCACTGCATTTACATAGCCAGGGGGAAATCTTAGTCCTTAAATAGTAAATGCACTTAAAAGTTTATAATTTTGCCTTGTTGGACAAAAACGAATCATTTAATATTTTTAAAATCCGATTACTCTTTTTGCAGACGAAGAGCTTGCCATAATTTTTAACGTCCATATTATGATGATGAAAATTTTCGCTTGGTTGCTATACTTAATACATATATTATAAAGGACAGCATTTATTATTTATTAAATGTAGCATGTTTTTAGGAAACAAATCATAACCACAGAAAAAAATATATTGACAATGGTAAGAACGATTATAACAATTGTTGCAACTATTTGAAGACCATCATATTATGATTGGGATTGTGATTCACTGAAAAAAAAGAAACCTCTCTACACTGAAAGAAAATACAGCTTTTAGCCGCAACGAACAATTTGGAAGATTCTTAGCTCATTTTTTATATACTCGCAGAGAAGAGATATGACTGCTGCAACCATATTTGAAGAGCATCATATTATGATTCGGATTGTGATTCACTGAAGAAAAAAGAAACCGCTCTACACTGAAAAATAATAAGGTTTTTAGCCGCAACGAACAATTTGGAAGTTTCTTAGATCATTTATTATATACTTGCAGAGAAGAAATATGATTGCTGAAACCATATTTGAAGAGTATTATAATTGGGATTATGATTCACTGGAAACAAAATGAAAGTTTCAAGGCTTTCAGAAGCAACGAACGACTTGAATGTCTATTAGATCATTTGATATATATGTATACGCAGAGAAGATATATGATTACAGCAATCATTTTTGAAGATCATTATATTATAATTGGGATGAGATTAATCCTAGTAGGGCATTTACTTTCGTACCCTGCCTACACGACAAACAGCTGATTCTGGTCCCACTAATAATCATCGAAAACAGTCAAATCGAACAAAAATCAGTTTAAATGTTTGTTTCTCTCTTCGCTGTCACCACGTAGGGTCAGACAAACGAAACTAAAAGAAACCAAACTTAAAGCGTAACTGTTGCTAATCGTTATGATGTTACGATTAGCCAAATTCATATTTGCAATCATGATGTGACGATCTTCAAACATATATTATTATATACATATAGTATTAGTCATATTTATGCAGGCAATATGCATATATCTTCTCTGCCTGTAGATACTCAAAATGTGGAAGCTAAAACAAGAACGGAAGATGGGATGAGACGACGATGGATCATAATGTATGATCAAGATGTTTGAAATATTGGTCATGTCAAAGGGACATGCACCAGATATTTTTGTTACAAGAGTTGTAAGGTGGGACTTAATTTCACAGTGGGAGACCAAATCCAAATAATACTGGCTCAGAGTACACTAGAGCACTTCTGGCGACAGCAGTTGTGCTAGCGGCTAAACTGTTGTCTTCTGTTAGGCTATGGTATGCCTGATGTCTAAAACATTTAGGAATAAATTGCTATAGTCTGGTGGAACTACCATTAAAGAAATTGGGGGAGAAACCTGAGTCCATTAATGATTAGAAGATTGCAATTGCAAGACATCACGTTTGAATTGACTGTAAGTGGCCCAACACTCCGGAAACCAAAGTGGAAATAGTGGCAGCAATTCATGGAACTGATGGATTGTTGCGAAAGTTTGGGTGAATAAGATTACAATGAATGGAAATGTGTGTGAAATTTTATAGTGTTAAATTTACAGATCATGGTAATTCGGTGGTTTCGCAGACTAACACTTAACATGAAAAATCAAAATGTCCATGACGTTTCTCTTTCTAGCACTAGTTCATACTACAGTTAGACGTGTATACGCAGGAAAAATGTATTAAAAATATTATTTTCAAATAATTTTAAATGCACATAGGCACACACACATAGGACATGCATTATTGAAAAGTTTAGCATTAACTTCCCAAAATAGAGAAATTTCGAAATAAGCGATTATTTGTGAAAACCACAGAAATACCCAGGGAAGTTACCTTTTAGCATTATACAGCTCCAACATTTTTTGAGCCAGCAGATAAGTTTGAAAGCAAAGTTTTAAGAAGTCATTATTATGACTTTCTATGAATGTTGTTATAATGCTTAATCACGACCTTGCTTAATGAGTGGATATCAATTCAAAGTTCTTAAAGTCTACGTGCTTTGAGCACAAAATTCCTACACATAGGATAAAACTCATCATGTAATCTATGATTATAATATAAATTTCACAACACGATTTACATCATCGTGGTATTGTGAATTATATCTCATTTTTAATAATCATATAGTATAATCTCCTTTTTTTAATAACTATAAAGTTATCTTATTTCGCTCAAGAGAATTTTGTATAGGAATTGGGCCCCGGTGGGACCTCAAAGGGTTAATAGAACATCGAATGATAACATCAAATAAAAAATGTTTAGAAACATCAAATGTTAAAAAACATCATAAAATATGTAAGTTGCAGGTTAAAGTAATGACCGGAATAGTTTTGTATATATTCCAATCGATTGTCAATTACTTAAAAAAAAACAAGAAAAATAAATAAACCTAAATATGGTTTAAAATTGAAACTTTCAGGAGTCAACTAATAATGTATGACCCTCAAAAAGGCAATAGCGCAGTTTTTGCAGAAATTTAAAATTTCCACATTTTATTTGATAGAATAGTTAAAGAATATTCCAATCTGTATGATTGTCAGGATATACTGACAACATTAAATAACGAAGAAATAGGTGATATGTTATACTCAGCGTCCACCGATAAGAGAGGGGGTGATATTAGTAGGCTTTTCCTTTTAAGGGCAAAATAAATAACACCCCTTCCAAAACACAGTGTACCCACTAATGACACATTTCAGAGCGCATTTTCAGTCCACAAGTGTTAAACGATTTGAGTGATATGTTTCTTTAATGAAGGACTAATCTATAAGTCTTGAAATGATAATGAGCGTGTTTTATTTCCTAAAAAGTTTGTTTCTCATATAACTTGATTTATACTTTTCCAGGATTGCAGAATTTTCCATAAAAAGTGGTTTTATTTAACGTCTAAAATAAGCATATTACTTAAAAATATTTTTATGTTGAAAATTTCTAATTATAACAAACAAATTTATTCCACATACCACCAGTATCAACATTACTGGTTAACAACAAAACTAGCAAATTGAATGAAGAAATGTCCAAATCGGATGAAAAATATGCAAAAAATCGAGGTCTACTCGTGGATAACTTTTGATTTTCTCTATCAATAGGTGGTGGAAATTAATTTAATTTTGTCTTAAAATTTTCAAATCTCAAATATAATTCTTTCTTTTTAATAATGTTGTCTGTAATTCAATTAACTTTTTGAAAATTTTAATATAGTCAAACGAGAAACTAACTAGGTATTGGTAAAAAAACACGCCTAATATAACGTTCGAACGGAAATTTGGCCTAAATTTCGTGTGAGTTTATTGATTACATATTTTTGTATATTTTCAGGCACTCTCGCCTAACCAAGGCTTAGAAATTTAATGAGGAAACTAAATATATCTTAAAACTCGTTTAGCATTCATTTAGAATATATTTCACTCAAATCGTTTAACTAATATGGGGGTCTGTACACTGTGCCGGGGTTTTGCACCGGAGATTATTTTCTATCAGCTCGCCACCGCTCGGTCTAAAAACAGACTGAGGTTATTTACTAGCAGCTGAGAGAAGCTTAGTTTCCATGACAGCGGATTTTGGATTCTCAAAATCCCATACCAGCGGATCGAACAACTAACGAGTCCACAACAATATCACAATATCTACTTTTTTCCGCCATTGGAATAATTAAATAAAAGTTTACTACCCAATGTAGAGCAGTAAGTATACATTAGGGCAGGTCGATTTATTTCCTCACAAATCGTCAGACAAAAACCGAATCTACGGAAAATGGTAAGAACTTTTCTCCAAGAAAACATAGGTTTAAAATGAATTCCTAGAAGTTTGAAACAGACTTACGAAAATGAACAGATCGCCATAGAGTCGATTTCCGAGGACTAGGAATTCATGTTTGACTCATGGTTTCTTTGAGAAATGCTCTTCAATTTCACGTTGATTTCGGTTTTCTTGACGCTTTGCTCATTTTTTCCATCCATACAAATTGTCCCGCCCTAGTATACATATATAGAGATAAGATCATGCTAATGATTAACATCAATATAACCTTCTCCAACCAACCCCCTTATATAGGGAAGGTAGGGATTAAATTTAATACATTTTTTAATAGAATATCTGACAAAAAAATAAGATACTTATGAATTTTTATGCATAGTTTTTTTAATTTTGGGTAAGCGCAAAACTAACATGTCAATCGAATTTTGTCATTTGCGAGTTACTACATTTTGGGTAAGCGCAAAACTAACATGTCAATCGAATTTTGTCACTTGAAATAATTTCATATTTTGTGCATGAAATAACGAAACCATTGTGGGTTTTATTCGTTATTCGAGGATCGACAAATACTAGAATCAAGTCACCACAATCCGTTTCAACGAAGAAAAAAAAATATTCAGAAAATCCCAGCTGGAAACTGAATTTAGATTCCAATTATTTGAAAAAACTTTTCCTGAACGCTGAAAAGACTGAATTTGTAGCACTTCGATCCATAGCTAAGGTTATGACAATCGACACCATCATAACCTTCTCCACCTTTCACTTATTTAAGAAAGGTGGGATTAAACATTAACTAACTAACTTAATGCATTTTTTATATTCTCAAAAAGGAGAGAGAAAGAATTTGATAGATTTTTATTCATAGTTTGGTTAAGCGCAAAACTAGCATGTCAATCGAATTTTGTCACTTGCGAGCTAATACATTTTGGGTAAGCGCAAAACTAACTTGTCAATCGAATTTTGTCACTTGCGGGTTAATAAATTTTGGGTAAGCGCAAAACTAACATGTCAATCGATTCTTGTCATTTGCTGGAATTACATATTTTGTGCATGGAATAACAAAATCATTTTATGATTTTATTATTCGAGAATCCAAAAATACTAGGATCTTATCACCACAATCCGCTGGTAAAACCGAAGAAAGTAATATAAAAAACATCACATATCAAGTCAAAATAAGGAAAAAAGAAAATCTTAAAGTCTACCATTTTTCTCTTATAGAGAGAGTACGGAATTTTGAAGTGATTAGATCCATGATTTTGGGTCAAAGCTAGCATAGCCTTCAACTATTTCAATTATATTCAAAATATTACCGATACATAACCAACAAAGTAAGGTTTAAGTTCACCAATATTAAGAGTATACCACACAATAATGCTGGTATACCCTAAGGTAAGATCAGTGTACAGGAACGAAAGATGAACTTGTAAATGTGAGGTAAGTTGGTAAGCATTTGTGGGGGCCATCAAAGACCACCCATTATATAGGATTTAGAAAGCAAATCCTATAGGAAAAAATCAAGTACTATGTACACGTACTTGTAGTAGATTGAAATGAAACATAATGGCAATCCCTAAGATAAGATCAGTATACAGGATCCTTACATTTCAATGTCTATAAATTCTTTAGTCGTAGAAATATCATTTGTTAAATTAAGAACAAGCGAAACCAGGGTAAAATGATTACAAACGTGAGGGGTTGTAATTGTCTTGCCTCGATAAAGGATTAGTAAAAGGTAAAAAGGGATATGGACGTACTCAACATTATGAATACAAATTAGTTGGTAATCCCTAGGGTAAGATCAGTGTACAGATGAATAGCATAAATGTCGCTAGATTCTATAGTCTAAGATTTAATAGCAAATAATAGTTGCCAAGACAAATTTAAAGCTAAGAAGACTTTAAGGTTGGTGAATGTTAAGTGTTAGGAACACTTAGGACCCGTTTGGGTCCTACGTACTCAACATTATGAATACAAATTAGTTGGTAATCCTTAGGGTAAGATCAGTGTACAGATGAATAACATAAATGTCGCTAGATTCTATAGTCTAAGATGTAATGGCAAATAGTAGTTAACAAGACAAATTTAAAGCCAAAAAGCTAAGAATACTTTAAGGTTGGTGAATGTTAAGTGTTAGGAACACTAAGGACACGTTTGGGTCCTACGTACTCAACATTATGAATACAAATTAGTTGGTAATCCCTAGGGTAAGATCAGTGTACAGATGAATAACATAAATGTCGCTAGATTCTATAGTCTAAGCTGTAATGGCAAATAGTAGTTGCCAAGACAAATTTAAAGCCAAAAAGCTAAGAAGGCTTTAAGGTTGGTGAATGTTAAGTGTTAGGAACACTTAGGACCCGTTTGGCAAGAATGGGGATTATAGCTCAAGACATTAAGAACGGAATATGTAACCTGTGGGCCTTAGAGCAAGTTAGTAAGGTATCACGATTTTCTAATAATCATTAATATAAACAGCAACAATTTCTGTGAAACTAACAAATTGTTCAGTTTCCCACTGGAAGAGTAGAAAAGCATTATTCCACAGTATATATGTTTGCTAATGTTGAAAATATTTTTGGGGCAATGATATTTGACGAGCATAATATGATGATTGTGATTATGCCTGCAGTTTATCATAGTAACATTATTATATTTACTGATCACAGTCTCAATCATAATATGACAACCTTCACATGAGTGCTCCACCAACCATGTCATTTCTTTTCGTATAAAGTCCCATCGACTTAATAAGTGTTCCCTATACAATAGCGTTGGGAAATGATTATGTGTGTAGTTTATCATTGTCTAATTAGTATATTATGATATAATTATGCAATGATTATAATATGAAATTGTCTCGATCATAATATGACAACCTTCAAATGAGTGTACCAAACTATAACTTTTATCTGCGTGTAAGGCCAAACTGTGATCGACTTATAAACTGTTCCTAATGCAAGAGCGTAATGAAGTGATTGTGAAAAAAATTAGTAGATTATGATATAAGTCATGGCATGTTTCAATCATAATATGATAATTTTGAAATATGAGTTCTCTTTGCGTATAAAGTCGAACTGGAATCGACTTATTAAGTATTTCATAACCAAGAGCATTAGGAAGAGATTATGATTATGACTGTAGCTTATCAAAGTTTAATTAATATATTATGATATAATTATGTAGTGATCATAATATGATATTGTCTCAATCATAATATGATACGAGTGTCCCAACCATAGATTTTCTTTGCATATAACGTCTAAATGGAATCGACTTATTAAGTGTTCATTTTGATATAAGCCATGACATGTCTCAGTCATAATATGATAGTCTTCGAATGTGAGCACCCCAAAGCATATCTTTTCTCTGCGTATAAAGTCGAACTGGAATCGACTTATTAAGTGTTCTCTATGCAAGAGCATTAAGAAGTTATTATTATTGTAGTTTATCATAGATTAATTAGATTATGATATAATTATCACAGTATGATATTGTCCCCATCATAATAACCTTTAAATGAGTGTCCCAACCAAAACCTTTCTTTGCGTAAAATGTCTAACTGGAATCGATTTATTAAGCATTATTAGTATGTGAAATCATAAAAGGATAATTTTCAAATATGAGTGCTCCAAACCATATCATTTCTCTGTGTATAAAGACCAACTGGAATCGACTTATTAACTGTTCCTCATGCAAGATCATTAGGAAGTGACTGTTATTGTAGTTTATCATAGTGTAATTAGAATATTATGTTGTAAGTATGCAATGATTCCTCTGGCCATGTCTCAATCATAATATGATAATCTTCAAATCCGAGTGCTTCAAAATATATATTTTCTCTGCGATTAAATTCCTACTGGAAACTAATTACGAAGGGGACACTTGCACGAGCGTTGCGAATGTTTTCATTCAGTCTATCTCTTGGAAGACTTTTTAAAGGTTGGATTTAATTATAGAGATTAATTAGAATTTTAAGAATATTTAAATATTTCCTGATATTGATCAACAATTTCGTTTAATTAAATTATGCTCATTTTGAAAGTATGTATTAAATGATTATTGAGATATATAAAAATTGACACAAAAATCACATTTCAAATTAGTTATCTGAATTTTCTTAATATCTATTTACTAACAAGGAGATGCGATTAATAAGATATTCTAAAGTTTTCTTTGGTATATTGCTATATGAATTAATATTTCGAATATATTATTAATTAAAAACCTAAACAATTAATTAGTTAATTAAGTCATTAAAGCTATAGATTATTGTATAATCAAGTTTTAATTAATCGCACATCCTTGTGTTTTACCAAAAAATTATCACTTATGAATACTATTGCTCTTTCCGAAATAATTTCATTTTCACTTAGTCCCTCGAAGTATCACCATTTATAATTTTATATGGAAACCTTACATAACCTCCCTCTTAAAAATATCACCCCCCGTTTACCATGGTCGCCATACCTGTGATGCGTTGGCATTCAGAGCCTGAGGCTCATAACCCTTTTCACGTAAACGTTTGCGCTCAAAAATCTGATGGCGTATTTTAAGTAAAATATCACGTTTGCCCTGTTGATGGCAATGTTGTTGTTGTTGGTTTTGTTGAGGATGACTTTGGTCTAGTTCCATATTATGCTGCTGTTGCAGTCGCTGATACTGTTGGTTGTTCTGTTGTTGCAGAGCAGATGGCGTAATATTTAAGGCGTTTATATCGGGCGATAAACGGGACGATAAAACTGTCGACGCCATCATTCGGGGCTCTTCGCCGAGTCGGTTGTGTTGAGGCCTTGAATTACTCAATAAAGGTAAGGCTTGATTTTGATACATTCCAACCACATCATCATCGTGGTCATTATCGTAAACCATATCATCGTTGTCCATGTTATCGCTATCGTCGTCGCCGTTGTCATTGATGTCATCATTATAATCCATGGGTTGAAATTGAAAAGTTTTTTGTGTTTTTGTTAATTTCTTAGGGCTTTGTTGTTGTTTGTGTAGGTTTTTCTAGAGAGACGAAGGAGACGAAGAAAAATAAAATAAGAAAAGTTAGTAAATTCTTTTTTGGAAATACGTGACAGTTTGCAATAAGGACTGTCCTCGAGAAATACAAAAAAAAATAATTTTATATTTTCAACTGACTACTGTTCAAGGGATCCATATCAAAGATAACTTTAGAGAATAAGGTGACCCCTTTCCTTGGGAAGACTATGAACAAACTTGTTTTAAATCCATAAGTATAGTATTACTATTTAACTTCAAATAGCAAAATATGTTAATAATAAGAATATCCCAGAAAATAATTTGCTTTGAATTCAATTATTGTCTTGTCTGGCAAATTTATTTATAAATAACAGGAATAATATCCCTCTACTTTTGTTACGATGGCTTGCTTAAGAAGGATTTGAGTCAGATGTTCCGCCCAAACGAAATTCCCAACAATTCGATTTCCCAATACCAACCAGGACAATATCAGAGTTCAAATCAAATTGATTGATAGCAGACCAAAATATATTATTATTTATCACTCTGCGCGACAGCTCTTTTTTAGCCTGGACAAGACCATATACACTTGAAACTAGAGATAATATATAGAAAAAACTGCTGTTAATACTAAACCAATACAGATACCAAGCATTATATTTAAAGTATTTTTAACAGAAATTCATTTCTTTCATTCGATATCCATATCACCTTTGTATGACTCGTTAATGTATGAAAATAAATTATTTAAACATCTATATCCTATGGAAATTAAAAGTCCTATAAAAATGAAAAAGGATCACCAAATGAAAAAAATGAGTATACAGTTTTTCTACATACGATCTCTAGTTTCACATATATATTGTCTTGCTCAGGTCCAATAAAATAAATGTAAAATTGTCGCGGTGTTATATTACACTGGTTTTGACGTCGGATTCTGATAGAAGGGATGCGTTCAGAAATATTAATTAAAAAGCCACTAGGCACATTTTTGTGGAATATTTTAACCCTCTAACTACTCAATATATGGTGGTGTATGAGGGGGTCACTATATCCCCTTTTGTACATTCGTATGATGAAACGGCATAGGAAACCTCGTGATCCTCACATTTTTAGTATGGAATGTGTCTAGCAATATTACTTTAACCACTACAATATATGGGTTCTTTTTGGTACCATTTGTGGAAAAGTGGTGTTAATGCTAAAAAATGATATTTTATGTATTGGGTGGGACATTTAAAATTCTAAATTTGAATTACCGATTAATTTGACTTTGTTTAGGTTTTTGTTTGATATTTGCAATATGGGACGCAATACGCTCGAACAAAATTGGGAAATATTAAAAACTTACTTCCAATGTAGTGGGCCTTTAATGCAAGCTGTACGAAATTTACCTGTAATATTTTCGAGAAGAGATCGCCCTTCATGAAGCTCATTTTCATATCGGTGGCTACGTCCATAAGGAAAATTGCTGCATAAGGGGTTTGGAGAACCCACTCGTGACTATTGAGAAGCATCCACAACGAGTCACTGTTTTGTGTGGATTTTGGGCTGTACTTAAAAATTGGGTTGAACGGATGAGGTCAGTCGTGATAGGCAAATTAATGATATTGTGTTCCATTATTAAATGACAAAAGTTCAATCTTTCCAATAAAACCAGAAATTTGAAAAAATAATCGGTACTTTTTGCATAGCCTATTTTAATTTAAAATGTTACATGGCCCACCAGAAGAAGAAGTTCTCCTCTTTAACTTCTCCTTTCGGTATCTCTATTTTATCCTTTGAAACTCTTAAGGGACAAGAAGTTGAGAAAATGAAAAACTGAAAACTCAAATTAACTCCATTTTGCCAATAGTTGCAGTTGTATACGTCTGGTGTTCAAGTGTCGGGCGATCATATACATTTGAGTGATATTAATTCAACTTTATGTTAATTGAGGCAAAGAGATATTCCCCAATTAACTGAAAAATTACCTATATAAACACGATCAAGATTTAATATTATTTTCAGCTATAGCTGGATAATTTCAAATATTGAAGAACTCAAACTTCTCTTACAAGTAATTAAATAAATAAATAAAATAAGCCAGTCAAATAAATATCATAATATACTCCCTCATTTAAGGAACAGAAATTTCCCTAAATTAATGTCATAAGAACAATTCTGTTTTAACTGTTCAACTTTATGTTAATTGAGGCAAAGAGATATTCCCCAATTAACTGAAAAATTACCTATATAAACACGATCAAGATTTAATATTATTTTCAGCTATAGCTGGATAATTTCAAATATTGAAGAACTCAAACATCTCTTACAAGTAATTAAATAAATAAATAAAATAAGCCAGTCAAATAAATATCATAATATACTCCCTCATTTAAGGAACAGAAATTTCCCTAAATTAATGTCATAAGAACAATTCTGTTTTAACTGAAAGATTAGGTTCCCTGTATAAACACGACCACGATTTAATATTATTTTGAGCTATAACTGGACATTTTTAAATAATGAACAACTCAAACCTATCTTACATGTAATTGAGTCGTATTATAGGTCAGCCAAATAAATATCACACTATCGCAATATACCCCGCCCCCTTGCGTGACAAAAACTTCCCTAAGTTAATAGGTCTAATTTTGCGGGTTTCTTCACAAAAATACAATTTCAATAATAGTTTTTATTATTAAAATAAAATATAGTTTTAAACATTATTAAATATTGAACAACTCAAACCACTATTATATGTAGTTGAGTCCTCTTATAAGTCAGTCAAATAAATATAACACTTTCACAGTATACTCCCCCATTGAAGGAAGAAAAACTTCCCTAAATTAATGCAGCCTACGTTGGTTCAAATGGTTTCATCAACATAAAATTTGCTGTATATAAAATTCTTTGTTTGGGATAGTCCTTATTTTTGGTTTTGTTTGGTTTTTCCGTTTCTTTTTCAAACTTACATTTCTTTTGGACTTTTCTGCCAAAAATTTACACAACTGCAAAATGTGTTCGGCCGTGAAACGCTTTTCCAATTCACCCTCCATTTTACATGGTGGTGTTTGTGTTGCTGTTGGGGGGTAGTTGTCGCTGTCGTCATCACCATGTACTCTGACATCTGAGTCATTCTTGTGACCGGCATCCATGGTCAATAGGCGACACTTATCACTTTTCGTTTTTGTTGAGGGTTTTGCGTTTAAATCCATTGTTAGATTTCTATGTTTCATTAATTTATACATGATACCCATTTATTATAGCTGGTGGTGTTTAGAATTTAATTTTCTTTTAATCACTTTTTGTTTTGCTCTTGTTTTTGGGTTTTTTCTTTTAGAATTAGCTTTTTGGTTTTCACTTTTCCCCGAAAAGTTAAGGAATCACAAAATATCACACACACTCTAACGCACGCACACACCACAGATCCAGTCTTAGATATCTCTGAGATGTTTACTCCTTCAGTTCAGTTCTTGTAATGATCATGCCGGGGTTCCTGCCTTTCTACTTATACTCAAAATTACATGTGGTGGTGTTCTTTGGGATGTTTTCCGCTGAAAATAACACAAAATTTTCCCGCTCAAAAATAATTTGGCTTTCCCTTTGATTTGTTTTTGTCTGAGCGGGCAGAGTGAGAGCGTTCAAGAGAGTGAGAGTGTGTGTGCGGGGAAATGCCATATGAGTACAAGCTGCGCATTTTGCTCCTCATCTACATACGAGTACGCGAAGGAAAGTACAGCCCATAGTCAGTGAGTTGCGACTAGTTAGAATATTTCTTTAAATCTCTTCCGATTTTTCGGGAATACCCTCTAGTCGGGCCATCATCATTTCTGTCTATTTTTAATTACGAAGAAAGTTGTCGTTCATTGATATGCTCTAATGCACAATAATTTCCCTAAAATGGTAGAATAAATAAATACCTGGTTTTTACAGAAGATGACATAAATTTAAATCAATTATAAAAATAATGTTTGTGTGTCCCAGATTTAATTAAAATTTATTTTTGTGTGATCCATAAAATAACCCCCAAAATATCAAAATTTAAATTTTCGGTGACTTCAAAATGAAAACACATATTTTAGTTTAATTTTATTTTTTGTAGTTTGTAAAAATTAAAAAAATGGTTGTAAATTGGTATAAAGATGGATGCTTTTTAATCAATGATCTTATTTATTGTATCTTTAAATTACTTCGGGTTTTCCGATTGGGAAAATTCCCTTTACAATTGGAAATCACCATTTGATCCTCATTAAGCAGGTATAAATATGAAGGGTTGGTTAATAGGTGATACATCAGACAAGGGAAATTTTGGAAAACAATTTGCCACTAACCTCCGAAATCCGTTCTATCATCTTCATGCCGGTAAGTAATCTGATAGGACATTTCATCAAACTATTAACCTCTTGCCAGTCATAATTCAACGCCCACCAACTGTACATGCCATAGCGCCGAAGTGTTGTTATTCTTTTTTCTTTTTTTGAAGAATAAAACATTTATCTTTGCGTACATTCGTACATACCATACAAACGTACTCGTCGTATCTTTTCTTCGACGGTTTATTTTTGGTTGCAATAACTAAATGGCTTTTCTGTTTTTAGTTGCCCTGAGTGGCATCCACAGCAATAGCAACAGCAAAGGCACCATCATCAGTCTCGAGATCATTGGGAAACAATGCAACAAACACATGTTTGTTTCTGTTATCGCTTCTAAAAATAAATAAAATTGTAATGGCATAAATAACAGAGCCCATCATTAAAATTAATATAAACGCATATCTTTATCCAGATTTGTTGCTGTTGTTGTTGTTGGTGGTGGTGTTGGTGTCTTTGGGACTTTATATCCCTATCATGTGGTGTAGTTTTGAATGTGGATTTTAACCCGAAACATTTATTTGATTTTTGAACAGGTCTTCCGGAATGCAGATGGTGTTTGGAAACGGTACAAAGGGTGGCATTTCCAATATTAATACGCTGCTGTATG
The DNA here is from genome assembly GCA_947397865.1 of Polietes domitor. Taxonomy (NCBI): domain Eukaryota; kingdom Metazoa; phylum Arthropoda; class Insecta; order Diptera; family Muscidae; genus Polietes; species Polietes domitor. Next base: position 67,520,507 of record OX377620.1, read on the forward strand.
GTATCCCATCCATCTAACGATGAGTGGAGTGGCGACATTTCTTTCACTAGGGCGCCAGGACATTCCAGAGATTCACGAGTGAGTGAAAAGCTTTTAGCAATGGTGTTTTGGGAGTAGTTTAGTATAAGTTTGCCTTTCGTATAAGTTCGATATTTGCATGAGGTTGTGCCGAAAGCAGTTATAGTATTGAGTAGTAGTAGTAACACTGTCATATTCATAATCCAAATGCCGGAAATAAATTTTTCTAAATTAAAAATAAGTAAGGAAATGCCCAATTAGGAAAAGCCTACAATAAACTCTCTAGCTAGAAAAATAAAAATTTGCACGATTTAAAATGTCAGTAATATTACACCGCGTGATATACTAATTTGGGGTCATGAAAATGTCTATAAAATTCTGAAAATAGAGAATAAACATAGTAAAAGTTTGTACTCAATTTTCCGTTTTATGGTTCGGACTTTTTGAAGGCTATAATTATTCCACAATTTATTGTACATTTTGTTACTAAAATCCTTTAATCCTTGACTATCGCTCAATGTATACAGTAGCAAATTTCGAAAAAATATATTTTATGGCCCATAATTTTCAAATATACATCCTAACAGGATTAAATGATTTTTTTCTTGTCCCCAAATTTGTCATGATAACCCCAATTATCCTAAATATTTTTAAGAATTTGAGCGCAACGAAAACAAATTACGGATCAATAATTAGGCAGTATTTTGATCGTCCTATGTTATGATCAAGCTCCTTATTTATAATTACAATACATTTTGTTCTACGCAATGATTACTACTAAATTAAATTTAATACTAAAATCAAGTCTACTTAATTAAGTACGTTTGTAGTTTACATGACAAAAATCGAACTGATTTTGAGTAAATTTTATTTGATTTGAGTAAGTATATTAATTTTAGCAAATTTTTCCTTGAAATGTTTTGGGTGTGAATACGGCAATTTTTATATTTAATATTTTCCAATTATTGGAAATAGGGGCAATACCTAAAAAACAAAATTGGAACACAAAATATTTCGTGTAAAATAACAATATTATGTGTAAATGCATTTACATTCACAGTTAAAATCAATTACTAACAATTTTTCAAAGTGCTTGGAATATCCCCACAAAATTCTCGAAATATTTTATGAAATCCCTACAAAAATTCCCATTTAATTTATTTGCCCTTTTGAACATCCCATGGTTGGGGACAAATTCGAACATCTTTTGGTATATCCTCAAAAATTTCATCTTATAAAATTGATTGTTGCTCACCAATAGATCTATATTTTTAAAATGCACAATAACAAAGCCGTGTACTCGCTTGTTGTTGGAATTCAAAACAAGTAAAGAAAGGTTAAAGTCGGACGGAGCCGACTATATGATACACTCCACTTTCTATCTGAATACAATTCAATTCGGTAAAAAAGTGAAAGAGGGAAGGATTTTTGTATCCTGTAAATGAAGGTATTTAAAAAATTTCAAATCGGAAAGGACATTAGTATGGGGGTATATTGAAACATGGAATGATGTGACTCGCTTTCACCATGTATATTTATAGGTGAAATATATAATGTAAAGATTGGTCAAAATCGGTTAAACATTTGGGAGCAACATTTGTATATATATATATATATATATATATATATATAAATTTACATCTAAAACTGAACCGATCTTACCCACTTTCTCCATAGGTATTTTTGATTGGATTATAAGATGTAACAATTTTAAAGAAAATCAGGTATAATATGCGGAAAAAGTCAAATCGGGAGCGACATTTGTATGGGGGCTATATCTAAATCTGAACCGATCTAACCCGCTTTCACCAAAAGTGTTTCTAGTTAGATTATAATGTGTTAATCCCAATTTGAAGAAAATCGGGTACTATATCCACTTTATAGAGCGGAAAAAGTCAAGTCGGGAGCGACATTTGTATGGGGTTATATCTAAATCTGAACCGATTAAATAGCGTTCGTCCTTGATCCACAAAACTTACTTGTGTCAATTTTTGTTAAGATCGGACTATAATTGCGACCTATAATTTGATTACAACAGCAGATGGACAAACGGACAGACGGACATTGCTAAATCGACTTAGAAAGTGATTCTAAACCGATCTGTATACTAAACGATGGGTCTAAATCGTTTCCTTTTGGGTGTTACAACCAAATGCACAAAGATATAATACTCTCGTGGAGTGTTTAATGAATGACATTATCATTACTCCTAAATCATGCAAATCCAAGCAAATTCATTATAAATAAAGGGTGATTTTTTAGCTATTATCTTTTTGGTAACACTGGTTTAAACAGCTGACGCACGTTTCGTGTTTTGTTTCACTGTCAAACATCTTCAGTTTGGTCTATAATTTAACCATGAATCGTCTTACAAACGAACAACGCTTGCAAATTATGGAATTTTATTATCAAAATGTGTGCTCTGTTAAGAAAGTTCATCGCGCGCTTCCATTTTATGGTCAGTTTAATCGACCCACTGAAGCGGCTATTCGGGCTATTGTGACTAAATTTCGCATCAAATTTACATTGTTGGACATTAAACCACCAACACCCTTACGTAGAGTGCGAACTGAAGAAAATATCGCAGCTGTATCGGCCAGTGTTAATGATGACCATCAATTATCGATTCGTCGTCGTTCGCAGCAATTGGGCCTCTGTTACTCAAAAACGTGGAAATGCCAAAATTGGACTAGGCGGATGGACCATTTGAGGCGCAGTCAAGGTCAACATTTGCATGAAATAATCTTCAAACATTAAATTATATGGACCGTACTATCGATTCAAATAAAGATTTCATGCATTTTTCTGAATTGTATGTGTTTTTTTTTTGAAAATCTTTTCTGTAGCTTTTAAAAAATCACCCTTTAGTTTCTCAGATGCAAATATATTTGTCATCTAATGACAAATTTCAAAAGCACTTCCAAAAAAATAGTTTAACACTTATTCCCAGCAATAAAATGGAAGTATTTCCAAATGATTGACACTTTCATTGCTCCTCAATCATACATCCAAGATAATTCATTCTAAATAGCTTCTCAAATGCGAATAAATAAATTATAAATTAGAATTTTCTCTTTCAATAGAATTAAGTTTAGTTTTTCATTTCATATGCAAATCAAATATCGAAAAATTAAAATTAAAAATTTATTCTGTTGTGTTATATGATAAATGGCTAATTGTGGTTTGTGTAATCAATTTTAATATGGGTCGTATGGGTAAGATAGAAATATTTATTTGTTCAATTTCGATCTCAAATATTTTCTTATTGCATAATGTTAGAGCATCATAAAAATACTGTACTAAAGGACAATTTTTTGTAGATGAATAAGGAACAATAGTTATAAATTGAGAACATTTTAATAATACAAAAAGGTTGGAGACATTTTATAAATTTTTAACAAAAAGTTGTAACATTTTAAATATTGTTAATTTTTGAAGTTTGGGCAAAACACTGAGAAGGATATACTGAAAGGTATTTTAAATCGGAGAGAGAACTACGAAGAATTCGAAAAGGGAGACAGAAATATTATTCATAAGAACACTCACAATGTCTCCAAGAGTGAATAACTTGCACCTATGAAAAAATGTCGTGTTACCATCGAACATACAGTGCTTCTAAGCACTCATTCAAACGAAGTCACTGGGATCTGTAAATTAACCCATTCCTCCCAATGACAACCCTATGGTAAAATCATGTATGATTCGCCCAAAAAATAATTACTTCCATATCATCATTCACCAGTATCATTTTTCACCAGTTGAACCCATGTTTAACCACTTCGCTTTCATGACATTTTTGCTGGGCTGATATACATTTTTATTAATTTTAACTGAGAACATTCATTACTGTTTAAAGTCACCATTAAATTAAATAATTATTTCAAGAAATAATACAAAATGTCTACATGTGTACAGAAAAGTGAATGACGTTATATACCATTTTAAAGGTAATTGCAATACCCTTAAAATGAAAGTCTCATTTTAAGGGTAGTGCAATGGCTCTCATACACAAATCAGATTCAAAGATATGATCAAATATGTGTCTATGGCTAATTGTTCTAAAATAAAATGGCAATTGTAGGAGTTTGCCGAAAAATGCTGACGAGATATTAATTCTACCATAAACTACACACTCAGACGAGCATGTTCACATTTACACTTTGAGTCAAGTTGAGACATACATACAACGTTTGGTCCACGACATCTATAGGTTATGCTCACTACGAATCACAAAATTACAACACTTGAGAAAACTGACAAGACTGCAGTAATAACAAAATGTTAAATATAATTTTTCAACTACTTACGCCGGCCTTCAATTTCAATAATATAGTCACTTCATTATTTTCTTTTTGCGCCTTAATTTTAAGTATTTTGTATAACTGCTTTAGACCCGAATTAATCCCACTCGTTTCAACGGCAAACTTTAAATGCTTGCGGTGTTGCCACATCGTTTTCTCCAATACATTTTCTTGATAGCTTGGAGTGGAAATATAAAACACATTTAACAATTTCCAATTTAAATTTTTTGAATTTCTGCCAAAAAATATGGATTTGGGACCATAGTACCTTGTTGGAAGTAGTGTGCTATTATGTTCATATAAAAATTTATATATATATATATTATGTTTAATACCTAACATTTTCCCAAAAAAAAAAACAAAGTATATTTGAAATAAGTAAGTTTAAATTTGTTAAACCGACCTGAACACTCACAAATGTTTCATAAATCACAAATCAATGAAAAGTGTCATAGAATTTGTGAAACATTTCTTAGCAACTATGAAATGCAGTTCTTCATTCAATAGACTTTTGTCATACAAGTTCTTTATTTTTCATAAATTATGAAAATTTACATTTATTTTATATTGAAACTTCATTAAAAATCGGGAAACATATTTATGTCAGAATAAACATGACAGAAATGAAAATCTTTAGTAGTGTAGTATTCAGCCAATTAAGCCGTCACACTAATAATCTATTTATATGTTAAGAACATCATATATAATTAATAGTCTTTAAGATTTTTTTTAATACAGTAATTATTTCTTTGATCTCAGAAACAAAGTTTCACAATTTTAAAATTTTATTTTACGAAGTTTGAAATATCCTTCATGGACATTTTATTTATGATTTTTTCATACCTATGAAGAAAAAATTCACAAAATTTATGAGATACCTTTTATGAAATAGCTTCATAAATATTACGAAGATAATTATTGTAGCCGAAAACACGGCTCTTGGTAAGTTTCAGCCAAATTGTTTTCAGTACTGTACATCTGTTGAGTTCATAATATCATAAAGTTCATAATATCAGAGGGTAATTTCAAAATAATAATATAGCACATGTGACATCTTGTATAAAATCCGCCATCATTTGTTTTGATGTACGTCATATACTGAAAGTGATTATCAGTGGTTGATTTACTAAAACTTCGAAGTAAAATATACACAAAATGTCCTTAAATATTATTTGAAAAATTTCTTAAATATGTCGAATATTTCATTATTTTAAGCTAATTGTGGTTGTCCATTTAAATATGTTGAATAAAATGTCATAAAGCGTGATGATTACTTCAATATCTTAAATAATTAAGCTATTAAGCAATTTTCAAGTTTTAATTTAATTAACAAAGCCGATGAGTTCTCCTCAAATAAGTCTGGATGTAGCAAAAATCCTCTTCACATTTTTGCATTTTTTATGAGTTTCCATATTATTTCACTTTTGCTGTCGCACTTCCAACAGACAACCATGACTTTTCGCCATTAACTCTTTTCTGTTGGCTGTCAATAAAGAGTTTAAGCAGTGCTCCCGCTGTCCATTTTGGAGCAGCCATAATGATAATAGTTATGTTAATAGGGTGTGGTCACATTTGGCGAGCAACGTTTCCAACCCGCTGTCAACAACAAAGGGGAATGGTTACCGAAAACAGCAAGTACAATGCGTTTGGGAAGTGAACAGGATAACATTTGGCTATCCCCTAGACATGACGTTAATATTTTTACAGTAACATCCACCCTAATTCTATGGATTTCTCAAAATATAAAGCCACTTCGCAGTAGAAAGAACACTTAATTAAATTAATTAAATGCAGACTGGTAAAAAGTGTTAAAAATTTGGTGTAGAAAGTTTGTCGTTCGAGATGTGACACCTTTAAATATATATCTGGGAAAGAAAATATATCCTTGATCTCCACAAAATTCTAAGGTGAAAGCATGCAGCAATGGCAGAAAAATTATTCGATGCGGCAACAGCATAATACGTTCCCTTAACAAAACGATATGAATGTTTATGCTGAGTAATTCCATGTGAAGCGATAACATATTCCAAATATTTAATTTTATGCGACATTTTTCTATTAACAAAATGATATTGAAATATTATTGTGAAATATTAAAAAATATGTTTAAAAAATATTTTCTTAAATGTACTGCCATAAATCAGAAATATTTTGGGACAACGCTTTAAACTAAGCAAAGATTATTTTTAGTCGGGAACATCCACAATTTTGAAACCAGCTAAAGTATGCTGTTTTAATTATTTCTACAATATATTTTTAATTTCGTCTACAATCACGTTTATAATTATATATAATCACAAAACACATGGAGCATCTTACTGACACTATTAAGTAAAAAGAATATGTATCGAAGATGGATTTTTGTTTATCAAAATAAATAATAAGAAGAAACAATTTTTTTAAATATAAATTTTTTTCGTAAAACTAGAGCAATTTACTGTAAATTAGATTAAGAAATACATTTTGAGAAAATACATTATTATTATAGATCCATTCTATTGTCTACAATTTCATATTTTATCAAAATCGAGGAATACATCTTATTCGCTTTATATAAATGTACATATTTGGAAAGTGTCATTAAAACCGGAGATAAGAGCCAAAGTTTCATTTAGAATAACTCTACTACGAAATAGGGTTACGTATATATTTTTCAATAATTTAAAAAAATAGGGTCCGCCAAATAACTTTTTTTGAAAATACTATAAAAAAACTACTGAATATTTTCTCAAATTTCTTGTTTTTATTTGAAAGTACAATCCTTCCGGTTAATAATTGAAAATAATTTCTTTCAAATGGCTGCCTCGGGCACCCCACAAATAATAGTCCAACGGTTGAATAGTTGAAAAAAAAAAACGTTAGATGGCGGACCCTTTATATAGCTCCCATACCAATGTCTCCTTTTTCCGCTCTAGAAACCACATATTTCAACAAATAACCTTTTTTTTTGGAAAATGCTATAAAAAAACTACTGAATATTTTCTCAAATTTCTTTTTTTATTTGAAAGTACAATCCTTCCGGTTAATAATGGAAAATAATTTCATTCAAATGGCTGCTGAGGGCATCCCACAAATAATAGTCCAAGGGTTGAATAGTTGAAAAAAAACGTTAGATGGAGGACCCTTTATACTTTTTCTATATTTTTAGCAATAGTGATAGGTTTTATCCAAACTGACGTCGTTGCAAAATTTTTATGAAATTATTTTTCTTTTTGGACTCTTTCCAAAAACACTTATTTCTTACGTATGTGGTCGTTCTGTTCAGTCCAATCACTCCAAAGCCTACCGCTAATGGTTGTCATGGTCCGAAATTCCTCATCTTAACAGTTTCCAGAAAAGTAACATAACACCTATCGACAGTCCATATAAGGGTTCAGTGGCCGCGTCAAGTAAATCACCGTTTTGAAACCATAGACAAAAAGGAGTTAGTTGGCGTTTTCAGTTTTTCATTTCCTCATCCTGTTGCCCCTTAAAAGTACTACAAAATTTCAAAGGATAATTAAAAAAAATATTTAAATTCTTATACGCACCCTACGATACCAATATTAGTAAAGAGGAGAAAATCTGTAAATTGCATTCTTTTATCTATATCAGTTTAGCATAAACAACTGTTTCAAATTCCCTTAAAAAGTATAAAATGAACAAGTAAGGAAAGGCTAAAGTCGGACGGAGCCGACTATATGATACACTCCACTTTCTATCCAATTACAATTCAGTTCTGTAAAAAACTGAAACCAGAGAGGATTTTTGTATCCTGTAAATGTATGTGTTTGACAAAAAAATTAAATCGGAAAGGACATGTTTATGGGGGCATATTGAAAAATGAAACGGTGTCAACCGCATTCACCATGTATGTTTATAGGCGAAATATAATATGTAAAGTTTGGCCAAAATCGGTTAAACATATGTATGGGGGCTATATCTAAGTCTAAACCGATCTAACCTATTTTCACCATAGCTATTTCCAGTTCAATTATAGGATACTGTGCCAAATTTGATGCAAATCGAGTGAAATATGTGGTTTCTAGAGCGGAAAAAGTCAAATCAGGAGCGACATCTGTATGACGGCTATATCTAAATCTGAACCGATTTGCAGCATAGCTGTTTCTTGTTCAATTATAGGATACTGTGCCAAAATTGAAGCAAATGGAGTGAAATATGTAGTTTCTAGAGCGGAAAAAGTCAAATCGGGAGCGACATTTGTATGGAGGCTATATCTAAATCTGAACCGATGTGACCGATTTTCACCATTGCTGTTTCCACTTCAATTATAGGGTGCTGTGCCAAATTTGAAGCAAATCGAATGAGACATGTGGTTTCTAGAGCGGAAAAAGTCAAATCAAGAGCGACATCTGTATGGCGGTTATATCTAAATCTGAACCGATTTTCACCATAGCTGCTCAATTATAGGATACTGTGCCAAATTTGAAGCAAATCGAGTGAAACATGTTGTTTCTTGAGCGGAAAAAGTCAAATCGGGTGCAACATTTGTATGGGGCTATATCTAAATCTGAACCGATCTGACCGATTTTCACCATAGCTGTTTCTTGTTCAATTATAGGATACTGTGCCAAATTTGAAGCAAATCGAGTGAAACATGTTGTTTCTTGAGCGGAAAAAGTCAAATCGGGAGCAACATTTGTATGGGGGCTATATCTAAATCTGAATCGATCTGACCGATTTTCATCATAGCTGTTTCTTGTTCAATTATAGGATACTGTGCCAACATTGAAGCAAATTCGAGTGAAATATGTGGTTTCTAGAGCGGAAAAGGTCAAATCGGGAGCGACATTTGTATGGGGGCTATATCTAAATCTGTACCGATATGACCGATTTTCACCGTTGCTGTTTCCACTTCAATTATAAGGTACTGTGCCAAATTTGAAGCAAATCGAGTGAAATATGGGGTTTCAGAGCTCAAAAAGTCAAATCGGGAGCGACAATTGTATGGGGGCTATATCTAAATCTGAACCGATTTGCTTCAATTAAATAGCGTTCGTCCTTGGTCCACAAAACTTACTTGTGCCAATTTTTGTAAGGATCGGACTATAATTGCGACCTGTAATTTGATTACAACAATAGATGGACAGACAGACGGACATTGCTAAATCGACTCAGAAAGTGATCCTAAGCCGATCTGTATAATAAACGATGGTCTAACTCGTTTCCTTTTGGGTGTTACAAACAAATGCACAAATACATAATACTCTCGTGGAGTGTATAACTAGGGCGAGTCATTTAAAATTTGACTTTGAAAGATAGAATAATATTAATTTTTATTTTCAGGTTTATGTTTGACATTTGCAAAATGGGATGCTATACGCTCGTACAAAATTGGGAAATATTAAAAACTTACTTCCATAGTAGTGAATCTTTAATACAAATTATAAGAAATTTACGTGGAAATTTTCGATAAGAAATCGGCCTTCAGTTCAGCCTTCATGAAGCTCATTTTCAACTCGGTGGCTATGACAATAAGTAAAATTGCCGCATATGGGAGTCAGAGATCACGCACGTGACTATTGATAAGCCAATGCATTCACAACGTTTCACTGTTTATTGTGGATTTTGGGCTGTACCGAAAAATTGGATTGATCGGATGAGGTATTGCCGAGCCAGTCGTAGTAGTCATAAGAATGACATTGTGTTCCATTATTAAATGACAAAGTTCAACCTTTCAAATAAAACCAAAAATTTGAAAAAATAATCAGCACTTTTTTATATCCAATTCTAATTTTTAAGTTAAGTTTTAAACTAATTATCTATATTAGCATGACATTTGAAGTATATATATATACATATATGTAGCCGATAATCTTCTCTTTAATTATTGAGTCATAATAATTTATTCAAAACACTATTGTAAATGTCAATCCGGAAAAACAATATTTCATTAGCCTCGATTTTTCTGAAAACTCAAGATATCTTAAAAAATAATGTTTTACACTTAATT